>OZ012686.1:39160034-39417534 GCA_963942565.1 Maea johnstoni | reverse complement strand
GAGGGAAGGAAGAAAACAGCGGAAAAATGGGGCTAAATGTTGGGCTAGCACAGAAACGGGGCTAATTGTTGGGGCTATCACAGAAATGGAGCTATTCTCTATGAACAGTATTATGCAGAAGGTGGTGATACAATCCGAATCCTTTGTCTATTGTCTGTTTTCATTCTGTTATATATTTTCTTAAGTATTATACGATGGACCAAGTGTGAAATAGAAAATAAATTTAAATTTATTTCATTCCCGTTTATTGGGGAGAGAAAATAACTTAAAATTTATTTTCACTCCCGTTTATTGGGGAGAGAAAATAAATTTAAGCTTATGTTCTCTTTCACACTTGGTCCATCGTAGTATTAACATAAAATGCAATTTAAAAAAGACATATGCCGGAGCTATAAAAAGGAGCAAACATACGCCCAGCTCATAGAAATTGGTATAATTTGATAGGGTCATCATGCATAAAGGCAATAGAACACACATTTGTCTTTTACATTCATATTTTACAAAGGGTACAACTGGCAGGGGCTAACAATTTGGGCTGTTACACTCGAACGGAAAGTATTTTGTAATCATATGCCTAAATCGTACCAATCATTACTTTATTCAGCGTTTATCATAACTTGACATTCCCACATCTGCATTGGTAAGTTTTTGGTCCGTATTTTCTGTTTGTATTTCTGCTCATATGGCACGTTTTTACATTTAAACGAGGTATGAAAGAGCAATAAAAGAGAACAGAACATGAACAATCTAAATTGTAAGGGAGGCACAAATAATTGTATAACACTGTTACTGAAACCCTACAAATACAAACATAGAATAAGCTTAAAGGAATTCTCTTGCATACACGATTGGATGCTCCCATATTATCTAAACACCCTTATACGATATCGCACAGAAAATTGAATTTTACCATTTCAGTTAAAGTTATAGAATAATCTTTAATTGAATAGTTGTCAAACATAATATATTGTTTACTTCTTGTTTGAGTGCACTTAATGAGAACTTCGTGAATTCTTAATGAATACTTAAAATTTGAACGAAATTGTTTTGACAAAACATCCTTAATGTTTCGTACCAAAGACGATGAACCAAATTTCCCAGGTCTTTTTCAGGAAGGTAAATGGGTGAAAGTTGCTGTCTTCTGCGCAACCCGTAGTATTGGCTCACATTGTTGGATCCTTGAGTATACTGATGAAGTCTTCTCAGATTCACCTTGCCCTAAGACAGTTGGATTAGTTACTGGGGCAAATGTAACTGTAGAGGAAGCTGCCTGCTACTGGCTAGAAATGTAAGGCTCAAATATCAACTACAAAGCTAATTATCTCTTTGGAGTACAATATGCTTTATTACAGCATTGCAACAAGGTCAGTACTATACACAATGGATTACAGAAGTATTCTAAAAAGCCAAATGTGACGAAATATTATGAACATTATTGATCAATATTATCAGAGACGACTCGAATTAATTGGACCTCAGGAACCATATTTTCCCTTTTTCTTATGCTGATACTAATGAATTCATTAACATTTAAACATCTGATTATCATTTATTTGTCATTATACTCTGTTCTTGTTACATTAGTCAATAAAGTATATAATATGTATATATATATATACATATATATATATATATATATATATATATATATATATATATATTATATATATATATATATATATATATATATATATATATTTATATATACACATATATATATATATATATATATATATATATATATATATATATATATATATATATATATATATATATATATATATATATATATATATATATATACATATATATATATATATACATATATATATATATATATATATATATATATATATACATACATACATACACACACGTATATATACACATATATATATATATATATATATATATATATATATATAATATATATATATATATATATATATATATATATATATATATATATATATACATATATATATATATATATACATATATATATATATATATATATATATATATATATACATACATACATACACACACGTATATATATATATATATATATATATATATATATATATATATATATACGTACGTAGTACGTATGTATGTTTGTATGTATGTATGTATGTATGTATGTATGTATGTATGTATGTATGTACACACATGACAGAAGAATCTCAGCAAACCATGTTGACACAAACATCTGTGATATGAAAATATGCAGACAAGATAAGTTCTATGAAATAAGATGCGCCATTTACAGGAATCTGCAAAATGGGTATCCATACTCAGTCATAGTACCTTTAACAATATATTTCGCTTACGTTTTCTTCGTTTGTTTTCCTACAACTACTGCTTGAATCTGTGCGCAGACCAAGGTGCTAAGAGGACGTAATCCAGCTCTATGGTGCTGACCAATAGTGAGGCAGCAGTGTTACTTAGTTCTTGTTCTGCTCAAAAGGTGACAGCACAATACGGCATGACATCTCTCAGCAGATGACTCCCGTATGCGTGTAAAGTATGATTTCAGGCATAGCAACGAAACACTGACATGGTTGAATACAGGATGTGTAATTAGTAAAGTAAAATATGATTGGCTAGATATTAACACATATTGAGTGTATTTTATAGGGGCAACATTAAAACAATCTGCTGCTATGCATAAAATAGGGCATATATGCAATATAAGTATACATGTACATGTAAACAGTAATATTCCTTACTTTTAAGGAAGTCCGGCACATACATGTCATACATTTAGTGTTGAACAAATCTATCTATGTTCTTGGATTTGGAACACCATTAGTTTACACCTGGCCTGTCCCATATGGACGTATCGACGTATCTTGACAGCAAGGCAACACTTATAGATTTTTTTATCGAATTGCTGTCCATGTTGTGTGATAAAGCCCCATTCATACAACTTTCGAATATTAACCTCAATGAGTTGATATGTCGTAGTAGTAAGTTTATTTGCTGTAATAATCATAATTACAAAAGTGTACGTAGGCAAATGGCAATTACAATATACTTTCTGTATCACAGTGGGTCTCTCCCCCCCCCCCCCCCCCCCCCAATAACTCGATTTAATGTGTCCTCCAAGTTCTTACAAATTGGAATAATTTTTTGCCTATCATCAGATGTTTCGTCATATCTCCAGTCCTGTCTGTCGTGCTGAGTGTTCAGGTGAAGATGTGGGATGATAAACCATTAAGACACCGTCCCGGCTGTCGTTGTTGCTGCTGCCGCACACAGTTGGATTTTAATTATCGTTTATGACCAGCCCAGGTCACTGCTAGGGTTATTAGGACACAGAGGAAGACACAAAACGCACATCCTAATAATGAATCATTTTCAAAAGACAAATCAAATGTAACCACCATTATCCTTTCGAGGGAACCGACAATGCCTCCAAAGAGGTCGCTTAACAAGCAACATGTATGAAGGATTATCACAAGATAAACGTATTCGTTCAAGTTTTCCAATCATCGTTTTTCAAGTGATCAATAAATATATCCTTCAATCCATTATGCAAAAACTCATACGCGATGAATGAGCAAATTTTACAGTTTCCAATTTATCATACAGTGCTAAATACATTTTAAAACTAGCAAGAGATATGTGTATGATTCACCTTTTCCTTCGCCTATATATGAACCCGAAGTCGTTACTCGGTTTTGCAATGAAACCAACAAGGTCACTTGATCATCAACTATAAAACTCTAACGGATTCGATTGCTGACGTGCACAGATATATGTTCTGAATTGTTTGTTGTCATACTGAGCAAGTAAATAGTAGTTTCCGGATGTTTATTTCTAATGTTAGTTGACTGCGCGTTATTTAAATTAGTCCAATGTTATGAGGCTTGTAAAATCTTGAAATTGTAAATACACTCTTTGTGACACACAAAACATTTTTGGTTTGCGCTCGACAGGCCAAGCGTATGAATGGTATCAATAAGAGTATCCTAGGAAGAAGAATAAGATGATGTTGAAGAAAGTTGTGATAAAAAGAATATTATGATGCTGAAGAAGAAGAAAATGAAGAGGAAGGGGGAGAAGGAGAGAGGCAGAAAAGACTAAGAGGGATTAACCCTTCCAGTGCTAAGGCTACTTTCGTCCAAAGAACAAGAACCCGAATATTTTTAAAAACCATCTTAATCCTATCATTGGAATTTATTGGATAGCCCTTGCAGAGTACTCTCAGATGGGTGTGCCAGGAAAAGGGTTAAAATGATTTTTAGAGGATGCTTCTAGCAGTGTATTTAGTGTTAATGTTGCAGTGGTTAATAGTAAAACACTTACTGTGGGAATCCCTGGAAAGCGCCCATCTCCTCGTGTGATGTCAGAGTCAACATTTTGTAGTAGTTTATTCAGGTCGTCCCTGTCAAACTCCTCCATAAAATCGTACCATTGTTTTCGATGTGGGCACTATGTATTTTCATAAATCCCCTTTATTTGCGATGCATTGAACAATTTTCTGGATGTAGGCAATGTCGACGTCGTTGTTGTTGATGTTGTTGTGCAATGTAGTTGATTATGATGATGATGATGGTGATGATTCTGCCATTGCTGTTCTTGCTTTTCTGATACTGTTGTTGTTGTTGTTAGAATTGATATGTTTGTTCTTTTTCCTTTCTGTCAGAGCAAACATCACAAAAAGATATTATATCACATTAGAGAATATCATATGTGCAACAACTACTACCTCTTGGATAACCTCTTTTCGAAGTTTGTAAATTATAACCCTCCTTAATATTCCAGTATACAGTATTCCTTTTTAAATACTAGGTTTCCATGGCATCGTTTAGTTTCCAAACATATTCCCTTATGATTGAGCCTGCATCTTAACTTCTGCACTGGCCATCAGTCATCCGCCATGATGTTCTAGAGCACACACGGTGGGACCACAGGCCCTTGGCAACAGATTGCTGAGAGACTAGCAACAGATGCCTTCAATTGTCACTTAAACAAGCAACGTGTGGAAGTCCAATAAAATTTCTTCTTTCTTCATACACATTAGGCCATGTATTAGTGATATCTAATTAAGCAGCCTACAAACAACACAGGCTGACAAGGTAGTCTGGCCATAGTACATTCTAGCGTGGAATACACTTAAGGTCAAACATGCATAGGTCACACACACACACACACACACACACACATATATATATATATATATATATATATATATATATATATATATATATATATATATATATATATATATATATATATATATATATATATATATATATATATATATACACACACACACATATATATATATATACATATATATACACTGTAAGAAGGATCGGTAAAGATTCAACTAGTTTGGAGTTTCATTGATCTGAAAAGGATTAACCTTTGTATATTTTGGGTGAACATTGCACTAATTAGTCATCACTGGGTGAACATATTCCCAAATTTTGTTTCATTGGTAAATGATTACAGTACCCGCTTGAAATGTTAAGGTTCACCTCAATCAGAGAACCTTCAACATTTTTCAGTAAACCTCAACTTTTTAAGTTAAGGTTTACCCATTTCAGTATATGTCATAGTAATACGTTTACCTTCTTGGGTAAACGTTTACCTTCTTAGGTAAATGTTTGATAGAGAATTCGATATTTGAAACTTCCTGTCGCCCAGTCACCAGCCAAAGACCACATGTTTCAATTAGTCATGGTGATGTCCTCAGACAAAGGAACTTCAGTCACTTAGCAGTGACCCAGATAACAGCTTTAAGTTACCAAGTTGTGGCGGGCAGTTTGAGGGTGGATTGTTAGGGCTGTACTGAGAAGTTTTAGATACACTATGCAGGAATATTGTCTCTGTTTTATACACATCTTCGAACAGTAAGTGACTGATGTTGTGTGTAATATTAGAACTCTTTACAATTATACTTGGTATGTTCTTCCGACGTATAGAACATGCACTGACATGAGTTAGTTCACTTAACCACGCTTTAGCATTTACTGCAGAAGGATTTTATGGTGTAGAGAGATATAATCTTAAAATTTCGCACAATTAGAGTGAAATCATATCCATAGCATGTTTCAGTGTCTAAACGTAAAATCAGGAGTCGTAAACCCAGCAACACCATTTTGTAATAAAGGAGAAGAGGAAAAAGAACAGGAAGATAGAAGGAGAAAGCATGCAGGAAAAGCACTGTTAATAAGCCATGTTTAGACAACAAAGAATGTACATATTGAAACTGGACTGCCGTGGCCGGGCATTTTTATTTTAGATGTATGTTTTATGTACCTCATAGCGTACTCGATATTAGTATGTTGTTAAGGTCATGCATCACAATAATGAACCCTCCCCCGAAATAAATGTTAACCCCATCCCATATCATCAGGTTACATCTAACCCTAGGCAGGAAAAGGTTTACCCACTGCACACAAGTAAAGGTCTACCTGCACTGCCATTGAAGTCGGAAATGTTAACCTGGTACAACTATGTCAGGGTTAAAGTTTACCCAAATCGGGTGCAGCTCAGTTGCACCCAAATAGGGTAAACGTTTACATATAATTTTTACAGTGTATATATATATATATATATATATATATATATATATATATATATATATATATATATATATATATATATATATATATATATATATACATGTATATATATATATATATATATATATATATATATATATATATATATATGTATATATATATATATATATATATATATATATATATATATATATATGTATATATATATGTATATATATTTATATATATATATATATATATATATATATATATATATATATATATATATTTATATATATATATATATATATATATATATATATATATATATATATATATATATATATATATATATATATATATATATATATATTCGTTGCCGTTGCAATACAAATAAACAGAGATGATAACAGTGTTTTTTTTGTAAATTTCAAATCGCACACATGTGCAACATGATTTTTATTTCTCCATAGTCACATAAAAATAAGCGATCAAAAATAAGAATATGTATGTCTTTTGACAACAAATCAACATAAGCACGGTTCATATATTGAGTACCTTAGGCGGATAGTTGGCAATCACCACCGTGTTGTACTATTGGATGGTACATTGTAATGTTATAAACAAATCAGTTGGGAATCGTAGAGATCAAAAAATAGCTATTTTTTATAGAAGATACCAACTATGTTTGGTATTGTTGTCTTCTCTAAGGTGATGATTGCAGTGTTAGTGTCGATTTTTTTGATAACAATATGGTCATCTTGTACTTTACTGCCTCAATTCTGGTATTACCAAACTTGTTCAATTCATGTAGCAATTCTGGTACGGGCCAGATTTTTACAATTCCGGTACGTACCGGGATTGCCCGAGTAATTCTGGTACGCACCAGTATTGCCTGAGTAACAATTCTGGTACACCAAAAGTTCCAGAATTGTTCCAACAATTCTAGTACGTTCTAGAATTGTAAAATTCCCTGAACAATTCTGGCACGTACCAGAATTGGTCGGTAAGTACAAGATGACCACAAAATGGCATAAAATACCGATAAAATAATGTGCGAATTACATATTTAAGTAAAAATTCCATTGCAAAAAGTTACAACAGCATAACACGCCTAAAAATAGATAATTATGAACAGAAAACTCCAGGTAAAAAAATAAGAAAATGAACAACAAGATATGCGACATTTAAAAGAGTTTGATTGAAATATTTCTTCCTAAATTTTACAAAAGGGCAAACTGCCACAGGCAGTGCCGATATGGTAGCGACTGAAAGAAGCTTGAGGAGAATTCTAGAAGCTTGACCTCTCAGTGGCTTGGTAAACCCTTGGGAACCGTCAGCTGCGGGACTGCTCTTGGGACGGAAGCTCGACCGTGCGTCACGTGACATCGGGATCTCCCTAGCAACATGGAGCGTGTAGAATAGGGACATCTAATCCAAACAGATCTGCCGGAGAGTCAGCGATCGATGTTCAGTCGTGTCACCAGGGACACACGCTACCGATTGTACACTGGTCACCCACCTTCTTTATACCAATGGAAAAGGGGCAGTTGAACAATCTGGCTTGCAAATCAAAAATTGCAAATCATCCTATATATTTCAACTTTTTTACAGAAAAGGGAATATAAGAATAGGAGCAGGTGTTCATTTCGGGCATTAGGCAGTTTAACGTAAAACATTTCAAAGTTATAAGTGAGATTTAGCATTAAAATATTTTTTTCATTGTTAGATGTGGGGGATCTTGAAGGCCACAAACGTTTTACGGACTGAACTGGCCCGGGCACTTTCACCTCAGAACTTTATTGAAACGGGCATTGTCGAGATGGCTGTCTCTCAACACAAATCAATTTTGAGAATGGAATTCTTTACTAGGTTATTCTTGAAAAATATAAAACAATTAATTGCTGGCCTGTATGAACATTTCCTCTCTAATTCGCAATTTTTTTTTTCGTTTTTCGTTTTTCTTCTACCTTATACTGAATTGTATGTACCCACTTGTACAGAACGGAGAACCTTTCGCAACATAAAAAGTAGCAATCCTTTGAATATTGAGTCGCAAAATGGACAACACAACTTTGTCATTCAAAAACTGTGCCAGTCGTATATTTTCATCAATTCCATTCTCCTAGCTTTTCCATGGAAAACACGGGAAGGCGTAAAAAGAAAACTGAAACTAACAAATTGAAAGAGAATTTCATGCTCTGATCCTCTCATAGATTGATATAGTGTGTGTTGTTTTTCGCATCCGGAATAAAATTGCACTTTCACTTTCAAAATTACATGCAACCGACTACCAATCTCGTATTGCCAATTAAATGGTAAAATATTCACATATACCTGTGAAGCTACTTGTGTCACAGAACCTTGACGTATTGACATGTGAAGACCTTGGTGGGTTATATTAAAAGTTGTAAGACCACGTGCGTACTCCATAGGATGTTTCGTGATCAACGTGTCATTTGCCACGAGGTGGCCTTGTTATCAATGTGACCTACTTATTAATTTGATATTATGTCAACCGTCATAGACTCACACGTGTTCACAATCATTACTATTGGTAAAGCTGTTCCATAATCATTTTCTTATATTTTCTTTTTCACTATAAATTAATATAAGCTTTTTGAAAAGTTGTCTATAACCGTTTTGCAACAGACTACTTCTGTGAAATGAGAATTGCCTTTCACTCTTAAATGGTGGTAGAGTAGGTCACTAGGTGGAGACAAACGAGTTCACTTTTAAGGAGACGCTTCATCTTTAAATATTACTGAAGTCAACAAACAGTGTAAAAACGTAGTTGAAATAAAGTGGGATAATTTATGAATGTACCTTCTCGCTGCATTCTTCGGATATGTTTTATAACCCCATGAGTAAATATATTAAACGGTTTTGTTGTACATCTTGACATTCTTGTCCAGCAATATCTCGCCGCGCCTACTCGTACATTTCTTTCACAAATATCCTAAAATAGCTTTCACATTTTCCTTCTAATGAGAGCAACTATGATTCAGCAGAAGAACAAACCAAATATTACAGGTACTACCATAGGCCTGCACACGAGCAAGAAATGTTTTTGACCCTCTTTCCCTCAAGGTTCTGCAAAACATGGCCGTTTCAAACACGTATCATGGATCACAGATGTTAATTTGGATTTGCTCTAAATTTTGCGAACTTTGGCACAGAGTAATTCGGAAGAAAGTGTATACATTTTTAAAATTTGATTTTGACTTTGTTTGGAAATTATACTACGAAGGTGCAGGTGTGAACGGCAGTTTAAAAAAAAATCAGAATGGGCCCTTTCACATTGACCTTTCCTCGGAATTGATAGAACGCTGCGGTCCTGGTTCAACAATTGTGGATTGAAGCCAGGTTTGAAATTACTTCACGTGTTTTTATCATTTTATTTTTATTTCGCACATCTTACACCCTGCTTGGACTGTACTTTGTTACTTGTCAGAAAAATAACCTGAAGGCGATTTGTCCTGAGTAAAAATAATCCTAATAAGTACCTTGAATCCACCATATGTATGTGCTATATCCCACTATAAATAACACCCCTTAAGGTTTTCCATATCTAACCCAGCCTCACTTATTTTGTCTCCCAGAATTATATCTATCATTATCTCTCAGAATTCTACGTCCAACTACTTCATTTACAGTTTTATTCTTTCTTTCTATAGTCGTTCCTCAATCCTCCTTATTTTCACGTTTCTTTTTTAGAATTTCCTTGTTTTGTTTCGGACTACAGTTTAGTGCACAGGGTTTTCGTGTATTTTTTGTCATGTTGATTTGCCGAAACACTCAAAGCATATTTTCTTCTAAGATCTGTATCTGTTTCTTACATATGGGAATATTATTGTACCACAATTTCAAATCCATAATAGAACTAACTTAACAAAGTAGCTCATAGGCGGCGTTTCTAGCGACTTTTTATATGAATATTTGCAGAAATTGAGGATCACTTTTGCACTTTAATGGGCATGTGAGAAAGTTGCCAATGTCTTTGAGTTAGGCACTGGTTTTTTCTACGTTTCCAGTAGCCTAAGTAAGGCGAAATGTGACAAAAATAGGCATTTAAATTTCTTCTTTACATATGTGCTCTGAGGTAACATGGGGTTAACTTTATTTGTTCTTTGAAACTCTCTTTAATGGAGGAATTATTCTCGAAACACATTGATTCCTGTTTGCAGAGGGCCAGAGACTGGAGTGTACTTGTTGTCTTTCGTACTAGAGTATTATAGAAAGTATTCATAAGAGGAATATTAAATCGATACCACCCAATGACTTTCAGTCAAATGTTTTGTGAATTATTCAAGTTATCCAACATTTCCAATTTATTTTCAAATTCATCGTAGCATCTGGACAACACTGTTCAAGAGAAACTCCAGGCATAATTTTTACAAGCATTTACATTTAAAATGCTATCAGCAATGTAGAATACTATTCCTTCATATCTGTCAGCAGTTAGAACAAGACAAAATTTGAGGTGTAAGAAAATAGCCTTTATTTACATACCAGGTATACATAGCAATGGATAAACAAAAACAAATACCTTTTCACTGAAAAGAAAATTTCAAGTCATTTTTCTCAAATTAAGAATATGTTTACATAGTTAAAAGTACTCAGAACTCTGTGTAAAAAGTCTTTGGAATATTTCTGTAAATCACCAACAGTGAAAATACCTAATATTCAGGTCAATTATTAAAACATACAAAGAGTCAGTAAGGAAAACCTGTCAATCCCAAGTACCATAAAATAAATAAATTAGCATCCTGAGAGTAATTATACATATACGATTGATCAGATTAAAATTTTCTGTCTTTGACATGATGGAATATCATCAAATTCATTATAAAATGCATATAGCTAGAGCATCTATTACAAAAGTAAAAAGTCGTGATTTGTCTTTGTTTTGTTAAGAACAATAAAATAACCCACATGCTGCGAACGAGTACTATATGACTAACACACACTACTACACATGGAATACAGGCTATACCTAGCAGCTAGATAACCAACACTGTTCGCTACTAACCCCTGAAATCTCACCACAAGGCAAGAGACAGGATCCTTCAACTATCAGTTTAAAACCAGGTCGTGAAGACCAGTAATGTACAAAGCTAACATGTGGGTTGCAATGTTATATGTTCAATCATGATAAATAACAGTTCTGTAGAATATATGTGATATAAATCTCTCATCGCTGCCTGTAGATATAACAAATGTATTTCCCTCTGCGCCAGAGGTGAAAAATTCATAATCCTCTTAAATAAACTGCTATCTGCATCGTTTAATTTATACTTGCAAGTGAATATATATATATATATATATATATATATATATATATATATATATATATATATATATATATATATATATATATATATATATATATATATATATATATATATATATATATATATATATATATATATATATATATATATATATATATATATATATATATATATATATGTAAAGATATATGTGTTACTTTATTCTCAATCAAGGAATGTTCTATGGTAAACAGCGCATGCAAAGCCTTCATGCATCTTTTAATAGAAATAAATATTAGCAACAGCTGATTTGCATAGGCTAGTTTTTCTGCACCACACAGGTCTACCAACCTGGCGCAGTCTCCCTACCTGTACTAAAACACACCTGTTCAGGTTAATTACACATTATACAACCATTAACTCATCATTAAAAATCGTAAAGATTTTAGAAGTTTTTTTTCTCCTAAAAATCCATATTGTAGTTTTGTTACACACTGAATACTGTGCTCTGTACCAAATTCTGCTCTCCATTTCCTAAAGATTCAACACAAATGAAACAATCTTTTTCTTTGTGGAGTGCTGATAAGTATAGGTAGGATGAGCTGCCTCAGACTGGTTACCTTTCACAAAAGCTAAATACAATATTTCAGCATGCCTCTTCCAGATAAGCAACCAAAGATCATGTAATATATAACCAATAAGACATTGAGGTATCAATTTCATTGTATGACAGTTCAATAACTCAGCAGGCACAGTTGTTTCCATTAGCAACCTGTGCCAGCACAGTTTCCGCTCAAATAATCAAATTTTTAGGTAATTACCCACCAAAAATTTGCAAACATTCTAACATGAATTTCAACATGGAAGAGGCACACTTGTGTTACATAATACCTTACCTGATTATATTCATATATTTTTTTCCTCATTTAAATAACAAGATGACCGAATACCTACAATATGAAAATCTTCACGATTATATGTCCCTTGTAAGTAAACAAGGTTGGAAGTATTGATGGGAGTGACCTTTGATTTGGTCACCAAGCATAGATAGTGGGTCCTGGAATAGAATATTTCATTAGTTTATTTCATAACATACAGATATATAATTAAATTAGTTTTCAGACCTAACAGGAATAGCAGTCCTATCCTCCAAGGTCTTTGAGAAACCTAACAAATGAAATTCTTGCAAGGGTTCATTAATGCATTTAAGTGAATTCTACATTATTCTACGTTAGTATGGACTTTTGTAAGGTATGAGTCATTTTTAGACATGGTTATTTTCATATTAGGCTTTTTCTTTTGATAATGATAATGACAAAATACTTGGATACTATTTTTGGAATGAAACTTTGAAATAATTGACATCCAAGTGATATTTAATGAAATGAACATTAACCCAATGTCAAAGAATTCAGAGTATTACAGAAAACCAAAGAATCTTCCCCTCTAAGTCTTTTTGACACCAATAACTTAAATGATTTGATGAGCTTGCAAGAATTATTTTATTAGTAAGAACAATATCTGCCATCAGACATAAATTCTCCTATTGTTATGCATCGTTTGATCTTAAACAATGGGGATATTTTACTATATGGCAGATATTCTTCCATGTGGCAATTTGAAACACATTGTCTGAAACATGCACTATTTAGATGTCTTCTGCCCCTGATTATTGCATATGATTCTCAGGCATGACTAGAATATATCAAATTATTATTTGAATGCAAGACTTGCAACTCCCTTGGTTAATCTTTATAAATTACCCACAATCCTTACAAACCAAACATACTTCAGTTAAAACATTGCCTTTTAAAACTTAAAGTCTAGAAAACCTCAATGCAAATCACAAGTGAAATAACAAAAGATTAAAGCCAAATATGCTTCAAGATAAAACATCCCAGTCTGAAGGTAATTACTATATGTACATTACTCTGACATTTCTTTAAATTTCTAGTGTGATTTGAGCAGTTAATGTTATTTGAAAAATACAGGTAATTTTATGAATTGACCAAAGGAGTTGTGCCAGCATATGAGTAAGTTAAGCATTAACATCTGATTTTAATCAACTTCTTCAACCTGAATTTGTACTTCTACCAAACAAATGTAACCAAAGGCAAGAACTACCTTCTAAATGCAAACCTATTACCACTGAAGTGAAACAATGTGATATTAACATACATTGTACTCCACTAAGAAAAAATAGAGCACTTCTCTGATACTCTGTTACGCTAATAAGTTGTGAAAAAAAATGCAATGTAACTTTCTGTAAATAATTAATCAAAGACCAAAAAAAAGTGAACTTAATACCAATAAAAAGGAATGGTTAAAAAAAGTTTCACTCATAGAAGAAAAAAATCACAAAAAGAGATTGCTAGCAACTAATAAGTAAATCAATCACAAGTATTCTACTCTAAGAGAGAATTAAGTGGTATTTAAGTTACTAGTACTATAAATTTAAAATAAACCTTTTTTTCTGTAGTAATATGGTTTTGCATAGATTTAGCCTCACCAATGGCCTTTCTTGTTTGGCAAAGAATGATACAGTCATGTGAAGAGTTGAACAATCAACTGTTATGTTATGTTAAATACAATCATCGGTATAGTTCAGTGTCTTCTTAAACCAAGTGCATCCACTGTCTTAGGATCTACAGACCCAAAGGGTCATAACTATTGTCATTTCTACTTGCTGTCAATCAAACAATAGAATAGAACAGTAAAATGGAACACACAAGCTTCCATAAGTAAATGAGCTGCCAAGAGATACAAACTCTATCCATAAGAATATCCCTTCAAACAATCCCTAAGTGAAATTGTGATGCTTTCATTATGTCCTGATCTTAGAATATAACAAAATATTGCAAAGTTTCCTTTTTTTTAATAGGAAGTTTAGTCTATCAAATATGAACTTTACAAGAAAATTTCAAATAGGTCATAATCCGTAGCCCTTAACCTTAAATCATCCCGAGAAAAAACTTCATAAATGAAGTATCATAATATGATCATTTAGACTGGTGTTTTAAAATTCTTATTAGAAAACACATCTAAAATATTTGCCTTGTAATAATTGAAAAAAAAAAAGACTTTCCTTCAAAAAAGCAGACAAAATTCAAATATGTAGCAATTGAAATACTCAAACCAGACTTCTAAAAAATATTGGCCTTGTAGTAATTGAAAAAAAAATTTCCTTTAAAAAACACAAAAATTTCACCTATATAGCAATAAAAATATTCAAAACAGACTTGCATTAAAATTCAAGAAATCCTAAGATAGATAGCTTTAATAAAAACATCACAGTCCACATCCTAAGAGCAGTGCGACATTCACCTCTATGTTAAGAGTACACAAGAGCACTGCCGCTGAGCAGCTCTTTCCCTATAGCAATGATAATAATATAGATAACAAGGTATACCAATAACAAACCATGCTCTCTAGTTATACAGTAGTGAATTAGAACAAAGCACACATGTTAACTAGATTACAGGATCAAAGAGTACAAGCAATATACAGTAAATACGCCAAATTACTTCTCCTACCCCCTGGGGGCTAAGGGTGGTGTTTCCCCTCAGGGTGCTGGGGTATCTGGATCAGAATCATTGGGGGTGGGGTTATGAGATGTTTTAATACCCTTCTTTATTATATTTTTGATAATACCTGAGGTGTTTGTTTTTCCACACATCCACACATTTACAGGTAATATCTTTGTATCTCACCCTCCCTCAGGTCCACCCAGCTGTAAGGTAATATACCTATCTGCTTGTTAGACCACACCTGTTCTTATCATTACCACCAGCAACAGGAGGCCTGTTTCTACAGTACAGGTGTGCCAGCAGCAGCCACATAGCCTCAGGTGAGTTGCTCGTTAAGACTCGTCGGCAGGTGTCTTGCTGGGTGGACACTTTAAGATGTAGAGGAGGAGGGTGGGTGGTGTCTGCACCTAGACACCGAGTCACCGTCTTAGCAACTACCTTCAGTAGCTACAGCGATGCTCTGATTCTCCACCATGTCTGCTACCATGGTAACAGTTTCCATGGCTACTTTGCATTTGGTCATTGACCAGAATGCAAGCTACCTATTCTACAGGTAGCTGGGATGGTATAGGATGATACCATCCACCTTTAAGGCACCCGGATGTTCTCAGGGATACCGGACTGGATATGTTGTATCCAGACTCCCCGGCAGGATGAGATAGTGGGCAGCTGCTCATCCTGAACGGGATTCTCCACCACCAACTTTAACACAATTTACCTCCTAGATTTTCATTTTACCAGTACCACACTAAATCCTCTCCAGAGATAGTCGTCTCTTTCAAATTATCAAGAAATCTTTACATATCTTGATTCAGATTGAACATCATAATAATCAACCTGCATTATATCTTTTTTATGATTGCAGATATCATTGCAATCTCTGAGCACATGCTGTAGGTCCCCGACCTATCACATGACAACTTACAATCATGTGATCCTTATGCTAATGAGCTACAGATCATGTGATTTCAGTCTGCAGAAAATAGAACTAGTCTCTCCCATTGGTTAGAAAATTGAGCTGTTCTCACCAATGTGAGAAGCTAGGGGCTTTATGTACCAACACAACTCGTGCCAGAAACCAGACACACTTTGCTTGAATCCATTTTCATGGTTGGCCTTTTTTAGGGGCCAACCCTTCATTGGATAACAAAGTGAATTGGACTTATGGCGAGAGTCGCACGAGCACACAAAGCCATTGTTTCTCGACCACTAAAATCAGTAAACATGTGCAAGTCATTGCTTTACAATCCAGCCAAGTTCAAACTTCTGCCTGCACTTGCCTTAGTGCAATATAATATGCTAATAGTTTTATTTTTCCAATTCTTAAAAGTCTAAACCCAAAAGACGCGACAATATACAAAACTGGACTTGCACAATTTCCAACAGAAAGAGTTGGCAATTATATGGACCAGGCTTTATCTGTTAGAGTTTGCGCTGTGCACTATATATTGTGTTTTGGAAAAATCCACGCTATACAATTAGGGCGGTGCTACACCTATCTGCCCTTTGTTCCTGCAAACACAGTGACCATTGGACACAGTTATTTCCAGAAACAAAAAATCAATATATCTAACAACATCACAAAGAACCTTATATTGTTAACAATTGCAGAAACCATTTTCCACCATATCTTTAAATGGTAAATTTCTGGACACTTCAGGACACACATTCTATGTGCCTCTGATTTTATACCAGACGTGCTAAAAAACCTGCTAACTCTAACAGAAAAAATATTTATAAATTTGAGATTAAAAATTCTGTTAATTTAGAAGTTGATAATTCAATGTGATGTTGCTAAAAAGTTGGCTTTCTAAAAGAAAGTCATTAAGCTGTCAAGACGAAAACATCATCCATGCTACAAGGTTAATTTCAATAGACAAGTCTCAGCACTTATCCAGCTATCACTTCCATACATACAATACTTATGTATAGCTTAGCTTAAGTTGTTGTGCAAATATCTTAAATAAATATCAATGCTCACTGATCTTTGACAAGAATATTGTCCTTTTGACTTTTGAAATTTTTTCATAGAATTAATTTCAAGATAGTAGAGATCCTGACAGCTTCCCAACATCCTTTCAATGAAAGCAGACATTGTAGCTCTGCCCCCAAATACAGCAAAGCTATGTACAGGCAACTTGTTCTCAGTAGAGGCTGGATTAGTGTGCAAAGATATCACCAGGGGGCAAAGAGACCTACTGGGTCAGGTCAGAGGGCAGGGTTGAAAGGGCAATACAATGCCAGGCTCGATTGTGAAAAGATTTTTCTTAAAAGATGAATTGTATCATACAATTCCTAAGCAAATGCTTTATCAATTTTCTATCACCAATACTTAAATAATACCAACATTCCTTCAAATATCCATTTTTATTACTAAGTTCAGATAAAAGTGACCCAACAGTATTACCTTTATGCTTGACTTAAAAAATTCACCTATGGATCACAAAATATATCAATTCTAGAAACTTTCCGATTTTGAATTTTTTCTAGTTATTATCAGGTCATTTTCTTTTCTTTTTGCTCTTCCATCTCTGCCTCTGGCCTGACCCTGCAGGTACCCTTGCCCCCTTCTCATGTGTGCTTCCAATGCAGACTTAGCTGACTGGTAAGATTAGTTCCCTGTTCAGTATATATTGTTGCTACCCTGTTATACAACCTCTCCCCCTTCCAGATTCCCTCGGACTTGCCATTCATGCATCGACAAGATCCAAAACAACCCAGAAGCAGGAGCGTTAGATGTTAGATATTTTGCCACCAGGTGGCATTACCATGACGACTGGCCGTCAGCAGGCCTGCTCCGCTTGCTTTTTTGCAGTGGTTTCAGCAGGTGCATCAGCCGACCGTCACGGTGGTTTGACGATGATCGTGCTTCACCGGTCGAGTTTGGCGTATATACAGCCCGACCAGGACGGACACACGTACATCAGGGGATGCGTTCTCACATCCCATTGGTGCAGAAGTGTACGAGGGAAGGGCGATCCTCCCCTCAGTATATACATACACTTCCTGTCGCACCCGACCCCGACCCATCGAGCGGGGACTACTTTTTCCAGCCGATGCATACATGGCGCCTCTGACACATCACTACCTTAGTGCTGTGAGATTACTACTCTCCACAAACATTACTATCCAGATTCTTTGTACAGACTGGTGTAGTGGTGTGTACTGACAAACGCTCATGCTACAAGATTTGCGGCTATCCAGGAGGCGCTCTTGCAGCCCCCTTATTATCATTAACCCTAACTCCGCCCTCTGTAGGTAGTAGTTGCGGAGTGTCTATATAGGTGGCGGCCCGCGGACGTAGCGCAGCTGTGGGCTGAAGGTGAGACTACAGCGTTCGGCCATCTTGGGGTCGAGCAGGCAGGCCAGGCCTATGGCTATGATGAGCAGCACTTGGAGTGGAAACGTCGCCTTGAGGAAGCGCAGCCACAGTGGGGTACGCTTAACAGCCTTCTCTGTCTGCGACTGGGCATCACTGAAATACAAACAACAGCAATATGTTATAATCAACAGATATCTAACAATATATCTAATAGCATTTGTGGCATACGACAATAGAAGCTAAAACTGTGTCGTGTTGTATTGTATTGTATTGTATTGTATTGTTTATTGACCATATCATGTATGTGAAAATAAAATAAATGTTTTGTTACGATAGTTCAATAATAATGAAAATATCACATGTAAATCATTGAATAACAATAAGTGATTGATAGAGAACAATCTGTTTGAATAACCCAACACTATAAGTAGTTTGAAAGTGATTATCATACTGTGATTTAAGCAATATGACAAAATTTGGATCCACATGTATGCGTTTATCATATGACAAGTGCTCACCTAGACAGAGATCAGTAGGTGTTTTTTTAATGTTAATGTCAGAAAGATATCACCAAAATCTCTCATGCCTTTTTGATCGACTGCTATAGGGATGAAAGGTTAACATCTCAGATGGATGAGCAGTAATTTGATTTATATCCTATTTACCAAAATATTTTCTTGACATTCTCAGCTTTATCATCATTCCTATCAACAAAAATCCAAGTCTCACCTCATACAGTAATTATCAGCGCCCTTTCCACACGTTTGGGTTTCCATGGCGACGCTCTTTTTCTCCGCTGCAACAAGCTTTTCCAGTCTTTCCTCCATTTTGCGTTTAAGATTTTGACATTTGTTGCTGATTGTGGCAAGTTCGTTTTCGGCCATGGCCACCTCGGCTCGTATCTCCATCTCCTTGTTCTCATCACAGACCGCCAGGATCTCCCCCGACAGCCTCTGCAGAGACGACAGCTTCCCCTCATACTCAACCAAATCCTTCTCCATTCCCTGAGAAAACAAGAGAGAAAATTCATGTTAGTTTAGTAACTATGCAAATACTACTCACTCTCTGAAAAATGTAGTTAAAGGGCAAATGCACCATTGGGATAAGCTGGGCTAAAAGTGTAGTGCTATGTGGTATATGTCAATTGCCCCACTCACAAATGCATTCCCAGTACCTGTTGAAGAGGAAAATGTAATTTTCTGTGAAGCCAGGGGCTTCCTGGCCAAATCCAATGGCAGTTACCATGCTTATACTGTTCGCATCTAGCACATATTCCTCTATTTAGATGAAATTTTATGTAACCCAGCATATGACTATCAGCAAAATTAAGTATCAAGATGAACATATTAGTATTTCTCCAATTCCTGACACCTACAGTACGTGACACATTACTACCTGGATGTTTGATACATGAAAAATATGCACATTGTATTAATCATTCATTTGCTCCTAACAATCTCACAATTTTACTTTTGATACATGAAGAATATTGTTGGATTTTCTATGCACTTTTAGCAAGTTTTTCTGTTATCTTATTGGATATTTTGCAGCTAAATATTTATTTATTATGGATAGGTATCAATATAAAGATAAACATAACAGTGCACTCCAAATACTGTTACTGTTACATGTATGTGACTGTAAGCAGTAAATTAAACAACTCATATGCCCCATGTGCTGTGTTGGCCCCTCACTTGGATCTAAATTCTGATCTTTAATTGTCTTAAGTAGTATTTTTAACACAATAGGCAGTAGAGCAATAAGTAGTGGGAGAATGTGACCTGCTCGCCATCTCTGTGTGTTAATGAGAGCAGCCAGCTGTCTCCACACAGACGCTGCTGACCCTTAAAGAAAGCAAGCTGCCCTGCTCCTTACTGTCACTGCTAAGGAGAGAATTATTACCCCATAACTCATCACCTCAATGTCACACACACACACACACACACACACACACAGGCAGAGTCAGACCGGCTCAAATGACCACCTGTTCAGAGAGACTGCCTGTCTACAAAACCCACTGCCAATACACACCAAACATACATTTTCATTTCTTTTTTTCTTTGGCGAGGGACAAGGTGTCATTAGTATACCTTCCAATGCTCAGGCTACATTCGTTCAGACCACTAAGTCATCTAAACCCTGTCATGTTGGTATTTGTTGGATAGATCTCACAGAGTACTCTTCGATGAGTCTTAAACCCTCATTCATTCACCCATTTACTTGCGATTCAGCTTTAAGATCATCAGTAAAAGTTTCCAAAGAGCATGGGAAGGACTTACCTTGAGATCAAAAGTGTAGAGGATCTAAAGATCAATGTTAGCAAGATTTCTATGATCCAGCTTTAAGATCATCAGTAAAAGTTTCCAGAGAGAGTGGAAGGACTTACCTTAAGATCATAAGTACTGTCTTTGATGTCCTGCTGCTGTGAGAAGTGGACTAGGTCCTGCGAGAGCTCCAGGCAACGAAGCTGATGCCGTTCCTGCTTGAGCAGGTACGACAGCTCCTTCTGAGTCTCGTTGTAGTCGTACCACGAGAACAACAGCGACTGAAGCTCAGATGTTCGCGTCACAGACCTGGAAGAAGTTACAAATATCTCATGAAGTCTGCTTAGTTCAAGCATTATTTTAGAAATTTAATATATTTGATAAATTTATTGTAGATATTGGGATCTTATGTCGATTCCCAGGTTACTTATTTTCATAGGTATTATGGTATTCATGCATGCAACATTTCTAAACATTTCTTGGAGTCAAAGGCATAATGAGGAAAACAATTGTTTGAGAAATGTTGGTCAAATAAATAACAACAATTCTCCTTGAAATAATTTGTAAAATTTCAAAGATATTGTTAAAATCCTTTTAGTCCTATGCATTAATGGATTAAGGATTTGAGTAAATCAAGAAAGCCTACTTTTCCAGCAGTTCATCGACTGTAGCTCTTAGATCACTTGTCTCTTCCCTGAACTGATCCATCTGTATATGGGGGTTCTTCTGCTCGAAGCCCGTCACGCTGGCCACGAGGCGATTTGCCTCCTCCCGCTGACCCTGCAGCTCATGACGGCTCTTCTGAAAAAAACAAGGATACGACAGAATTTAATAATGATATACCATTTTATACTAATATAAATATACCATGTTTGAAAACAATATACTTCAAAATTTGCAAGCATTTTTGTTGTTAAAAAAAAATGCTGACTCAAAGACCTCTCTTTTGTGACCATTAGCATTTTTAAATACAACACATTAAAAAAAATTAGCAAGAATTTTTTATTATATGAAAGAAAATGTGTTATTACATACATTTTAATACGAATGCACCATATTCAAAAGCATTAGACAATTGTAAGAAATTACAATCCTTTTCATTGATATAATCAATGAGTTGTACAAACATACTGGGCAAGAGACCATCTGTTTAAAGAAACCAGCTGCCCATTAAACCAGTCCTAATACCAATACACTGTATTCAATAACATTAATAAAATAACAAAAGATTTCATAGCATAACAAAAGGATAAGTTCTGTTATAAATAAAGGAATATTTAGTCAATCTGGAATAAAATAACAAATGTCAAAAGAGATCATTATCTGTTCTACAAAAAACAGACAAAAAACATATGTCTGTAATCTAACTAGCTGTAATAGTAATAAAGAAAATCAGAAGCCCACAAGAACTCACTGTGTTATGCATCTGCTCCATTCTGTGCTGCTACCTAGACTCTCTCATTCTACAATATTCTATCTAGTCCCAAAACGTGCCAGACTGACTGGCAAAAACACTTGACCTTTATTGCTACGCCAGTCCCATCCTGACTGCTCATCTATACACTAACAGCTACCGATGCTAACTTTAGACTGAGTGATAATCCCTGCTGGAATTCACCAGACACACAAAACATCAATAATGCCTAACTCTATCTCTGCACTCCTGCAATACAGAATACTCAATACTGATGCCCCGACATATCTCTATAAAGCCAGTTCTTTACTTTCTTATGTACTATACCCTAATAATACATACTGTAATTATGTATGTATGTATGTATGTATGTATATGTGTGTGTATATATATATATATATATATATATATATATATATATTCATATATATATACATATATATATATATATATATATATATATATATATATATATATATATATATATATATATATATATTTATATGTATATACACACACACATATATAATAAGTATGTATATGATATTTACCTGTATATATCTAATGGTATCCTCCACATCCTGCTGATCCTCAAAGCAATCAACTTCCAGCTCATCCTCCAGTTCTGCCAGAGCCTTGTCTAGTTTCAGCAGTTCACTATAGATGGCAGCAAGCTCCCGCGATTGTTGCTGCCGTTCACTGGCGAGTGTCTCCAACACTTCCCACTTGCCAATGATATCTACACAGACAGACAAAGATTATACAGTATCTATTAAGCAACAAATTATAATAATAATGATAATACTAATGATAATAACAATGATAATAATAGTGATAAAGATACAATAATCAAAAGATAATAATAATTAATAAAACTCACCCTCAACTTTCTTGAAGTCGTGATCAGAGACGTTGGCCATTCCCTGGTCGGAACTCAGCGTGTCCTCAATAACCTGCAGGCATTTGATGTTGGTTTGGCAAGTAGCCAGGAGTTCGGCGTATTTTGATGAATCCAGGTAGATGCCTGTATCCATGACATCCTTGCGGTGTTTCTTGAGCGCTGACTCAGCGAAGCCCAGCTGCGCGCTGGACTCCTCTATAACATGATGGAGATCCTCCAGATCGGAATCAGAATCCTCCATCCGGGAATTGTCCGCCAGATAGCCAGACGGCACAACTTTTGTAGCCTATATGGGGGAAAATTACAAGATTAGAAAAGATGTATTCTTCCGTCTGTTAACCCTTCCGATGCTGAGGCTACATTCGTCCAAAGCACAAGATCGCAAAGTTTAAAAAAAAAGCAAAAACATCTAAACTCTCTCATGTTCGTATTCATTTTTTGCATCATTTTGTATTGGCCAAATTAACCACCAGCAGCATAAGGGTTAAGTTTAATCACTAACTTTTTCTTTCTTTTACTTTAGACTTTGGTCACCACGCCTTAACTAATCATTCATTAAAAGAAGCACGATGATAAACACTGACTGGAACATCACAAATTCAGGTCAACTGTTGAACGTAGTGACCTAGTGAGTTTGTTAAAGTTAAATTCCACTGCTCAGTACAGATAGGAGGGACAAGTTTAGTAGCCCCCCCCCCTCCAGTACCCCTAACTCCCACTTCCCACTACCAGTCTCCTCCATAAGTCTATCAAGGTATAGTGATTTGCTTTGCCTGAGATCAATACATCCAGGTAAACTCATCAACAATGTATGGCAGGACTGGCTGGCAGGGCAGGGGCGGGGGGCTGAGGCTAGACTATTGGCATGGTTATTCACCTGCAGCTTTCCCAATACTGCCAGGAAGCTTGACATTGAACCATGCCATAGACCCCCCCCCCCCCCCCCACATGCAAAATTGAGCAAACTACATGGGCTACAGCATGTCTTTAAGATTGAAGGCTCAGAAAAAAAATCTTCCTTACTTTTCTAGTAATAGCAGAATGTCTATTCTACTCAATTATCTATACCCTAAATGAGGCATTTTTTCTGAGGTTTGGTCTCACTCACTTCCTCCAAGAAAAAATAGCATGATATTAAACCTGCCTCATCATATACTATAGATACAGTATTCAAGGAATGCTAGGCGGTCAGTATGCTGAGGAATAAATCAAAATATTTCTGATTTATGTAAACTATACAAAATCATTTCCTAATTTATCTAAGGGCACAATAGGTTTATTTGTGTCAGAATACTAACCATCAAACAAATAATTTACATTCCTAAATGTGACCAAAAAAATCAGAGCTCAAATTACCTTATTTTTTATATAGGTTTCCCATTGTAAATAAATCTTGCTCCTAGAATGATGAAGAAATAAAATGAGATTTTACAATCTAATCATACTTACAGACTTCCTGTCCCTGTTTCGACTTTTATCGGGAGATTTTCGTCCTGGTCGATTACTGTTGAGATCGAAGTCGTCCTCGAACTCGAGACTGGTGTGGTCCCACTGTAGGTGGCTGTCATCGAGCTTTTCCTCCGTGGGGTCCTCGCTGACGCTGGGGTACGGCGGGTCCTGGTAGTTATCCCACGCGTGCTCCGAGAACGACGCTGTGCTGTTGAGCAGCTCGTCCGTACCATCACTGTGGATGCTGACATCGTCTCTTGCTTGTATGTGACCTACGGGGAAGAAAATTAGCTCATCAGTATCATTGCCATCATCATTATCATCATCATCATCATCAGTGATTTCCTCATCCTCCACCTTCTCTTCATCCAGTTGTGGTACCACAAAGTCTCTTTGCATCCTCAAATCAGAATACCGACACAAAATCTTGAATATTCAGACGAGAATCTCAGGTAGAGCTGTTTTCATTACACCAAATGAGATTATCCATGCCTCTCCATCAATGTAGAATAGTATGGATCCCAATGACATCCCTTTGGGATCATTTTGCTCCAATGTCATCCACTAAGATGAAGCAACTTGAAAGAAAAGCCATTTCAATTTTCTTGCAAAACTGAGGCTTGGCACCACACCCTGCGAATAATAGTATATGTCGACAGCATACGGACCTTGGCCATTTGTCTCGTTCAATGTGTGGCATTTACATGCTGCAAGTCATGAGCACAGTCTGGCCGGGTGGCTATACTCTATGCATGGTATGTGCGTAGTGTTGCCAGGTAGCTCTAAGACTGTAGTTATATAGATCAGGTAGGTATAGCTATAGGACTCGAATGTGCATTGGGCCAGCCAGGTAGCTATAAGACTGGTTTTATAGATCAGGTAAGTATAGCTATAGGACTCCAATGTGCATTCAGCCAATATCTGTATAGCTTTCAGTACTTAAAAGAATTGATTTCAGCACAGTCAGCTAGATGTATTGTTTAAAGCTATGTGCGACCTTAACTCTACTGAGACCCCCTGCAAGGTCATATAACAAAGAAACCGCCATTATGTATTATTTCATACTATCACTCCTAACTAAAACTGAACCGATTCATTCTTATCAACTAGAGGAAATATATACTAATTTACTTATTTAATTGTTTTATCAAAATACATGTACTTTGCCCTAATGCATTTAACAAGATATTTCATTTCATACCTTTTCATTATCAATTAATCAGACTTTGGATTGGCTGCATAACCTATTTCATATATCAATCACTATAATAAAATTATTTTTATTAGAGCAGTTTTACTGTCATAAGTGATCAATATTCTAGCCTCAATAAAGAACTAGAACTAATAAGCAATGTAGTAGATTGAGTTTCACCATAACACACACTAGATACCAACTGACAACCAAGAAGACACATCGGATCTATCAAAAGAACAGAGGAGTTGTCATCTATTGAAGTGTGCAATCAAAACTAAGTTAGAAAGACAACCTCAAAACCTCCTGATACCAAAACATCATCAGTTCAAAAGATAGCCTGTAAGATTTTAATCAGTCTCCTAATTATTGCTATTTCTCCAGAGTACTTGCCATCTGAAGTAATCATTGCTGGACATCAGTCTTGCCATAGATCCAATACTAGCACTCACATGCTGCAAGGTTGTCAATATCACGTCTGATATGTGACAACAACATAAGTAGCATGGCGTTCGTGCATTGGGACAAAAACACACACAGACACACACACAAGATATGTTACCAGCGTAACAAATAGGTCACGTAGGCAGCCCCGATGCCAGACTAGCTTCTGCAGAAGCATTTTAATTGTGTGGGGATAGAATGTCAACAAAGCTGAGTCGAGCTACCACCAAAAACCACCCACTCTCTAACGCTTGGGTTAGGAGGTCCACGCAGCCACATGTGTTACCATGGTGATAGGCATCTGTTCACGTACATCACTTTATAAACAGCCTCTGATAAATGATAACTTTTACTCTTAGACCTCAGAGTAAAACCTGCTGAAGAAACCACCTATCAATACAGACCACCTCTCTATATAGATTAGATCAGGTCCAAAATAAGGCATGAGCTAGAAAATTGAAGCTATATGTCAAAAATAGTCTTCCTTGGCTGCATGAACAAATCAAATTTTCCATATATAACTTCAGATCTTTTGAAATTTCATTAATTTTTGACTTCTGCAATGACTATTCTATTAGATGTGAACAGGTTTTTTTCCAGCGCAATTATTGGTAATCGTTTTTATTTTTACTTATCATCTTGGTTGTTTGAAGAAGCTCAGCACAGATGGAATCATTACATGGATCACAGCCTTAAGGTCTTCTCTGTCCTTATACTCCCCCTATTGGCAAGCAGAGACACTACTTTCTCAGTACTCCTCAACACTGCATGATAGCAGACGAGTACAACACTAACATACGTACCACAGGTTTATATAATAGACTGTCAACAGGATCATAGTACATTGGACTTTTATAATACAAACCAGGTCTCAATAAATAAATGTTTTAGGAATTGTTTTATTTTCTATTTTTCTTCCTTAGTATGTACTTTGAATGTGTTTTTCTTTCAGAAATGATGCTTCAAATATATAAATGTGCTATACTATAACAATCAAAAGTATGAATGAATGTACAGGAAAAATGTGAAGAAAAAAAAGAACATATGTCCTGAAAAAATTCATATACCACTATCACAAGTTAGATTACCAATTTCTATATATGAAATATAATCTAATACACTTGAAAATTTAAAAGAGGAATGAAATTCATTTGTGGGAAAAAGTAAATTTGGTAGAGAAAAACAAATGAATTAAGATGAACTCACCAGAATATTCCTCCTCAGACATGGCAGAGGGACAGCTTCCTGCCGAGCCAGCGCTGGCGTTGCTCGTCTTCCGTCGCTTACGGCACATCTCCGTGGAGGACGACACGATGGTCAGGTCTCCGCTGTGACTCTTCTCTGTGGAACTATGGGATGGCGTGGTGGTTTTCTCCGTGGAGCCCTGCCGGAGCAGGGTGAGGCTGGTGGTGTGGTGAGGCTTGTGTAGGGGTGAGCTGTGTGCTGACGACCCGGATCTATGGGCGGGGGAGTTTGCGTTTGGGTCTGATCCCGTTTTGGAGCTCGTGTTTGTTCCATCTTCCGAGGATTTTTTCGAGCGTTTCGATTTCGTGCGTACTCTACTACGAGGGGGCGTTCCGTTTCGCGTTGTCGGACTCACGGTTTCTGTGGAGGTTTTTCGTAGGTGCTCACTACTGCTGCTGCCTGTGTGAATAGTCTTTGCTGATTGGATATTATCTATGGCACTTTCAGATATTGAAAAGGGGGAGAGGTCAAGTCTATTGGTCAGCTCATAAAGCTCTGTGACACTGTGAGGGCGATCTTTTTTACCAGGGGACTTTCCTCTGTAGAGGAGTTCCGTGGCCACAGTCCGACTGTCAAGCTGACAGTCCTCGCTCTTAGACCTATTGGCAAGTATGACACTATTTTGCAGATTGTCTTCGTCGCTGGTAGCAGTGGAGAATTCGTCGCTCGAATCAGAGCCACTCGTGTATTCCCCACTGGCCTCGCAAGAACTGATATGTGAATCGTCGGTAGGCATGGAAGCATCCGTACTCGTCAGTGAATCCGGAGGGCACTGATACTTGACGCGCTTGCTGCGTCTTTGGGACTTACTTTTCCGACCCAGAGCTTGCTGTGCGCGATGCATCAGAAGCAGTTGCTCGTCCATCACCAAGAGTTCTGCCTGTTTTATGAGTCGTTTGATGGACTCACTGCTGCCTTGACTCAGAGCATTGATTCTCTGAGCGTCCGCCGCATTCAGGAAGTCCTCCTGCGTGAGCTGTGCTTCGCGGTGCGAGATATCAGAGCCGACCTGGACCGAGACGGAGCTGGACTGGCTGTGGTTGTTGCTCAGCCTCTCCGCGCCACAGTTGTCAGAATAGTTGTTGTCCAGAGGGTCGATCTGGCCGTCCCAGCTCCTCTCCCACTCGATGCTGAAATCATGGCTGGAGTGGTCAAGGGAGCTGACGTGGCTGGAGCGGTCATCCTCTAGCCGGTATTCCAGGTCCTGCATGATCCGGTCTAGCCGTGACAGCGGCCGCGAGTTCTCCCCGCTCTCACTAGGGGACTCCACAAGCTTGATCTCATTGTCCGAAGTCACAACCAACCTGGTGGCCTTTTCAGCAACCATTTCCGGGTCCGTGCCAAGGGAATAATATTTTCTATTTGGGGAAGCCCTAGATTTTGCGGGGGACTGGCGGGCCTTCTCCAGCACTTGGTGAACAGTATGGGTACTGGAGGCGTCATCGGTTTTCGCATCAAATGAGGTCTCTAGATCCAGATTATGCTCGCTACAGTTGGAGCTGGTGTCGTAGGCACTTGTCATCGAGTGGCGCCAAGATTTCTCATGAAGCGGCAGTGGTGAGACGTTGGTGAGATTTGCACTATCGTCAACCTCCGGTAGCGGGGTCTTGATCCTTCTCACCACCGCATCCACCACCACCACCACGCTCTCTTTGACCTCAGAATGACCTTGAGGTTTTAACGGGGTCGAGGTCATGACCTCCTTGGTGCTGGCGAGCCGAACATTGAAGTCAGGCTCATCGTTCGAGTGACTTTCACTTGAGTAACCAATATCATGGCTCTCGGTTTTCAGTAACTTTCTGTCAGATTTCATTGCTATTGACTTAGGTTTTCCTTCTACAATATCCAGCACCTCTTTGGAGACCTTGTTCTGAAGGTCAGACTGTGCATGTCTTTGGTTCAATCGGATATCGCTGTGGTATTTCGATCCAGAGTAACGCGTAGCCTCCTTCTTTCCTAACTCGTAGTCAGGAGCGAAGTCCTTTTCCATTTTGTCATCAGTCACAGGTTGAAAGTCGGGGCCGCAGCCAGTATCGCACGTCTTTTTGAAGTCCTCGTGCCACTCAGTTTGGGCGTCGGAATCCACGGCTATCTTCTCGTACTCGTGGGCCTCAAACGGGATCACATCAGAGCTGTGCTCGTCGGAATCCACGCCGTCATCGCAGACGTCGGTCAGGTCACTCTTATCCTCCTCCTCCCCTATGTCATGGTCAGTAAAGCCCAGGCTGTGCTTGCTGGTTGTGAAGCGGAGGTCGTCAAAGCTCTGTGATCGGCAGTTACCAGTCGGGATCAGACCCTGAAAAACACAAGGAAGACAGGCTAGTACAGTGAACCTAATCTTGCGATAACGGGTACAAAAGCTTTCATCATTAATTGATGTAGAAGTATATGCAGGATTTCTCTAAAATTTCATGGCACTCATAATACAGGTAAAGCATAAAAGTCTTTCATGCATCGAGTCCCTTACTGGAGAGATTTCATAATGAGAAAAAGATAGAAAATACAAATACAAAGCACAACATCAATACCCTTCTGCAAGGTTCAAGGCAAATCTAAAATGAACTAGAAAAATTTATCATCAAGATTTCATACAAAAAAAATCACTGAAACAGAAGTGATGCTATTCATTCCCAAGTATTTACTTAAGCGTAAAATTACTGCGACCAAATTAGTTCACACTTATCTCACCAGGTGAACGGAGGACTAAGTTTGATTACACCTGAAACACCTAAAGGCAGGAGGAATATATGGTGCCATCTATCCTTCAAAAGTGAATGGTAACTTTTCAGGAACTAGGAGCCTACAAGTGTAGGAGACCATGTGCTGTTGTGCAGTAACAGCAGCTAGAGTGTTGAGAGGGATCAGCTGTGTCACTGTACATCTAACACCTTGGCGCCACACAACCACACTCACTATGATGTAAATCATCAGCTCAATCCAGATTAAACTATGATTAATGTATTAACTATACATGCAGCAGGTACCAACAATGCTATGCTCTTCATTCAACTGCTGCTTTATTAAAGCTTTTAGACATATCAGGAATATGAGATTCAGCTTCTTGGACATAAATTTACTGATTTCTTAGTTAAGAAATCCTTTCAGAGTTGTAACAATGTTCACAGTTATACTTCCCTTAGGGTATCTATACTACACTTTCTAGTTTCTACAATAATAAGGTATTTTGTACTATGTTTTTTTTTCTTAATTATAGGTGTTATGTTGTGTTTAATGAAAAGGACATTATTAAAACACTGTTTTCAATGTGTAAAGAGTGTCACCTGTATGCACTCAGAATTGCACACACATAAGCGCTGTTCCATCAACTAATTCATTTCAAACAAATCTATTCCAATACAAACATCATGTTATGCTTTTCGATTCCTTTGAATTAACCCTGTCTTTCAGATTTCATTCTAATCTCACCTAAATGCTACCTTGTATATAACTAGGGCCACTTAATCCATTCAGGCCTGTAGCGGCCAAAAACGCCTGATTGTTTTGGTAATATCTTTTTTACAAGACCAATTCCAATGCTCAGCTACTTTCATCCAAAGCACAATGAGAGTACTCTCAGTTGCGTACCCATGTGCCAGGGTTTCAGTAATTTTTCAACTTTTTTGCATCATTTTGTATTGGCAAAATTAGCCACCGGCAGTGTAAGGCTTAAGAAAATATTCTAAGCATAGATGTCCATCAGAACTCTACCTACAACTCTCCTTCAAATATTTTGCAAATTCATGCTTAATTCCGATGTAACTTTCAAAATTATCACAAGCGCAGCCAAACCTGACATAGAAGAATTCCAAGCATCAATGGGACTCCAGAACCAACTGGTCGGCCATTCATCTATTTATCTCTAGTGCAAATATGTTTTCTAGGATCAGGTGATTATTATTGTTAGAACTTAATATGATCAGACCGTTTGTCACCTAATAAAAGAAAGCAAATCGCGTTCACACTACCTTGCATGGGGCTTCCATATTCCTATCCAAAATGATCACACCGATCACCCGACAAACAAATATGTTTTCCCACCCTCTCTTACTGCATCATAACGGGTGTAACTGTTTTCAATATGCCTATAGTGGAGGAAGACGTTTGAGTTATTCCAGCTAACCTAGTTGTGCAGATGAATATGTGTGGCTGCTGCAGGTGGGCGGGCAGGTAGCACAGGTGCCAATGCTATCATCCCACAGTACAGGTCAACTGACAGCTAGCTAACGACTATCATTCAGGTGAGTTGGCACACATGAAAGGATGTGTGGGTAGTAATAACTGTAGCAGGAGTAATGGGGGGAGGATCTCCGCACCAGTATTCACACTTCCACTGCCTAATAGAACCACTGGGTGTCATGATTATATATATATATATATATATATATATATATATATATATATATATATATATATATATATATATATATATATATATATATATATATATATATATATATATATATATATATATTAGAGCTGCACTCACAGAGGGAGATCAACTCATGAGCTCACCACCATTTTGACTCGTGAGCTCACGAGCTCGTGGGTGCGCGGTTTTTAAAAATAAATATTCATTATTTAGCCCACCAATTAGAGAAGGAAATACTTACGGATGGAGAATTGCTAACATTTACAAGGTTATTTCATTTTAAAATGTGCCTGCATAGAATAATACATATTTATATTTTCATATTGCTTTCTACAGAGCGGTACAAAGGTACACTGCCTTTATACATTGGGGTTTGTAAACAAAACATGAGAGTGATAAGCGGTAATAAGAAAGTTAGTGTTAGATGTTCTGTATTACGTTTGTGTTCCAAACATAGACGAGTTCGCGAGTTGACGACTTCAGCTCGAGCTCAGCTCGCCTGCCCTAATGCTCGAGCCACTCGAGTTCGTGAGTGGTGAGTGCAGCTCTAATATATATATATATATATATATATATATATATATATATATATATATATATATATATAAAATCATGACACCAAGCTATATATATATATATATATATATATATATATATATATATATATATATATATATATATATATATATATATATATATATATATATTATATATATATATATAAATAAATAAAAGCTTTCATAGTATCAATGCACTATGTAGTCAGTGCTTACCCATTTATACCTACACTCCAGTGACTGTCATAACCTGACACTATTGTTTTTAAGCTGTAGCAGTGTGAAATGCTAGTCTGTACACTTACCACTTGTATCGCAGAGATATGTCCACATAGTAAATGGATCTAGCTGATGCTAGTTTTTACCAGCATGACGCATCAAGCACATATATCAAGACTGACCACTGTCCACTGCCACCACCTCTCTAGGTACGATAGGACGCTACCAGTGCCACTGACCGTCTACTAAGTCAATATGTACTAGCGTGTCTAGCTGGGCCCCCAGAGGACCAGCAAGTCTGGCACTGCCGGGTGGATAAATATACTCTGGGCCAGGGTAGCGTGCCCTCTCCTGCTTCTTTACAAAAAGCTAGAAACTTCATCCCAAGCGTCACCCAAACAACCAATATTTGGCATTTGCATACTTGACTTGCATTTGTGCTTAAAAACCAGGGTTTTGTTTGATTTTGATTATCAGATTATCTGACACATGGAAAAAGCTAATCTATTTCTCCAAGGAAAAGCTATAATCCTCACCTAAAGCGTCCCTTAAATACCAATATTTGGTATTTGCATACTTGACTTGCATTTGTGACTTTTGAGTGTATAAAAGAGGATTTTGTTTGATTTTGATTATCAGATTTGTGCTTAAAAACCAGGGTTTGGTTTGACTTTGGTTATCAGATTATCTGTCACATGGACAGGATTTAACATCAAAACTAAAGCAAGCGAGTGTTTTTCAATAACAAAAGTCAGCGTTCTTTATTTTGATTGAATTTTTGAACATCAAGTGTATATAAATTATTCAAAATTAGTATAAACTCAATAATTACATGATTGAAATGACCAAATATTCAATACATGAAAATTTAACTCATTTGAAATACTGAAACATTCCATTTTTCTCAACATGTTAGTATATGATTATGATGTAATATGGAATATTCTATAAGAAGAGGTGTGGAAATTACCTACACATTCAGCTTATGTATGTTTACCTTTATCTTACTGGTAACATTCCAAGGTGTCAAGGTTTGGCATGAGCTCTTACCATACTCCATCCTTAAGCTATTGCAGAATTGAGGATGCTATTGATAGCAGATAGAGAAAAATCCTTCAGGTTTCCTCACATGATGTCACAGATATTTGCCTTATGGTAATATTATCAGGTGCACACATGTATAGTTAATCAACCATTAGGTGAATTCACCTCCAAGGTAAGCCAAGGTATGTATTTGTCCATGGATGTTACATTACTTCCAGGTATCATCAAGTCTGGGACAGGTCTCCTAGGATCCATCATCCATCTACATCAGAGTTGTGCCCAAAGAGACCACTCAGTGTCAGCCGGTGCTCAGAGGAGGACCAGTATCCACTCTAAGCCAATGGGATTGAAAAGTCCATGCCTCCTAGGATCCATATGCTATCTACATCACAGTTGTGACCAAAAAGACCTCATAATGTCAGTAGGTGCTCTGAGGAGGACCAGTATCCACTCTAAGCCAATGAGATTGAAAAGTCCATGCCTCCTAGGATCCATATGCTATCTACATCAGAGTTGTGATCAGAGAGACCTCATAGTGTTAGCCAGTGTCTACACTAAGGCAATTAGATCCTGGCAGCAATGTCACCCCATGGGGAACTTCACTCTTGCTACTTGTCCTACTGTTGAAACTCAGGTAAAAACCTTCCTATATATGTATGTTACTGGTTCTTGTTGAGTACCGTCTAGCCTGCAGCAGCTCCCTGTGTGCCAGCTAGAACAGCACACTGTGCCTTCCTCTACATGATCACCCTGCCTCACCTCATTCATCGAACATAGCAACTCAATTGTTACACCAACCCTACTTTTTACACTGAGCAAATATAGGCCCCTAGTTATCTGAGACTGCAACATACATTGTGCATTTTGAGCTATTTATGGACTCAGCACAGGCAACATATGCTACAGGCTCAATATCGGCACTGAGTTATACTCAATAAAAAACAGCAAAAACACACTTCTAGAAATGCCAGTGAAGCTGGAATTTCATAATTAGACCATTGATACATCTTAAGTGCATTCTACACAGTATCATTATCACCTGGGTGAAGCCATTTCCTTGTTATGCTTAATCATTTACAAATAAGGTGGCCAGGTAGAGAGCTAGCTGGCACGCTGCCAAGAAAGGGTCACATTACTACATGTATATACACACACATGTGTGTATGTATATATATATATACAATATATACATATATATATATATATATATATATATATATATATATATATATATATATATATATATATATATATATATATATATATATATATATATATATACATATATATATATATATATACATATATATATATATATATATATATATATATATATATATATATATATATATATATATATATATATATATATATATACATACATGTCTATATATATATGTATATATATATACAAATCCATTTGCAACTGGAGCATACCCATTGTCTAACTCATATGGAAATACATGTATATTGGAAAAAAGCAATATTTTTCTTTTTGTTCCTTCTTAAAAATCCCTCTATTTTTTTTCAAAAAGTACTCTATTTGATGAGTTCAGTCTAAGATCATTACACCATGCATGTACTAGATTCCAATGGGGGAACTGGGCGAAAGGAAACCTGTTAAGAGGACTTCAACTGCACCTAAAACAATAGCCTGTGGTTGTTAAGTATAGCGGACCTGAGATTGTAATAGGAGCGCAAGCATGAGGAGCTAGATCAAAATCAATAGTAAGCTAACCATTTGGGCTAAAAAGAAATTAAATATTCATACCAATTGCATTTCTACACATTCAACAACTTAAAGTTGTTCACAGTTGAATTATGACAGATATTGATCAGTTTCTTAATTATAAACACAGGAATGATATATATATATATATATATATATATATATATATATATATATATATATATATATATATATATATACATATATATACACATATAAATGAAAAAACACCTGTATATTTCAAACCTTTTCTTCTTTGTATACATGCACCCATATGTTTGGAAAACATTACAAGGATTTGACTGGCCTGGTGATGATTTAGGAGGGGTGGTTGTGGAGTTGGAATGAACCTCCTGTCACACCCCTCCTCTTAAATCCTCTAGCTGCTTCTATTTAACAGGTCACATATCTTAACAGGCAAGAAACATATATGTTTATTTTAACTACCCTTGTTTGTTTCTTAATGCTTACTCTATGCAATGTACACCCTGTTTGATTTCGAGTACCAGCATGTTTGCTTTATACGGGGTAAAAATACATTTAATGAGGGTACGCTCTGTATAAGTTTCAGCAAATACCATCTAATAAGTTGCCAGCAGCAGAACAAATATTTAGTCTAAACTGCCTCTTCCCTCCGCAATTAGCCATTGAAGACCTTTCAATAACTGAGCTTTTACTACTGTAGGTATGTGGAGAGTTCTTGCTGGTACACCTGTACCTGAGAAATAGATTGTATTTTGATTTCTGAAATGAACATACAGAGCTCTTTCATATATGTAGACCGTTTTTACTGCCCCTTCACAAGAACTCTCCCAATACAGACATGCCATACCCACCTGGCTGTGTGTATTTACTGGTAACTTCATCATCATACATAGCTTCAAGCAATGGAACAAGCCTGTATTCTATGTGGCAGATCTGGCAGGTGTCAGGGCAATCTAAATCTATCACTCACTTTCAAGCCTCCTGTCAGGCCACTACTATCAGCTGCACTAGCTATTAGTGTTCGTCCGATTGTTCGAACAAGCCGAACAGCGTTTGTTTGTGCCTCCGATTATGATGATCGAACGCAATTTCACATGTTCGAACAAAAAAACGAACATGGAAAAAAATTATATTCAAATAATAGCTGGACTTTTGGTAGTCCTGCCTGTCAGAAAATCTGAGAAAAAAAGTTTAGTTACCTATTTATTACCCCACCAAAGAGGAAACACTGCTGGACCGCTCCAGATCCACCTCTCTGAGCATGCTGAGGCGATGTTACGATGCCGCCATTGTTGTTGTGGTTATCGGCACACCATAGAGCAAATGCGCATGACGCAATTACGCTAGTGTGTGTTGATACCGCTAGGTGTCGCGATACCTTATGACTAAAGTAAACAGCAATGGCGACATGGAAAACCATGTACACAACTTCGATTATTAATCGGTCATCGGTTGTTCAGATGGACCGATGATCGATCTTGAAAATTGTGACCGATTCCAAACACTACTAGCTATACATGTACACTACTAGCTATACATGTACTCGTGCCTTGACAGCTTATACCCTGAGCACCAAGCTACACTACTATACTGTATGTAGCAGCATTAGCAGGACAGGGATTAGGGCTTTACTTATGACCATTAGAAGTCTAGCTTGCCAACTCAAACCCAACAATAGCACCCTAAATTCCCTGCTTGTAGGATTTAATCCATATCAAGCACCCCGGATTAAATGAACTTGACCCACACTACTTGTGCCCTGATTATACACCTACAGGGCCAGTGGATGAAAACAAAGCTGCACTGGCTGACCTCTGACCCTGGGGAGTAATCGTTTAGTGTGAATTGTGAGTGACCATCATTAAGGCAATGACTTCTCCCCTGCGAGGTACATACGGCAATGAGTATCGTTTGTATATGTAGGGACTTCCAAGCCTATATGTCTCTGGTATATGTAAAGGTGGCCACTCACTGTGCTGCATTGATATTGTAGATCACCTTTAACACAGTAGTATGATCAGTGATATACCTGATAAAGAGAGATGAGGAAATCACACACAGGTGAAATGATAACAATTGTTTACCTAATCAGCCCATCAGAGGAACAATACCTGATTAGGTGATCACTTACCTGTCAGCTACCTGGTGGAAATATTATCTAGTGATACTCTGAAACATCCTTATGTATAGGGTTATGAATGAGGTAATTGAAAACAGAACTTCATGAAATGATACACAAAATCCATTTACAAGACTCCTCAAAATATTCTTATAAATCCTATCCTTACTAAGTACAGACATTGAAATAACTATTCTACTTCAATTGCACCTGAGAGATGAAAAAAGTAAAATCAAGTTTATATCATCATTATTTATTCATCTGATGTGTGCAGTTTGGTTATCCACTCAAACAGTAGAGGGTCAGTGGCCGCACATTGGAGCGGTCAATCTGTGTCCATCCTTTGATGTGTAACTGGCGAAATGGCCATCTAGGACTGCACTGGGTCTCCATTAAGCCTACTGTTAGCGGCATTAGATAGGTGTTCAGTGTTATTTCTGGCCGGGCAGGTCTCTGAGGGAGCAGTATGATGAGTATGCTAGAGCAGGGAGGGAAGGAGGAGTGACCGCAGTGGTCTCTCAGGGAGGGACACCGCGTGCAGGATTTATAACATGCGGAACTGAGAGGACAGCAGCGGAAATTGCTTCACCTCCAAGGTCACTCTGGTCACTCTCTAACTATACAGTGGAGGCATTTCCAGCCTCCACCTTAATGATATTCAATGCAGGGTAGTAGCATAAACTCTCTTATCAATCCATTCATGCCAGCATCTAAATGATAGGGTAAATAAAATAACCAATAGAGCAAATATTTGCTAAAAAACCTGAATGAAATAAATTGTTTGTTTGTTTTAGGGGTTTTTGCATAATGAAAATATTCCTCCTTTGAATGTTTTGCCAAATTAACTACACAGTGCATTTCCAGTCTTGGTGATAAACTCACATATTAAACCATGCATGCTGTAGAGTACCTCTTCATTGTATCATCTAAATGCTATGGTACATAAAATGACCAATAGAGCCAATATTTGCAGAACACTTGAATGAAAGTGTGTTTTTTTTCGTAATTGATAACATTCCCCTTTTGAATTTCAAAAAACTAAAATATTCTGGCTTTTTGGGTGCTACATGCATAATATTTATTCATAGAGGCCTAGCGCTATATCTTCTGCTTTGGTGTAGAAAAGAAATGGCCTCTCTGCCGCACCTGCACTTCTAATCATTTACATCCTCCTCCCCATTACCATTATCCTCCATGATGTACGGCAAGGAAGCAGTGTGGACAATAATTATTATTCCTCATGGACCACAAAGAGCTGCTGTTACTTAACTGCTGCAATGAGTGTTTTGCTACTAGGAAGGATGGAACCCTCTAAGAACAAAACAGTATGGTACTGCATCGGTACTAAAAAACACTACTAAATTTTACTGGTACTGTTAACAGTACTTGATTGCATTATTACCACAAAGATGGTTTTCTCTTAGAGCCCCTGTTATACAGAATTCTCATAACACTGCTAAATATGTTCTTTAATTCATGGCAGTATTACTTCCTAATTCAGGTAAATTTTTCCTTGCCATTACTCCAGGCATAACAAATACCTAATATATGGCCCATAGCAGTCGTGAATCAGATACCTGCAGACTCACAGTCGCCAATGCTATTTGCCTAATGCTTTAATTTTTCGTTAATTATCTCTAAAGCTGGCTAATTGTCCCCTGTAATACCCTATTTATTCCCACTAATCATGTTTGTCATTGGCCAGTATTATACAGGATAGCTGCCATCAATTACTGCTGCCAGGATATCTACTCCACTCATTGCCTGGGGCTCAGGTCACATTATGGTATTTTAACAAGCAGATCCAACATTTTCTTAAAAACGTTATTTATAATGAGCTTCATCGTATATCTAAAACAAAACACAGACCCATTCATATTTGGAGAGCCTTTTGAAATAAATCCCTTTGGTGTGCTATGAAAATAATTCCGGAAAAAATAAACACAGAATTGTAAAATATAGGAAGGAAAGGTATTGGCTAGGTTTTAACTGACATTGATCCTGATAAATTTTCAAAATAAAAACCATTCGGGCAAATTATGTGCTGGCTGCAGTGAAGAAAATAAAAGGTTCACAATAACTTACACCAATTGGCCAGGAGGTTTTACTTTTCACTCTTAGGACAAATTAATGTCCTTTATCACAAAGATAGCCTGTTACCTCTGTATTAATTGAGGATGGCCTATATATGAATAGGTGATGCTGTCATGATTTCAAATATACAATATTCACTTCTTGAATGATGTCACCTGCATCCAATTGAAAAATCATAGATATTTTTCTACGATCTGAACAATGATATTATGAGTTGGCAAAATTCCAACATAAATTATTGAGAATTTTTGTCCTGACACATGTATGATGACTCATATAAACGTGGTTAGTTCCACGCTGGACAACTGGCTACCTGGTAGGTCCACATAAACAAACGCAAAGTCATACATCTGTCAGGCTCATATACACGGAACAACTCACATCAATATCATCACCATAAGGAAATTAAGTGGTGGAAATACATGACATGTGTGCGTAAAGACAATGTGAATAAAATCAATTTCAGCAGATGTTTTTACAGGGGAGAATTTTTCAACCTGCCTTTTCCAAATATATTTGATAGTATAACTTATATAAATCCAAAACATGAATGGCCCTTATTTTATTCAGACAGGAAAATAATGTCGACTTAGTATGACCAAAGGAGAGAGAAAAAGAGTTATGTCATGAGACGATATAATATCAAGAGATCCATAACATGATGCCATAAGCTATCAATATAAAACTTCATTTCAGTAATAAAACTGGTGACCGGTATAATAAATATTTGTTCCACATGAAGTCAACTCCTGCATGGTAGCAGGTGTTACTGATAATATATATATATACATATATATATATATATATATATATATATATATATATATATATATATATATATATATATATATATATATATATATATATATATATATATATATAATATATATATATATATATATATATATATATATATATATATATACATCAGCTCGGATATACATGGAACCATCCTGCATCCCACACCTCATGCCAACCATGACAAAAACCTCACCTATTGTGTCAGGGCAGCCACGCATGAAAAGAGGTTCATTTGCAATACTACCTGTATATGGGTGTTTACAGGTAGGAGAAAAGAATTAAAATTCAGGTCACCAGGAGCAGGTGATGATTCCCACTATAACTCATATTACTACCTGTATGTATATGCTGACATGGAGAGTGTCAAATGCAGATGTCATTATAAACTCAAGCTGTTTTTTATGGATTGTGTTCCTAAAAGATAAGCTGCCAGCGTTACACTTCAACCTTGGAGCTGCTGACACAGCCACTGAGAGATCTCATGAATACACACCCTAATTAAAGCCTTGCTGATTAATCTTACCTGTAGTACTTAAGATATACAGGTAACACCCCTTGTGGTGGGTGGCCATGGCCAGTCAGCAAGTCCTCCTGATAAATCCCGCAGCCCCGCTCGACCATGATGATGATGATAATAATAATGGTGACCTGGCAGCCTCGGAGCGGCCACCGCGCGCGTCCATGGTGGATATGGGAAAGAGGCTGGCTACATGGATCGATATATCCACTGCCGCCGCCGCTCGCTTGCTGGCTGTGCATGCGTGCGTTTAAACAGGCAGGGAGGGATCAATAGCACAGGGAGGATGCTGACATGTGTGTGTGTAAGGATATACGATCAGTCAGACACAGGTCTTATCAAGGCTAATAAGATTCAATACTGAATAAATCACACTACACCTTTTTTATGATATTTTATTTTCCATTTCTTTGTTATAATCACTCATACTAAAATGTTACATATAATTAAAAGTGTCACACACACACATGCATATATATATATATATATATATATATATATATATATATATATATATATATATATATATATATATATATATATATATATATATATATATATATATATATATGTGTATGTGTGTGTGTATTTACTTAGCATTGCAATTATGGCCATGACAATATCATCCAATATTAAGGAAGGTTGAAATGCTAATAATTATTGTCACCAAAAATGCTACCTTTATTGTCTCACATGTTAGCTAGTTCAAGGGAAAGTCAGGAGAGCTGGGAACATGGGGTTTAGGTAAGACCTGTGGTATAGTTAGGTTAGGGGGGCGGGGTGGGGTTGACCTTGTTCATGTTAAATTCATAAGCAGGTACTGTAAGGCCTAATACCCAAATAAATCTACTGCTAAAGAATACATTGTCCACATTAGTGTTGCATTGATCTGTATAAAAGCAGATTAATGCTAATCCAACTTCCCACCACACTGGCATGAAGAGCGCTGATTGAAGAAAACTTGTTTGAAATCAATCTTATGTAAACATATTGACAGATCTGGAGTCTGCAGTAAGCTCCACTAGGAGATCTGCTTCTTGTGTATTGCGTGGGATGGGATATTCCTGCTACTGGCACAATGCCTGAAGAGCACGAAGGTAAACGTTACTAATTCCTGGGTAAACTTCAACTACAGCCTTCATACATGCACCACTGAACTCTATGGGCCAATTTCATTAAGGTGAGATAAACCCACCCAACTTAGACTAGGTGTCAACTCTGATACCTGGTTCGGCTGTTACCTGGTTTAGAAGTTAAACCAGTCTAACTTTAGTCCAATTTCATTAAATGAGTTAGTACCAGGTTACAACCAAACCTAGTCTCAACTATCTAGGCCTTGGTTTTCGCTCTATTTTGGGCATTGGCAAGGGCTTGTGGTCAGTATAACAAAGGCTATGAGTAGAGGACCCCATGTTGAAAGAATAGAAACCTTCACTCCCTCAACAAAGCCTATTGCATCTATAGTGGATGATCAGTGTATGGTATCATTTCTTTGTAATGAAAATACATGTATTAAGTATTGTATGTAATTATGATGTAGAATGATGATAAAAAGTATGGAATATAAAATAAAGTTGATACATGCAATATTTACCATTGTCAATTTTAATTGATTTGATATTTATTCTGACTTATGTGTCAGATGCTTCAATGCTGCACTCTGCAATTCAAGACATGTATCAGCACCACTCAAACTATCTATGAATATCAAAATGTAAGTGCAGAAGCAAGATATCTTTAAAATGCAAATGCTAGTGGTTTATTTTACTACTAAGACAAGTTTCTTAGTTTGCTCCCAAACTGTGTTATTCTTTTTCTTTTTATTTGAGAGATTTTTCAAAGAGAGAGGTACCTGACATTTTTGTTGACAAATCTATGATAAAAAGCATTTTTTGGGAAACGTGACAAATGCCATCTGTACAACTTTATTAGCATTAAGGTGTGTTAGATTTGTCTGCATCACATAATGTATGCAAATTTACAAGCATGATTTTTTTCTGAAGAAAATATGTTTTAGTTATGATTGTACCAGAATAATCATGAAATGGCTATGTATGTGCTAAGTCCAGTTTATATACTCAAAAATAGCCTTTATATCAGCCATATTAATATTAAGACCAGGCCATACTAGGATATAAACCACCCCTCCCCTGGTCTAAAGTTAGTACCATATTTGTGACCTGGTTCAACTTTAGACCAGGTACTAAGTGCTTAATGAAATTGGCCTAACTTTGACACCTGGTCTATCTTCAAGTTGTGACCTGGTTTAACTTTAAACCAGGTATCAAGTGGCTTAATGAAATTGGCCTTATGTGACACTGCTTTACTCTATATGTTAACATACAGAAAGAGAGGGGTACTGATAACCTTCAGATTCTAAAATAACTTGCAAGATAAATTGTGTTTGTAAGTATGAATGTAAATATATATGTGTGTGTGTGTGTGTATGTGAGAGTTTGTGTGTGTATGCACTGTGTCAAAAAGATGTCAAATTTTCTCCACTCAGAGACCTGTATCAATGAGCTTCACAATAATGTTCTACAAAAGGAAGAAATTTGAAAGCTTTTTTCTGCCATCTTGTACAATAACTTTTGTACCATTTACCAAAATAGCTGCCAGCTGTCATCTGATTTACAAATATACTGATAGGAAGAAGAATATACAACTGTTTTCTTATCTTGAAATCTTATCCAAAATATTCACCTGTTGCACCCAGGTGAATATGAATATTATCAATATAAATTATTTTGATGAATTTTCTGATAATACCCTAACTGCTGTTACAGGCACTGCTGCTGTAATGATAAATTAGTGTGAAGTGTCACTTGGTGGTTAAGTTCTACATATGAATGGCCTGTATCTACTAATGCCATGTATTGCACGTGCAGTGAGGGGTGCTCAACCCATACCTTAGCTCCACCTATATCTGAAGAATGGTACTATAACCTTCCACATACATTCATTAGTATTCTAATATACGTCCCTGGTCATACTCATATATAATTTGATAATATTGAGTAGCCATTCGTCCCTAACTAAAATTAAGAGGACTTTGGTATCTTGAATTAGTAACTTGAATTCTATTCCACAACCACAACTTCAGAAATGAGTTGTCAAAGTAGTGCACCAATACCACAGAAAGCTATAGAATTAAGCTCCTCATCTATATCACTCTGTGCCACAGATATTGAAAGAAATCCAGATTTAAGGCAGATTAATGGATTAGTGTCCCTGATCTGCTAAAGAGGGCCCAGGCCATATAAACTATCCCCTGCTGATTGGACAACGCCAGATACAAGCAAGATCTTTTCTAGTGCTTGTTGAAGTCATGACTAATGCACCATCAAACCATAGGATCTGCAGCCAGGCCTAACTGGTGCACCATCCCCCTGCGGATTAGTTATTCACCAGGAAGCTTTGCTAAATGGCTGGGGGTCAAGGGTAAAAGTCAAGGCCACCTATGATGGGCGGGAGGGGCTGGTTTCAGCGATGTGTGATATATCCTTGTTTACGCTTTCATGAGATATTCTCATAAACATGGTGAAGTAAATCACATGAGAACTGACCCTTTGATCTTGTGCAATGATTTTCTATGAATATTACATATCTCATCGCCTCCCACTGCCTATTGTTATGGAGCTAGTTATGCTAGACAAATATGTATGCTAAATCTAAAGTACCCTTACATAAACGAGATGAACATAACAGGCAATTCTCTTTAGGAGTCTAGTGACTATGATAATATATTTTAGCTATTGTGTATTAGTAAATTATTGATTTAACATAAATTGGAAAAAAAGGGGAGTTGTTAGTCCGTTTCTGATTTACATTTCTCCATGTATTTCCTGAAAATATCACTTTTGTTTGAGAGATATCATTAAAATGATTAGACGGTTCTAGGCGCTATAGGCAAAATGTGTTAAGAGAGCACTCAGTCTGCAGTGACTTTATTGCACCCTCACCACTGCTACATGAACAGCAGCTACTCTCCATCTCCACCCAAACAACATAAAATCCAGCCTCGTAATCCACATGGCAAAAATCAATACTATTGTGTTAGGTTCCCGCCATGGGAAGTGCTAAATTCCGCCTCATCATTTTGCTCAAGTCACGGCTACTCCTGCTGAGCCACGTGCAGAAAGGCACGAAGACCTAACCCTCAGAGATCCAGACAGCTCCTAGACAGAAATAGTTGATTCATTATAATCTCAGATTGTTTGTAAACGCATGAATGTACTGCTCTGCTGATCCATATGTAGCCTAGCTACAAGGCTCTACTCTGTTTTTACTTTATACTTTATACATATAAATGCCTGCACCTATACTACATAGGGACTTGAGGTCCACTGTTGGCCATTTAGTTTACACAATTGCCACACGATGGGGTTGTAATTTAAATATGGCCTGGGAGGCAGGCTATTCCACATGAAGAAAGGTCACAAGACCTTCCCTTATATAATGCAGACAGCTTCTTGAGAGAAAAGGCTGATTCATAGTAATCTGTGATTGTATATGAACTCATAAATTTAGAACTCCTGCTAGACCACGTGCAGAGAGGCACGAAGACCCTACCTGCAGTCATCTTCTAGAGACTAAAGGTTGATTTGTCACTATCTGTGATTTTATATAAACTCACGTTCATCACACCCTTTCAAGGCTTCTGCTTTCTCCAGTCAACCTTCCCTTTTTATATTCAGAGACCTAATCTTCAGAAATGCAAACAGCTTCTAGAGAGAAGAGGTTGATTCATCACAATTTGATATTGTATGTAACCTCACTTTCGATTTATACCATGAGGCTGTCTGTTTCTCCGATCCTAGCTTAAGTCTTCTCCTTGAAAATGCCATTTGAATGATACAATATTAACCATTGCATGCCTGGAGATATACTTGACCAGTGTTGTCTGGACCTTTCAAACTTTTGAAAATAACTTTGAAATGAAGCCTAAATTCACAAAATATTTCAATGCGAGTTCTGATGAACTATTCTCTTTCAAATATTTTTTCAAATATTGCATTTGTTCGGGAGATATCACCAAAATTGTAAAAGAGTTTTGGCTGCTACAAGCATGAATGGGTTAAACATCATAATTATGTTAAGGGGCCTATGTGATAAACACCTGTTTTTACTCATCTAAGCCTTAATCTTGACTATCAGGGAATAGATAATATAGGCAACCTAAGCTAGGTGAAATCACCAGCTAACCCAAGGTAACAGGCAACTTCCACACACCTAGGTGTGAACCTCTACAAAGGTGTTACATCAGCATCTTTTTAAGTGGAGAATATCCTTTTTAGTTTAGTGCTAGAGGGATCAGCCATGGGGACAGCCCCCTCCACTATATGGATGAAATAAGAGATCAATAGTAATGCCTGTCAGCACATCTTAATTGTTATGTATTGGACACAGGTATAAGTAGCCTCAAGAGTGGATTGAGGCTAAGCCTATAGTACAGGTATTAAATCATGTACTCTTTAATAGCTTTTGTGTTATCCCTGTAGCCAGGTAGTAATTACATTAACCTGGCAGGCTCAGAGGGCTGCTGCCTCAGTCTCTTGTAGATCTTTCAAGCAAGGCTGTCATCTTTTGTCATGATCAGACTCTAATATTATGAGATATTTCCCACTGTACTGAGTGAGTGTTTTTCTTAAGCTGCATTCTGCCAATGAATAGCAGATCTAGATATTGCAGTGTATTGTGAAAATAGACATACCTATCATGAGTGAATCTAATACATTAAGCAAACTGTTTATACTTCTTGGATATCTGAAATCTTGTTCTTTTTAATCCTTTCATCAAGTTTCCAACCTGTATGATGTAGGAATGATGAATGCCAACAGTCGTGGGTGTGTACCTGTATACTTAATTAATCAGCACACAGGTAAATATGTGCATAGTGGGTGCATGTCAGTGTTATCTTACTGACCATTGAGGGGTCAGATCATGCTAGCCATTTCACACTAGCCCCCAAGTAGATCAAGAGAGATCTTGAGAACATGCACAATTACTTAGCAATACTTGAGAGGCATTTTTCACTGTGACATTACTAGAAATAGATGTTAGTTCACTGAAAAGCCCTTATACCAAGCAGTTTTGCTTGTAATTCAAGGAAATGATAAGCACTAAACTGTTCATAGCATACCCTTAGGTAGATAACCCTAAGGTCCAGCTGATTAAATCAAATTATATATATATATATATATATATATATATATATATATATATATATATATATATATATATATATATATATATATATATATATATATATATAATATATATATATATATATATATATATATATATATATATATATATATATATATATATATATATATATATATATATATATATATATATATGTGTGTGTGTGTGCGTGTGTGTGTGTGTGTGTATATGTATATGTATATGTATATGTATATAAATGCATATATGTATATAATGGCAAAATTCCTACCTGAAAGGAATACCAGCCTACCGACTAAGTTGTTTTGTCCTGCCTTTATTATCACTCAAACTCTCACACTGCCTGATTGTATGTATGTGTAAGTGTTTGATGTCGCACTATAACAAGGCAGGACCATGGCACCAGTCATGCCAGCATCCCCCTCATGCCTCCAGGCTGCTGGACGACGTAACAGCAACGTAGCTCAAGCCTCAATAACACATGTCATACAGTTATGACAGCAGCAATTAGGTCATATCAATTAGCAGATTCCATGCCAAAACTTTTTACTTTTTGTGGAAATAATTACACATGACTGCAATGATGATGCAAATAGCTTCCACCAAAATAGAAATGGATAGCAATTGATTACCCAATAGCATAGATGATATGCATGATGATTTAATATCTGGCCATACAAATTAAAGCTTACTAGTCTACCAATCCGGACACAAAAGCATGATTTTCAATAAAAGGGGTATTTTCAAAAATACTAGCCTTTTATTTATGACCCCAATAACAAACGTTGAATTCTAAGGTGCATTTGTTGTTGATGGAAATTCAACCTTTTGATACAAACATATTCATATTCTTCCAATCATATACCAGTTTCTATGTAGTCAATATCACATGGAGAAATAGAGTAGCTACAAGTCTGTGTTCAATGCTAATCCTCTTGATCAGTCCAGATGTACCCCAACTTCAGGCCCAGTTTAGTTCCCTTTTAGACCTCCAGGTGGAGCTGTAGATGCTCTTCAGTTATTATTTGCACTTCCTAATGATGCTAATTACATCTATGTAATAGCAACATTCATTGTAGTTTTAAACCATATTTACCCAGTCTGAGAACAAAGCGAACGTAGAATGGATTTAAAATATTCATATAACCTTTTATCACAAAGAGTTTTTTGTATAAGTTCAAAAGAATACTTATTGGGGAAATGCATCAGTTTATATTGAAATAGAGTTACTCACTGAACCTTGCAGAAGTCATGGAGTAATGAAGTGGTCAAACCAAATACATACCTGAAAATAAAGGATGAAGAAATGTCAAACATGATGAAATACAAAAAGTAAGAATACACAATATATAATTAAGAATTTAAACAACACACATAATTTGCACTGTACCTCATCTATTTTGTAGTACACCAATTATGCTGACAAATACCTATGTTCTCCTAATAAGACCATTTATTTCATGAATGTCATTAAACTGGTAAATCTACACATCATAACTTAATGTGAGCATGGGCAGACTGGGACAAGTGTCATGCATTACAAATAAACCTCAAATGTGAACACCTTGTGACAATTAGTAAGGTGTTCCCATTGAGAGGCAGGCAAATCCCAGATTTTCCTACAGTGTTTAAGAGAGAGTAGGACCAGAGAAACTATTCATAATAGCTAAATATTTCTGTAATTGTCCTTAGATTGTCCATGGTGTTCAGGATAGTCCATATTAATATCTGAAGCCTGTGCCTTTCAACATTTCCTTATCGTGCAGCTTGAGTAGCTATCAGGCCTTATCAGGGCAATATTACACTGTGAACAGCTCTCTATCTCAGCAACTCAACTATTGATGGCTCAAGTGTGTTGACTTTCCGTCCAGCTCACAGAGATAAACTTGAGAGCTTATTACAGATGGGGCTAATCACAGACATGCACCTACCTGGGGAGGTGAATGGTCAACTAGGGTTCAAAGCACCTAACCCCATAGGAAAGTGCTAACAGTTTCCAACATGTAGCCTAGCTACTAGGTGTTACTGTGTTTTACCATATTATATATGTACAAAGACTGATGAATAAATCTATGTAGGCGTAAGCTACACCTACAGGGATTGTGGAATACTTTTGGCCATTTAGTTTACACAATTGCAACATGAGGGGGTTGTACTGGCAGTTACACATTTCATTTGGTTAACAGTGATGGTACCTAGAAAAGGCTCTAATGATATTCAAATCACTGGCAACTTCCTTAAATGCCTGAGGTAGATAAGAAGCTGAAAATATAGATGGGATTGATATGGGGTTAAATCTTTGCAATATATAAGCTCTCCCTCTCCTTAAGAAAACCTATAGTGATAGGTTTCATGCTGAATTTGTTTTATGTAAAGAAATATTATTATCATATCTAATATATTGAAGTGGATGTATGAATTTGGCTCAAAGTGCTTCCCATTGCTATTTACCCTATGTATGTAAATATTCATAATAACCTTTATCTATCCCTTACTTCTATTGTTGTGCACAAAGGTACCAGGCTAAAACGATTCCCAGTTGAATATGATAACCTTGCCAACTACAGTGAGTGTAAATACACAGCTGTTGATCTAATACAGATATACATGTAGTGTGCAAGTATTTCTACAACAAAACATGCAGCCAATAAATACAGTACTAGGTAGGGTGATGAGCTGGTTGGAGATTTTCAGGGGAGAGACCAGGGTGGCAAGGACTTAAATTACACTCTTCTAGCGAAAATCATATGATTAAAGCTTATATAATGCACTGATCACTTTTTAACCATATCCTGTCTAGTTTAACTACCAGCTGTGTGTATGTGTGTGTGTGTATACATACATACACACATACACATATATGTATATATATATATATATGTATATATATATATATATATATATATATATATATATATATATATATATATATATATATATATATATATATATTTATATATATATATATATATACGATTTGTTTTTTTCTTACTTGATATGTTTTTTTTCACTCTATATCAATTTTACCACATGGCCACAACAATGGGAATATAGGCCAAGCATGTGATAAATATATATATATATATATATATATATATATATATATATATATATATATATGGGCTCGATCAAGTTGAAGTTAGCATCTAAGACAAAAAATAAATTGTATAGTAGCAATATGTATCTTTCATATTTGGAAAGCTAGAATTCTGAAGTTTCTGGATCTTTAGTCAGATTTACTGTATTTCCATTTATGAAAAAGTTATGAACATTTTACTGCAGGGTGTTTGTTTGTTTGTTCAACGCCTCTCTGACAATAACATTTAACAAAATGTTAAAACCACCATATTTTCTTGTAAAACCATCTTATGATCTTCAACATTGCTTTAGATGATACAATTATACCTGGGAAGAGTGTGCCAAGAGATATAGGATTGAATATTATGTTTTGGGGTGTTTTTGATGAATTTTTTAATACAGTGATACGTGATTCCGTAACATGTGATTCCGTAACAGAAAAATAGCATTTTTTTAATTTTTGAAAATGTTCATATTGGATCATTACCATGAAACTTCATAGAAAAAAGCATTTTAACACTAATTTAACTATGAGGGGCACACTTTTGAAAAATAAATTTTCAAACAGTGTTTTTGTGGGGGTTAAAGTTGGTGATTCCATAACGTTACGGAATCACATATTTGATAAATTGACTGGTTCAAGCCTATAGATGTCTTGAACATTCTTTAAATGGACTAGTTTGTTATCTTAACTTTAAGTTTAGTATTAACTGATAGTTCCCATATTTAGAATGAGACATTGTGCACAGTATTTTGAAAAAAAAGTATATGTCCATTATCGAATAGTATTTTCAATATGGCATCAAAACGCTTTGGACAAGGACTAAGCTGTACATGGAAATCAGATGAAGTTCTTTATAAACAAGTAACTCACATACAATTTTGAGAAAGGTACAATTATTCAAAATGTGTCATAGCACCAAACTACCTTTTTAAAAACATTCACACAATTTTAAAGTAGAGTATAATTAAGCTGGCCAGCAGGGCATCTCAGCCTGATTTGGACGCCCACTCCCTCAAAAATCACCCATCAGGACACCCAAATAATTTTGTGAGTAACCCTTTAAAAGGGCATTTTCAAATATATAAATGAATTGTTTTCACTCTAGTTTAAATTCAATGACTTTTTATAAGGCATTTGTTTCCAGAAGTACATGCATGTTCGTGGTTATAATGGGTCATATCAACCTATTCAAACTGTTGCGTACAGAATTTTAGAATATTGAATTCAATATTTTCCCTCAAATTCAGGAAAACTTGCTCCCTCATTTGGCTGTCTTATCCTATAGTAATATCATTCATGAACCCTATTTGTTCAAGACTTTTGTAAAATAGTAGATTTTAGAGAATTTATATCTGTGGTGGACAGGAAAGCTCTTCGACAGAGATTTTCGATACCTTCACAGAAACAGATATTTTCTTTCAAGTAAAGAAGAAAACTGAAGTTTAGCACATGGTCAATGTAGCCCAGATCCCGAAGTCTCTATTTTTGCATATATTTTTTAACTTGACCACCCACATTAAATTTTAGAGGAATTTATTCAGTGTTTCAGATGAAACTAACACACTGTTGAGGACACTTTAGAAACTTTTGTCACAAGTATAGAAGGGGAAGGATTCAATACATAAACATTTCTCAGAGAACAAAATTATGTTACATCACTCAAAGATACAATATAGTCATATGGAAGACTCATATGATACTGTTTTATACAAAGCCAGTCATAGATCAGCAGTCTAAATGATTTTTAAAACTAATTTCCAGGGATTCTCCATTTGCCCAATAGACATGTATGATCTACTCCAGAAAGAATATCCAACAGTTAATAAGATCACAAATGCATGTTTAAAAAGAATCATTACATAGTTATTTTTATAAGTATTTAGCAAATTTGGCATTAACTATAAATGTTCATAATTCATTCATAACTCAGCTAGTTTGATATCAATTGGTATGTGTACAGATGTGTACCTTGACTGACACCTCCATCCTGTCTGCAAATGCAATGTCTCCATTCACCTCTACATCCCTAATCCTGAAGCCACACATTCAGTTAATCAGGGTAGATGCAATTTCCCCAGAATCATATCCTCCTTCCCCAGACTAAACAATAAGGGGTGTTAATGAGAGGGGACAGAGGAGAAAAAACAGAATCCACATTGTCTGGGGTATACCAACATCCTTGATGTGTACAGGAAGTGATATAAAACCGACCAGGTAGTGAGTTAAATCTACCTCTGAGAATGCAGAAGGTAACATCATGTTTTTCAAAACCTTTTCAGGTTAATGATCTATTTATAAGAAGCCTCAAAGTTAAATCAATTACAGCTTATATAAGTTAATTGTCTAACAATTGCCCTTGTGGGAAAGTGGTCCCTCTAACATTAGACATTGTCATCTGTTACCTACCATCAGAGATGTATACAACCCACTCTCTGCTGCCATGTAATTCCTAATTAAGTGCTCCCTTCAGTAAAATGTATGTCTTTATATCAGTACACTAACTTAACTTTTTATTAAAGCAGAAAATTTCACCATAGTGCACTCTTTTAATGAAAGATATTGATTGTTACAGAAAATGTGATTCCGTAACAAATGGTAAATGTGATTCCGTAACAAGACCATCTGTCAAAGTTTCTTGAATAAAGTTCACTTTAACTTATTCAACACCTAACTTTGTGGTGGAATCTGTGCAAAACAAATTTACCTACCACATGATAAAGAAACTTTTGGAAAAAAGTGGCAGGAACAGCATTAAAGTGGTATTTGATTAAAGTGGTAGAAAACAGATGGTAATTTTGAGTGATTCCGTAACAGGCATGTTTTTTCACTTTTTTACCCAAAAATCATTTTCTGGGGAAGTTGGAACTTGGTCCATTTAAAAGAACTTTCAAAGCCCTACACAACCATATAAAGCATGATTTCCTAACTTTTTCCATTAAAAAGATATCTAAGCTTGAACAGCAAAAGTGTGATTCCGTAACAGCTTGATCGAGCCCATATATATATATATATATATATATATATATATATATATATATATATATATATATATATATACATATATATATAAATATTGATAAACTATATCATGTATATGCTTTTTTGAGAGCACCTGCTGCTGATGTAATTTGTGTCGAAAGCCAGACTGCTAGTAGTGTCAACAACTTAAAGCACAGAGCAAATGTCACCTCTGACTTCCCTATCAGCCCCATAGGCGTCACAACGCCACAGAGGTGACAGCCCCAGGCTTTATTACCTCTCTGACTCATACCTACACCTACCATCAGAAAAACAAACACATAGTGTACCCTGGACAATACATGCAATTAAGTTTATTGTCTTCCTGAAATGCGATAACAAACACCTTTGGTTTTCTTCCTGGAATTCGATAACAAACACTCTCATTCACACATGTATCAAGTTGCATAGAAGTAATATCATGATTACCCTTATTCATTTACTTTAATCTGATGTTGCTGCACAATCTTTTCCTTGGTATTAAATTCCTTTCCACAACAGTAGCACTTTGATGTCAGAAAATCCAAAAGTTGATATACATGTATAAGCAAAGTTGTTGTTGTTGTAATTGTTGAAGTTGTTGTTTTTGTTGTTATTACATGGTATCATTCCTGGTTTATTCTTTCACTTCAGTTCTTAATGCAGTGTTTTCCCCTTATTCTTATATGGAACTATCTGTTGTCATTGCTTGTTGTTGTTGATGTTGATGTTGTTGTTGTTTATGTTGTTGTTGTTGTTGTTCTTGCTGTTGTTGGTGGTGATGATGTAGTAGTTTTTGTTTTTTGCTGTTTTTGTTGTAATCAATATGGGTATTGTTGTTGAAACACCTTGTTGATATCAATCCTTCTGTTGTCTCTATAATCCTTAACATCTAACTGCAAGTTATCCTGACTATACTCTTCATGTAGGAAGTAATACCTTTAATGTGGAGGGCCTAGCATCAGACCTTGTTCCTGTGCTATCAGTAAACAGCCATGTGACCAACATCCGCCAGCTAGTCTCAGTCAGCTGGCCCAGTGTACAAGGTGTACATGATCCATACCTGCATCATCTGATTACAGGTGTACCACAACAGGTAACTACTCTCTACATCTGAGTGCAGAGGGGGTGTGTGCACCTCATGAACTCTTACACCTGGAGACCTAGCCTGCCTCCCTGGCCATATTTGAATGTCCTCCCTTGTGGATAGATGGCACTGCGGTACACTAGGAGTTCACTTGGAAATACTTCCATCACAGCCCTTGTGTGGCAATTGTGTGAACTAAATGGCCAACAGTGGGCCACAAGTCCCTATGAAGTACAGGTGCAGGCATTTATATATAATAAACTAAAACAGAGTAGGGCCTTGTAGCTAGGCTACTGGAGACCTTGTACCTGTAGTAGACAATCAATCTATATGCTACTTGCTAAAATAAGGTAAAGCTTAAAATGGTTTCCGCTGCATGATGTAGAGGATCCATACTATACCTGTTAATGAGTGTATCTTACATGTGACAATCATATGCAACCCAAGTGTAATAATGAGGTTATCATTTAGGCATATTGGTCCCGCCTTCTCCATTTACAAACCAATCAATGATAACCCATCTCATCATACCTACTTCTCTCCTTGTCAACATCAAAACATATATCATTATCATATACATGTAGTAATAAAAACGTCCTGCTCTTGCCTTATCATAAGACCACAAATATAATAACAGAACCCCCCCTGACTGACCTTGGTTATATTTAGTTCACCTGTGACTCAAAAGTCAATGTCAACTCGATTTATCTTATCAATATCAAACTCCAACTTCCTTTCACTATTGTGCCGTTGAAATAAGTGATTTTGCCACTTAGCAGCATTATACATACAATATCATAACTGAAGCTTTTAATGATCCCCCTTGTAGTTTTAATGGTATATATCATTAAAGGATATCTAAGGATATCAACTAAAAGGTCTAATAATTCTGAGCAGTTTTTATTACTCAGTTTTATCGCTTACCCGAGGTACATATGTAACTGTTCTGCTCACCAACTTAGGTACAGTGTACTGTTCACTGATTATGAGAGTCAAGAGCTCCCCTGCAGCTATACAGATACCTGACGTTCCTATTGCTACCCTGCCATGCGTTTGATACAGTATAACCTTGCTTTCAGCAGGTAACTGTCAGATATGCAGGTAGCATACATAACTGTGCTATAATATTCATGCCCTCACAGTGTCCCTAACAAGTAAACACCATAGATTACCTTCAGCACTAGATAGGTATGTTGTATGTGGCGTAATAATAGAGACAATGGTAACACGCCTCTGGGAATATAGTGTACAATGTTCCATACATTTCTTTTCAAGTACATCACTCAAAACAACCATTGTCAAATAAGCTTTCTCACCAATCTTGCTTAGAGGAATCTGAGAAAATAGGTGTCTGAAGCTGTGATTATATAGCGTCTACTTATAGTCTTAACATATTCAATATATCCATAAACTACAGTATACTTTCACCCAACTACAATGTCTATACAATACCATGGAAATTGAAAAGAACTGTACTCTACAGTCACCTACCTACCTTAGATCTGGTCTCTATTGGTATCAAGGCTGACCCAAGCTGTCTTAAAGTAGTAAATACCTGTCTGTAACTTGCTTACCTTGCACCTGGTCACTATAACTACACAGAATTCCCCAGTACCTATGGTATGTAGTGTCCAGTTCAAAACATGGTACTCTAACATGTATATTCCTTGAATTGACCTACCTGCCTTGAATCTAGCATCTCTAACAGTATGAATTCTGTCCATGGCCATGGTGACCTGCGCTGGCCCAGAGGAGGAAGGTGTGGACACCTGAGTAGTGTATGGGCTGAGACTGACTGCCTGATTAGCTGTTTACCTGGCTTAGGTTACGTGACATAACAGGTAAGGTACAAGATCACTCCCCATACACTCCATAATGAAGGGTAGGGCAAAGAATCCTATAGCCCACAGGCATAGGTCTTGCATAACACATGTTCCTGGGCTACTGTACCTGGTGATACTGAGAGGAACATGTGTATCTTGTGATGAGCCTCAGGGGGAGGGGCAGGTTGAGGTGAGTAAGGCTACCCCTTCCCGTACTGTATTATTCTGTACAGTATTACACTGTATTGTATTGTATCGTATTGCAATGTACATGTATTGTACTATATCGTGTTGTATTGTATTACAACGTATTGTATTAGATTACATCACAAAGGAAGTCAACTGCACCTCAAAGGTTACACAAACAGTGACATAATAGGGTAGGATTCTGGTCAAAAGGGTACTTGATGACAATGGGCATCTCATCCCAGTCATCTCTATATCTAGACACACTGCCACTCTGCTGCCTCTTCACAATGATGCAGTAATAAACTTCCTCAACAGGAAGATCACAGTAGTTGTGATAAGGCAGTAAATTACATGATTCATGGGTCTGAAGCAGCTAAGTCACCATGCCCCGATTGCTCAACATAGTGAGCCAGAGACATTTGTGTCTCTGAGTGAGCCAAACTTGTAATATTGCTGGTCTTACTGTTAAAACTGAGATACTGTAAACGTCTTTTCTCTATAATTTTTTTGTTGTTGTGATTGATCACTGAAGTGGACCAAACTCTAAATATTGCTGGTCTTACTGCTGAAAATAAGAGGACCTTCATAATCATATCATTCAATGTTTTTTTTTAGTTTTTCTTGCAATTAATCACTGCATTGAGCCAAAGTCTTGATGTTTTTTGGTCTTACTGTTGAAACTCAGTTCACCATCAAGTCCTTTTGCAATTGGTTCTTTGTATTGTCTCTTATTGCAATTGCTCACCAAAGTAAGCCAGATCTTTGATGTTGCCCAGGTGCTACTACTTAACTCAATTGCCCTCCACAGCTTTCTATAATCAACTCTTTTGTTTCTTTATTTCAATTGCTCACTAAAGGGAGCCTAACTCTTGAGGTTGCTGACCCTACTGTTAAAACTCAGGTGACCTCTATCTTTTTTTAGTTTCTGTTTCTGGGATACAGATGAGGGGTCTGGAGTGTCTTTGTTTAGTAGGTTTCAGTGCCAATATGTAGCAGCATTATTGACACTCTTTCAATTAGTATTCCTCTCCTGAGAGATGCTGGTCCCAGCCTCCATTGCTGGATGGGCTCCAGACATGTACATGTGCCTTAGTTGGCTGCACTGGCTGGCTGCCTGGGCTACACTCAAGTCACCAGGCAATCTCTGGCACCTACAGCTTAGCTGAACTATTTCGCTGGTGGTGACTAATTTGGTCAAAAGAAAATGATACAAAAAATGCTAAAATATGACTGAAATGGTGACATATTGGTACTCACGTGATAGTACTCACGAAGAGCTTTCACATGAATACCAACATGATAATGATTAGCTTGTTTTCAGGCATTTTTGCAGTATCGTGCCTTGGAAATAAAGGAAGCCTCAGAATGGAAAGGGTTAAGCATCTGAGGACATCAATACCAGGCTAATGAAAATACTATATCTAATACTAGGAATAGGGAAAGTGAAACATTACAAGTATACACAGAAATTTCAATAGCAAGCGGTTTATGTTACAAGGTTTATGTTACATGTACATCTTTACTCCTTATCACATCTCTAGATCAAACAAATACCTCTGAGATGGTGTATTGGGACATGATGAGACAGAGACAAAGTAGTTGTGCAATGTATTTTGAGATAATGGGGAATGTAAAATGAGACCCCATATGTGTTCAGATTTGGAGGGTTCACTGTATACTTAGGAGTAACTGGGGTAATTGAGCGGAGACATATAATGGTAGTTCTAGGGTATCGGGATGGCCCCTTAAATAGTCTTTTCACACCACTCACCATACTTCTCACACTTATAATACTAAGTATGAATACAGCATAATGGGTGTTCACTTCTTACAGCTTATGGTCAGCTAAGCACCTGGCCATTCCACATGGCTACCCTCACAGAACCCATGTGCCATTCCTTCCACCTCCTTCAGCATTATTCAAAACAGTCCTTGATAGCCCAATCACAGTCACTGGTGCGCCTTATGACTATGACCAGGTTGGTCACTTGCCAGCCACTCATCTAGAGGTGACCGTCATACTTCAAAACAGTCCCTGCTAGTCCAATCACAGTCACTGGTGTGGCTTATGACCAGCTTGGTCACTTACTGCCCCAACTGGTCATTTACCAGCCACTCATCGTGAGGTGACCGTCATACTTCAAACATAGGGCTAAGCATGAGCAAACTTTGCCACGCCCCCTTTCTTTCTACCTATACCATGAGCCTACCTGTCCATTCTAGCACCTAGTCTGTCTGCATAGTAAACAATAGGTGGCATTGATCATTGGGAAAGGATGGCTATGTGCCATTTTCCCACTGATTTCACAGCAAGCAATCAATCTGGTGGCATATAAAGGTGTTGCTGGATATAATGAAGATCTATATGTGCTGGGGAACTGAGGCGGTGGCCGTTAGTTGGGAAATGTATAGGTATAATAGCCAAGTGCTAATTGGTAAGGGGAGGGGGTAGATAAATCACTTATTTGGACTAGGCAGTAATGCTACATGCATGTAGATAGTTACAGTGAAAGAAAAGCCAGCAGGATACAGCATTCAAATGGAGGGGATTCATTTTCAGCCAAAAAGCAGACCGAATGAAGGATAGTTCTACCTAAATATGATTTTATTTACTTCACCTAGCCCAATAAGCTCTGCTGATAATTGAATATACAACACAAACCTATCAATACTGAGAAATATGATACAGGGAGGTATTGCATGTAATCACAAGTAGTTGACCCATTTTATAAACGTAAATCAAGTTATGTACTTATACAAGACCAATCCTTGTAATCAAATTTGTCTAGACCTGATTGGATTCTTGGACACAAGGTCGTTAGGTCATCAGGCTGAGACTTGGTATATATTGACCACTTCACGGCAAAATTGCTTGATATGGAAAGGCACTTGATCAGTGCCTCTCTTAGTACTCCATACTTTTTGATAGCAGTAAATTGGAGTACTATAAAAACCAAGATTTCAAAGATGACATAATTGTGGGAAGAGCACAATCAGGTTAAGTGGAGTCTGGATGTAGATCATTACAAATGTTTCTTTACTATATTTCACTGATTTGTTATCAACTATTCACAATGTAGATTGTATGGACAAAACATACTGCAATGACTTATGAAAGGAACATACATTTCTTTTAGCCTAAATTTTCTTTGAAATATACAGCACTAATGTCTGCAAATAAAGGAACACTTCCACTAGACTTCCTCTTTTGGACATGCTAAGAATATTTGGTCGAGGACTTTTTTGTCAGTTTCTGGCAATTAGTTGTGAAGCCTATAAAATTTCTGATTATGATACACCATTAGCGGGGTAACTGCCCCTAAGAGACCTCCCATGAAGTTGTAGCACATTCTTTTTATTGTGTGTCTGGTTGTCATGGAATCAACCTAGAACATGACTAGGTTGGAGCTTGGATGTTTAAGTGTCCAGAAGCGACAGTTATAAAGTATAGGATTGGGTGCCATATCATCTAAGAAAACAGCACAGAAGACAATCAAACAACATTCATTCTATTTATTAACAAAATGCATATGGTATCTCTAAGTAATACATCTAGGCATGGCATATTGATGGGAATCTTATAATTGATTGACAGATTTATAAACAATAACCAAAACATGAGCTTGTCTCTATATGCATTTTAGAAGATCTGCATGTCTAAATGATGAATGACCCCCCCCCCCCCCCCCCCCCCTGGCTATATAAGGGCCTAACCTGGTAATGAATGTCATGAGTGATGATGATAAGAGTAAAAATGTTTTTACAAACAAGTCCATGCCTCAGGATAAGCATTCCTGAAAATCATGTCCAAAATCATTCATCAGGTGGGACGAAATAGCTGGGAGTTTGAGGTGGTAGTGTTACACGGTCCTGACAGGTATTTCCCTTTCCTACTACACAACAAGCAATGGTGATGTATGGATTGTATGGTAATTGCTTTATTTATGTATACAACTAGGCTCAGAGGATAATCAAATCATGGCAGGTGTACTGCAAATGATCTTCTCTCTTCACACTGTAATGTTGAAAGAAATTCATTTTCTTCCTATGATGAGACATTGGAACACAGCTTTCCCATGAAAAACAAAAGGTGTTTTTTTCACAGCTAAAACCCCTAGCAGCAGAGCAGTAAAAGCAATGCCTGATTAGGACTATTTCTATACAACTCAAAACACAGACAGATGGACCAGTTTTATCATTCTTGAATAATGTTTACATGTATTGCACTTCAAACTTTTTATACCATATACTTCTTGCAACTCTACACATGTTTATACTATCGTATATGTCATCCTGTACTCAAGGGTGCTACCCTGAACTTCAAAGGCCTCCGTCAGAGGTGGAGAGGAGATCCCAACCCTGTTTATGTAAACCTTGTCATATGAACACAATGCTCACATGTGGCCTGATAATTTGAGTGAGATCTAACTCATCATGTCAACTTTTCATATGGCGAAGCAAAGCTTTCGATCAATTGATCACTGTTTTCAAAATGATTACATACGTGCCAGATCACATGGGCAATAGTTCAGAGCATAAGCAGGTTAATTTTTTCATGCTTTGAGTTCCTCATAAGAAAGTATCATCTGAATGCTAGTAGGTCACCTATAATTTGAACAATTTACAATAAATCAAGTACTCCAAAAATATTTGAAGGAAATTGATTGCTGAGTTCTGATACACATTTCTCCATCACATACCTTTCGAAAGGGCTTACTTGCATAAGAAAGATACCGCAAAAATAGTCAGGGCCCTCAGGGCTGCTGCAGGGAAAAATGGGTTAAACCCTTCACTAAACATCACCTGCTTACTCATCCATACTCATCCGAGCCTCACTCCAATCATCGTAGCATTGTGTGCCTATCTCTCCTCACCTTCACCTGTTCTCCGCAAACACACTCCAGACAAATCGCTTTCATGAAACTTTTTCTGGATTCCAAGGTTGGTGACGTTGACAGGGAAAGATAACTCGAAACTACATCCTTTGGTGAAGGTGCGAGATAATTTCCCCAAGGCAGAAATGACACTACACCGGAAGAATCAACAAGACTCTAAGGGGCTTGCATAATTAGGGCGGCGTCTTAACTATGTGCAGGTTACTCAGGGTTGAAGTTGATTGATGAAATTCAACCATGTATTTACCTGGGAATAACATGACCTGCTAATAAGAGTGCACCTACATGGCCATGGAACACCTGTAATTAAATTGTCCTACACCCGACTTGTTATGTAAGATATCAATAATTGAGGCATCAACACATGTAGGTTCACCTCAGAATATGATTCTATAAATCATTTCTGGTAGGAACATTGTATCACTTTTAAGAGATCAAAGAGATTATACACTATACTATACTGTTTATACATACGGTTCATAGGGCTATAATACCACATATCTATTCATAATCGATCATTCAGGTGTATTGAATACCTGGTACTCATACTGCATGGTTAACATATGAGTCCTATTATAATTTAGCATCAAATATCATGTTAAGCTAATCTCTTCATCTATAAATCAATTTCAAGTTCGATATGACAAGAGCTTTCTTTCATAATTATGTCAATCATTACTGAATGTTTGTGATGAGAACTTCTCATATTAAACATTCAAAAATGAATCTGTCAATAACTAATTAACCTTTGATGTTATTCCAGGTAAAGCCTACAGGCAAATCCTTAAAATGTTTGATGTGCTGTTTTAACAAGCAACTGATTTCAGAATAATACCCATTCATGATAAACAGTAAGCAACCTTTTGATCTTATAGCCATTCCTATGTTTAGTACATGTTTAGCAATGATAACCTCTCATTATGAACATTTAGTAATTTATTTACTACTGTCTAACAAACTGTTTGATGTTCTAGCCATTCCAAGGTAAATCCCACAGGTAAATTATAGAGGTAAGTTCTATGTTTAGAATGTTGTTTAACAAGGGACTATTTCACTATGATACCCTCTCATAATAAACATTCAGTAATGAATTACAATTATCTAACCAACCTTTTGAAGTTATAGCCATTCCAAGGTAAATCCCACAGGTAAATTATAGAGGTAAGTGCTATGTTTAGTATGATGTTTAACAAGTGACTATTTCACAAAGATGCCCTCTCATAATTCACATTCAGTAATAAATTTACTTCTGTCTAACAAACCTTTTGATGTTATAGCCATTCCAAGGTAAATCCAACAGGTAAATCCTTAAGGTAAGTCCTATGTTTGGTATGTCGTTAAAGAGGAGACTGACTTCAGCGTGACTGTTGTGGTAGAGAGAGGCTGTCACACTGATCGCTGTCTCGGCAAGCAAGCGAGTAGTACCCTAGTTTGCCTAATCTGATAAGGGCAGGGTATCAACCAATCAGGTGTGAGCACTGGCCACGGAGATCTCTCGCTGGGCGGCTGGCATTATAATTTCATGCACCAGCTCTCCTTATCAATCGAAGGTGATTTCAGGGTTTGGAGGGGGCCGTCTCAACATTGCCGGCCTTTCAGGGGCACGCACACGATCAAAGCTTATCATCTAGGCTGATTTAACTTGCTGAAAAAATACACTTAACTTTATATAGAATCTCCTGACTTTTCAAAAAAAAGAAGAATAGAATTTATTCACATTTTGACTATCACCTATCACTATAACTAAGTATAAGCCTAATTTGTATAGTGTGTACTTATGATATCCCCTCTCCATCCCTCCATCAGGTAAACACTGCAAAAGCGAGTTTTATCCAAACACTTCTCCATTGCATGAGTAACCAATCATGGTCAACTGATTGGGCCCAGAAGCCAATCACACGTGACACGCAATCAAAATAAAAGATTGGGTAATCATAAAATATGCTGCCAATTTTTTACTAGAGATATTCAAACAAGATTTTCATAAATCGATCCTTAAAAACAATCCAACTTATCAAGAAAATGTGTGACAATCTTCAGGTTATATAAAGGTATTCGGTTTATAGTCTTGTATCCACCGAAGTGCTCACACGACCTTCCTCCCCTAGCAGGCACTGTACATACAGAAACCATTTCAATCCCCCGGGTGATATTCCAGAGCAACTGGCAGCATATAGCGCACACACTCTAAGCACTGCCTTATTTATGCTAGGTACCCATTTTGCAGCTGGGTAGACTGAAGCAATATGGAATTAACTGTTTTGCCCAAGAACGACCAAAGTGCCCGGAGTGGCCAGGATTCGAACCAGCGACCCTCTGATTACTAATCCGACACCCAACCAACTGAGCTACTTTGTCCCCACGGGTATCTCTAGAGTTACATTGAAGTGGGACTTCTGGATCATTGAGAGTATTTCAAAATTCCCTGAAACACAATCAGGTGCCTTGTAGTATCACAATGAGACCATGAAACCCTGTTGTCTAAGGCCATTCTTCATAATAGTCTAATAGGCTTGACTAAGAGCAAATACATGAACCCAGATTAGCTTCATTTCCAGCATGGATTTTCTTCCCACACAATTCTGTGATATACATAGGAGTAACTGTGCAGACAAAGGCTGTGAAAACTCCTCATTAAATAGGCTTTGTATGGTATGCCCTGTTCTGCAGCCACAGTCACAGTCGCAGAAAACAAGCAACTGCAGTAATTAAATCAGCAGATCCATACATATCCGGTGGCTAATTTGGCCAATGCAAAATGATGCAAAAACCTGAAAAATGACTGAAACCCTTGCACATGTGTACTCATCTGAGAGTACTCCGCGAGAGCTAGCTAATGAATACTAACATGACAGGGTCTAGATGATTTTCAAATATCTTTACGTCCTTGTGCTTTGGACCAAAGTAGCCTCAGCTTTGGAAGGGTTAATAGCTGGGAAGAAACTCCACGTCTCCTGGACACATTTCAAGTTCTCAGCATATCTAATCATAGATGTTCAGCCAATAGAAAGAAATAAGTTGAGTCAAAAGTAACCATCCTATGGACGTATGCTAATGATTTTGTTGTGAATTTCCACAACACAACCCCAGCTGCCCTCTGGTGTTCGTTTTCTTAATTAATCCCATTTTAGGACATCATACACCAATTTCTTTCAACTAAACATGGGTTCCAAGCTCAGCTTCCCTCTGGTGTTCATTTTCTTAACTAATCCCATTTTAGAACAGTGTACGTCAATTTCTTTAAACTAAACAGGGGTTCCTAGTTCAGCTGCCCTCTGGTGTTCGTTTTCTTAACTAATCCCATTTTCTGACATTGTACACCAATATCTTTCAACTAAACAGGGGTGTCAAGCTCAGCTGCCTGACTACCTCTAGAGCTAGATATGTGAAATATTTTTCATTCAGGAAGTTTTCTTCCATTTGTCAGAGCTGGAGTTTCCTCTTGATGTGTCCTTTGTACACCTGTCAGCCATGGGGCATGTTTGATATCCCATAATAAGCTCAAAGCTACGCTCTATTGATACCCACGCAAAGCCAAACACTCTAAACATGGATATCATGCCACACGTTACTAACTACTTCCCCCTTAACCATTACACACCAGTGCCAATATCAAAATAATACCACTACCACTATACCTCTATTTTTATACTTCGAAGAAAAAAATATCTAAAGTTAAAATGATCAATGATTAATGAAATTCAATGTAGACTTCATTAACTAAAAATGTAGTTTTCAAAAAATGGATATCAAATATAAGAGCACACAATATTCATTTGTTGTCACATGTTTTAGGTACAACAGTTGTTTCACAATTCTATCTTTTATACACAACATATATCAAAACTTTTTAAAGAGTATCAGCATTCATGATAATTTTCTTTATAGAAATAAGACCAGAACTACCCTACCCGCTCACTAGCGCTATTATGTTATTGGCATTCTCTTCACTTTTCTCCTAGCACTTCAGATATAATACCCACCTATCATAATCATAGCAATCTGAAAGCGGGCAAAGGTGAGCTAGTTCCGCCAACACACCTGCTCTTTAAGCCCCCTATCCCTTAGCTCAGTCTGACATTAATGCAGTCATCAAGAGCCCTTACCTACTGAACGCGTCTTATCCACCAGCCAGCGTGTGCATGGACTAGCCAGCGGCGGTGCATGCACCAGCCATTACGCTGACAAACGCCAATTTACCATCGACAGGGACTGGGTGAGGCAGCATTAACCGTGGGCCGAGATGTCTAACCTTGACACGCACGTTGCCGTCTTGATGGCAATATAGCGTGCATGATGTCATGCACGCTATATGGAACCTTAGTCCTTAGTGCCACGACAGTCAGCAGCAGGCATCTGAGAGCTATAATTAGGGTGCATCTACTGTTTAACATTGTCAACTTCAGGGACAAAAATGGAGGGATAGATACACTTCATGGAACTTTAATTCATAAGTCTAAGGACAATCTGCAGTGGAGCTATAATTATGGTGCTTGTACTGTTTATTATTGTAACGTTTTTGAATTTTAGGGACAAAAAAAGAAAGATAGATACACTTCATGGAACCTTGGTCCTTTATAGTCTAAGGACAGTCTGGCATTAATGGAGCTATATTTATGGTGCTTCTACTGTTTATTATTGTAACATTTTGAAATTCTAGGTACAAATATAGAAAGATAGATACACTTTATGGAACCTTAGTCCTTAGTCTCAGGACAAGGAGCAGGCCAGTTAAAATATCTGTGCTCATACTTTTTAACATTGTAAGATTTTCAAATTTCCAGGACAAAAAAGGGAAGATTAATTCATTTCATGGAACCTTAGTAAATTTAGTAAATTTGGGGCAGTCTGCAGGAGAGATATACTTTTGCTGCTTATACCATTTAACATTTTAACATTTTTATATTTTAGGCATAAAAATGGAGATATAGATAAACTTAAATGGGTTCTTAGTCCTTTCATGAAACCTTAGTCCTTAAAAGTCGGAGCAGTCTTCAGGAAAGAAGTGTTTGGTTTTGTTTGGGCACTTCACACATATTTACATCAACTTTTACATGAATTCTACTCACCACACCTGGCAACAACAACATCATCTATCACTGTAAGCATACATACCTGAAAAACATAAAGAATAGAATTGTATGTTTTGTAAACATAGGAACAATATCAATAGCGCATGATAAAATGATAACAGAATAAAAAGATAATATTATAAGAATAAAATTGTACCATGTGTAAACATTAGCACCATTATCAACAGAGCTGAGGAAAATAGAAAAAGTATAAAATCTTATTTTTTGTAAACACCATTAATAGAGCTGAGTAGTCTCGACTAGGCTTCTGGTTCGTAATAAGTTGACATTCCCTTCTGTGATGACCAAGCAGTGTGGTGTAGTACCTGCAATGGTAGATAGATGGCACCATTTGGTCATCCTATCTCTAGAGGTTTTAGTCGAAGACAAAATAAGTCCTCTATTCACCTGGTGAGATAATTGTGAACTAATTTGGCTACTCTGGCCACCTTGGCCATTTGGAACCTGGTAACTTAAAAGACTTTAGGACAGAAAAATACATTTGACAGCCTAGAAATCTTGGCTGGGCCAAGCCTGGCTGTATGTACAAAGTTACCTGGCTGGGTACATTAACTGCATATGTGGGTGGAGTAGGAGGAGGAGAGAGAGTAAAGGTGCCTTATAATGAAAAGTCTACACATAGCAACGTCTTGATAGACGCTTGATAAGAAACCCAATTAACTGACCTTATCATTGATGTGAGGGCAAGCCCATCTAGAGCAAAGAACTTACCAGACGCAGTGACCTACTTCACATACACTCATGAATTATAGAGTATCAATGGAGTTAATAACAGTATAAAGTACACTCAGGTCTTTTGATAAATCATAAAATGATAAAATATAAATATATATGACAAGAAAATTTAATAGAAATGAAAGAAAAAATAATGAATATTTCATTCAATAACTGCTATGCAAAATATATGCAAAATGAAATTAATCAACCTTAGTTTCCTCAAAATATTCTTTTCTGCCCCTTACTTTTTCATGAAGTTCCATGCAATACTGATATCATTTATTTCACTTTTCACTGACAACAAAGAAGGGATGCCTTCAAGCACACACAGCTTCAGTGCAAATAGAGATTAATACCCTGCCTTTTTCCTCAACTTCACAAGGCAGCCAAGCTATGAAGACTGCCAACAGCAGTGTGTACCTTTCCTTTATGTTGTTGCCCTGTATGTCCTCCATAAGCCTCGGTTCTTACTGACATCAAATGTGCACCATTTTCCCCGACATGAAAGGCCAAATCTAAAGGTAATGCCGGGGATTACAGGTGTGTGTTGTGATTTCCACCATTGTCTACCTGACATGAGTTACCTGGCCAGGTGAGTTCAGTATTTAACCCTATCTCTTCCTATCAACTGGGGGAGCCAGGTGTAATGATATCTTTAACCCATTCATGCCTAAAGTTCAAAGTATGAGTAGTTTAATAGAGAAAATGAACATTTTTACAAAATGTTAGAATAAAGAGATGGATATTAATGGGAAGTATATCAATATAGGCCTATCATTGACTCTGTTACTACTCCCTCTATTCCAACTCCAAGTTTGGTCATATAGGGCATTATTAATACATTGTCTCCCTAACATCATACCGCCTGGGGTCTTAGAGCATGACAGTGCTAATGCCCTTTGACAGCACAGGTATTTCCTTAATTAAACACAGGTGATGACTCTGCAGGTTATGCCCATCAGGCATGTAGACTATTAGGAGCCTGAGGAATCTCAGTAATTCACCTCCTAGCAGTCAAGGTCATAAAAGGTTTAGACAGGATATTGGTCCTCCACTAGGGTTAGATGAACACCTCAGTACTGGATTGATATTAAATGAACAATACAACTTAACTGCATAACCCACAACTTCCTTGATATCATTGTTGGAGTTCAATTTCATTATATTAATAAATGATTGTGAAGCTTTATTGCACCACTCTTGCATACCTAGTTATCAGCCAATAACTGCACACACATTCAAAGCAATAAAGTGCACACATCCAACCTATCTATTTTTTCATGCCATATTGATTTTAGGCAAAACCAAAGAATAGTGACAATTCTTATATAATCAACTGTTTCAATTAAGGGTGTTCTTTAAACCCCTTGAAGCCCCCTTGTATCCACAACTGCTCTATGTTGAACTTGTAGCATAACAGTGAATACATCCTACCTCTCCTCTGACCAACTCCTCACCTTTTAGTGGTAATCCAACAGGAGCATACCAACTCCCATGATAATAACACTCTAACTGTTTTAGTAGCAACAAAACATGAGCTAGGACCTAAACAGCGCCGTTAGGTTCATTCAGTATTCCCTTCACTATCTGTGCACCTACTAGTATTCTCTTATCAACACATTGGCAATAACTTGCTCGCTACAAATTGGTTTCTGTGGCAGGATGGTGAGAAACAGGAAAATCGCTGCTCGTAGTCACTGTATGCCTGACGGTATTTGCGGCAAAAGCGGCACTCAGTCCGAATCCTTTGATCTTTTCCCTGAGGACCCTCCCACAAACCTCCATCTTCCCATTTGAATACTCGACTCCATCCATCAAATATATGTGTGGAATACAAATCCTCCAAAAAGGCGATAACAGGGCATCATGGGTAAAATATTCCGGAGAGAATCACTGAGACGATACATCAACCTCACGTCCATCCCGTAACCTGACTTGTGACTGATATTCATTAGCCAATCAGAATTCAGTGGCGGTTCCTTTGATCTTTTCATTAGCTACGATGGTTATTCCAGAGGCTGAGATAATCCTAGCCTGGGGGATTAGGTACTTACATCATTTTTGGATTAGCTGCTGCTAGTAGCACTTCTGAACCGTTGACCATGTGCCCCACTGCTTACATACACACTTCATTTATTCTTACACTGACACTTACACTGTTCCTTCTAACACAGTCAAAACCGACTGACTTTTTTCATAATATTACCCTAACAAGAGAAAATTTTAGAAAGTATTTGAATGAGAGCACAAGTATGTTATTCTGAATAGAACACCCAGCATCCGAGGACAAATCCTAGGGAGATCTCTCCAGTTGTTTGATTTAACACTGTCTATAGATAGATAGCGATCATGTTTGAGTACTAAATCAAAATGATTCCAGTCAACGAAACAGTTATGTCCTTAATATTTCAGGTAAATAAGACACCATAGTAAAGCTAATTCCACATTCATAACTTAATTAACATTGAGCAACATCTTGCAGCTCCTAATTATAGGAATATCTATAGAAAAAGGAATTTCTGACTAATTGATTCAACAGAAATGTTTTTTTTCTATTATGTTTACATAATGATGATGTAGGAGACAGATACATCAAAGACAGCATGAATAGATGGCTTTCAACTTGCTATCTGATACGCCAATAAAATTCTTTATGATTACTTTATGATATTGATGTAAGAGTTGGCTCTGTTTTCCTAGCCTATGGAACGAGAACAGGGAATTGAAATAGGAATCAATACTAAAGCCTACCATCCTGTCATCAGCAGGTAGAATTTTAAAAAGATTTCCCTCTCCAAGTTGTTCTTGAAAATTGGGAAGCTATTGCTCATTGCAAAAATTTTTTAAGGAGATCTATTATTGACTTGGTTTGGATGAACACTTAGATATCCCCAAAACAGTTAGTCCAGTAGATACAGGCAAGCTTGGGAAATACAAGTTGCCAAAGACCATTTTGCATGAACATTTTTTTTTTTTTTTGTTGTTTTTTTGAATGTTGATAATATGTGACACATTTCACAGGCAATCTCCCAATAAAGATCAGAGTGTACGATAATCACAATGAAATAAATTATTCAGTTCCCAGTACATTTCTTTTGATTTTCACCTGGTGATGGATTATCCTTCAGACATCTACTGGAACAAATCCTTTGAAATCAGATGAGTCTGGATTTTCTGATATGGGAACCTGTAAATGTGGACATAAATAAATCATTTGTTTCATTATTCCTAAGAAGCTTTTTGTAAGAAGATAGCAATCACCAATACCCACTGTTGTCCTGTCAATCATGGATCCCTACTGTGCTGAAGACATAACACTATTATATATTAATGAAGCTTATTTTTTCACAGTGGAGCATGGCATTTTGCCAACATAAAGACTGATATCACAGTATTGCTTTTTGTCATTGTTGGGAATTTGCAAAAATATAAGAGTGTTGTGATTTCCCTTGCAGAAAGTTGGTAAGAAATTCCCATATAGTGCTTTAATTTTTACAGAGCCCAACGCAGCAATCCCTATAGTCATAGCACTGTAAAAAGCAGAACCTCCTGCTGAAAATATTTCTTTTATTTATTAAAATCATTCTTTTTGAAATCTCATAAGTAGATTGTAAATCTCAAAAATATTTTGTATTTTTTAAAAACTTTATTCCTGAGTTATCCTCAAAGGTAGCATAGATGACAATATCAAGAGAATCTCTGTTACAAAAAGGTTAAGGGAGTAAACATGTGTCTGGTTTGCTGTGAGCACATGTAGTTCAATTGGCGAGTCTCTCTATTATAACCCATTCAATAGGTGGAATATAATGGTCCGAGGGCATGCCACTGTGGCGCATACTTTTAATATACATCTGTATAGGCCAGCAGCCAGGAGGGACAGCTGTCCGTATGAAGCCTGGCTAATTTCCTGTTCATTTTCATCACCACATAATTCACATCTATCAATAGCTTAGAGGTGTGTCAGAGGAAGAACTATGCGGAATATATCTGCATCTTTACAATAGACCCCACCACCCAATCATGTCGGTAGCACCCAAAATCATTTCAGCTATTCTGATTGCATCTTTGTGACCAAAGCATATTTCAGAAGAGAAGAATTGCATGAAATATTATGTTGATAAGAACCAAAACAACAAGTCTACTTCGTTTATTTTTACTTTCAAAAGTGTGGTAAATCCAGCAATTCTTGTCAAGGAGAGTCATGGGCATAAAAAGGTTAAACCATAAATCCTTCACAATAATAAAAGAAAAATCTCACCTGCAACTTATAACTCTCTATCACAACCCATATTGTTTCATAATAACCCATTCATGCCTGTAGCTGTGGGAAGAGGCCTATTGCCATCATATTTTGGATTTCTTTGAAGAAACATTGTTTATCAGAACAAACCATCAATTTTCCTTCATTTTTTCTGTGAATTCATACTCAATTCTGAAGTTATCTGTAAAAGTATCAGAGCATCCAGATGACACTTTTCAATGCATTTACTTTCTGTATGCATGGATTAGCACAGCATACACCTGTCTGTCAAATATGATTGGTTATGACAATACCCTTGATCCTTTATGTCAACCTAAAATATCCTCCAATAATAACAATAATAGATTTATGTATCACATTAGGCATATCAAGTGTGATAACAAAAGTCTATTTTCATTAAATCTATCCATGCTATTATTTGTGATGATTATCATATTATACAGGGAAATGCACATCCATTGAGTGAGAATAAATCCATGGTCAGCTGGCCTTCAGCCATCTGTTGACCAGTGGTCAGTCAGCGCTGGCCACAACGCTATCATAGATTGAATAGTGTAGCGGTCAGTGAGAACAACTGTCATGTGTTGACATAAGGCCTGCAAGTCACTCATCTGGTTAACTAGACCTCGTGAGTGACCATCACTGCGTGGCCCGAGGCGTGCTTGACCGGGGCCTGAGGTGTGCTTAACCAATTGACCACCCATGACAGGTGGTGTGCTGTTAGACAATAATACCATAATCAACATGTAATTGTTGTGATCTACTTGAGGGGCAGATCTAATTGTTATATAAGGATAAGCTTGTCAAAGCAATTTCTAATAGGCCCTATTGTAATGAAACCATCTCTGCTGATCCTTTCTTCTCTTATGCTAACTACCTGCACATGTCACAGTATTAGGAAATCAAGTTTCAGGGACACTGTTTTGACTAATAGCAAATGTTGTAACACCTGTAAGTTTTAAGTTAACTTAAAGCATGAGAGGGAGTCTAATTCAACTTTTAACAACCATCTCCCCAAGTGTTATAAGCCATCATTGTCATCATCATTTTTATACTTATTATCATCATCATTGTCATCACCATTACTATACTCACAGCTTTTTTTCTTTTTATATTGCTTGGGAAAATTTATGTTGTCATTTCTATTCTATTCCAGTTACTTCATTTGAACGCCTACCTAATACAGTTCCATTCTAACATGATAATTTTCTCTTCAAATCCATTTTTAAACACAAAATGACACATAAAACAAGCATTTCCTGTATCAGCCTAAAATCTTTGCCTTAAACGACAGCTTATAACCCACATACAAACCTAGCACCATGATTACCCTCTTTGTTTTAACTATGTTTTATGTTCTCAGAACTGGAACGCCATTAATATTTCAGCGCTGCTTTTCCAGCCCAACAAAGAGTTCAGCCGAGCCTGCCTAAGTAAAGCCGAGGCAATAATGCTTTTCCTTTCCACTGCTTCATTAGTCTCACTGCAGTATCTCCAAAAGCTGCAGCAGGTATGTGTTAATTTCTCTAAACAATCATAACATACGGGACGTGTTTACAAGAAAGCCTTCGGGGGCGTTGACTTCAAGGCTGCGGCTATTGAGATTAGAAAAGTGCCAACATTTAATGATCAATGCTGCCGATGGTTCATTACTTCTACCTGCCCAAGACAATGCAAATTGATATCGGTTACAAGGTGGAACAGGTGAACACATTTGCATAAATAATTGCCTACTAGCAGCATTTCTTTAGAGCTGACAAGTTACAGGGAAAACTGTGTGAAAACCAGCTTGAACAAACATGAGAACTCATTGTAAACACATGCCATCAATAGGAAATCTGGTATCCTCTGTCTTGTGGGGAGGAAATTTGGAAAAACAATTTCTTTAACTATGAATCCCGTCAACCTATAGATATAAGTTAAACACCTACATAAGCTTAAGGATTTCTTAAGGTCCATTAAATACATCTTATCATTCTATTTATTTTTGAATTACCAAAGGCGAACATATATGAAGTATTTGAATATTAATTTACATTAAATACATTTTTTTTGAATGACCAAAAGTGAACTTATATAAAGATTTTGAATATTTGAATATTTCAAGTATTTGAATATTTCTTTTTGGCTTAATTGGTACATCCTTAAAAGTATTTACTGTTAGAGAGCATTCTTAAGGGGGACTTCTGGTCATGAGCAGGTTAACCACTCAGCTACCTAAACGAGACCATTGGGTGCCTTATTGGGCATGAGCTGACCGCCTCCCGTCCAGCAAATGTGACCAAATGACCACCATCCTGCACCTGTCTGCCAGGATAATCAAATCCTGCGCTGGCCGCCACAGGGAGGATGACCATCATCAGTCTTAATTAAACTCGTTAAGTACTAGCCGCAGCTTCCCGCTGTCTTCTCATAATCCCTGGCTTTTGTCACACTAGACACACACACAGGAAAGCGTGTGGGACTAAACATGCAGGCTCCTTATTACAGAAAAAAAACATCATAACTACAATCCTCTTTCTCTTCCCCATTCAAATAATCTATCCTTTCAATTGCACATTTTAAAACTTTTCATCACAAAATACCTCAAACAATCCTTTACAATCAAACATTAAATATGCTCTCTCTTCACAGAAAGAAAACCAACACTTACTTTCTAAACCCCTATCCCCATTCCCACAAAACTCTATATTATCTATCATTTTGAATGTGTATTTTAAAGCACAATCAACCCTACCAGGTAAACCCAGTGACAAGATGAACCAATTATAATTACTGAATTCATTTTGTCTCAACTAGTAGGTAAAATAACATTATTCTGACAGATGGTCTCTCTTAACAGGTGGTCTCTTGAATAGGTGCTAGTTTACATGCATCTCTCAAGTGATGGGAGAGTCTGTCAGAATTTAACAAGATCATATATTCCTCAAGATTATATATACTAACAATCTATTTGCATAATGGTCATTCAAAGGTGGACAAGTACAAACATTGCACACATATTTCAATTACCAGATATTGTAATAAAATGGAATATCTCCATTGAAGTAAAGATAGTTCCCGGATTTAATTAATATTCAGCATCAAATCTGACACCCTCACAAATCTATCAATCTTGTGGTCGGCAGTCGGTGCTGTGGGTCACAATGGGAATGGTTAGACAATGGTGGGTGTGGTCAGACAATAGGGATTCAGGGCAGGTCCTGGTTAGCCTCAGACCTATTTGTATGGGATTTGCTCAACAAACCGCTAATTAATTCTAAGCACAGGTTATTAGGGTCGGCTAGAGAGAGAGAGAGGGATAGGGGGGTTCGATCGATCGATCGATCGATCGATCGAGAGAGAGAGAGAGAGAGAGAGAGAGAGAGAGAGAGAGAGAGAGAGAGAGAGAGAGAGAGAGAGAGAGAGAGAGAGAGAGAGAGAGAGAGAGAGAGAGAGAGAGAGAGATAAACATATATTTGTGTGTAGGTGTGTGTGTATGTATATAAACATACAAACATGTATATAATACAACATATACAATGAAAATTGCACTATCTAAGAACAAAAGACCTGAATACTGCTAATAGACACCAGATTTTGATTATAAAAATGTGGTTAGTTAGGGACCTCACACCAAATTTGTGGTTTTGCTGACAAACCCACAGGATTAGAAGGCTACTTAATCATTGAGATTTAGTCTGATTGGCTTCAAGCTAAGTGCCAATTATTCAACACAGTATCTTTACATGCTTGTAAATTAGCACTCCTTGTGCTTTATAATTTGACTGCCATTGTTTGAGATAATCAAACTCTTCAATAGTGCTTTGTGTGGACTTTTTTTGTGTCAGAGATTCTAGATTAGATTCCTACTCAGATTACGCATCTCCCTCTACCGATAGTTAGATAGCTACTCTTTTGAGTTCAGGGAAACGATGAGCCAGTCTTTAGAAACATCAACATTCACTCATCAATGTCTGCTTTCTCTTAACCCATCCAATGCTAAGGGTACTTTCGTTTTTGCACAATGAAGCAAACATTTTCGAAAACCATCTAAACCCTATCATGTTGGTATTTGTAAGATAGCTCTCAGTGACTTCTCTTAGATGAGTACCCATATGCCAGGGTTTCAGTCATTTATAAATGTTTTTTTCATCTTTCTGTATTGGCCAAATTAGCCACCAGCAGCATAAATGTATAACTAGGCAAGGAGTTGAAATTTTGGGCAAAATAGCCAACCTTGCATACAAGGAGCAATTAAAACAGGATAATTCACTCAGCCATTAACTGCTTCCTTCTCAACCTAAGGAACTGAGTGAGCAGCATTGATCTTTGGCAAAATAAACAATGTTATGAACAAGGACTATAGAATATATACAGACACATTCACTCATCCATATCTGTTTCCTTCTATAACGGAGCATAGAGCTGAAATCTTTGGCAAAATAAACATTCCTACATACATGAACTATAAGAAACATAAACATTTACTCCTCCATATCAGCTTCCTCTAGAACCAAAGGCAGGGAGAGTGTGCTAAGCTAAAATTAATGGAGTTGGACTATTGTAAGTATATAGAAAGATCAACATTCACTCATAGATATCTGCTTCCTCCAGAACCAAAGGCAGGGAGGGTGTTTTAAGCTAAAGTTTATGGAGTTGGATTATTGTAAGTATAGAAAGATCAACATTCACTTATCCATATTCGCATCCTCTAGAACCAAAGGCAGGGGAACAGAGTTGAAGTGAACAGAGTTGAAATATTGTAAGTATATAGAAAGATCAACATTCACTCCTCTATATCTGCTTCCTCTAGAACCAAAAACAGGGAGAGTGTGTTAAGCTAAAGTGAATGGAGTTGGATTATCGTAAGTAGCTAAGTAGCAGGCTGGATCAATGGTGATTGTGTGTCGCAGTGGGGTGCCACATCTGTCTGTGGAATCCCTGACAGAAGGCCATGCCTCGATGCCGCTGCCGCCAAAGCTGCTGCTGCTGCCGTCAAAGACATTTATATCCAACGGCAGGCACCCCTGCTGCATGTGTCCCAGGCCACAGAATTGATGAGATCAATAGCTAGCATTGTGAATGGAATTGTCGGCTATTGATGATCTATTGCAGGACTCTATAGACGACTCATAGTACCTCTAGTAGTATTGTATCATGTACTCCCAACACCACAGCATGTCTTGTAACACTGAATTATAAAGTCCTCTTAGGTCGAGACATTCGAGATCAATATCTATTGTGGACAGGGGAGCAAGTTCCAATTAAAGATATGCACATGTATTTGGCCTTGACAAGTCTCACAGTAAGCTTTACCGGAATATGCGATCTGAGAGATGTTGTCATTATACAGATGAAGGCAGATGAGAAATGCTCAGATTATTACTTCACTTTGTTGAGGCGATGATGATAATAATGATATAAAGTAAATATCCTAAACAAAACCATAGCTTTTTTATCATTAAAAGCAGTAATCAGGCGCATCTAGAGCAGAATAGATTCTCCTTCAAGAACAGCATATCTAATTCAAATAGATAACTGAAGTGCAGAATGCGGCTTGCCAATATGTTATTTAGTCCTTGTATGAATTGTAGAGCCTTCACGGAGTGCATAGATTGGTCCATAAATTTTGACCAAAATTTTTTTATGCTTAAAACCTCTTCACAACAAAGACTGTAGTGCTACAAGTTTGTACACATGTATCTATATGTTACAGACCTCTATACAACAATGACTGTACTTTGTACACATGTGTGTATATATGTTAAATATCTCATTACACTGACGCCAACAGGTTCATGCATGATCGGTGTGTATGGGCACAAGGTCGGTGCTCGATATCTATGAGGGTGGTACCGCGCCGCCCCATCACACGTTATAGACTCAGCCCGTTCTCTGTGGGCACAGCTGTGACAGGCAACAGACCACACTCAAAACACCAAATATGGTCAATAACACATGCCGCAAATAACAATTACCACTCTTCAAAAGTGTACTTCTCTGGCGTCACTGTGGAATAGATTTCTAACAGTATGGAAAAAAAATCCCTTTGTATATAAAGTTATCAGGCAGGAGGGCATGGCTATAATTATGTGTATATCCTTACAGTCACCATTTGGTAGAGGATACAATTGAAGTTTCACTAGTACCAAGATTTGAGATAATACTCATTTCAGTATGAGCACCTCTTAAAGCAAGGTGTCAGAGCAAAAATCCTGCTTACAAATACCTCATAAGAAGACGTCTCACAGTCCTCAGCCAATGATATGCTTGCAAAATCGAGACCCTGTTTGTGCTTAAAAGGGAGCTTTACCCTTGATGTTGCTGATCATGCTTTTTAGAATGGGACAATCTTTCATTAGTGGTTCCATATCATTTACACTTGTAAGAATGCCAGGCATATCCTTCACTGCCTTAGATTATGTGTAATATATTCCCTTCATTGCCACTGATACACCTTGTAATTAAAGTACTAGCTGTACTGGGTGTTCATTAAGTCAAAAGAAATATTCCCACTCATCTTATCAAATTACCTCTAGGTATAAATGTATTACAATAACACTACTGAGAACTTTGAAGCCTTGAAAATAGATTAGATTTCCTTAGACCTGACCCTCCCTGACTGATGAGGTTAATTAAGATCAAGCACATCATTTAATTGTGTTGAGTAACCTAGGCTTAAGGTCTTCACATTAGTACAAGGTTATGTGTTAGACACAACCTTCTAGTAGTACGTACCTGTTCAGTAGAACAAATCAATATATTCCCACTGGTATGTTAAACAGCACCTGTCTTACCTGTAGGGTGTTACATAACGAGCCTGTAGTATCGGTACATGAATAGTTGATGCCACTTGACGGTTACTAGACAGCAATGGGTATTCTATGCTTTATAACTACCTCACTACAGGTAGTCTAAAGGAATACCCAAATGCCTTGATTGATTATTGGCTTGCTAATTGTTCTTATCAGCAGTAAGACTGGTGACTGGACACAGCTATTTGGCCACAACCCAATCAGGGGTCCCCCTCCCCCCTTTGGAGCATAAGATTTTCGGAAAATGTACTTCTAAGAAAAGCATACTAGGATATTTGTTGAAGAAATAACCAAATCCAACCTAAAAACCCTCTTTAGGTAGACTATGACTATGACTTCATTCTTAAGTAACTTTTCAAAACATTGAAACATTCAGACAACACCTATCAAGGTATTTTCTTAGCATGAATGGTTTAGTGGTGCAAATGTTACATCACAAAGAAAGCATATATCAGGAACAGACTGATGACATTTTCATTCTATCGCAATAAGTCAAGTACCCAACTCCTTTTGACCTGAAATACATGTGGAGAGATGCATTTAGATGTGTCTGCATGCAAATACCTAATCAATATTACTTTATGAATGTGTCTATTCTGGACTTGTGACAGAACACGCGATGGTGGTTTTTTAGGTCTTGGCCTGGTTAAGTTGGACATGTAATTAGTGAATGGGAAGTAAAATGATCTATGTAATCTTCCCCAGAGTTTCCATATGTTTCCAGCAATCTGTGCTTCTCTTTCTGAGGGTATACATGTTGTGTATTATAGTCCATGTGATTGCTTGCTTTTACAGTACCTCAGTAATTACTGATACAATACAATGACAAACCGTATGCCATTTATGTAATGACAGCTTTACATAGGCTGTGCATATACCTGTCAAAACATCATACAATGGAAAAATATAATATTACATGGTATGACAAATATCACAATTATTCTTAGAATGAAGAAGGTGATGATGATGATGATGATGATGGTAATGATTATGATATTGATGACGATGATGATCAAATGATGATTATAATTATAATTATCATAATAATAATAATAAAATAATAATAATAATAATAATAATAATAATAATAATAAAAGAAGTAGAATATTGAGTATTTATTTATTTACATATATTTCAGATATATTCATATCTCATTATCTATCCTCACCTACACTTTAAAATAATTTGAGAAGCTTCCACATGCTACACTGGTATATCTTAACAAACATGAGTCAAATTGTGTAAACAACTGGTTCCAGATTACTTATTGGATCTTAGTACCACTGATTGGTTATATGAGACGAAGCTACAACCCGAAACCAGATACCATTTTATCAGGGAGTAGCTCATTTGTGGTCAGCCATTATTGCGGACCAGTTAATGTAATACCAATCCCTTGCTGCAACCATATACTGTGAGCTACAAATCATGGTCCTTTCTTTGTGTGGGCAAACTAACTGTTCCTCTTCATTTCATTGACTGGCACCAACGGTTATGCCACTTTAGGGTGGGTCAGGTTTGTCTTGACCTCTCTGTATTATTTCATTCCTCCAGAGAAATACATCCCCTTGATCCGCAACCCCGTAGGCACTGCATGCTAGCTCCGAGGGCATCTGCGCCTCGGGTTACGCGCTGTAGCCTGGGGAAGTATTGGTCACGTGATTTTTTTCAGAAAAAGGCTGAGAGTAGTAGACAGGGAGTTGGCAATCCAGAGCCCTATCTCTTTTCGCTGCCTCTATCTAGGTCAGATAGGTTGCCAAGGAGATGGGGTCAGCAGGCAGCCAGGCTGGGGTACACAGGTTATCTATGACTCAATCTGGGAGGCAGCGAAATTTGATGATGCATGCACAGTGCCCACTCCCTGTCTTCATACTCTCAGATTCCTCTCACAAAGCGTGACCTCCCCCTCTTTATTCACAGAACGGCACTGACTGGAAATTGTCACCTGTAATCATGTTTTCTGTCTCACATAGCATCCCTGTCATAGTCGAAGCCTTACCGGTTCATGTGAGAACGTTGCCAGTGACTTGGGGTTAGGCTGTGGTGTTCGCCAGGTACTCTGTTTCCTTCCACCAGTTGGAACTAGCTTAAGTCACGGCTTTATAATCCACAATATGTCAGAAAAAGTGACAAAAAGTGACATTCCAAAATCACTCACAAACAAAAGCACCATCATACTTATCTCTCAATCACCTTCCTTACTCCTCACCTAGAATATCTGAGACTGGCACTAAATGTTTACACAGGAAACGACCAACCAGGTGAGCTTTGACCTGTCTGTGACACACCCCCCTTGTTTTGGGATGCCTGGGGGTGACCTGAGAAACATGCACCATTCACAGACTGACACTAACTCTTATCATAGTGCTGAAAATCAAGACTAATACAACCACAAAAACATAATGCTGCTGACTCCATCATAACAATAGTGGGGGTTGCATCCTCCAAGGCTAGCTGCCTTTTACAACATACACTGGCACTTATTCTGATTATGTAAGGGCTGGAAATCAGGACCAAAACATCATAACATCATAATAATGGTGGGGGTGGCATGCTTTAAGGCGAGCTGCCTTTTACAATATACTCTGACACTCACTCTTATCATATAAGGGCAGGAAATCAGTACCAGAGCATCGAGGCTCCATCACAACAATGGCCAAGGTTTACTTGCTCTAAGGCAAGCTGCTTTTTGCTTTTTACCAGACACACCTGGCTTGCTCATGGTCAGGCTGGTAGCTAGAATAATATAACCTCAGGGGCTGAGAGTTTCCCACAGACAAGTCTACACAAACAAGTATGCAAAATGCATCTATAACCAACATTTTTTATAGTGAAGATGACACTTGATTATGATCAAAAATTGAACATACCCCTGTTATGTAGGGTTGTGTCTCTAATGATTTCTAGTATAGTAACAACTTGAGAGGCTGGAAATAATTGTATTTACATTTATCATTATTTTTTAGCTTATCTGAATGAATTACTTTTGCTTACTTCTAGTTTTAACTTCTTGTTTGAAATCTAATCCTGTTCTCCACCTGCTGAGACATCTGTACAAAAAAATACAACAATAACATGAATTGTAATTAAATTGAACTAAAACATTAGATTCATGAACACAAGGGCAGTAAACCATGGAAGACTGTCACAGAGAAAGGCTACTAATCAGATAAGATAAAGGCAGTTCAAGCAAGCTGTTTCCAGAACCAGAGCCAGTGTGTCCCGCATCAGCAGAAACCAACTTCGCCAGCTTTACTACTATACCCTCTATTGTTGTCAGAAACAATGCCTTGAGCAAGGACTGTTTTACAGCACTTAACTGCAGTCTCCGCCAGGACTCCTGCCATTGGCTCACAGCCATAGAGCATATTTTGGAACATTGTACATCCCCACTTCTCTCTGACAGGTAGATAATTGGAGCGCATCACATATAGTGCACCTGTGGACATTCTGTGTCTCCATGGAATGATGGATTGCTGCCATAAATCATAGACCTATGTGTTATTAGTGGCCCCAGCTTTCTTTTTCATTCATTCACTCAATGCTTTACATTGTAGAGATGCCTGAAAGCAGTTCCATCCTTGCTCGCACTCCATTCAGGGTCTATTGGCCATTCGAGTTCAAACAAAACATCATCTTTTGTTGCTGCTAAGCCTAATAAGTCCAGGTTGCTCTCAATCTATCATGTGTCATTTTTATTTGACCAGCAACCAGTTTTCCCATCAGTGATAAGGATCTCTGTTTGATAAAATGCCTCCTTATTTTACTTGGGATAGTTTCTTAGTGGTACTTGTAACTAGCCGGACACTACCAGCATCCTGTATATCTATCCATACTGCAAGGTATAATGCATGGCATAATTAACCTAAGGAACTCTTGCTATACAGTGTAAAATATTCTACAGAGCCATAAAGGTAGTAACTTTATTGACTGAATGATTGCGCCTATGATATATACGTTTTTGTTAAGAAGTCTGGGTGCAAACAAGTTTATCCAGTCCTGAGATTGTGAGCATGTGGCCAGTCCAAAGAGGCTGCAGAAGGCAGGCGCCCTAAAGAAGACAAGTATCAGCCCTGAGCCAATGGGTTTTTAGGTAGCCAAGTCACCCAAGTAAATCTGACTCAATATTTTCTTTCAATTTTCTAAAACTCGGAGTGACTTACAAATCTTAATTTGGAAATAACTGGTTCCTGGTCCAACTAGTCTCATGCAATACTGATCATTACAATTTATTCTTTGAATGTATAGCATCATCAAAAGACCAAAATCTCATTCTGAAATACTTGACATTTATAATTACTTAGCAACTCACCATAGCACATTGTAGTCTGCGAGCATCCACATATACTCTTAACATACTCTTCCACTGTTCACTTAATCCGTTAGAGTTCCCCTTGACAACATGAATAACTACTTATATATACTTATGATTATAACTTAGACACAAGGCTTGCAGGCACAGTATATTGGAGGGAGAGGCTTTCCTGAAATGCTTCTACAGGAAACATCATCACCAAAATAGACTGGCCTTTTTAGATTGTAGCAGGAACAAAAGTGTGAACTTTCCCAGGTAGATATAAATAGCTCGTTAGTGATTCCCAAAATAGCTGCTCAATAGAGCAGCCTTACCTGTTTTCCAGACACTGGACAAAGAGCGCATCCTCCACGCTCAACGATGTAGCTATTATCATCATCTAGCTTCCAAATAGCTTGGTATCATGCAACCATGGATACATCTATTGTTATCTATTGTTCTCCGGCAATTCCTATTATAAACTGGTTACAACCATTAAAATGGAAGTTGTAATTAGTCGCTTTTACAGCTCCAGCGAGTAGTAAGTGGCGTATGTGAGAATCATAAATCACTGGCGCGAGATATGACAGTTGAGCTTTTGGTGATGCATGGTATAAATATGCAGATTTCTCCCACCAGGGGGCGTGAGGCCTGGGGCAGCGGGCCCAGATGCAAAGGTAAGAACCATGTAACATTAAATAAACAGCCACCTAGGCGGGAGAACTTGAATAAATAGACTTGATAATGGATAGAAGGTGTAGATGTGGTCGTGTAATGAGCAGGGAAGTGTTCTGGAACAGTTACAAACACAGCCCTCTCTGACTCAGAGGCACCGAGTGCCTTTGATGCATTTTTTTGTTCTTGCTTTTTCATTGTCAAAGGAACCGTCACAGCTTCAGTAAGATGCATGGTTTTCTGATCTTCAAAGGGGCTAATCATGGCCACTCAAGGCACTGTGGTTCACTTTTTATTGCTCACTTCTTAGTTTCTTTTTCTAGCCTGAGTGTAGCAGCCTGGGCAGTTTTGCTGTTAAGTCTTCCATAGCAAATATTTGCAAACCCATACATCTTACAAAAGCAACTTTGACAGATTAACACACTTGGAATATCTTGAGAGCAGTCTCAACAGATAGGTGGCCGCCCTCTCTAGTAGGTTTGACTGCACATGGACATACACTTTTCTACAAATTCTGTTCCCTGAAAGGACTTACATGCTCGAGTTTAAACTTGAAAAATCCTGAAATCAATGAAATATTCAAAATTTCTATTTTCTTGACACCAGCTTGCTGTTTATTCTTTGTCTCGCTCAATGGCTTCTTTCCTTCTACCTGTCTTCCAACTTCCCTAAAATGTTAGACTTGCAGGCAGTTTTAGACCACAAACTTCCTACAATCAATGAAATATTCATGATTTCCATTTTTTCCTCTTACCCTGACAAAGCCTGCATGACACGGTTGCCATCTTTGTCTCGCTACATGGTTTCTTTCCTCAATTCTGTCCTCCCACTTCCCTGTCGCGATCACCTGTGTGACAATCATGATGATGAAGATGAACAGCTTCTCGAATTAGCGATTAATCCATGGCCGTCGCTGGCCCGAGCAGGACACACGGATGATAAATCAAGCCCGTCACCCAACGAGTCACTCATTCATGACACAGCCTATAATCTTCACATCGATAATCGCCGCAGACTCTCCCTGACAATTGCCTCTTTCAGACGGCAATCGATGTGCGCCACTGCTCGTAATTTTTCCTCCACAGCAGAATGAGACGTGAGAGATGCAGCAAGGATCAGAGAATTCACCGAGCTTCTCGTAAATCACGGGTCTTTTATTTCTGGATATGTCTACAGGGATCTATCAACCTACTTGCGTCCTCTACTCTAAGTTTATGCAGGGATTCCGCTTTATGCTTTATGCTTCCAAGTCTGACAATTTTCTGATGAATAATGGACTGATTATGAAGCAGACATCTTGGAACAAGTGTTCTCCTCTGTATAAGTGACTTAAGATTTTTAGGAGGGGGGTCTGGTCTGACGATATTGTGTGATTACTAGACTGGTAATGAAGCAGAAATATTGGAAAATAATTTCTGCATGTATATTTGACATGTAACTATATATATAGGGTCTGAACTGACAATATTGTTGATAAATAACATACTTTTTATGAAGAAGAAATATTGGAATAAGTGTGTTTTTTCGTGTATAGATTACCAGGGACTTTTTAGGGGTGGAGTTTGGTCAGACAATATTGCTTATGAACTAAGGACTGGTTTTGGCCATTTCTATAACTAAAATGGCTACCAATTTGCTTCTTCTCCCAATTGTATACTAGCTATTTTTTCTGGCTCAATCATGTGAAATGTTTTTAATCAAGACTCTCTTCATGCTCAAGTATTTGCCATCTGTCTGACGCAGTACGAAGGAGAAGCCAACATCGTTCCGATAGGAATGAATCAGATTTGAAATTGCCAGTAATTGATTTCTCATTCAAGAGATGCCGAGTGATCCCTAAATATTCATGAAGGCTGCAGTGTGCAAGTTTAACTAGACTATGAGGGGAAGGACATGAAACAATCTTATCCTTGAAAATAAAATTATACATTTTTCTTTATCTCATAAAAAAAGTTATTTGCATAAATATGTTTATATCATTCTTGGTATAATTGAAGCTTCAGATGCAATCATAGAAGTAGATAATATCACATGTATGATAAAGTAGTGTTCAAAAATATATTGGAAGCATATTTCTAAAATTCAGATGGTTAAGAAAACTTTTCAGATCAAACATTAAGGAACAAAGTGAAAATTCTTTTCATAACTCATAGTAATGAGGCAACACCAAGTTAGTAAGATGATACAAATTTCTAAATAATTGCTACTTTACACATAGTAACAAAGGGATGCTAAAGTAAAACTCACCACAGTCATGGTTTGAGGCTTATCCTATACAATCTTTATCATAGCCAATAACTTCATTATAGTAACACAATACTTCAAAGGCTTAGGAAATCATACATTAGAAGGGAGACAAAAAATACCACTTTAACCCCCTAGCTCCCGTACCCTGAGGGGGCTAATTAGGGTGGTAACAATGGTATGGGTGAAGCTCACTGCTCTTGTGAGGACAGAGCGACGACCGACGCTATGCTGATTGGCTGATGGGCGGAGTGGCGGATCTGAGTAGCTCCGAACATGCTCCATTAAGCAGAGAATACACAATAAACAGCATGAAGCCAACCAGTCAGAATCCAGCCATAGAAAGATGAAAGAATTGGGAAAAAATCACTCTAGGAAGCCCTGAGGCTGGGTACCATAGGATTTCTTTGCTTAAGAGAAAGCTTTTCAATTGCCGACCAGACTGTTTTGATTTCAATCTAGGTCAAAGTTCAGGCCCAGTATGTTCCTTACAATTAATTAAGAGCCTGCCCTGTGAGAACACAAAATGATTTATATATTTACTATTAATACATGATAATAATATACAGCAATTCAGATCCCTAAACATCTAATCTATAGCAAAACCTTCCTCTACCCCATTGAGATTATGTACAATAAACTGCAGCCTAGCCTGCACTCAAAATAAATTCCATTTGGGACAACACCAGTCCTAAAGCTGTTTTTATTCCCTTTTATCAAAGACAAAAAATCTTAGGTCACCTATACAGACAAGAGCACTTGTTCCAAGATGTCTGCTTCATAATCAGTCCATTATTCATCAGAAAATTGTCAGACTAGGAAGCAATTCAATTCAGAGTTGTAGGAATTTTAAGTTTCCCATGATATGAATTTGTGATTTGGCATATTTTGGCACATACTGCAATTGCTATTACTACCTTCCTGCAAATTTTGACAACTTTCCAAGAAAATCTTGCAATATGGCAAAGGCTCAGATATTCCAAGATATCACTATTATGAGGAGAATAGGAAGTGATGGATCTCATTAGCAGTGAGCGCTGAAGGGGGGCAGGAAGCAATCTATGCTGATCTATGCCATAGGCAAGTTATGGGCTGAGTAGAATGCTAGCAGACACACAGGGATGGTAGACACAACCTATCTGCAAATATGAACAATCTAAAAGAATCTGACAGCTAGGGCGAAGGCTTGTCTTCTATAACAATACTATCATCAATACAAATAGGAAGTGAAGCATCCTTTTAGCACAGATTTCTTTTGGGGGAGGAAGGAATGTATAGTGATCTAATATAAACACCCACCAAGTAACTATAAAGTAAATTTATGGTATGCCAGAGGGACTTAAAGGCTTGTAGTGTTCTGGCAGACACTAATATTAACATCCTAAAACAATTTGCAGTAGGATAAGAGCAGCTTCTACAGCATAGCTATTTTCACTACAATAAGAGGTACTGGATCTTGTTAGCACACAATGCCAAAGGGTATTGAGGAAGGATTCTGTAGTAATCTATCATACAGACACACTAAGTGACAGAGAGTACACACTCTGTGGCCAATATGCCAAGGGCAGACAGTCAGTGACATAATCTATGTGCTGCCCCAGTCACTCTCTTACATAATCAATATCCTTCCAGCTCGCTTATGCAATGAGAACAGCTTAAAGGGTTTGTAGTCATCATCAGTGATGGGAAGCAGTTATTTATTCAGTAGATTACAGGTAAGATGGCAACAAAGATTTGTTAATCAATTACAGTAAATGAGAATGTGCAAACTTGAGTTATATTTATCCTTGCATTTTCCTATATTCATCATTATTAATATTATTATTTCAATGCAAGTGTTACTATCTTTTATTGAAAAAGATATGATGTGATTGGGAAAATGCTAATAATTTTGCAACCTTCCAATCCCTGTTATTATAACATTTATGGCAAACCATACAAGCCACCAAAATAAACCACATGCTACATCAACATGCAATGGGCAGTAAAAATATGAGTCATTATTATTAACTGCAGACTTAAATTTTCATTCAAGCAGTGTTTGATATTAATTGATCCACGAGCGTTTACAGGCCATAAAACAGCTCATTTGGAGCAGACCACAAAAAGCCATTAAAGCACCTCCTAGCAATTACAGCCTGGACAGTCTGGCTCCAGACTGGTCACTTAGGGCATCCCTGGAGCCGTCTACCTGCCAATCACATCCTCTAAGGCCTCATACCCTACAACCCAGCACACCCACGAGGGTGCTTTAGTACTGGCTCGCTTCCCCAGGGGGCGCACTTCTCAGTTTCATGTTATCGCAGAAATCTAGCCATAAGGTGCGAGTGTGGTGAAATCGGGTTTGTAATAATTAACTCTTCGCACCTGTGAATCATGATTAGCGTATGATAGAATAATTAATGACCGATATAATATCATGACAACTGTTACCATAATTCCTTCCTGGATTCTGTTTAAACTGCTGTGGTGAGGGATATAAGAGAAAAGCATAATGCAAAGCCATGCATTAGGACCACTGCAAAATGGAAAGTACATGATCTTTAGTGATACCTAGTGGGTTATATCAAGATTAAGCGTGCCATCAAAAAACTCATTTGATGTATAACACATCTAAAACAGTAACAATCAAGGGCCAAGTCATCATGGAGAAATATATCTATAAAAGAACTAGCAAATATTTCCCACTTGAACTCTTTTCATATGAAGAAACATATTTTCACATGCACTTTTTGGTGCCGAGCTGAAACCTGCACTTTTAGGGTACATAAACAATGAGTGAGTGCTGTATCTCTATCGGTTTAGTACTGAGTTTAGAGCACCATGCTAGGTGACAGGACCTAGTTGGTCAGCTTGCCAATTAGTGCCTTGATGGGCGTTAAGTCAGGAGTCGGCCATCACCTCCAGGTGGCGCTACTCCTGCAGGACACACCTGGGATCACAGGTAAGACACGTTACATCACCTGATCAGCACACCTGTAATTATCTCATCATCATCACCAGGTAGAAGGACAGCTAGAACACACCCCAACACCCATGACACGGGAGGAATAATGCAAGATGATCACCATCACTCTCCAGATAGAATAGATTATCCAGATAGAATAGATTATCAAATAGAATACTGAATCGAAATCATGAATGAAATCGACTTTGGTCATTCTTAGTCAAGAAGTAAGAGAAATAAGTCCAGAAAGAGAGAAACTGTACAATAAAACCTTTGCTGACACAGAATAATATTTTATTCTTATTTTTACATAATCTTTTTGGAAACATGTATCAATAGTTTTGAAGGTCAAGGTGAATATAAGCATCCATCTATCAAACAGAAGAGAGAATATCGAAAGAGTACTTGACAATAAACCAATTAATGGATAGAAATTCAGTGATATCCCTCTCCCATTATCTACACACCCCACCTTTGAATTGTCCATCCTGAAAATTAAGTTTCCTCCACGAGATGTGTGTGGCCAGATTGCACTACGGGTTGTCGAGAGGTCATTGCGAATATCACCACCCCTCCCATCAGTCATAGAACACAGGTTCCTGTTGTCAACTCCATGTTATCCTGTCCACACTCACGTGTGCTTTTGTTTTCCTCCACATGTTACGCTTTTAACAAGGACGGGGTGGTCAGGGTAGATAGCCAACATTTTAGACATGACAGGGGGTGATTAATGGAAACACCTGAACCATTTCCTAAGGTTATCTCATGCTTACAATGGCCATTATAGTTACAACATAGGGACACTAGGAACGAAGAATTGCATTCAAACTGAAGGAGATGTTCATAGTTGGTGGTTCTATTTTACTTTCACTATCATTATCACTATTCATTTGTAATGCAAAGCACTTTTCTCATTAAAGGAGTTATACTATGCTTTTGAACATATAAGGTGAAAGGGTGCTGTGGCAAACATCCTTCATTTATATCTACTATGTTGATTTATGCAGCCATTTTTCTATGTTGCATCAAGGGAGTTTTCACAAAAAAACAACATTTCTAATCCATCTCAAGCTGACCAAAAATGCACAGATGTAGAACATTTCACATACGCATATCAATGCCACTCCCCCTCTCTTATTACATGCAATTTTTACAAGAAGAGAGTAAATCTACAATTATTGACCAAACATGCAGATGATGTCTGTAGTCCCTGTCTCCTTGTACATCATGGTGACATGTCCTTGTACATCATGGGACATGTCGCCTCCCCTTCTCCCTCTCTCTCAATGAGAGAAGGGTAGAATTGTTTTAGCTCTCCACAGATTGTGATGCCAAACTCCCTCTTTCCTTCTAGACAATTTCACTTGAACAGAGTTAATCTGGAATTAGTTGACCATTCATGCAGATGCAGAGCATTTCTCTGTCTCCCTGTACATCATAGCGCCGCCACGCCCCCTCTCTCTGAGAGTTCATCTGATCAGTGACCATGGCCAGTGGCCGGAAGGGCTGACAGGTGAAACAATAGGGGCATTTAGCAAGGTGAGCACCCCAACACGCTCGCCCTCTCCACAGAGCGGCGGCACAGCACAAAAGTCCCGTTGATTGAAAGTCTGCAGGGTCAGGGCAGGGTCAAAACCTAGCATGACTTGTAAGAGGACTAAGAGGACTTTTGACTAAAAAAAGCCTTTCTATACTCGCATTGTCATTTTTTTGTTTAGTAGGAACCCCAATCAGTAAGAGATCAGATAACTGTAAAAAACGCACTTTCAAGTTCGTGGGTTAAGGGATCGTATCAATTTCATCCTCAGCCTTCGTTTACACAGAGGCACGACTCAGAATCATCCTATCTTTGTTTGGGACTGGAGACAGATGACACTGTGTTATTTCTGATATCGATTCAGCCACCTATTGGTTTCTCAGCATACATACAGGTGATGCAACTCCCAATTGTCTCCGTGACAATACCGTCTCCCATGCTTGTCGCATGCAACATTTAATTCATTTCAAACTTAGCACAGCATGGCTAGACCTGCAAACTCTACTTCCTTTGTTAATAACAGTTTAGGCAAAAACTATTGTCATTTCTAGGTTTGCCTATCAATGTTGTCGTAGATCATGTAACAGTCTTTATAAATTATAGACACCGCTATCCTATTGTTCCTCATGTCTTTACAAGAGATAATCAATTCATCTATCTCTCAAATTTGGCCCGGCGCATGTGGTGCGTGCTCGCAATCACGGTGTAGCGGATGGCTAGTTTTCTCTATGTCACGAAAGGGGAAATGTCTCGTGATAGCAGGGAACCCATCCAATTCACTGCGCGGAAAAAAGACGCAACCCCACCTCTGCAATCATCGATTGTTCTCCAGAACAACAGGGTTAGAGCACATGGCACATGCTGCGACCACTAGCACGTAGCAGAGTGGCACCAAATATGGTCGGTCCTCACTTTTTGGCTTGTTGCCAGCAAAACAACGCTAAGTGCACCTGTCGAGCTGCCCTGACACAATGGCATCGGAAACGAACCACAGCTATCGCGTACCACTGAGCTCTCGTTTTATTTCATGCATGTCTTAAAGTTATGGGTAATTTTTGTGAAGAGTGAAGTTTATAATTCAAAGCCTGATTGATGGTTGATAAAGCCTTAGTGTATAGACTTGAATGTTGGTAAAAATAGTGGAAGAAAAGTGGCATTTTTATTATGAAAGCCCATCTCCTGATGTACCTGTTCTGACACCTGTGATCTTTGTTTAAAGCTTCTTTTTGTTCAACTAACATGCTGTTTATTGTCTCAGGATTTCCTGATATTTATGACAGGACAAAACATTTTTCTCACATAAGGATGATGTAAGTCCCCTTTTTCTCAATGAGGCAGTAAATATTTCACCTTAGCTGAATACCTTCCCACCTTAGCTGAATACCTTCCCAAAATATCTTTCTCTAAAAGAAAACAGTATTATTCGAAGTGGTTAACCATATTGATACTTCATTCAAACATCACAATCTTTTTTGATGTTTTTATTGATTATTCAAAATTGAAAATACAAAATAGTTGAGTATTGTTTTGTTTGTTTAAATTAACACCAACATGTTTGAACATTATTTGAATTCATATCTGAATATAGAGAGTCAATATCATGCTGATAAGACTTCAGATAAGCAATTTTCCATATATGTGATGTAGTAGCTACATTCCATCTGCATGAAAAAGATCTTTCATCAACTTAATGTCACAAAACCTTGGCAAAGGGCCAAGACTTTTCAGGGCACAACCAGTGGGCCCAGCACTCAGTCTATATGTTTGAATAGCACCTGACAGAGTGGTAATCTTCCTTTCAAAGGTGATGAAAAAGTTTGTTTAGAAAGGTTACTCCAATATATTTCTGTTTGAGGTAGCTATTAGAGACGAGACTGCAGGTCTCCATTAACCCATTCACACCAGAAGTTCTCCTTGACAAAATTCATGTGGATCAAGGATCTTTTCAGAAATGAAAAGTCACAAAATTGAAAAAATATATATATATGTCAAAATGTTCAATTTTTTCTTTTGTATTTTAAGGGATGCACTTAAAGATTAATGAGGATGGTACATAAATGAATGGCTAAGGATATCATAGCATATGAGGAACCTGTGGGATTTAATCTCACTAAATGTGTGTCATAGCACATATGAATTCCATTGGATCCCTACAGCGGACCAAACTGGCCTATCTCATTAAAAATTTCACTCATAAAAAAGTTAAGGGTTTTAAAGGCATATTCTCACTTAAGAAATGAAGGCAAATAAACATAAAGCCTTTGAACCCAAAACCTTATCAACTCATATTTTTCTAAAATAAATATATAATTTATGTATATTCATATTGAATCCAAAAGTTCAACCCTTTTTAATATCAATTGCATCACTCTATTGTGCATTGTTGGAAATATTCAATCATAAGTAACCGGATCATTCATATTCCTGTCACTTCATTCAGGACTTGCAGGAGTAATTAATTCACTGGTGAAGTGTTTGGCCCTATTACAGGCATAATGGGCGTATTGTCATCAACTTCCCTGATTCTATAGCAGAGGCAGAGGAGTATCGGATGTGAGGTTAGGGGGACCTCTCAGAGGCACAATGGCACCAGTCACTAGCCGGAAACAGATCAACTCTGTGTTTCACAAATTAAGCAGATGTGATATGCTTGAGCGAACCTTAAAAAACTTCCTGAAAAAAACTTCTGATGAAAAACCTGCTTGTCTTGAGCATTTTCGATTTCTGGTCAATTAACCCAAAAACATGGTCTTAATTGTAATTAGGTTAAGAGCACTTTGATGATGCTTTTCTTCTCAATTGAGCAATTCCTCTCTGTGCTAACTGACAAAAGACTATATCCAGATGTGTGCCAAGACAGATGAAATATTGATATTAATTACCCATCCTCTTATTAACACCTGAAGGAGTCTTTGATATAGTAAGAAGAACAAAAGAGCTTGTTCTTGAACAATTAAGCTAATTTAGTTGATGAAATTATCAAAGAAAGTGATATCCATGAGGAACAAAAATGCATCAATCTTGGTCATGAAATCGATTTTGTAAATTACCTTTGATACCTTGATGCATTACCTACCAGGTGTGAAATAGACTATTAATAGCCACCAGGGGGGCAAAAGTGAACTCTTATTCCCAACATAGATTGCCCTAGCTATGAGGCCCTTCCTGGTTATTAAATGCAACAGAAAATCCATTTCCGTAGTGAACCGTGCTAGGTTAGCTCCGTCTTGAAGCTGATTGGTTAAGAAGGGCTTGCCATGGATCGCGCTCTGTAGGCTGACCTAGAGACACCCAATAGAGTGCTAATTGATGATGTTAACCTTATCATGCTTGTAGCAGCCTTAAACAATTTATGGTAATATCTTTGTGACCAGAGCAATTTACAGAAAGAAATTCAAGGACAAATGCTAACCTGGACTAAACACACAATCCTCCTTCAAATATTCTGTGAACTTAATTCTGTGATTCTTAATCCCAATGTTATTTGTAAAAGTATGAAATATCCAGAAAACACTTATCAATAATATCTCCAGGTATGCCTCGATCAACCCTTCATCTGAGAGAGCTGAGCAATCTTGCTAACTACAACGATGTCGGTTTCTTGGAGATGAGCATCACAAGAAAGCAATTGTCACACATCTCACACCAGCCAAGGAATATTTACAATGCAGTCAATTGTCTAATTGCAGCCATGTACTTCTGTTGTTATAATAAAGGCACTTCCACTTTATAACAGCTAGGGACTTTTTCATTGTATCCATTCATTTTCTCATTGTAGCCTTGTATTTTCATACTGTAGCCATGTATTTTCACATTGTAGCAATGTATTTTCACATTGTAGCAATGTATTTTTACATTGTAGCAATGTATTTTCACATTGTGGCAATGTATTTTTATACTGTAGCCATGTATTTTCTCACTGTAGCTGCATATTGTCTCAATGTTGCTGTGTATTTTCTCATTGTAGCCATAAACTTTTCCCAATGTAGGAATGAAGCTTTCTTATTGAAGCAAAGCCTTTTGTTCTTTTTTATAGCAGATTTTCAATTAGAAAGCCTTTCTTATCTTTTCAGAGATTCTGCTCTTTTCCCCAAAAATATGAAAAATAAATAAGTATTCTAAATAGCCAGCAAACCTAAATACTCTGGGCATAAATGGGAGATGATAAATCCATTACAAGACTTATAAGTTCCCTTTTACTCCTGAGACATCAAAACCACTTAACCCTTCCAATACTGAGGCTACTTTCGTCCAAAACTCAAGGATGCAAACATCATTGAAAACCATCTAAACCCTGTCTTGCTGGTATTTATGGGAAAGCTCTTGCTGAGTACTCTCAGATGAGTACCCATATGCCAGGGTTTCAGTCATTTTTCAGGTTTTCTGCATCATTTTGTATTGACCAAATTAGCCACCAGCAGTATAAGGGTTAAAGACAAATCAATAGATGGAGTAACGACTAATAAAGCTGCTTACCTTTCTTCTCCCGATAGCCTCCTCCAGACGGCACTGCCACTCCAGCGACTGCAGCCAGATGGCGTGCCAGCGCCGCTCCAAGTTGATGGCCACTAGCTGCAGCGAGTCCTTCTCACCCTCGTTCGCACACGCACGGTTGTCGCTCTGAAGTCTCTCGCACAGCTTCAGCACCGCAGACACGATCTTAGAGTGCGATTCAATATCAACTTGTAGTTCCTGGAAAAATAACAGAGGGTCAGGCATTAGATTTGATGATTGGGTTATTTTTGTGAACATTGCATAATTAATTAAACATAAACGTGGATGTGATGAGTGACAGGGGGAGTAGACAGTGGTTGAGTGGTTAGGTCACTCTTGACCCATTCATGTCTGGAGACCACACATTGGTAATTATAATAACAACCTGTCAAATCATAAACAATAAAATGATTAATGATCACCAAGGTAAAACTGACTGGTTGTTTGCATCATTTTGGCCATGATAGATTATGCATATATTTGTTTGTTACTGTTGTTGTTTTTGTTGTTGCTGTTGTTGTTGATGATGATGATGATAATGATGATCTTGATGATGATGATGATGACGTTGTTATTGCATATATTGTTGCTCTTGCTACTGTTGTTGTTATCATCATTTCATTCTCAATATGTTTGTCGCATAGTTATTTCATGACCTCAAATACCCAAGAAAAATCCTCTCTCCTTAAAACATGTACCCCACCTTTAAGAAAGATAGTAAAAGGATGCTCAATACTACAACCATATCTTCTCAACCCAGCAGGGCACAGAATTGGCCATCAACAGGCCCAGTAAAACCACCGTAACATCCCCTCTTTACTGCACACCTAAACACATAGCAAATCAGAACCCTGAGTTCAGCATCCTATGGAACATGAGGAGGACCCGGGCTTAATTGGCCAATAAATCTGCGATGTGAAAGTGAGCCATCCAATTACAGCTGCTGGGTTATAAAAACTGCTCCTCAGGGTAAAACACAATTGAATTCTGCATGTATTCATGAGCAGGGCTGATGGGTACATATACCAACCTCAATATTGCTCTCTAAGACAGGGAGGGGATGAAGTACGGGGGAGGCCAGTAAATGTAAAATATATCTGTAATTCATATACTTACAATATAAATATTTCTTAGTCAAATTGAAACTTTTCTTTGAATATGAATGAGAACTAACACCCCACTAGAAAAGGCAATTCTCAACACAGGTATCCATTTAGATATGATTAGTAATCATCATCAAATGTAGCTTGGAAACCGAAGGAATTCTTAGGATAATGCTAAGGAAATTACAGGGTTTCTTTCTGGTCATGTCTGTGTCTAAGTGAAAATCGATGCGGCATAAGAGATTAATGTAGTACATCAGTGTTCGATTTCCATACAGCTGAAGAGACAAGACCTCTTCCCCGGTCACTGTGACGTACAACTCAAATCCTAGCTACAAAGAGGTCCCTGTCATCAGTGCTGACATGTTATCTCATGGCTGATATCTAGTGCTGACGGATCTGCTAACGTAAACATCCCTTCAGTATGAGGAAGTCTTATAGTAGCATCAGCAGAGATATGCTACTACCAGAGATTGGGAATACCAAGTCTTGCAAAACATCGCCATAGTTATTCTCCTACCAAGGATTTGAAAGCATTGCAGAATTCTGAGTGTCACAACTATGTGTCAGATAAAATGAAGCTCTCTAAGAGTGTCAGATAAAATAAAGCTAACAAAAATAGAGTACCACCCTGAATTATGAGGAAGTGTCACCATCCTAGGTATTCTCCTACCAGGGATTGGAAAGTCTTGCAGAATTCTAAGGGCCACATCTTAGAGTCTGATAAATAAAACTAACAAAAATACAGTAACGCCCTAAATGGTGAGGAAATACTACCATCACATATATTCTCCTACCAGGGACTGAATAGAGTCATGTCTCGCAGTAGAACCAAGAGCATTCCTGATGGCAAGGGTTTCTGAACAAAGAGCCTGCTTTTGCCCATTGTTCTGAGGAGGACCAGTGTCAGAGCTTAGCCAATCTGGATACAGGTAGATAAATTATAACAATGATGCAGAAGTCCTGATCTTGGTGATGAAACCCATGCAACATTTATATCGCTTGCCCACTGGGTATACATGTAAAATATCAAGAGGCCAGCATTGAGCTATATTAATACTGTTGTAGCCAGTAGGAGATTAGGCTATATTCCGATGGCGTTCTAAGGACCTAACTTGGAAGGCGGCCATGATTCTAACAGTAAGGGTATTAGAGCAGGTAAATCAGAGAGCTTCAGTGTGTAATCCACTCTACAAAGCAAATCAACATGTGATTCAAATATTGATGATGTCAAGCACCCCTTAACCTTTTAAGCCAACAAGTGACCAAACATCAAACCAAATAAACCCATTTTACAAACCTGAAGACCATTAGGTATAACAACTTCAAGCATAATTTACAAAATTTAATATACATGAGAAATATTTGAAGAGGGATTGTTAAACCAGAGAAAAACATCCCCTTGATCCGCAACCCCATAGGCACAGCATGCTAGTACCTAGGGTATGTGCGCCTCGGGTTAAGCGGTGTAGCCTGGGGAAGTATTGGTCACATGATTTTTTTCAGCAGGCAGCCAATCCTGGGGTACACAGGTTATCTATGACTCATATAGTGGGAGGCAGCGAAATTTGATGATGCATGCACAGTGCCCACTCCCTGTCTACTACTCCCAGGTTAAACCAAACAGGAACAACATCCAATCAAACATCTCTCAAAAGAATTCTGTTATTTCTAAGCTTTTTCCTCATGTGTCAGAAAATATTTGAAGCAGAATTGTTGATCAAAATCCAACACATAACTATCCTTCAAATATTTTGTTATTTGTAAGTTATTTCTATAATCATCAAAGGACGAGGGGGATCTCCAGGCATGAATGGGTTAACCTACACTACTGTACCTCTTGAAGTCCATCATTTACTCTATGTAGTCACAATCTCAACCCTGGTGATCAACCTCTCCCTGTGCTTCCTGCCATCTTTGATATGATCACAAACTAAGTACACAGCACTAATTAATTGGATCTCGATTAGTTGAGCCAAGGGAAGGCATTTAAGTTGGCCAGGAGATATTAACTATCAGGCTGTCTTGAAATGTTACTAACATATTGCCACCAGTCGTGGGTGGCTGTGTGTAACATGTGGAATATTCAGGGAGAAACAATTACTCCCAATAGCTTGAAAACCCTTAGCACCAAAAAAAGATTAGTGTGCTATGGACTTGTTCTCTCTTCTCTCTCTCTCTCTCTCTCTCTCTCTCTCTCTCTCTCTCTCTCTCTCTCTCTCTCTCTCTCTCTCTCTCTCTCTCTCTCTCTCTCTCTTTCTCTCAATTAAAAATTCAATCACGGTGTGTTACTATCTATATAGAAAGGGAGACTATTGTTTGTTGAAAGCAAGCAAAACATAAAGGACTATAGATATGAGTTTCGTTTATCAGGACCAAACAATATATACCCTGATTACACTCATCATGATTCACACATATTTATACCAAACAAAGCAAAAAGTTTACGATCATTTGCATTAAAATGCTTCTTTTATGATGAGATATCAGATGTCATTTTCCAATTATACTAAATCCATATGGAAATAGACCCCACACATATTTTAAATGTTGGTCCAGGGGTCTATTACACTATTTCAGCTATCCTATATGTAAAATGCATTGACAAACCACTCTAGAAAGCCTAAAAAGTGCCATAGGACATGCCAATTCACCTAAACTAATATTTATATAAGCCAACCACTTAAGTGATAGATGCGTGTTCTCAAACCGTCCAGTTTTCGTCTCGGTCATGGAAAAATTAGGAATCCTCAAGCTTCCTTCCAAAGTCTGGAGGGTCTTCTTAATTAACCCTGGGGTCAGTTTCATGAATAAACATGCAAAGTTGATAATGTATGTTGAATTCAATGTATCGTCCAACACAGCCTGGTAGCCCTCAGTTATCTACAAGTTCAACTCAAATCTCTACAAGCCATTCATAACATGATAGGCCCTGTTAGATTCAGAATTTGTCATTGTTGAAAAGAGACAATGACTTGATGTTCTGAGGACAAATGATAACCCAAATTCTTTCTTTGGACATATTTATCACATAAATGATCTTGCTTATAACTTTCATCCCCCATACGTAGTTCAGGCTAATTGTTAAGATTTCAATATAGTGGTTTGCTTATGATCCTTTAATCCATTTTAATCAGACCCTGAGGAGCCATTCAAAAGCTATTTGGGTTGTTATTTAGGGTGTGGTCTGAGGCTGATAGGGATTCAGCAGAGATTGCGGTCCACTGATGATGTTCCTGGTAAATTGTGCATACATGATGTGGCCTTGTGCCTGGTGACATCATGGCTCATTGGTCACAACCCTGACCTTGAGAGGCAGAGTTGAGGGGACCATCAGAAACTCATCACAGACCTGCTGCTGGAGGCTCCAGATGGATCTGTGGGATGCTGCAGGCTGCAGGCAATAACAATCACACACACAATAGGAAAATAAGATCTATTGTTTTGATTCAATTTCACGACCACATTTACAAGGCCATTCCAAATAAGGCATATGGCACTTATGAATAACAAATGGCAAGACACATCCTGACAGTGTTCTGGGAGAGACGATTAATGCATTTAAAATTTTAAATAAATAAAATCATAACAGGAGTATTGCGTTTTAAACAAATCTCAGTTGTCATCTCCTTTATTTCAAAACCTAATTCTGTAGAGATGCTGAGATGTTCCCATCATGCCCATATCCTGTCAGCTTACTCAGCACCACATACTAGCACTTGCCTGGACAGTATCTCTGGCCCCATTCCCAGTAATGAGGTATTTTGAACCCTAATCCTATTAAGATGCTTTGGTACTCATCATGCTCATATCCTATTTGTTAACTCTGCACCATGCACTAGCCTGGCCAATATCTCTGGTCCCATTCCAAGTGTGAAGGTATATTTCAAACCCTAATCCTATGAAGATGCTTTGGTACTCATAATACTCATATCCTATTGCACCATGCACTTGCCTGGCCAGTACCAGTGTGAAGGCATTTCGAACCCTAGTCCTATGATATCCCACTGTTCTCATAATGCTCACATCCTATTTGTTAAGTCTGCACCATGCACCAGCACTTGCCTGACCAGTACCAGTGTGAAGGCATTTCGAACCCTAGTCCTATGATATCCCACTGTTCTCATAATGCTCACATCCTATTTGTTAAGTCTGCACCATGCACCAGCACTTGCCTGGCCAGCAGAGCATGAGAAGGTTATCGCAACCTCCCACCATCCTGGCCTAAACACAGGCCACGCTGACACAACATTACCACTCATTACAAACCACCCTGAAAACTAATTAATGTAGGAGATAGCTGATGCTGTGCTGCACACAGAATGCTGGGGGATGGTTGTTAGCTAGGGGTCCGCAGGTGCCCTATGGTTGGACATGATGAGCATTCATTGTAGGGGCACATCAGCCCCTTATTCCCCCTAGATGTGTGTTGTGTGCCTGATGATGATGATGATGATGATGATGATGATGATGATGATGATGATGATGATGATGATGATGATGATGATGATAATAATAATAATAATAATAATGATGATAATAATAATAATAATAATAACAATAATAAACAAAATAATAATATGATATTCAACAGTTTTCACTTTTTCCACCTATAATGTTCAAAAGCACATTGCAAAAATAATCAGATACTAATGGCCCATACAATCCTAGAAACTCCTCTATATATATTTACTGTTTGCAATTACATCTTTAAGTTTTGCACATCATCAGGAAGCTCAAGATGTGGTGCATATGCATCACAATAACAAATGATAACAATAGCATTGTTTTATAAGCTCTATACATTATTTGCCTGCATGGAATTGCTTGACTGATTTGATGCTGGAGATTTCTCTCTAGCCATGTATGGAAAAGGTCACCGATTGCTTGTAATAATTCATTTGTGGCAATCTGTGCCTATCCTAGATGATGTATTAGACAGCTTCTATACAAATAACTGTCTGGCTGGACACTAATATATTATCAGCATTGATTCTTCATCAACTCACTGAACCATAAATGTAATGTCTGTTATATTCACAAAGAATTTAGATATCATTCTAATCATGGTGTTGCTGACTATCTTACACTGTAGAAGTAGATAAGGAACAGTTTTTGATGAATTTGATTCACACAAATTTACCCAACTATCCATGGACAGTGTCTTTGGTATCTCATTTCTTCAATGAATTCACCAAAGAATTGTAGGATACTGGTGGGCGAGTTCTGATTCACAATTTTTTTCCTGTTTTTTATAAATAAGACCAAAATGAATAGGCTGTTAAGAGGCACTTCAGGCATAAACTATGTGTTTATACTCGTGAAATGGAAACATATTGGACACAAAGATGAGTTAAGACCTAGGAGTAAACACCTAATAAGATGCTTCAACACAGTAAATATTTACATGTCTGCCTCAAGCTTACATGAACCCACTTAATACATAGACTCCAATTACAGCACTATCTCTATGAAGGGAATCAATTACAAGCTGGACTGTTTAGCCCCACAGCACAGGAAGACCTGCAAGTAGGCAAAACATTGACTGAAATGGCCAACAAATGATGCGGTCACTAGTTTCTGTTTAAAGCAAATTGAACATATTTATTGTGTCCTCTCATAACCCTAATCAAATCTAAAAGCTCTGTACCATGATACAAGAACTTGATAAGGAGATAGCTGGATGCAGTACTTGAACAAATCACCATTTTATATGGTTAGTGAACTTACAATATTAAAAGGAACATGTAAATCAAAATACTTTCTAAATAATGCTTGGCTAATCCATTTTCAAGTATGTAAATACATATACATATATATATATATATATATATATATATACATATATATATATATATATATATATATATATATATATATATATATATATATATATATAATATATATATATAATTATATATATATATATATATATATATATTTAACAGTGTGTGTTAAGATATTCTTTTAAAGCAATCCCTCATCCCTATTTGTAATATCTGATCAGGATTTAAATATAATCCCTCATCAATACTGGCTTAATAGGGTACTAATGTAGCACAATGTATGTTGTTTTTGATGTTATTTAGGGAGGGGTGTACATGGCAAGCTGTTTGCACAAAAGTAGCGATAGCTATGTAGACAAACAGACCGCAACACTATTGATGGTGTTACTATTGCTGCCTATACTAGAGTGCTGTAGAAGGCTGTGGTTAGTAAACGGAAGCAAGGGCAGTCTAGATCTTCAGCTCGTTACCTATCTCTACTATTGATGGTGTTACTATTGCTGCCTATACTAGAGTGCTGTAGAAGGCTGTGGTTAGTAAACGGAAGCAAGGGCAGTCTAGATCTTCAGCTCGTTACCTATCTCTACTCTGCACACTGTGAGTCAATATTGACTCTCCACTCACATTACTCTCCCTCTCCTCCTCCTTGAAACATTCATCCTGCCACTACCATTAGGTGAGCAGGCTAAAAGGTTCCACAGAGCAGCTGAGGCAGGCCGGCCGGCTTTAATCCAACTGAACAATACTGTGGACCAAAATAACTCATATTGCACATATTGTTCTGAAAGCAGATGTGCTTATGGATATCCTCAGATAATTATCAGAATTTGTTCATATATATTAATAGTGAAATATATTCGACATCGCCTATTTTTTTGAATTAAATGATATTGAATCTTAGAAATGACTCAAGTTAGGATTTTTAATGTTAACATGTATTTAACTGTACCTTTGTATGGGGGCAAATCAACAATCCAGGTATAAATGTATCAAGATTTAACTTAAATGCTGTTTTGTTTGCCTCTATCTTTCATAATCACAATAGCTGTGATGGGTTGATCTTTTGTAGCCTTGATGCCAGTCGCTGAGATCACCAGCTTGCAGTGCAATCTGGCCTTGAGGGTTGTTAACCCATTCGCACTCAGAGGAAATCTGGAACTTATCGTCTGCTACTCTTATACTTTTGAAAATAACTTGGGAATAAATTGAAAATTCAATACATATTTGAAGGAGAGTTGTTGTTTAGCTTCAAATCAACATTTCTCCTTCAAATTTTTTTTCAGAAAATGCTTTTGTAAGTTAAATATTTTCAAAATCGTCAGGCTTATTTTGGCCGCTCTGAGTGTTAATGGGTTAAAGCAAATCCGCTCATACAAGACTGCTTTGCTCATCAGCAGGAGTGCAGTGTTAAGCTTTAAGAGGATTAGAAATGAAACAGCTTCTTTTTATCACAGTGACAGGTGAATCAGGTTGACATCAGAATCACACGCACAATAGTGTCACCTCTGTGTACTTCAAAAGCATTTCCATAGTGGAGTAAGCTGAATCCTTAATCTTCTCAGCTTCTAAATGGAGTTCCATATCTATAATGGGTGCAGTAATTTCACATATGGCAGCTTAAAGTGACAGTGCCAGGATATCAAATCTTTTCCTCACCTCATAAGGCAAGTAATCTGAAGGTTAGAACCAACTTATTCAGGAGCTTTAATATCAATTTTCTTAGACAGAGGTAACATTACCATATTGGCCACCATGGTCTTAGCCAGCAGGGTGTCTGGGTGCCTTTTTGGACACCCAAACCCATAAAAAGAACCCCTCAGGACACCCAAATTTTTTTGTGTGGAATTTCTAAAAATCTCAATCTCAAGCTTATAATTGAAATTTTTCATCTCCTTATAATTCCCATGACATTGTTTAATGATATCATGTATTATTTTGATGAATTTATACATGTTTATGGTTGAAATATGAGTATATTGTGATCCCCCTTAAAAATGTGGACGCCCAAATATTTTACAACTGCCAATTTTAGGCACCCAGTTTCTTAATCCTGGCTAAGACACTGTTGGCCACCTCACAATTATACTGCAAATTCTGAGCATTTCAATTTCCAATAACAAGCTTGCAAATCCACCAGTGAGATTTTTCAGATGGTAAGATAAAACAAATAAAGAAAAGTAGGGGAAATCCCTGTTTTGAAAACATTGCAAAGAAATATTACCATTCCCACAACTAAATGTAGTCTTGACCTTGAAATATTGGTCAAGGTCAAAATATTTTATATCAACATATAAGTTGATTAAAGCAGGAAGAGTTCTGCAATATTTGCAGCTTTTAAGAGGGTTCTTGTTCCAGCTGCGGGCAATTTTTCCATGATCAATCATGCCCAGTTCTTGGGTAGGTCACACGAAAGCATGAAAATAGCAGGGAAGAAAAATTGAGATTCTCTCACAGCAATCAGGCAGCAAGCAGGTCGGGTGGAAGAAATCAATAATCGATCAATAACGATGAGTTATTGATCTACGCGCCTTCCTTTCAAGGCGGGCATTTCTTGTCGGGTCACACTTAAGGTCAACTGGTAAAATTATATTGCATGCGGCAACAAAAGCCTGAACCTTGTGTAACCCCACCATCGGCACTTGCAGCTCAAAACTACAGTAATTACAATTGCAAACCAATAATTCACCAAAACATTGATTTGAGGGCCAAGGTTGATGCAAAATGGACTGAGACCCTGTCTTATATTGTGTAATTACCCCATCCCACTAAGTGGCCAGTGGCAAGTGCACTCTTCGCGTATGGTCGAAGGGCTATTGTGTTTTTCCAAGGAACTCTGGTACCAATACAACTACATATTCATAAGGGAGCCAAGGTGACAAAACAACACATTGGATTGGGTAATCGTGTGTACTCCAAGCATGTGTTATTTACCTGTTTCCGTCATCTACTCTGAGTTGCTTTCTGCCCAGGTAGAGTTTTTCCCCTCTGTGTGATGCCTTGAGGTGTATAAACCAGATAGTCCCTGATGACAGTGCTGCCATATTCAGTATAGTAATGGCATAACATGTGATGGCTAGGCCTTATCAATTCTTATAATTGGTTTCTTAAATACCTAACGACGAACCAAGATTACGATTGTAAAACAATATTTACAAGAGGAGGAGCTCCCCTTCCTTGCAATAAGAACAAAATTCAGACTCACCAAAAGTTCAACTGGTCAAACATTTGACTAGTAAATCCATTACCCTGATGTGTGACACTCTTTGTTGAGAGGGGTTTTCTGCTGAACCCAAACCCCCATCATACCCCCACAGTGCCTATCACTTATCTGACCTTGGTGTAGCAGGGTGCAACACCCAACCCAACAAAAACAGGCGACCTCCTCCAGGGGTGGGTTCAGAGCTCCTGAGGTCAGAGGTCAAACAGTAATTGGTTGCTGCCTCACCATCAAGGCTGCATTCAACGGTTCAAGGGGTATAAAATATCAAGGTTTGGTGCCACACTCTGCTGAAGTGGTACCTATAATTACAAGGTTGGCTTAAGGCAATTACAAGCTTATAGTGGCAGTAAAGGACTAAGTTAATGTTTCTAAAATTGGATGACATGGTTATGGCAAAGATTAGCCCAACCCACTTAGTGACATGTTATGGCAAAGATTTTGCAAGGATTTGTTTGAAAAATAAAAGGTAAATTAAGAGTGCCACCACAGAGATTCTTTATCTTCTTAAATTGTTAAAATTTATTCACAGCTGTAATTCTATTCAAATTTCTAATATTTTTTAAACTCCATTCAATTGAAATAGTTGATTGATGCTCTTTGTTTTGTCACAAAACATCACATGGGTCCTCATTATGTACACCAATATATCTCAGTTATGAAGAGTCCAGTTTCATGTGGCAGGTTATACACATAGCATGTCTTTATTATGAGTTATGATCTGCGCAGATGGTGATATCATATGACTGGCTTGTCTCTGTCCTTCTAACTGGCCTTAATTGGCTAATGGGCTCCTCAAGGAATACCTCACATATGCTACTCGAATAATTGCACGACAATACACATAGGTTTAAGAGAGTGGTATATAGTTCAGCCTTGTTAGAGAGAGAGGGGGAATGGCCGGGGAGACAGAAGAAGGGGAAAGGAGAGGAGAGGAGGGAGGGGGAGAGTTGACCATTAACTTATTTATCATGCAGCAGACAACGATGTAGTTCAAACACACTAATAAGTTCAGTACACAAATACCAAGCTTATAATGTTAGCCCAATCCAATGGCAAGTACTTCAAACAGCTTAATGTGTCACTGGTTTGTATATAAATACTTCAGCTATGATATAATTCACCTGCAGTTTGCTTGACTAACCCTGTTGAAGCTGGTAAAGGTGATTTTGACCTGCTACATGATTCTATATCTGGTCAAGCCTCCTCTAACTGAATACACTACCACAATAGACACTACCCCAGGTGACAATGGCACACACAATCCCCATATCCCATCCTACACACCACGCCACACAATGGTAGAGACCTCTGCCTCTTGTATGTTGAAGATGCAGGCTGCATAGAAAGGTCGATGGGCAGGGAGGCAATCATTGATAACATTCTCATATCACACTTTCCCTATCTCACACTCACATGCACAAGGGGAATGTGTTTAATTGATAGATAAGCCTATCAACCTTACAGTAGCAACCTCGTAAATGTAGCTGAGACCCAGGCATTTTCTTAGGAATATCCCAAGGAATTCCTGGGGATTCCCCAACTCTATTTTAGTATTACCATTTCAGATAATATTCCAATATAAACAATAATGAATATTATGTCAATGTTCATTTGTGTACACAAACTGCACTCAGACACAATTTAGAAGCATTTGCTGTTACCTAAAAGCCCAAATAACACAAGGAATATACTTAATACTTACACAAATAAGGCTTAATCTCTTAATCAGTCCCCACCCATACCCGATGGACCTAATCTTCTATTTGAGTGCTATATCCAGCACTAGTAGTGTGCCCACTATCAGGAAGAGTGTATTTTATCTCCTTGTATCTTCTCAATATCTGTAAGAGGTTGCAAGGCTATCAGGCAAGTCAACACTCTGACATTCTGTGGGAGGGGAGTGTGGTATAGGGTGACCCCCGGGGACTATGTTTGTAGGAGTGGATTCCATGTGCTATCTAACTTAGGAAAACTGTATCATCCACAGTCAATAGACCTGGTTTCTAGCCTAAATGTACTTCCACATTTTAGTTAACCAACATGTGTTGTGTAAGTCAGGCTGTAATGCATTTGGATTTAGAATTTTAGTTTAGATCACTTTTTCTGCCATATTGCGGCTAAGTTGTGACTAGCCAGTTGTAGCTATTGGAGGAAACAGGAGTACACGGTGAAAACCACTGCCTAACCCTAAATCACTAACAACTTTCTCACTTGCCCCTGAGAAGCACAAGTCCATGTACTACCTATAGATGATATGGCCTTTATCTGCGCTGTCCAGCAAAAAGTTGCACCAACAGAGCTCTCCTAGCTCCCCCTGGTGAGATAAATGTGAACAAATCTGACCACCATAAGATGCTAGCTGCCTAGTCAGACTGCCTACATTCAAGGCTATATGCAATCAGAGTGCACTGACGACTATAATAAAATTTCATCACAGGCCTGTTCATTTGATGAACCATTTCGACCACCTATTGGCCTATCCTTAGTACAGGAACCATGTGCTGCTTCCATAATGTAATACCGCATGCAAATACAGCAGGCCAGGGGAAAATACAGATAGAGTAAAATGAACTAAATCCGAATTGACAGACAGTTCCTTCTGTTACACATACAGTAGGGGAACATGCTGGCCAGCTTGCAGTTAGGGTTTATTTGGAGGTAATTGCATTTTTTTACTCAGTACACTTCTCAAGCTGTGACTACACAACTGTATGACATCCTGTAGGTATGTTCACCCTGTGCCAGCAACACATGCTCGGTTGCGCCGCCGAAGTCAGAAAAACTTGGCACGTAACCAGGAGAGAAAAAACACACCCTCTCAGGGGATACGTGATAAAATAGACAGTGGAGGCAGCACTTCAATGTTGGTGGCCATTGTCTGCTTGAGTAAACAGTGAGTCAGGTGCTGGTTTTAATTAGATTCTCATTGCAGTGTGTGGTCTTTAAAGGGTTAAGAATGGGATGTCAATGGGTTAATGGGTCAGGGGGATGCAGGTTCAGAATTTAACTATTGATATTGAATACTTTAATTGAAAATATTAAACTAGAAGTCAACTTGGTAGATTAGGAATGCATTTTGTTTCTGTGTGAAAAAATGCATATCCTATCCTTATGTACATATGTCATCAAAATATTCACCAAGAAACAGCTAAAAAATGGCTGAACTAGTTTGTGTTATCTTACATAAATCCTTGGAGGAATAAAATTTGAAGGAGAAATGTCTGTCATATTTTGTGGGATGATGCCTTAATTATACCCATGTTATTTGCATAAACATCATCAGATTCAGACACTTTTTCTAGGAAATTCCAGGTATGAAATGCAGGTGAGATGAAATATGCTTCATTTTGTGGTTCTAGGAAACTAAGGGAATGCTTTTACTCCAAAGAGTAAATGAAACCGAAGACTTCTACCCAATTAATGGAGAGCCTGTTCCAATGTACATAAAACATCCCCTTATTAGGGCTAACTGAGCAAATATCCTGTAAAATGGAGCAAATTAGATTTGGAGAAAACTTACCACAACCACTGCCATGCAAACTTCATTATCTCCATGGCTACCGTCTCCTTAGCGACAGAGATAGAGCTTCAGTAAAATCCTCAAGTAGATTTTCACACCAGGTCCCGTTTTCTGATTAGATTTTAAAGCTGGTTTTGATATAAAATGAAGCAATAAGTGATCACTATCCACATGTTAAAATTTGGACGAAATTGTGGGTCGTATTGCATTATGGGATTGCCTGGTGGAAGTGGATTTTCTCGGGCACAACATCCTGCTATGACGAAACAAGCTTTGCTTCCTGCTGAGAGGCTGGTGTTGGCAAGAGTTGAGTAACTCATGGAGCGAACAACCTCAGGAACCAAAACACACTTTTTATGGCCAGGAAACACCCAAGCCCATAAAAAAATCTTTGCGCAGTAAAAATCCACACACATCATAGATCGATTACTTCATTTTTTAGAAGGGTAAGAATGCTACTCCAGATTTGTAGGGCAAGATTAATAACTCAAACATCACTCAACTTCATAGTATGCTGGAACAAGAATCAGAGATATAAGGAAGGTCACGTGAGTCTTTAACGTAAGAACACAAATATCGTTAGAACTGACCCCTAGACCCCAAACGTATCATGACTTGGCTACCTATACCTTAATGGCTGAGCACGGACACTGGTCCTCTACAGAGCACCCATCGCTCTTTTAAGTCAAGCCCTTGCTATACAGCTAATAATTTTCTGAGAAATGGTCTTTCTCATACAGTCGCATATCAATCTAGTGTTAAGTGCACTTTCAAGCATGTGTTTTTAATCAAGGAAATATCCACTGTACTCACTAGGCATATATTCCCAATTATATCACCAATTATATAAGGAAGATGACAAGAAGCACATGTGTGGGTTGGACTTACTCTAAGAGGCTATTCATTATTTTTACCCATTATTTTCAATTTATAATAAATCACCCGAGTCTTTAAATCTGGATATTCAACCACCGGCACTATTCCATGCTGTTTTTATGGGATAAATGGCCTTATAAAGTTGTCTAGCACAGGAAGGAAGCAAGATATCAAATACCACTAGACGCAGCATGACTTGACTCTAAAACTAGTAATAGAGGGATATGATGGCTGGTTGACCTACAGCAGTGACACCAGCAACATCAAATGACAAACACAGTGTGACTTGGGTGCCTGCATCCCTTTTCTCCATTTTGGTCTAAAATTTCATCCTCATCAGTATGAGGATTGATGAGTATACATCTCTGCTAAGAGAAACCACACTTTACCTTGGAACACTGTACCTAATATCATCAGCCAACGGCAACCATGGACTCTCAGAAAAATAAAAATCTTATAATCAAAAAAACAAAAAAACACATGAGTTTTTTTTTTAGCTGATTGAAAATTGAAATTAAAATTAAACTGTAATCCCAGCCTTCTCATTGTGAACTTTTTTTTAGTTTAAATTGCACACAAAGAGGCGAGTAAAGAGAACTAATTGGACAACAGGAGGCCCTGAGGGAGAGTTTAGTTTCTTCAGCCACGAGAACATAAGGTGTGTGTTCATGTCTTTTAGGAAGTACAGGAGATGATGAACTTGATACTCCATGCATGCGGCACACTCTTGTCTCATATTGGCTGTACTGTATAAATATATTACCACCTGCACTCCATTTTTTCTCCCTTTCATCATCTCATCCTTTACACTTAATTGGAAGACATGAAATGTGATGCTCGGGCCGCCACAAAAAAGAAGTGCCATATTTCATATCCTCTGGATGATCTACAGATGGAGGGTGGCGATATCCCTATTGTTTCCCTGGCCTGACGACCAACCTCAGGGTCATGGCAACAATCGCTATGGCAACAGATGGTGAGAAAAGAGCATCATGGGAATCGGACAAGAGTTTCCATAAAAAATGACAATTAGAACTTTTCGAGATATAATTATCGCGCTCCCACGGGATAGGCGCTGATAATGCGGTGAAAATTGATAAGCCAGATCGAGGAGATACGGACAGGGAGAGTGTCACTGAGAGCGCCCTGTGAAATGAGAGCTAGCGATCGTAGCTAATTGCGGTTGATGGATATTAATTGTTGTAATTGCGGCACCATTTGTCTGGGTCATGTGACTGCCAACCCGAATTTAAGCCAACTGACGATGATGACTTATGACGGATATGACAGCAAACAGACAAAGGAATTACAAAATGGATCTGATAATCATAAAAAAACAAGAAAGAATTAATAACTAGGAATTCATCCCAAAACTTCTGAAAAGTTGTTTTAAAAGACTTTATCTGTTTTAACGTAATGAATATGGGTACTTAAGATAAAATAGTTAGAAATGATAGCGAGAAATAATGTATCCAAATACAACAGAGAAAACCATGTTCTGAGGAATATGCATTAATTTATATACACAAGATCCTGAAAATAATATAACTCGCTAACAAATACTGTTGGCTGCTTTGAACTTTTGATAAATAATTGCTTCAACCTTTTTTGTACATAATTAACAATACCAGATTTTGTTTCTATTGACAAAAAATTCTAATGATATGTATCCAGAACCAGGACTAGGGCACCTGGATTTTTCATCAGTAGATAGCAATATTGATTAAGTGTCTCCATGTAGCACAACACTTGGCAGCTTCATCTGATTAGCTGAGTTTGGACACTGGTCCTCTACAGAGGCCCTATAGTCAGCCATCTCTCTGATCAGACTCTTGGCTATCTGGAATAACTGACTGTTCTGTGAGGCTTAGACTTACCAATCATGTCTGTATGCACAACCAGCCCTCAGCTTGCTCAGTCCAGAAAATCACATTGGTGGAGCAGCCAATAATCCCAGAGGTAATTAACAGAGGAGACAGGAGGCAGGGATCTTAATCCAGCTCATTTAGCATGACTTGAATCGTTGTGACATTTACAAACATTCCCTTGCATAGCTGATGAGCTTTTTTCCCCATTTACAGATAAATGTTTTATGACGATTACTTCCTCGCCTCTCAGGGGCGATTGAGTGCACTGGATTGAACGTGGTGAGGATTTCTAGGGTTCTAGGAATAGTAAACCAGGCTAAGGAGGGTCAAAGGGATCGAAATGAACCTTTGTCAATATGGTGAACTCTAAAAATTAAATAACTGCCTCATAGGGCTACTGAATCAAATATATTGAATATGATGAGGATTTCTTGGGTTAAAGGAACACTAAACCTGGTAAGGTCAGAAGGATTGAAATGAACCTCGCTGAGTCAAATAGATTGAATACGGTGAGATTTCTAGGGTTCAAGATAAAATCAACCTGGTAGGGAGGGTCAAGGGGTTTAAAATGAACTTGCGTCCTAGTTACTACATCCTCATCTCTCAGGGGCCATTAGGTGCACTGGATTTAATAAGGAGATAGAGGCACGAGCTAGAGGTCAAAAGAAAACTGTGGCCATAGGCCATGGTTATCACAGTATGGCATAGCCTTACTACACTGCAATGAGGTGAAGCAAACTGAATGGATCACAAACCAGCACAAAAGACCAACTGTATAAAGGGACACCCATATATAAAGACCAGTCCTAATCATGTTCAGATGATATATTATTAAAACACATGTTGCACTATTACATCTGAGACCTGCAATAATAAATTGATAAAATAATTCCTGTTTCGAAAGGATACCTGCTGTCATATGGTTCCTAAACAAAGGAGTAGAAATGTTAATATATTGCTGGGTCAATTCTTCTTGCTGACAAGTTGCACAGTTACTGGTGAGATTCTCCCTGTGAACACTAATTGATTCAATTAACATTTACCTCATGTTGTGCTATAGTGATGAGACAAATGGAGGGAAATGGTTCCAATATCCTAGAATCACTCACCACAGCACACGCAAAGCATCAATCTAATCCAGGCTAATATGGAATAGCGATTGCATAAGTTATATCTACACCTCTAATTATACTTCTCTTGCATCGATCTTACATAATATATTCATGGAGCCGCTCTGTAATAAACCAAGCTCATGGGAAACAATGGAAATTAGCACCAGTGGTAGATACAGAAACTGATCATGGATATGGCTATCATTTCATTTCCATCACCATCCACTGGAGAACATATATGATGACCTATTGAGATAATAGTGATATAAAGCTTGGAGAGATGTAGCTAAGGATAGATGTGCAACCTATGTGATGAGCTGCCTGAATACTTTATCATTTTACCCTTATAGAGAAACAATATCAATGCAAATTAAATTGCGTGCAATGTTTGTTTTAACATGGGCAATGATGGTGGTGATGATGATAATGATGAATATGACGATGATGATGATGATGATGATGATGATGATGATGATGATGATGATGATAATGATGATGATGACGTACAACATCAATTGATGATGATGTTGATGATAATGAGGATATCAACTAGGGTGTTGAAGAGGTGGAGGAGGATGATCAATGAGGCTTTAGAAATAATTGCAAAGTTATAACAAGACTAATTTCTCTGAAACATGTCAAATTCTTTGAGGAAGTTAATGAGGATCAAAATGCACTTGCAACATACAGTAATATATTGATGATTATGAAAGTTGAAACAAAAATGAAAGTGACAAACTAACTGGAAAACTGACATGTTGGTTTGATCAGTATAGTATTTGGCATGTATAAAGAACTGCACCAAATGACCCTGTGGTCAGCCCAGGTCGTCTCAACTTCCAGGATAATCCTTCAACCACTGCAACCACAGGAGCCCCTAATCCTTCCCAATAGGTTCTATTAATTTGTCTGGCTTACGGTGACCACATAGAGGATTATGAGTGTTGAGTTAGCTGCCATGATCTGGCTTAGAGATAACAGGACATATATCAGCGCTATCATGTTAGGTCACCACAGAACTTAATCAATAGTGTTGCATTCTAAAGCACAGATTTGGCACTAAGTAGCATGCTCTGACAGCTAGATTACTGACCACAATATCTGGGCTAGAGTAGGGGAGATGTTCAGGGGTTTAATCAATCTTCCCGAGAAGTTTAAAACTTACAATTTCTATTAACGTTAAAATGCAGCTTTTTTGAGATGAATACAATACTCTCCCTTTACATGGGTCTCATTTCTCAAATTCTCTCTCTCTCTCTCTCTCTCTCTCTATATATATATATATATATATATATATATATATATATATATATATATATATATATATATATATATAAATATATATATATATATATATATATATATATATATATATATATATATATATATATATATATATATATATATATATATATATATATCCTCACCTACTATGAATACCAGCTCTCATAGCATATTTTTCATAAATTCATTCTCTCAAATACTCTCAAATGTATGAAATTGTGTTTCTTTGCAAGGTAGTTGTGAATCAAGGGTATGTTTTTTGCTTGCCAAAAACACAATCATAATAATGCTGTGATCAAGCAGGAAGGAATGGCTCTACAGAGTGGTGCGCAGCTCTCACACAGGGTAGACCCCCACATAACTGGCTCGTAAATTTCCTACAAGCTCTCTTAAAAGGTGCCTTCCAGTTGACACAAATGAAAATGCACCTCGTTTCTGCCTCCGTGCAATATTAGATTATGAGCCCCCACACTCGTGTTATGGTCTGGTGCGATAAGGTCAATATTACATCCCTTTCCTGGAGCCTACATACCAGAGTATATAGCACAGGGCAGCACCCCCTATAAATATGCATGTGGCTGAGTTAGTTTCAAGATCAATTGTATGTAAATAAGCCAGAAAGATAAGTTACATGTTGATAAGTTTCATTAAGGAGAGTTCATTCATCAAGGTTAAATTGGAGGGATAGAAAACACTACAATGTACATTCAAACTCAATGCTTTTAATATAATGGCCATGTTTGCTGTGGGGGGGGGGGGGGGGGTTGAAATCCCTCATTCACAGATGTTGAGCAATTTCAATACAGGTAATTCTTGTTGTGGGATAACAACAACACTGTTGATTTATATTCTGACCTGTGCGCCAACAAAGATAGAAAACAATACCATACTACACTGTGTAACTGAATCATAAGCATTTACAAGGAATACAGGCACGGAATATAGGCACAGAATATGGCATGTCAGATCAACAAGCAGAGTACAAATAGCTATATTTGTGAGCGTATTACATAAGTTAACTGTTTACCGTAACCTTTGGTCTAGTCCCATACAATGGTGGCTGGTGCTAATCTCACAGGTATTATAATACAACAATGAGTACTTGAGGTAGTAACTATTATGTCACCCCAGGCCAGATGTATTAGTTGCACTGGGTTTATTTCTGACTACGTAGCAACTTATGGTTCAAGGGTGAAATGTACTCAAATAATGAAAAACTTCAACCAATTTGCATCTGGTGCAAGCATGTTCCGACCACTTTAATACAACTTATCCTATGCAGCATAATATTTCCAAAAAAATCTGAAGGCCAACACGAACACCAACTTTCATACATAATCTATACTAAAATCATGGCTCCAATTTCTCGAGAAGTTTCCATATGCCTCAGACCATGTGTAGAGTCCCTGTGTGAAAGGGGTAATCAGGAACTGACCTAAACATATTTGGCTTCTGGCCTATTTTAAATGTTATACCAGTTTTATCATAATAAGCTAGTGGTAATATTGGCGATTGCAATCTGAAACTTAACCAGTATCCTGTAATAACAGTAGGGCATTCTATACAGCCAGACAATGGTTTCAGCTGGACCCTGTCTAATTAAAAATCTGAGGTAATCTACTCATTGCCATAAATGGTAATCCCTTAAACCTGGGAAATGGACGTGGCAATCTAAGCAGAAATGACTAGTGCACATTTTATGAAACCACTATGGGGACGTGAAAAATATCACATTGTGTGCACTATCAGATAATTAAGGTGACACCTGCATGCATCCTAATAACTCAGACTTTATAACTTCAAAGGCTGTTTTTATGGGTTTAAGGGATTAGCACGAGGTGAAAATAAGTTCATTAAATAAGGTATTGTTCAGGGCAACATGACAAGCAATTGTTAGGTCCAACCATAATGTATGTCAGTAAGTAAACTATGGGCATTGAAATATATATATATATATATATATATATATATATATATATATATATATATATATATATATATATATATATATATATATATATATATATATATATATATATATTTATATATATATATATATATATAGGACCAGTGATGATATCTTTACTGACTGAACAAGGAACAATAAAGAGTTCTATGACAAATATGTTAAACTAGGCCCTTCACGAAACTTCCCGAATGTGTATGGTATCTAACCTTAGTGATCAAGAGAGAGTGTTGTGTTGAGAGTGTTGTAATATGTACTAGGTTATATTCTATATTCTACATCAGCAACCTTTCGACATGCAGAACATACATCATACATACAAACAGATGGCTCAAGCCATGTGTGAGGTACACACACATAGAGCACAGCTGCTTAAAGCTTGCTGAAATAATGGAGTGAGGCTGTGTGCAATGAACCTTTGCTAGAATTCAGAAAACACACACTATACATATAGCAATCAATAGCCACATCTAATGAGCCAGGTCCTCCCCAAGCTGCCAACAACACTGTTTGTTTGTAGTGATGGCACGGTTACCATGACAACACATGTGTACACAGGAGCTGCAGTATTTGCAGTGTAAATGTTCTACAAGGGTAGGTAGGATGGATCAATGGTGAGGTGGGACAAGGGATGTTCATCCTGTAATTCTGGTGAAAATGAGTCCTTACTGTCATGCCTACAGCGCTAGGTGTAAATATTCTGAGTTGTTGTGATTGAAGCTGATCAAACAGGTGTAAACCTTTGGTAACATAGCCTTTTAAATAACCTGCTGAGGTTACAGCTTCTTAATGTTACTGATGAAAATTTCAGATCGAAAAACAACTACATCATACTACTATAATTTTGATACAAACTACTAGGACCCTGATGCAGTTACTTACCTACTATCATAATTCCGATACAGATGCTCACATAGTATTATGATTCTGTTACACATATACACTAATTTTTACTTTTCCAATATATATGATCATGATTCAGATACCCACATGGGTAACCATATTTCTTTATCCTTACCTAACAACAAAAATATTGTGATTGACTATGATTTCAAACCCTATTTATATAACCCCAAATCAAAAATATTGCTCAGTAGCTTTGTAGTGCGCTGATATATGGAAAGTAATACAGGAACCTAGCTGTAAACCGCTCAACTTCCAAGACTATGCAGCGACTGACACACATAAAGGCCTGTGGAGATAAAGGTGTCTCTAAAAGCATAAAACACTGGCGTTCATGGCAATTTATACCATGCTTTACTTCATGCCTCAGGAAAATTTAATCAAAATCCTCTCTGGCTAGTAATTTGGGGGTAATTTCCTTGAACTCCTGACCCAGTGGTTGGTGAGAGGCTCCATGTATAGAGAATGTAGTGGTAGAATGAGAATGACCATATTACATGCTGTATTGTATCCCTAAAGAGCCATGTGCCTGTGAGGCCTCAACTCAGGATCAGCCGTGTAACACCAGTAGCTCCAAGATTAAAGAAATATATAGTATAATCCACCACCCATGCAATGGTCGAAAAATCAATTAAAACTGTTGCAAATATTTGCCAATGTTCAGTCAAATCAAATCAAATGTTTTAATGACTTTTATCTTGATTTTAACTATTATTTTTACTGCTTCATAAGAATATTATGTTCTCTTTATTGAAAACAACAATGAATTCAAAGATGTCTATCTTGTTCTCAGAATACCTGCATATCTGTCTCCCTATAAAAATCAATGACAACCTGAATTTTTAGGATGTCCATTTTGGACACCAATTTTTAGAAAATTCTAGCCAAGGCCCTGATGTTAAATTATTAGCCATAGCAATTCAGCATACCCTCAACACCCGCTCAAAAACCTGGCATTGACTGCGGCACTTCCACTCACAATACATTCCCTCAATATCTGCCTAGAAATCCTATTGCTACTGGTCTCCCACTTGTCTGACAGGACTGCCATAGTAGAGAGTTCACCAGGATATTAATAAGTCTTCATTCAACTGCAATCAGACACACAGCAGAATCATGGCCAGCCAAGAGTCAGATATGAAGACGTGGTTTGACTTCTCGCTTTATTACGCTTTGAAGATCACGAGGATGGGAGGGAAATAGGAACAGGAAATTTGCCTACGTTGACATTCTGCCATGGCCATGAATACTGATCACCTCCCAGGAGCTCGGCACAACTCAATTAAGGCCCTCCCTGCCAAGACATCGCCACTAAGTTGTAGATTCAACACAGAATGGACTTGACTTATTACACTAGTGTACACTGCATAGAGACCTGGATGCACAGAAAAGTCTCAGATTCAACACAGACAGGCTTAAACTTAATACACTAGTATTAATTTTATTCAATCTACAGCCAGACACCATAAACTAATTGTGGAATAATGAAATTGTAGCAGATCACCCAGTCCAGTAAACCAAACACTATACACACATAAATAATGAAACTTCAGTCACTCAATGCAATAACCAAAAGCATATTCTGGGAGTACCAAAATCAATATCAATATCAATATAAATCTCAGGCAGAATGTTCTATAAAGAGATTTACTCGCAGATTAATCACTACTTTCTTTAAGTCATGCTAGACGTTTATGGATGTCTTTAGACAGAAACGCCTTTTTCATATGGCACATCATAAACTACAAATGGAATAATGAAATTGCCATGAATCACCAGATTCAACCCTAAATTAATGAACTATATAGAGACCTATGCACAGAGAAGTGATCACAATCGTTATACATGGGCGTAAATCTAAAGGGAGACAAATTGCATATAGCAAACCGATGAATATATACATAGCATAATGAAACTGCACAACTGCAAACCTAATGCATAGCTAGGTTTGTCAGTATGAACTATGCTTTTTCTGATTTCCCCTTGTAAACTAACGTGTACTTCCATAGTGAGTTGATTGTGTTCTGCCAACATGGATTTCTATGAAAGCTAATTCTGTTGCCAATGCCAAGACCACTCTCTCTGGAGTATAAAGGCTCCTTATGCGGAACAACTCTGTCCTGTTCTCCGGGTGAGAAAAAAGAGCTAAGACCACTTACGCACAACTCTACCGGGAATTCAACATGAAACAAATGAGTTCCAGGGTAAAGGAAGAAGTGATGTGGAAATAAGCCTTCTGTGGGACTCTTACAACTGAAACAGTTTGCTGTGTGTTGTTTTTATGTGTATATTTGCCATCGCATGATAAACGTGGCTCCTGGCTTCACTCTCTACCCCAGACAGTATTGTTCTTAGCCCTAGCCCCATAAGTAAGGTGGAAACAGGTATGGCCATTATCCCTTCAACACCTAGGCTACTAATAGTGCTTGTAAGACAAGACCCAAAAATAATTGCTCGGCTCAGAAACTGTAAATATCTGTCACTTTAATTACATGTTTAGCTTTCCTTTCTTTAGCTATAATATTCATGGAGATGGTTCAAACTGCTGATGGTCCTCCACACAACTTAATTGTGTATATTAATTCACAGTGAAATTGTAAAATATATGTTGCTTACATTTTCCGTTTTCCTTGTGAGACCCAAACAGGTCTAATCTATTGCTGAACCTCCCAGTAAGTTAATTAAATACAGTAAAAAATCTGAAGTCCTTAATACAAAAAAGGCCTCCAACATTGTAAGTTGTTAATGACAAAGACACGTTTTATCTACCTCATCTGTGGCAATTTCGCCCTCAGTTCAAGTTCTTGAAAGGCCAAAAGAGTTATTGTGAAAAAAGTGGATAAGAAAAAAGAAAAGAATTATGGCTGAAGAAGTTCCTGCATGTGCAGATAACTATTTGTTCTCATGGAAGTCTGGACTATAACTGGTTCCACTGGAAATTAACTACGTGCTGGTAGCTCGTTAATACAGCCATTATAGTAAATGGCAGTTAACACTTATACAGACAATGATTACATAACATCTACATATAATAGCAAGGGTCAGTTTTGAGGACTGGTCATAATGAGCTGATTGACCTAGCATCTGCTGCATACCAGCAATACTAATTTCAAAAATGGCAGTTAACACTAAGTCATGCCATTACTGTACAATATATACAAATAATAATCAGCGACAATTTTGACAACTGGTCCTAATAGGTTACTTAACCCAGCAGCTGCAGTATACCAGTACATGTAATAAACTACACTATACCATACTGTTATGTACGTGATCAAGTAATTTCTCTAACCTTATGACGTCTTTGTTACTGGCAGATTAATAAGCTTTCATAACAAATTCTCCACATGACATTTCTGCTGGCCCTATACCTAGTTACACTAATACAAATGATTATTTTCATAACACCTATGTTAGGAGTAATGACCATAAATGAGACATTGTTATGGATATTTACCGACACCTCTACTTACACTTACTTTTCTATTTGGATTGTTCTTGTTTTGGTAATAGTTCTGTTATTATTTAGTTTAACCTCTTTTATCAGGAAGTCCCAATGGGTAAGCTCAAATCTTTTTGAGTGATGGCATAAAGCTATTTAGTACATCAGGCATCTATATATTTATTCAAGCCCACTTGCTCTGAAGGGACAGGAAAAACAAACTGTTCTACATGATCTTCAAAACAAAATCCATAGATTTGTTTTGTATGAGTGAATGGCTGTTTTAATCTTTCAGATGATAGATGGATATAGTAAGGAATGGTGAGAACATTGACTTTCCAAGTATTGAAAGTCAGATAAGAATTATATTTCTCGCACGCAATATTTTGATATTTCTCTTGCATACAGCACAGGGTTGAGATGATGTCTGTTTATACTATATACAACAATAGGAGATGAGTATCAGACCCTATGGTATGAGGAATGAGTAATATAAACATATCTGTGTACTAGGTGATCCCAGGGGAGAAATAACTGTACAACACCTGGTGCAAATCCTGCAGGAGAAATTCATTAAAAGATAGGCGTCTCCCTGGCCATATGGTGTATGGACAGCCACAGATATTTGAGCAAGAAAAATGCAGTTATGGATATTCCTCCTCGATGCAAGGACATGTATGTATATCCCTGCTCGAAGCAAGGGATTATCTGTCCCTATGAGTGCACAGGCACACAAGAATATTTAACCCTTCCAATGCCACACATGCATATATGTGTTTGTGGTAACATAACCTGGAGCTTGTGAGCTAATCAAATTCATTTAAAAGAGAGCCTGGCTGACAAATTTAAAAGACCACATACATAACTAGAAAGTTAGACAATTGACTGTTACAATGTTGTGCTGGATTCAAGGTTGATTGCTATGCCACATGACTAGGGTGGACCACAAGTTCATGGGATAGTCAAACATGAACAAAATAGTACTCGATTTTGGTCATTAGTTCCTATTACAATTTGGTATCAGACATTTGTGGGGAAAACTACAATTTTGACTCACAAGGGTTAAGGAAGGAGTATCAGATATGGATATTTCTCCTCTTATAAAGCAACTCAAAAACCAGAATGTAATTGATGAGAAATGCCAACTGCTATTATAGTAACACGGGAATTCATCCATAGTAGCAGCAGCAGCCTGCTCATTTCAGGGTTAAGTCCCAATCACCCCATGTAATTTAATGCCTTTACAAGTGAAAATTAAGATGATGATAATTGCCGCACCACATGGTCATGAATTAAAAAAGCAAGTCTTCAAGTTTTGACAGTGATAGAGATGTAACCAGAGGCCCAATCCTTCGGGGGTTTTCAGTTCGGTAAACGAATAACATACATCAAAGAGAAGACAATTATATTTGCAAATCATATCATTTCTATAACTTTCCTGATTATCATATTCAGTTGATCCATGTAAAAACATCTATTTTTTTCATAAGTATATTTTAGCATCACAAAACCTCCATTGAATTTTAGCACATTTGTTGTTATATTTTCCATTAATAAACAATTCAAAGTTTAATTCCATATCACTTTATATCTTCAGAGGCATATTTTTTTTCTTAAATATTACGGATTAATGCTATTCATCATAAATTAGAATTAACAATGGTTCTTGAACTAGGTCAGTTCCTGTGTATCTATAAGTAAGATTTCATCAAATTTCGCAAATCAATTTGCAAATGCATAAATAAATATCCCCTGCCAATCGCAACCACAAAGCAAATTGCACTGATATTCTGATATTATTTACACTGGCCATTTCAAGCCCCTGAAGGGATTAGAATTCTGTTGATTTCCCATACCGGTCATTCATGCATATGTGAGTTTGAGTTATAATCTGACAAGCAAAATCTGCTAGAGATGGACCCAAGTGAATTATGCCCTGAGGAATGAAACCAGACACTTTTAGGAATAGCATTAGATTAATACTTTGCTAAGCAGGTTTAAAATATAAGCTTTTTAATGGTCATATTCAAAATGTATGGGTTACTATTTCAATCGATTACGGCCAAATATGTATGATATATATTTAAACATACATTACACACACACACAAACACACATGTATATATGTATGTATGTATGTATGTATTTATGTATGTATGTTTGTATGTTTGTATATGTATGTATGTATGTATGTGTGTATGTATGTATGTATGTATGTATGTATGTATGTATGTATGTATGTATGTATGTATGTATGTATGTATGTATGTATGTTTGTATGTTTGTGTGAATGTGTGTATGTGGACTTTTTGAGAGAAAGAAATTTTCCTCATATATCAGATTAAAACTACACAAGCATTGAACAGTAAGCAGACTCAAATATGCTACATATTGTACACAGTAAAATAAACATATAGCTGTATGATGAATTCATATTCCCTTTTCCTTTATATGATAAAATCATTTCCATTTATGAGATACAATTAATGACTAACCATGAATGGGAAATGAAATAAAGCTAAAAATATTTCCTAGGCTCGTTCATTCAGTTATCATGGATCCATTGCTTGCCCATATTCCTTCATGTAGTAAATAAAGGGGTCAAAGGGTCAGAGATGGACAGCATACAGCTTATTTACATAATAATATTATGGAAAAGGTGTCTGCAAATACAATGGTGCTTTGAGTGGAAAAATACCATATTGCACTCGCACTAGAGCTGTATGGAAAATGGGGATTATGGTACATTGTCTGTGTGAAGCAGAGAGGAGAGAGCAGAGAGCGCGCCCTGCTGCACCTTGAAGGGCATGGGTATTCAATGAAGGTTCCCGCCATCCTCCTCTCCCTGCCTCTACTACACAGCACTACTATAACACTATAGTGGTATTATTACTCCTGCCTATACAGTATACTGTACTTACCAGCAGCTCTCCACCACTGCCTGAGCCAGCAGCTAGCGGCCACCCTGCTCCTCCGTTTATTACACTGCACAGCAAGCAATATTATTATTATGAGTATCCTACACTGCACACAGCAGACACATGAACGTTGTGAACAAGATGAGGGAAGAGTAATCCAGGTTTGACAGGTATTGTAAGATCCGGTAGTAGGATGTTCGGGGAGAGAGAGAGCAAGCTGACACAATGTAATCCTAGTAGGCTGCAGCGCCGCTCGGTAGTTGAGCCTCACCACGTTGTTGTATTATTCTGCCGGTGTGAACGCTGCTGCTGCCTCCGCACATGACTTCACGCGCACAGTCAATACAGGTGACACACTTCCTAGTCTCTCAGCAGCACAGACATTGCTGCGCTCTCATTGGCTGCGGCCCTATTACCATATCAATCAGCCAACATGGCCAGGAATTGATTGTAACACGCTGGCTGCAGTGCTAACAATGATGGCTATTTGTAATAAGCTATGATAATGACTTGACCAATGACTATGACTTAATTCAAGTATATGGATGTCCTTCCCTCTTACAGTACAAAAATATGTATAGAAAAGTAAAGAACAAATTGAAAATAATGAAAGGAAATGAATTCATGGACTAATCCATTAACCCTAGATTTTCTTTTCTGAAACATTTCAAAATAATACACAGATTGTTTCACTATGTATAACCTTTTTTGAAGAGGAGACCTATAAACCAGACAAGCAAAATGGCCCACTAACCTACACTGATCTGTGTGATGACTGTCTCAATGATGTCCCAACACATTGATTCCTGTAACCTGATATTTAAAGCATCATCTTAGCTTATCCTATAATCGTCAATAGCTACATGAGAAGGCAGTTCTCACATATCAACATCGATTTTATATTGATCTGTGAACTGACTGTCGCAATGATGTCACAACATATCGATTCATGTAACCTGGCACGCAAGATATTATTTTAGCGTATCCTACACATGCCAATAGCGACAGGAGAAGGCAGTTCTCACATATCAACGGCAATTTGACTGTCGAAATGGTGTGACCATGCATATTCATCCATCTAAGCTGATATGATAAAGTATTTTCTTAGCATTCCCAATTCTGCAACTCAAATCACCAGCGATTTCTCATTGATATGTGTAATGACAGTCTGCATATTGAGACCATACTTATTCATCTCACCTTATATATGAAAGTACTGCCCTAGTATACCCCATACTACAATAGCTACATGGGGATATACCCTGCATTCCCCATACTAAAATAGCTACAGGGGAGGGGGGTACCTAGCATGCCCCATACTACAATAGCTACAGGGGGATACCCTGAGCATGCCCCATACTACAATAGCTACAGGGGGATACCCTGAGCATGCCCCATACTACAATAGCTACAGGGGGATACCCTGAGCATGCCCCATACTACAACAGCTACAGGGGGATACCCTGAGCATGCTCCATACTACAACAGCTACAGGGGAAAGCAATTCCTGTAAATCACCATCGATTTCACAACCGTCAAATTTGCCGATATTGCCTCACCCTCATATGTCCCCCTAGATGAATTAACAGTTTGAGGCACTAATTACGTTGTAGAAAGGAGGAATTCCTCTCCCCATGACAGGCTCGAGGCAATGATTGGCCACTAATCTTTTATTGATTTCTCCAGAATTTAATCATAATTATACCAGGCACAATTTATTCACATATCCGATGAATCTATGGGTACAGATGAACTTCTCTATGAAAATAATTGTTAATTAACCCCATTCTCTCTGAATAACGTCCAATAGAAGCAGACATAAATTCACTGAAAGTGCAGAGAAACATACTCCCAAAAAACATATCATCCCATAAAAAAGTAATTCTTTGCAGATAGATACTAATACCTATTTACATTTAGAATTATTCCAGATGAACAAAATATGTTTGAAATTTCTAAAATCAATATTGTTATGTGACATTTAAACTTTTTTAATGAAAGTTCCATTTTGTACGGTTAAAACCTAGATTGAACCTTAAGTATATCATATTAGCTGTGTTACAAAGGCACAGACCAGTGCTGCATCAGTTAAGCTTCTCACGCTTGTTAATTATTCAGTGAGAAACACCTCTTACTGATGGCCGTAACATGTCTCATGACAGGCTCAATCTCAAAAAGATGATGCTCCACTCAGGCCTGCCTCCCTGAGTCCCTGGAGAACTCACTTCCAGCAAAACATGATGAAAGGCAGCTCCTAAGTATCATGGAGACTTCATAATTACACCACACCTACTTGACAGCTCCTATGGTAAAATGTGACATCTAAAAGACAAACTTTATAGCTCATAAAAAGCTAGTGATCTTCATTTGAGTGTCTGAAATCCTCCTATGGTAAAATGTGACATCTAAAAGACAAACTTTATAGCTCATACAAAAGCTGGTGGTCTTCATTTGAGTGTCTGAAATCACACTGTTCATCTGAAAGTCAGACAAATAGCTCGGAACCCAGAGCTTTATTCAACATTTGCTTATGATGCCATCTAGGATACAAAACTATCTTTCTTTAACAGCCACACTTGGGTAACACCACACTTTCACAAAGATCATTTCCGAGGTTCTACCTCGCAAAATATACTGTTTACCATATATTCACATATATAAGCAAAGAGTACTTTTCTATAGAGTACCTCTTTCCTTCAAATATTTTGTGAAATCATTCTTGATTCCGAAGTTATTATCAGAAGTATCACAGATCCAGACAATTTCTCAAGCAACTCTTAAGCATTAATGGGTCAAATTAAGTCAGAGTGTGAATTGCCAATACTTAAGGTGCTCGAAACATTAACATCCCTGATGTGAAAAGTAGGTGAACTTTATTATTTTGTAAGTGCCACATTTCAAAGTGTACATTTCTCTGTTTATTTTGCATTATGGGGATTATCACCTGTATGCAAATGAGCTCCACAGAATATGAATAATCTCCTTATCTCCTTTTGCTCTTATACTGCACCATGTGGTTTTGTGAATGTTCCATTGTTTCCAAACAAATGATAAGATGATTTTCAATTTAACTCCTCCAAAAATATGCCTTATCTATTGCTGCCAGCATCACTATATGATAAATGGTCCAGAGGTAAGTTTTCGTATTAGTCTCACTATTCCAAATATGATTCCATTTAAAGCTTTATGAAACACCAACCTTGATTAAATTTTCATAATATGTATTTTTTTCTTTTCCCAAGGTTTCTTGATGATTAAGCAAAAAGCAATTGATACAAACTTTTCTTTTAAACTTATAAAGTCATGAATCATACCTTACTACCTTTCAATTACTTCATATAAACTTTCAGGTGGTAAAATTGAGGTCCTAGTTTTTACAAGAACATGAGGGAAAATTTACTTACATGAATAGACAATATAATCTGTAATGACATCATGGTGAAAATTTGCACAGTTGTTTTCTAATGCGCTGAAATTCATCATAAAATATTGATTTGAACTAGCAGCAAATAACTTCAGTGGATTTTCTATGACTAACCGCAATTAATATCTCATGCCTGATTGGTAATAGCACATGCTGGCCACTTGATTCTATAGGCATGCATATATTCCTATATGTTTTTTCTCTGGATGACTGTCCCCTGTGCAACATATGGCTTACAATGTTCATATATATATCTGAGTCATCAAAATCATGTCATCACATCAAAGGATGACTGAGAACTAGGCAAAGTCATCCATGTAAAAATATGGTCATTTTCACATCCTCAAATCACATGTCACAAAATAATGAATCTATATGTAATTATGAATTAAAGGTCCAAGTGCCCGTTATTTAGCAGTTATTGTTTAATCATTATCACACTGATTGTCAACTTCCTCATAGCCGTTTAGTTTTGAATATATATGTACATAGCGTCCATTAATATGGCTGCTGGTGTGCCTTCTATCCCAACAACACTGAGTACATATTTGCAAATTAAACACTGCTATATTAAGATAGCCATACTAATCTACATCTCAACATCACCACCGTCATCGTTGTCATCATCATCATCATCATTATCATCATCATCATTATTATCATCATCACCCATATCATCATCCTCATTTTCATCAATATAATCATCCTCATCAATCACACCATCACCATCCATTCTACCATCACCATTACTACCTTCATCACCAATTCATTAGAAACATCCATAAACTATGTGAATATCTTCTTTTAATCTATGTTTTTGTTTTAATCAGAAAAAAATTCATTTATTGTTCTAACAATGTAGCTTGAAAATATCATTTGGAAGTCACCATCACAAATTATATACATACTAATGATTTTCATGTTATTGTTTGTAGTCAGGATTTACCAAATAAAACTGAATATTCAACAATTAGGTAATGCAAAAAACTACATAGAATCATCTTCTTGCTGCTCTTTCCTACAATCAGAATATCATATGACACACATTTTTAATATTTTTTTGCTGAAATTCCTTATCTCCACCTAATGCCCATTTCTTAGTGGCCTGTCCATTAACATTTATTTGATAAATAGCTTGAATAATGTAATAGTAAGTGCCCTTGATTGGCATTATTTAATGAGAGAGAAAGTGGCTCTTACCCTGCGGTGAGTCGGCTGCCTTGACTAACTTCATTTGCCAGCGTCCAGAGTGGCAGCTTTGCCCCTAAGCAAACCCTAATGCGTCGGCGTAACAACACAAAAGACACGCCAGATGTTGTGCGCAAAAATCTCCGTGAATAAACTAGGCTTAACTTTTTTATGGTAAAACAAGTATATAACTGTTGATACACCTAACACAGGAACTTATCTTTCAATCAGGGTGTTGGCTGTGTGGGTTGTGCTGCCACAATGACTACCCTGGGCACCACTTTAGGCACCACCCCCCAGCACCTGTCAGGGTAGCGATTGATAGGTTTGTAGCAGGGTAATCATAACACAACACGAGGGCTGAAGGTGGGTGGAGTTCTGAGGGGCACTTAAAGCCTGCCTGCCTACATAGATTTCTAGGCAGTCATATATACTATTTCTATAAGGTTTTTCTGTTAACAGGCATGAAATGGTCAAGGTCAACACTAAGAGTGTCCAAATTAATTCATTTTAATTTCACCAGGTGAACAGAGGATTCAGTTTGAGTATAACACCTAAAACCTCTGGAGACAGAATCAGGTGGTGCCATCTAACTACCATACCTGGTACTAAACCACATGGCATGGTCAACAAGGAAGCTAATGTCAACTTTTTAGTGACTAGAAGCCTAGTCTACCTGCCTGCCTCTCAGGTCCAAATCAGAAAGATGGCACTGCAGTATGCTGAATAGGGTGGTTGAGAATCTATACTAGGCTAAGGGGAACCGTGAGAGCAGCATAATAAGTTTTTTAACACAGGTGGTCTTCAAAAACAGGTTAAATGTATCCGACAAAAGAAGTTCATCACATGCTTCACATGCTCAGCTATGAAATAACAGGAATCAGTTTAACCCTGCTCTTGCTAACACCGGATATATCCGGTGCTACATGTCTTGCCTGTGTGACCAACACCGAATATATCCGGTCTTTGGGTACCCCAGCACTTAGCAAAAAAAAAACTACATAGGTCAATTAAGGGGTATTGAATTATACTAGATATCAATATTTTACCTTTTACTATGTTTCTATTTCAGTTTGTAAAGCACATTATTGAAACAGTAATAGAAATTTATGAAATCCTTTTGATTTGGTGGGTAGACCCACAATATCCCTGGTCCCAGGGGATAGGTTCTCCCATATGGGGGTCTAGCATGACAAGGGTTAAGGACTAAAAAAAATGTTTGTGTCCTGTAACTCAACCCTAAAAGGTTTTTACTCAAAAGAAAATGCGACCCTTAAGTTTTTTCTGCCCTCCCAGCATAGGTAAAGGATTTGAACAACGCAACTACAGCTGCCATCAAAATTTACCTATCTACCTACCCTATTTTTTCAGACTGTTACAGGAGACAAACATTTTTTAGTCCTAATAGACAAGTGGTCTGTCTTCCTAGAAGGTAACTCAAGCCGGATCGACTGTATTATATAGGAACTAGTAGCCTTACAGACCTGTTACCTGACACTTAACAGCTAGCTATCATTCACAATTTTTTGTGAGATTAGCCCCATAAATCCCGGTTAGGGGTATCCAGTGGTCATATAGCACTAATCAGTTATGAAACTTACATCAAAGCAGCACTCGGCACCTCCCTCTCACTGCCCCCTACCCATCTTTTTGGCATTAAAACAAAACAATTTAATATCTTTTGTTCTTCATCTCAGAGGATTCAAACATCATTAATTCATAGCTCCCAGCAAGTGCATTAATTTCCATCCAATGATGACAATTCTTTTCCTATCCATAACATTAAAATGTCACCAGCATGCTTTATTCCATGTCCACGCAATACCTACAAAAACACTTATCACAGAGACGGTGATAGATGGATAAATATTTCACATCGGGGAGTACTGGTTTATTGCTGTCATTAGGCTGATGGCAAAGTGTCACTTTATTGCTGCTCTTCTCCTTTGATCTTGCCGAGATCCCACCTACGTGGCAATAATCAGGGGGAGCTAATCGCATAGCTCAGGTGTTTTATTGCATCTTCTCAGGTAGAGGGTGGGATACCTAACACACACAAACCCCTATTTCTATATAAACCCGCAGACCCCCATTAGGGTGACTGCTTCGACTAAGCATTGTTCTTTGTAAAATGCTTATTATAATGCATATCTGACCAGATGTCAAGAAAACGATTACAATATCACAACACAGTGACAAAGTATCTAGCGCCTCTGCTTCAACTGAGCATTGTTCTTTGTAAAATGCTTATTATAATGCATATCTGACCAGATGTCAAGAAAACAATTACAATATCACAACAAAGTGACAAAGTATCTTGCACCTCTGCTTCAACTGAGCATTGTTCTTTGTAAAATGTTATCCATATCTGACAAAAAACTGTGCAGAGCTTTATGCTCAGATTTAAGAAAATAATTACAAAATCATAACTAAATATCTTTTTATCATACAATAACTTGACAATAATTCAATATTTGGTATTGTGCCTTTTCCATCTAAGACTTTCAAAAGTGCATATCATTGTAAAAGAGCAACCCATATTCACAACCTGATTTGTTTAATTAGGTGCCACATTTTTATGATTCTGGTTGTATACAAACCACCCAATCGCATTAAAAAACAACTTTCAAATCCTTCCTCTTCCCCTGAAGTCCACATCCTGTTTGTGCAGCAAGATTTGCTTGTGTTTTTCGCTGATTACCATGAAATGTAAACTGATACCTGTGGTAGCAAAAGTGCATGTCATAAGACTAATGAAAGTAAATGAGTCCTTTATTAGATCCCCTGTCAAGGCATCATTGTAATCATTTTTTTCATTACAGAAAGCTAATAATTGCTGTGGGCAGAAATATGATAGTTCATTTTTTAACATTATGGAAAAGTTCAAGCCATTCTTGCCAACGCTTTGCACACTTCCATCTCTTTGTCTGGTGAAATAATGCCGATGTTTGCTTATCATGACATCATCTTAATTCAACAGATCAGTTACTATGAAAACAGCACGATTATTTATGAACTTTGAAAGCTGAATGTGAAATGTTTTTTTAAAGGTTAGAATCATTATTCATCATGTCTGGGCAATATTCAAAATTCATAATTATAATAACAGTTATTAGCAAATGTCATCCAGAGTAGGCTATCTTTAGCATGATTGGCACTGTAATCATTCTAGATCCTTTATGAGAAGATGTAAACAATAGATATTCAATCCATTCATGCTAAAGTGATGTCTTTTATGCTATTAATTTTCTTTTGTCGCTTTTGATCTTCTTTAGTTAAAAATAAAGTTAGCTTCCTTGATCATTTTCCAAAAAAATGCTCTGGTTAAAGAGATATCACCAAATAGTTTGTACAATTGTTTTGAGCTAACAGGCATGCATGTGTTTAAATGGATGCAATCAGTCTTCAATTAGCTTAATTCAAAGGTAAAAAGATGTTTATTTGTAGAGGCATGTAAGTCAAGTACTCTCTATTACATTCACAGAGGTCTTCAGGATTGTATGACACAATTAAGGAAGTATTAGCTGAAACATATCCTATTCATTTCCCTACCTTCTATTCTGCACAAAACAAAGAAAAACAATCATACGGCTAAATCACTTTTTTCGGAAAACTGAACCCTCTAATTAAAAACTAAATGGGCAGCCAGCATAAAATATCCTTTCCTGGATTTAATGAGGCTAGGCATGCAATGCTGCGCGATGATTAACCGCAGCGGTGTAATAGCATATAATTATGTCCAGCAAGCTAGAGTTTTCTGGAGACACACATCTGAGGCCCATTTCTGACACATCTGGCCTCCTCTAATGGCACATACTGCATTAAAACCATTCTACAACTAAAGCACTCAACTCTTGTAGATATTCCTGTAAGTCAGGCATTTAGTAGAACTGAGGTATTACCATGAAGGAATCTAAATTTCAATCCATATCCACCACTATTTTTTATAACAGAGCATAATTATCATTTATTTTCCTTCAATATGCAATAAGGTGTCATCCAAACATAATTTTCTGGAAAAAAAATAATATTGTTGATTTTTTGACAATAGCATTTAATATTTAAAAGGAAAGCGAAACTCTATGCAAGCATTATGATCACTCCAGCCACATTGCTCATATGTATACAAATATCTAGGTATATGCTGAATTAATCATGACTAGGTTCTTCAATTACTTCATACAAAACAGTATTAATGAATCCAGTCCTTGATCTAGCTCATGTTCCCCTGTATTCTCAATCTGAGTCCCCCTACTAGTACAGTTTCTGTTTCTGCCAAAAGATGGCAGCAAAGTATGGGTTTTGCCATCCCTATGGATCGACCACGGATTGCCTGGCTGTGATGCATCCCCCTGGTGAGGAAATGGCAAACCAATTAACTGATTGAGGCTTGTCAATGAAATATTGTATAGTCATCTTGAATAGTTTCCTTTTGGGTTGAGATTAAAATATCAACACTACCAAACAAAGCCGTAAAGAGACCAACAACCAAGGAAATCTGAAACTATATAGGGTTTCTTACTCAAAAAAATAACAAAAGTCTATTCCATGTACCTATTTTAACAGTTGTTGAGGGGGATTTTGATTTATGATCAAGAATTTTATGGCTTCCAATCAATGATATATAATCCACGTCAACATAATTATTTGCAGCATGTCTACTAGCATGATAAAAGTAGCTCACAGGAGTGATATAAGGATGAAGTGCTAATCATTAGATTTAGTATGTAAAGAAATCAGTAGATGGCAGCACAACCGGCAATGCCACCTATTGACAAATACACTAACTGATTATCAGAAGAATATTGGCTTCTAAGACATGCCATACATGCCCCCTTAGCACATGATTCAGGTGAAGCATGAGTTGAGTGTAGGGTATAGTGTGTGATATTTTTTCCATTGTACTCTCTTTTCTGAAAAAGAACTGTATGAAACTGGTTCGAAGTGAGGGCAGGAGGTTATTATCTAAAACATCGGTTAACTAATGTCAAACCAGAGTGAGATACTTTGAAATTGTACTTCAGTGGACTCTGTATATGATGAATACCTTAGTGCCACAAAAAGATGTTCAATTAATAAAGTAGTTCAATTCATTGAGGTTTTTATTTGTACTCTAATAGAAGAACATAGACCTCTATGAGGCACAAGGGAGTGTCCAACTGAAGGAGACCTTGAAATGTTCCTCTCTATTTTCTTTTGAGAATTCTTTTTCGTCACATCCGCCTCTGTATCTGCAACTGTAACAAACATTAATGGATTACAGGGTGTATAAAGGTATGCCTTACCTGGAGTTTTTCTCCAGTTTGCTGGTGGTCCTGCATGCACTCAGAAGAATATATGAGTATTTACAGGGTGTAACAAAAAGGTGTGCCTTACCTGATGTTCTCTGAGCTTGTCCTCGAGTTCGCTGGTGGTCCAGTTGGCGCGCACACACAGAGGAAGGAGCCTATTCTCCACGTCATTCAGCCACTTGCGCAGGCAGTTGAGATCCTGCTCCAGGTCTGACAGAGAGGAGATAGAACAGCAATAATCAGTCTCTGCAGCAGCAGCCATCCTCATACAAATGCTACTATCAACGCTGTTATCAAAATCTTTTAACCCTGAACCTTCAACTGCAGGTAGTCAACCGGTGTGTCCAGTAGCAAGATTCTCAGAATGGAACCGACTTCATGAACAATATCTGATATTGAATTATACCACAATTTTTACAGCCAAAGATTTAACTGCAGATTAATGAACAAGTGTGTGTTCCGAAGTGTCCAGTTACTGCATCATTTAAACTAGATAGATATAGACATCTGTATGACCAATACCCTGTAAACTACACAAGCTGTTCATTTCTATGTTGTAGGTGACAGGACATGGATACAACTACTATAGGTATTCCCACACTCAGAGCCCTACTTAAACCACTACATAATTTAACAGCATTAACCCATTAATGCTCAGAGAGTAGGCCAAAAGAGGCTTTACAGTTTTGGTGAAATCTCTCCAGGATCACTGTACTCTAAGACCAGGCCTGCCTGGTCACGGCACTACCAGGGCTACGGAGAAATGTTAATCAGAACACTATCAACAACTCTCCTTTAATTACTTTGTAAAATTATTCCTAATTTTCAATTAATTGATATAAGTATTAAAGACACAAACAACAATTTCTAGACAAACCCCTAAACATTTATGGGTTAACAGTATCAATGTATGATTTAATTCTCTAAATCACCGATCCATGATTAAGTTTAAGCTTCATGTATTCAGGTATGCATTGCAAAGTCCACTAACTACCTGTACAGGTAAAAATCAATACAGGAAGGTCATACTTTATGGTTAATTGATGGATCATAATTGAAATTCCATTAAGAAATAGTATTTGTGGGCTACAAATAGCCTCAAGGAAATTGTTATGCTCGCTGTGTCAATAGCATGTAATACATTGGTGCCAGAGGAATGTAGGTAGCGAAAGAAAAAGCCTCAAGGTGGTGAAAGAGAGAGCAGTGATCATTCTATCAGGTGCTGCCCTCTTTAGGAGGAAACGGGAACTAAATAACTTGGATGGAAGAACAAAAGTTGTGGTCAAAATAGATGCTCTAATTTTTCAAAATAGTCTGGCATTTTAGACCAGAACAGACAATATCTTCACAGTTTTGACAGTAAATGTAGGCCCTGAGACAAATAGGATAATTATACAGATCTCAATAATAGCTTATGTTTCTACCATCCCCTATGGTCTAGATGGCCACAATTTCATGGATACAATCTAATAGTCCTGCCCTAGTGGGCTAACTCCGCTGTCGAGCCCGTTAATATTGCGGAAATCTCATTAATGGCCTATGTCAATCCTATTATTGCATCTATACCTACTTAAATCTTAATTTCCAGGTGCTTTTCTGTATAATTGTACACTTAATCCTCTTATTTCATTACTACCTACTTAAATCTTAATTTCCTGGTGTTTTTCTGTATAGACATGTACTTGACCCTCTTATTTTATTTATACTTACTTTTACTTTTTATTATCATAAATTATTTCTATTTCCTATAGCTTTTCAGTATACAGTACTTAACCACTTGTGCATTTGTGTACTATAGCATTTTAGTATACTCTATAATTTTTTATGCATTTGTGTACTTCCACTTACCCTTAAGCATAGTCTCCTCATCTTGGTATCCACTCTTGGGCGAAATGGACTTCTCAAGGACCTCCCACTCTTTGTTGAGGTACTGTAGACGCACTTGAATTTCCTCCTTCATGTTGGGGTAGCGCCGCTGGAGCTGCTTGGCGTAGTCGTTAAACAGCTTCCTCCTCGGCGAACGCTGAAGCATCTCTTCATGATAGGTCTGAAACAAACAGGGAGAGAGATAGCTTGTTATATGAATATACTAACATTAAAATGCTGACCATCTCTTCATGATAGGTCTGAAACAAACAAGGGTAGATAGCTTGTTACATGAATATACTAGCATTTAAACACTGGGGTACCTTTTCATGAGAGGTCTGAAACAGACAGGGAGAGGTAGCCTATCAGAACAGTGCACTTGCAATGAAACAATAGTGCATCTCTTCATGATAGGTCTGAAACAAACGGGGAAAGACAGCTTGTCACAAGAATATACTAAAATTAATACTCTGAAGCATCTCTTCACGATAGGTCTGAAACAAAAAGGGAGAGATAGCTAGTCACATAAATGTCGCATCACTTAAATATCTAAACAAGCAAAATATAATGAATAGATGTCTACATTTGTGATCCACGATAGTTGTTACATCATAATTTTCATGCCGCTTATCCCCATCTTCCCCATTCTTTCTGATATCAACTTAGTTTACTGAACAGCCAATAGATGGCTCTACCATACCATATAAGTGGTTGCAGCCAGATCCACCAGAATACCGGATATTGAGACCACTCGCATTGATGTCTCGTTAAATGCAGCATAAAGGTCCACAACAATATACCAGTGCTAGTACAAAAGGCTCGAATTCCCACAGGTGACGTGACGCCTATAGCTTAAAGCAATTATCTTTTCCCATACATGGGCTATTGGCGGCCCTTGACATGCAGGATAAAGCAGAAACTGATGCCATAGAAGGGGTAAAAAGAGAGCGGCTCCAGAAGAAGGGAACAGGGGACTCTGTGATATGCTTGGACAATCGGCTCCTGCTGATGACTCAGCCAGACTCACCTGGGCCTAACAATGATGAAAGCTTCACAATACCCAAATTAGTGTAGTGTTACCATTTGAACTCTCTCTCTCTCTCTCTCTCTCTCTCTCTCTCTCTCTCTCTCTCTCTCTCTCTCTCTCTCTCTCTCTCTCTCGCTCTCTTTCTCTCTCTAAACTAGCAATTACATCACTTTTTGTTATATGTATATATAGATAGGGAGATTACTGTTTGTTGAAAACTAGCTTTAGTTTAGCCAGACAGGGATTAAAGCTAACTTAAAAAGTTCAACTAAACCCCTTTAAAATCTAAGATTTATAGAGTCACAGTGTATCGGTTCCAGCTTTATAGCTTTGAATATAATGGTAGAAAGCCTTCTCCCCTTTGTAAGCTTATACTGCCTGATAAAGACACTATTAAAGAGACATCAAGGAGAGAATTATTAATCATCTACTATAGCCAAAGGTGAATATCACTCAAGTAAATGAAGAATTTACTAGTTTTAGTCAATGGATTTAAAAGAATTGTGAGCAGAAAGTTTAAAGAATCACCATACAGCACTGTATAATGTCATACAAACTCTATTTACATGCATGCATTTCTTATAAATAGCAGACTTACAATGGATCTGTACTTATATAAACCATTTAAAGAGAAATTGGTACAACAGAGATAAAGGGCATTTTCAAACCTTAAAGATGCCGTCACAATAGTTTTTGTAGGGTTGCCATAAGAGAGAATTTTTGGCACCTGTATTTTCTTACAAATGAATGAGTTGGCATAACAGTATAAGGAACAAGTGGGCCAGGAATGCAGCACTGACTCGTTATAACATTCCTGTAGTTCCATTTCAATTCACAGATTTCAATATCTCCTTGAAATGTACTAGGTGAAACCTACACAAATAGCAACGACCTTGGTTTTCTATAGTAAGTAGTACACACATCACACCATTCACTGAGGAGGGAGCCGGGTCAAAATGCATGGGCAAACATCCAAAGTGAGCTGCTTTTTCATAGAGCCTACAAGACTCAACACTTAAGCATGTTTAAGTACAATCGGAAACAATGTAGCAAAAACCTCACAACTCACAACCTACGGCTACAGACAGAAATATAAACACGTTTTACTTCTAGACAAATATTGTCAAGTGGCGCTGTGGAGGTTTGCTTGGAAGGAGGGCGGAAATGAGAGAAACAGGAAGACGCTCTTTTGCTAAATTAGCACACTTCGGTCTTTATTTTTTAAATAAAGACTCCTGTTACACCATATAGCCTAAGGGTGAATCAAAAACAGTGTAACCACTCAAAACGTTTTTGTTTTAGTCTTAATGTAGGCTTTAATAGTTTAAATCAATAATGTGAGTAAAGTGTGCCAAAACCTATTGGTTGAAACATTTTAGATCGTAATCATAGTACCCTCCTTTTTTTCACTGCATAGAATTGATTGGATTTTTTATTTTTAGCTATTTTGATTTATCACCCCTTAGTATTCTGAGTACTCTTTTACATTCAAAAACATTATTTATTCAAGGCCAAAGAAATGCTTCCTCTCTAGTAAAAAACACCCAGGAAGTTTAGTATGTTTCCAACTGTTGAATCCCATTCCTAACAGGCAGAGAGCAGAAAGGTGTTGCCACCGTAGGACAAACAATGCGAAGGATGAAAGGAGCCTAACAAGCCCAACGAGATCGCATTTCTTTTCTTCTCAACACGGAGCAATTTACGACATCCGCCTGGACTCCCGAGCTGTTTCGCATGACCCGACATCTCCAGCCCCTCACCTGGTCTCACCTGTTCACGCTTTTTCTTTAACCCATTCATGCTGGTGGGTCTTGACGATTGTCGTCTGGATTAAAGATACTTTTGAAAATAACTTTGGAATAAAGCATGAATTCCAGAAATATTTGAACGAGAGATGTTGTTTTTGTTCTAATCAACATTTCTACTTTCAGAAAAATGTGAAAAATGCTCTGGCCACAGAGATCTCCACAAAATAGTCACGTCATTTTTGGTAAACCAAAGCCATAAAGGGATTTTAACCCTTGGAAAGTATTGTTTGGATGTATGATACTCATGAAAATAACTGGTAATAATGCATACGTTTGCAAAGTATTTGAAGGAGAGAATGTCATTAATATTTCTCCTTCATATTATGCTATATCAAGAAGTCCTAAGTACACTGGATGGTAATTTCAGCAAGATAGTAACATAATGAGAACATGACGCTAGATGGGATAACGCTTGGCAGCAATTGTGGCACATTAGTTCCACATATCACCACCAGGTGGCTGATCATTTGCAATGTTGAAGGTACTTGTCCAACTACTTAAGGTTAGAGAGTCACCAATCATTCCATAATTACGCTTTCATATGTCAGATATTCTTAAGATCAATTTTCTTCCTGTTGCCTTTCCTGCTATGAAAGGATTGAAAGGTTTTATAAGAGGTCAAAATTTTAAATAAATTTAGATAAATGTGCAAGACTATCCATGAAGGCACCAGAATAAAACCGAATTGTATACTTCAAAAACTGTTTGATAATGAATAGCTTGAGAAACATAAATGATGATACATGTGAAATGATGATATATGAATCATGTTAATTCATATATTTTGGAAATAACCCATCTTTTTTACCAAGTAAGACATGTCTCTTACATCAAAGGTACTGAAAGGGCTATGTTTTATATTAAATCAAATAGTGGGGGTCATCAGCTGGTCAATAGGAGATTTTACTGGACAAAGGCCAGCCTAAAATCCAGTAACCAATGCCATGTCCCTAGATGAACCTTCAGTGATAGATGATCAATTCTACAATCCTAAAATAAAGTCAGACTCAGACCAGCCACTGAGACGATTCAAAAACACCCTTTAATTAAAATGAGGCAGTTTACTGATAGTTTAAAAGTTTCATTCAGAGGAATTTCTGGTGGTCTTTGGAGACGACGGACTACCTTGCAGGTTTGAGTGTAGTTCATATGTATAATATGGATATAATGATCATAGATTGATGAACAAGTAAAATCTTTTCACAATTTATGATAGAGGAGTACACTGTTACCATCATATATTCACTCAGAGGGTGGACAGCAAAAATGTTAACTCACTTCAGTAAAGATATAACATAAGCAAGAATTTTGGCCGAATATATCACATTTCAGACATAATCAACCAATGCCTTTTCAGTTGTAGAAATAACACACACCATATGGTCATTGAAATTAGTGTAAATCCCAATTTGCTCATTTAAGTGCCAATCAAGCTCTACACAGGACTGTGGCATTTCCCAGGAGGAGCACAAATGATGGATGGATGCGTCTTACAGTGACCCCGATACCCCCATAATATGGGATACTCCCCTAATGATGACAGATAGATGGCGCTGCCACCACCCTATTGTCCACACCCTACCCAGTATTTATACCAGAATTTAGCTGTGCATCTGCAATACCACCGGGGTGCCTTCATTATGTATGAACTAGTATCAAGATTGAACTTCAGCGATTGCAATCACCTCCCTTACCCCCATTCCATGCAAATCCATTAATTACATTGTCAATAATGAATGAAGCATTAGACTGCTCCTAGGTACCCAAGGTAGAGAGTCAATTAGTTTCAATTGTATTCATCTATCAATGAAGTAAGATAGATTCAATTATATACCAAATGTCAGGACAAATAAGTTGAAATAACACACTATTTCGATTAAGTCATACAATGAATAAAACTGATAAAATATTCCTATTGGTTTGATAGTGTGCACTTCAACAATCTATCTGGCCACAAACCATACAAATCAATTATTTAGTGATTACGCATTACCTTAACCCACTGCCACCATAGACCTTATACTATAGTAACCAGGTGCCCAGTACCATCATTATTACCTAATTAAGCTGGTGACAGAGGTTAATCACTTAAACTTATGAGTACCTATATTAATCATGTTACGGTAAGTGGTGTTGCCCTTTTCATACTATTCCAATGAAAAGGAAAATACATTAAGACATGTTTTCATTTCCTTGACCAAATTTAGACTGACTAACATATTTTCTAGCCACCCTAAAATGCAAAGAACAAGGATACATCAGAAATTAGTAGAATCCTGAGGAAAGTTCAACTTATAAGTATATTTCCTGTCCTTTTTGCCGTACAAAGATCTCTGCCTAATTCCTCTCTCCTAACATGAGGAAAAGAAAGGCAAGGAACTCAATACTCATCATACCTATCCATTTTTTACACTCAATAAGAAAAGCAATCTATAAAAGTGATGAGTTATGAGTTAGTGGAGTGTGAAAGACTGAGCGGTGAATTGTTGAATTAGTTGGAAATGTTTCGATCAATCATTAAGTTGGATTTGACCTTTCCCTGCAAGATACACCATCTTAATCAATTACCCAGCATGCATCAGCAATAAGGCTACTTACTTGCAGTCGTCTTCCCAAGGCGGTTTCCTGCGATACAACAGTTATTCCATGTAGTACAAGTTAGCTTTATGAATAACTCATACCATAATAAGATCACAATGTTATATAGTCATGGTGTAGAAGACTCTTGAATTCCAATCCTATGAAAAAGATACCCTTTTCCTCTGAGTAGAATGAATTTTTTATCTGTTAGATAAGCTTTTATACTCATGAAGAGTTATTCTCATAATAAAAGGTACTTTCTTACCCTGGAAAGCCATAACTGCAATCATTCTTCAAGAAGATAATGAAAATATATATTTTCGCCAGCTGACAAGCTCTCATACAAAGTTGCACTAATTGAAGATAAATGGGACAGGAGGTGTTAAATGGTCTGTTTGAGAAACACCTTGAAATGCCAGCACTTCCCACTTATAATGCCCTCCTACAGGATTTGTTGGCATCCGCAGAGACATCCTATCTTAATTATGGCCAATTTGTGTTATTTTGTATTCTGATACGAGGCAATCAGTGAAATACCAGGGTGGCAACTGGTCCCTGAGCCACCCTGATTAAGGCCATAAAGCAAAGGGGCTGTGAATATTTATAAGGGTGCAGAGCATGTAGGGATGAACTTGATGGGCGTAGCTGATGGGTTTCTGCATTCTGCACCCATTATATCTTGATTAGGGTTCACCCGGGGATCTCAGGCACAGTACCTGGGGCCCGCAAGTTCAGAGGGTACATCCGGGTTTGCTAATAGAGAAATGGCTGGCCAGGCTCTAAATGAGAAAAGTTTTCAGGACCACGCAACTTCTCCTACTCCGGGTGATGATATCCCCTAAATGATGATTGATATCCCGTAAATAAGTTTGGTAATGTGGACAACTGGTAGCAAAGCTGAAAGGGCACATCATGGTTTACTATTAGGGAAGAGAACTGATATGGCTAAAATAAAATAAGGTTTTCTGGAATCATGATATTGTTTTCTTTTAACAGCTGATTTGTATGAGCACTTCTGAAGTTCTGATGATGATGAGGAATGTGATTCAGTCGAAAGCAAAAAGATGGCTTTACCTGAAACTGTATCAAGCAATTCACCATAAAGCTATACATACTAAATATGAATTTTGGTGATAGCCACTTTGTCGACATTCACGGGCAAATCCAAACATGCTAGTACATGCATATGGATAACTGAGTAGAAAAAATGGATTATCCAGGGAAAAGAACGCCAGCTATGAATCACTAGCAACTTTCTTACATGCCTCAAGTAGGGGTGTAATTGCTGTCCTTGTGCAAAGGTGAGGCACAGTCAGTGGGTATCACACTGAAGAGATTGGCCACAAGGGGAGCTCCTATATACTAAGTGATATATCCCTAACACTGCATAGGGTATCTAGAGTATAATTGTCAACATTCAAAATCCTCAGTAAAATAGTTCTTCATTTCACCACCAGGTGGCTGCAACTGGCACACACAAATGGGTTTGGTAAATGAGTTAGCGGAAGCCAATTTTATCTCAATGCTCCCGCATCCAGTCCAGAGAAAAACAATGACAGCTTGGAGCATGAACCTTTTGCTTTTTCATCATACCTCCCCAGGTATTATTACAAAACAAGATTGCTACTTGCTGGAAAATTGATACCATAAATTTCTGTGCGTGGACAGCCAAAGTGGCAAAATTGCTGTTTTCTGCTGTAGTTCACATGAAAGGGGAAAGCGAACTCATTTCTGATTGCCAAGTTGTCAACTTGGACACTTATTGCGAGAAGTTTATGGACAATAACTTGGCATGGACGAGTGATAAACAATTAGCTTCTTCCTTTCATTAGCTAAGAAAACAATATATTTTGATCTGAGCTCATCCGAATGAGATCATTTCCTCATAAAATCAGATCAAAAATATTCTGTGATACCATAAAAATCATGACAGGAATGAAGGGACAATACCTGATTATGGACAAATGTTTCAAAAATCATCTTTATCCTTACATTATTAGCTAAGAAACAATAGATTTTGACCAAGGCTTATTATTTGGGGCTGCCCCAATAACTGAAAGAGATTGAATCTCGCTCACACCATGTGAGTAAGTTGTATACTGCCTGTCTGTATACTGTGGGTTTCCCTGTACTCCAGTTTCCTCCACCATTTACAACTGGCTAGACAAGATTTACCTTTAATATGGCAAAAAGTAATGATAAAGGAAATTCCAAATGCATGGCTTAACTATCAGTTTGCTATTAGCATATTCAAGGAATTTCTTAGCTACCATCATCATGGTAGAGAGTAAACGGTTGTATGGTGCTTGCATTTCTCTTTCACTTTTTGCCTCATCCAGGCACTTCAAAGCTCAACAAGTTACATAAATAAGTCCTCCTACAAAAAGTCAGCACGAAGCATCTGCATGGATTGGTACTCGAAACTCCAGAGAGTACATGCAATGCAATAACAACCACAGCATGACTTCTGCTAAAAATGTTGTTAATTGACAATAACCGTCTGACTACTTTTGTATTTCAGATTGTGTGTGCATATACATATAATTGTGAGTCTCTCCAGATGTTATAAAAGTATAACTCTAACATCTTAATTTATTTCTAAACTTTCTGGTGTCTAGACTGACCAAGTGAGTTTTCACCAGAAAACATCCTATTTCTGACTGGCTTAATCATATCATGTACATGGCTTAACCATTGCCATGACTGACTTCCTGTCTCAACGATTAGATTCAATACCAACATTTCAATTCCTTGGTCTACTTATATCACCTTTGATGTCTAAATACAGGATTTCAGTGCATAAGGTTGATTTTCAAGAAGAAAGCGCAATATGGCAGAAAAAGAGATGAAAAATCTAAATTCCAAATTCCTTATCACTGCCTGATTGTCCCTAACATGTGATGATGTAACAGGCTCTCTCATTAATCACACCTGACAGCCGGCTCATTCAGGCTTACATCAAAATGCTTTAACCTTTATCACCGCTCCCACCGAGACCCATCAATACACTTAGATCATCCACAATCACCCAGCAACTGCCTGTCACGGCCACAAAATCATTAGATAACAAACTCCTCTAGGAATATCAAAGCTATCATGGGCTCAAAATACCACACTACCACATAAAATCAAACAAAAAAGGTTCAAGCTGTGGCAGATATGAATATTCAAAATGGAAGATCTAGAGAAGTGAGTAACGAAATGAGCAAGGACAGACATAAACTTCTGAATAGGTGCCAATACAATTCCTGCAATATTGATGGCGAAAATACAAGTCTATGTTGCTCTGGGCTACCAGAAGGAAGGAAATCTTTTCTTTTGACTTTTTTTGGTATTAACCAAATATTTTCCTATAAAACCATCTTCCATGACGTGGCTGAAGTGCAAATTGCCCTTTGAGTATATTTTGACTCAATAGGCTATTAAATAGAGTTGGTATAAGGATTTGAAGTAGATCAGTAGCTAAATCTGGACAGGCAGAAATTTTAGCATTGCTGTTTTAGAGAGACATTTTTAAAATCCTGGGAAAGACCCTGACTCCCAACAACTCTAGTGCCCCCCCCCCCCCCCCCCCCCCCTGGGGATCCAAATAGAACTAAACACGGGCTGACCTCAACTCATATCATACTAATCATATGGGTAAAGCTTTATTAGGTGCATTAGAGACAGACATATAACCCTTATGCTGCTGGTGGCTAATTTGGCCAATACAAAATGATGCAAAAATACTGAAAAATGACTGAAACCCTGGCAAATAGGTACTAATCTGAGAGTACTCAGTGAGAGCTATCCAATGAATACCAACATGATAGAGTTTAGATGGTTTTCAAAAATCCTTGCGTCCTTAATTGTGCTTTGGACGAAAGTAGCCTCAGCATTTGAAGGGTTAACACAGATTTAAAGCAAGTGTAGGTACTGACCTGGTTGAGATACTTCTCCGAAAGGCTCATTCCCTGTCGCTGAGTGACCATGCGGATGGTTCTCAGCCACTCGGAGAGCTCGTTGTACTGCTGCATGAACTCCGTGAACGAAACTTTGGTGTTGATGCACAGGTCATCGCTCTCCCACGAAAGGTCGCTCTCTGTCGACTGCAAGAGAGGAAGGAAAAGAAACAATTAATTTAATGTGAAAACCATGAGATGATCAGAAACCCATATACATACTTACAAATTAGAATAGAAACCATATGAAATAAGCAATGAGGAAGGAAAAGAAACAATTAATCTGCAGTAAAAACCATGAGATGATCAGAAACACAAATGCATACTGTCAAATAAGAACAGGACCCATACAAAATAAGCAATGCATATAAAAGTTAAGTAAAGTTCCAAGAGTTGATCAGAAACACAAACAAATACTGTCAAATCAGAACAAAAACCATAAAAATAGCAAAGCATTTCATATCTAAATGAAGATCGCTTGCTACTGAGATCACATTGTCTTTATGAAAAGATGTTTATGACTGTTGTATGAATGTCTTTGGTGTCTGACTCAAAAATATGACACCCTAAATACTCTGTTATATAACATACTAGCTGGAGGGCCTGCCTGTCATATCATAGCACTACACATAAATATCATATATATCATTTATGACAAACACAAGGCATCAACAACAGTGTGAAGTTATATGCTTTAGAATCGCTATATGGAGATCTAAATAAGGTTCTACTCTTCCCACAAAGCATCCATTGAGTTCATTTATAGTCGGAGTCGCCAAGAGATCAAACATCTACAGGCCAAAAACAATAAATCACACTGTAAAGCTAGTTCTTTCCATAGAACCTCAGGTTTCTACAGGGAAAATTATTCCTTTTCATTTAGTGATCAATCCTTGATTATCAATTACCAATATCATCATGCTGAGGGCAGGTATGACACCTGAGCTTAACGAGACAGGTAATCACACAATGGATGATGGTACCTGTCCCTGGGCAGACATCAGACATCAACTTAAAGATACCCTACCTGAAGGTGATTACAGAGCCACGTTCATTCAAGCCAGGTAATGAATTAGTCTACCTGTGATCAGGAGCTTTATGAATATGGACGAGTATTGATTAGCTGATCAAACAAGTCCTAATAGTTGTAATAACGCCTCCAATTAAGCCATGGACATGGTGAGAGTGGGCTATAAACTACTATTCCAGCTTGGATTTGAGAGATGAAAGAGGTTCATTTTCTCATGGAAGTGACTCACAATTCTCTAGACATCATACATGGCTTAACATTAAAGTTAAAGATGTGCTGTCTCTGCCCGTATTTAATGCAAACTGTACAGTATAAGTAAAGATAAGGGAAGATAGTCTTAGCCAGCAGGGTGTCTGGGCGTCTTTTGGAAACCCAAACTCTTAAAATTCAACCCTCAGGACACCCAAATCTTTTTGTGAAGAATCTTTCAAAATGTCAATCTCAATCATATCATTGAATTCTTTTTATCTCCATATAATTCCCATAACATTGGATAAGGACATAATGCCTTATTTTGATAAATTCATACATGTTTATGGTTGCAATCTGAGTATATTGTAGTTCCCCTTAAAATATTTGGACACCCAAAAGTTTTATAATTGCCAAATTAAGCCACCCAGTTTCTAAATCCTGGCTAAGACCTTGCCCGTCAAGTAACTGGGTAAAGAACATGCATGATATTTCCTAGTAAATATTTCTCAGTATGTCCCGCCTAGGTCAACCCTCAGGTTTTCCTGACTTTATTGTCTTCAGTGTCAGACATGTAAGCTGTGCTTGATCAGGCTGTTGTATTACAACCAAAGGCCTCCTATTGAGCTGCTCATGACACGGACAGTAATGATTTATTACAATCTTTGTCATCTCCATACATTTTAATAAAGATTGATGACATAATCCATAAAATATCGATTGCAGTCCTTGTATGCTAAAAACAACTCCTCGTGGAATCAATTTCACAGACAGGCTGAAAATGCCAGCCTGCAACTGCTAGCATAGTCAGACAGCTAATGATCATACCCCTGGTATATAGCTTCATCATTCACTCATCAGCACAATCAGTATTATTCTCCCTGTATCTTTACTCGTGAGGAGAAGTCTTCGTTCACACCAGCTTGAATTACTGCTTGTTCATGAAAAGGACATCAATGCTATTCAGGGTCTTAGCCAGGATTTAGAAACTGGGTGCCTAAAATTGGCAATTGAAAAGCTTTGGGCGTCCAAATTTTTGAGGGGGACCACAATACACTCAGACTTCAACCATAAACATGTATGAATTTATCAATATAAGGAATGATATCCTTATACAATGTCATAGGAATAATATGGAGATGAAAAAATTGATTATATGCTTGAGATTGACATTTTAAGAAATTCCTCACCAAAAAAATTGGGTGTCCTGAGGGGTGCTTTTTAAGGGTTTGGGTTTCCAAAAAGATACCCAGACGCCCTGCTGTCTAAGACCATGATGCTATTTGTTAAATGTCAAGCTTTGCTTTCGCAATGAAATTGGAGAGATATCTTGACACTTTTCAGTCTTATATATTCTTCGGAAATGTTACATAACTTAAAGCTCTTGCATAACCCAATATACATATGCATATAAATAATTACATATATATATATATATAAATATATATATATATATATATATATATATATATATATATATATATATATATATATATATATATATATATATATATATATATATATATATATATATACATATATATATATAAAGATAAGACTTCTCAAATGAAAAATCATTCCATTTCTTTTTCAAACTCAAACTAATAGCTAGCCTGGTGTGAGCATCTGAATACAACTACTACTGAAAATATCAGAATGGATTCTTTCTGCATTCCACAGTTGGCTGACTATGTCTGGTGGGTAAAATGATGAATTGACTCTAAATGGCCTGACAAAAAACTAGCCTTATTCATAGCCATTTTATGGGCCTGATCACAGCCCATTCTGTGTACGGTTCCTGATCCCCTAGCCAGTTAATGCATCACTAATGGGCGATGCAGTTATGGTAAGCAATAGGAAACATTTAACCCATTCACATCTGAAGCGTATACATGGTTTGGCACAAATGGAAATATATTGATACAAAAGCAATATTTTAAGCAAGATTTGACTAAAAATTTATGGTCCAGTTGAGTTTGACTCTATGTCTACTTACATCTTTAAAATATTAATGTTACTCATGAATCGTGTTCTAAGGTGTCAGACCATGTCTACATCTGTGATGTAAATAGGTTAAATATGTTTTTCCTACACACCACAACCAGAAAGAAAGTTCTAAACCTAACACATCAGTTAAGGTTTGCTTGCAAACTCTTAGAGGCATATATATATATGTAAGCTTTGTCTTCTTAGCTTATTTTCCTGAATAACAAATCAGTTGCTGTGTTTTGAAACCTAGTTTCTCCTACAACAGTATGATAGTTTGTGAGTTTTGGGATATAACAGGTTAAAATAATAATTCCCTCTAGTTGTGTTCTCATTATTTCAGCAGTAGAACTCAGACTGACTCACCACTAGACCTGCTTCACACAACCACTCCCCACTGGGATGCAAATTGGATGATTATACTTGGTGAATTGAAACAATTATTAATAAATGAAGCATTCTCAATGAAGGAAATTACATCTGGGTACCAGGCCTGGGTATATGGAGAAGGTGTTACAATTGCACTATTCATTAACAATATCCTTTGCTCAATATTTCATTGAGTGGAAATAGAACTAAAAGGTATGAACAAGTTATGTATGGACTTGAATATTCTGTAAACTCTACCTGGAGGTATTAGGGCGATAGACAAAAGAAAGTATTCCTTAATGAACTGCATGCAGTAGAATGCAAATAAATGCATGTTGAATACCCATGAACATTTAATACCCAACGACACTTCAAAGAATACTGAGGCAAAAAACCTTCTTTGATGTTCTTGCCTACATGTATAAATATGAGTATATGGATGGCTTAAGAATATAAGGATTTCAATGCTTAATGATGAAGATGATGACCTTAAGGTTGATGATGATAATGATGATGATGATGATGATGATGATGATGATGATGATGATGATGATGATGATGATTGTAATGGTGATTGTGTTGATGATGATGGTAATAATTGTGGTAACATTTAAGGGTGAAGGTTGTTATCATCATCATTATCATCATCATCAGTCATGCTGACCTTGGATGAAATAAAAAGTAGTCTAGCCATAAAAAGACTATGAATACAAAACCCATACAAAGTGTTTATTTTCATAGCGTGATGTCCACATATCAGCTCATTCACAATTAGAAAAACATCCTGCAACCTTGACAAAGGTTTCCTTTAAACTAAGCATTCAGAAAACATGTCTGAATTGATAAAAATAAAAGGTCATGTTAACAAAAATGATCAAACATGCTTTTACTTTAAGCAAAACAAAAATGAAATTTGATAAAATCCAAAACTACTTTCATCTAATTATCAAGCATGCATTTTATTGGGCTTGTCTGATGATTTTTATGTGCGGGAGTGTTGATAGGTTAAGCGAGCACTCTCTCACACTGTTGTGTTTGACGCCCTCTAGATTCCGTGGCCACTGGAGCTGACAGCTCAAGCTGTGTGGTGCTGGCAAACTCCTGCATGAAATGTCAGCCTCTTTCCCTGACCTGAGGCTGTCCTTGAAAGAGTCTCTAGCTAGCCTTAATGCTATAGTACAGTCCTGAGCATGCTGCCGTACTGTAGCCTAGCTGTATATATAAATGTATGCCTGCATCTATACTACATAAGGAATTGTGGCCTAATGTTGGCATTTTTGTTCACACCATTGCCACATGAGGGGGTTGTAATGGTAGTATATTATTTCCAAGTACCCTCCTAGTATACCGCAGTGCCATCTATCCACAAGGGATGACATCTTAATATGGCTTGGTAGGAAGGCTAGCCCTACTGTAGAACTACAGGCCTGTGGATCACACAACACATGTCTCTTACTGAGGGTCTTAATGTGAGCGATGTCAGGTAAGTATCAAAGGATAGGGTGACGAAACAACATAAATCACCCAAGCTAAGAACAACACGCCTGAAAGGGGACAGCCATTCAGTAGTCGATCTAAACAGGAAAACACCCTATATGCTGGATAAATACAAACACAAGGCCCTGAAAGTAGTCTTTGATTCAATAATTCAATAATTAGCTTTTAGTGCTGAATGCACAATTGTCATTTTTTACATTGAATCATTGAGAAATATTCCCCACGTTTGTATAACCCTAAATTAACCTGGCTGAAAATGTGTGATTGTACCAGTTTATAAAACATTACATACTGATTATTCAAGGGCTCATATATAATTTACCAGAATATTGAATGTAAACAACGAAAACTTGAATGTAATTTCAGGTGGCAGGTTATATATTTTTACACAGCTGCTCTTTAAGGGAAGGCTCAATATTCCATTTGATATTGATTTTCATTCAGATAACACTAAGTATCATACTTTTCTCACAGAACAACCATGATGGGTACAATGAAATTAAAGAGGGGAGAAGTATATGCATCAGTTAGGCAATTATAGCTATTAGTGTATTGATCACTGAGACAATAATATAAGCGAGATGATAACAGCATGATAGAGATCAATACTGTCTGACATACATACAAAACACATGGCTGATCATGATCTCTCTCTCTCTCTCTCTCTCTCTCTCTCTCTCTCTCTCTCTCTCTCTCTCTCTCTCTCTCTCTCTCTCTCTCTCTCCCTCTCTCTCTCTCAACAATATAAGCAAGATGATAACAGCATGAAAATATTGCAATGAGGAAAATTGTAATAATGCATGATGATGATAATGATGTTGATAACTATGAAAATAGTGGTGGTGGTGGTGGTGGTGGTGGTGGTGGTGGTGGTGGTGGTGGTGATGATGATGATGATAATGATGATAAGTATAGTGTTGTTGTGGTAGTAATAGTGATGAAAATGATGATAATGATGATTGTGGTGGTAATAATGGTGACTTCGACGTTGATGATGATGATGATGATGATGATGACGATGATTGTGATGATGATGCTGTGTTAATGATGGCAAACTTGTAAGAAGCAAATAATGATGGCAGCATTACAATAATTTCAATGTTTTAAAGTATCTGTGAGGGATACTTTTATAAAGAGTAAATGTTAATGATGATGTCAGCCAGCAACATGGGAGAACTAATCTATAGTATAGGACCAGAAAACTTATGTATTCTATCCAGGAGGTCTTTCTGGCAACTAGAATGATTGAAGAGAAATAATGATCAGTGAAAACCCAATAACACTGCTCTTGGAGCTCCTGTTTGCTACTAATCCTCTTTGGTAATCCCCATGCCAATAATCTAGAGCTGGCATGTGTGCTTTACTACACAGAACTGTCTATTCATTATGCAACAACATGCAGCAACCAACAGCGTCTCTGTCTCTCTCTCTCTCTCGTCTCTCTCTCTCTCTCTCTCTCTCTCTCTCTCTCTCTCTCTCTCTCTCCCTCTCTCTCTCTCTATCTCTCTCTCTCTCAATCCCTCTCTCTCTCTCTCTCTCTCTCTCTCTCTCTCTCTCTCTCTCTCTCTCTCTCTCTCTCTCTCTCTCTCTCTCTCTCTCTCTCTCTCTCTCTTTCCACCCCCCTCCTATCTGAGCTATCTGAGTGTTCGGATCTCACACAATAGAGGAGCTTGTCTCCATCCAGGCTGCAGACTTTCTGATAGGAGTGAAGCTTCTAATCAAAATGAGATAGAAGGAAAACAATTTACTAAGTCAGCATGAATGTGATACACAATGTCTTAATAGTTAGTAGTAAATGCTCCTAAATCTACTAAAATAACATGAACTATTTTACTCTGTGAATATGAACTATAATGCATCTCATATTCATAGTTCAGTGAGCTAGTACTATGAGGAGGGCAAGCAAAAAATGCATTTTTCAATACTGGTCATAATTCAATTTATTTCATGCACAACTGCAGCATGGCTCATTAATTCATTATTCATAAGTGTGTCAAGCTGAGAGCCTCTGTGAGAGTGGCTGTGACAAGTCTGGTCGGAGCACAGTATATATAGTGGTGCAGTGCACTAGGCTGAAAAGGCTTATGCTATGATAAAGTGGATGTGGAGTGGCAAATGACAGGTAAAGAAAGAGCCATTGAGAGCATTGAAGGCAGGAGGGACACAAAGGTGTGAAACCTCCATCTACATACATTCATTATATATGCAAATCTACCTTTTATATGCAAATCCCATTGTCTCAATAATGCTTTCCAGTGCAGAGATTATGCACAGGGAAATATTGGTTTGCATGAAGAATGCGACAAGATATTTCAAAGAGTTTTGGAAAATTGTACTGCCAATTTAAGTTGATACTTTTAAAAGAATATTGATAAAGATTCTATCATAGTTTACATACATCAACTGAACTGTAATTACTGAGCCAACCCTATTTAGAAAGAGCCCTGGCAAGACATCAAAAGTGGTCTTTTAAAACAGGTATTCTTATTCAAATGATGTAGAATGTACTACTGCATATATGTAAATATATTTGGGTATATTGGGACCAGTCGTGCTAAATGGGTACAATCTATGTATTTTTTTCAGATGGTTGACTGAAATTAAATAAACCTTATCAAGAACACATAGAAAACCACAGTACTGATAATGCCTATTCCATGTTCCCTATGCCCCACATGTGATTTATTGAGATCTACCAGCGAGCCTTTATTTCCATTATTGATACCAATGCCCAGGCTGGAAGTTTTAATTGATGGTCGTGAAGGTTGGGTGACAGCATGCTAGGCGCCAGGTTTTACGTTCTAGTTATGCCTATTGATTTTGCAATCAATGGACCGCACTCAGGCCAAGCTGGCTGTTTTCTTAGCATTACCTTACTTGTTTGCTGTGACCTCTCTCATTTCACTCTCCACATGGAATAGTGCAATATTTAAACAGGATTCGTCCTGTCAGTAGCAGTCACCTCATCAGGTAACTTGGTGTTGTACCTTAACTCTCTCATGACCAAATTACACTGAGAATTTCATGGAAATACAAATTTCCTTAACCCTTCCAATGCTGAGGCTACTTTTGTCCAAAGCACAAGGACGCAAAAATCTTTGAAAACCATCTAAACCCTGTCATGTTGGTATTCATTGAATAGCTCTTGATAAGTACTCTCAGATGAGTACCAATATGCTAGGGTTTCAGTCATAGGCCAAATTAGCCACCAGCAGCATAAGGGTTAAGAGTATGTAACGGTAAGTTCAACATTTATTTGTAGGTAATTATAAGGCCAAATCACACTGATAACCTCATATCATGGAAATACAAATGTCTTAAAGAATACTTAATGGTAAGTTCAACATTTATTTTTAGATAATTATCAGGCCAAATTACACTGATTATCTCATGGAAATACAAATTTCTTAAAGAAAACATAATGGTAAGTTCCATATTTATCTTTAGGTAATTATAAGGCCAAATTACATCGTTCACAATGAGATGTTTCACAGTATACATCTTAGCGGAGGTCTTTATGTTATAACATTTCCATAATTATTTCCATGCTAGCAGATTGACCTGGTTTTATATCATGCAATATTCATCCAGTGAGCAAACAATTATCTCACATGACAACTATGCTCAGGAGCCATACATCATAGCAGCCTCACCAAACTCTGACATTCAAACCTGTAGCAGCCAAAACTATCTGACTATTTTGGTGATATCTCTCAAACAAAAACAATATTTAGAAAACACTCGAAGGAGAATTGTTCATCAGAACTCCATCTAAAACTCTCCTTGAAATATTTTGTGAATCTATGCTTTGTTTCGAAGTTATTTTCAAAAATATGACAAGTCCAGACGACAATTGTAAGTATATCTCCAGTCATGAATGGGTTAATTCATGTGCACAGGAGGGGAAACCAGAGAGATTCAATGGCACAAGGGTGATTGGCTGATGCATTATTTAGTCCTAGGGGAAGCAGGGCCAAAAGGCTTATGGTGACTGGTCACACACCTGTCTCAATTAACATGATTTACCTGTAATAACAGGTAATAAGCGGGTAATAAGATAAGAAATAATTTACACAAACTCTAAAACATAACAGAAAAATATTTCACTGAATATTGTACAAATTTATACTGATCCTGAATGAATTTATGGTACAGCTAAAATGTATGTGGTGGTAAGGTGCTCACATGTATTTCCAAAGAAAATTTCCGTCAATGTGTGTCTATATAATATGAAATGGCCTTGAAGAATATTGCATATTAACTGTTAAAGTCCAGAAGTCTTTCCATGTTTGACTATCAGCCTAACATGAGTACTTCACTAAGAAACTGTAAAACATATTTCGTGAGTGCACAATTTCTTTAGTACCGTACAACCTGATGACAAAGACAGATAACGTAAATCACTTGAGAAAAAGAGCACATTGAGCTTTGACCTGAACATGAGGTCAATGTGATCTGTAGTGAAGCATGTGTATGGAGTCCGTCTGGTATGTGCATCACACCCAACTTCACTGATTCAGATGTTAGCCTGTCTGCGAAATACTCAATGAAAAAACGTGTTTGTCTAGGCACTGAGCATGCACGATTTCTCTGTTGTTTGGGTAAGGATCTTTTCTGTTCGCACATGGCTTCAGAGTGAAATGAAACATGTTGCCTACGTGTGTCCTATGGATGGCCTCGCTCCCATCAGAGCATTAACCCATTCATGCCTATAACGCCCAAAACCAAAACCGCCTGATTATTTTGGTGATATCTCTCATACAAAAGTTATTTTCAGAATGATTTATGAATAATTTCAAAGTTACTTTAAAAAGTATGGAGCTTCAGAAGACAGGTACGCAGAGACCACGAGGTAACACAGCAATGGAATATTACATCTTCTCTATGTAACATGTATACCTGTTGCATGTGTTCCTATCAAGGGTCCCTAGCACTCTGAAGGCAGGTGTGAAAAAGATGTGTAAAGATCACCAGCTAATGGAATGCTATATCTTCTCTAAGAAGCATGTGCACCTGTTACAATTATTCCCTTCAAGGGTCGTTAGCACTTCACGGACAGGTGTAAAAAAAGGTGTGGTTTAGAGATCACCTGGAAATAGAATGTTATAATCTTCTCTAAGACGCATGTGTACATGTACCTGTCACATGTATTCCTCTAAAGGATAATAAGTTCTTCAAGGGCAGGTGAGAAAAAGTTATGTAGAGATCACCTGGCAAACACTACATCTCCATCACTTACCAACACCTTCATAACCCTGGAAATAAACTGTTTCCACTGTTGAATAGCAGTTAGTCACAGTAACGGTGTGGTCCTTGGCCCCCTTTTTATTCCGCATGCTTGGCAGGATAGGTATGGCAAGCCTTCCAATCCCGGTTAGAAACTCCTATGTACAACCTTTGAGCACTTCAGACAAAAGGGGTGTGTCTCATCTGGGTTACAGGTGGAAGGAATTTGTGAATTTTCAGGCCAATTGTTCCAAAATTTGTAAAACGAATAAAAAATGTAGGTTTTGAGCATTCTTAATTTAGTCATTTTTTGATATGAGGCAAAAAAAGCATGAAAGTTTCTCTAAATGGAAATTGTCAGGCTTACTCAATTGTTGTAAGTAGGGTGATTTGTTTTCAATATATAGTTCTAACTTACTTGGACTAAGTGCACAACGAAAGATAAAAGTCATCATTAAGGTATCCATTGCAATAGGAAGTACCACAATTTAGCATTCCAAAGTTAGTATAATCTAACAGCATACATAGTTGATTGTTTTTTCACAAAACTTATGTAAGCATGGTTCAAATACCTATTTCAATATGATGGATAGGTTTAAGAGTTCAAAGAAGTAGAGTGTATGATAAAGGAATCCAGATACATTAAAGCAGAGGAAGTTTTCCATAATAAATAATCCTCCCTATTTTTATCTGATGATAGGTTTAAGAGTTCAAAGAAGTAATTTTTAGTATATGATAAGTGAATCCAGACACATTAAAGGAAGTTTTCCATGATAAATAATCCTCCTTACATCATTTTTTTTACTGAGAAATTGTATCTTTGTTATTTCAGGAATCCAGGATGTATAATATAATAATTATGTGATTTATCTCATGCATAAGTGAGGATGTCACAGTGCCATGTCAGCATAACATAACACAGTGCCCAGTCCCGCTAAGGTCAACCCCCCCCCCCTCCTCATTCTCCCATGCCTGCTATCTACTGGTGTACCATTAAAAGTTACCCACGGCTGATATTTAAAGAATTGAACATCAATTTATTTTCACAATATAGCAAGCACCCATAATCTAGCATCAATCAAGTATTCCCTCTTTGTTTGTTTCCCTTTCAGGATCATTAAGACTAGTACTAGGATGTTTAGAATTTTGAGAAACCTTTCAAGTAATCGAGCTACCGATTGTGCAAACAATCTCAAGAACTGGCATGCATAATAGCCATAAATATTTATCAGAGACTTGGCGAATCCTCGGACAGAACTAAAACCTTTTCCTACTAGGAATCTAGAACAGCTTGAACACACTGGAACCTCAGCTTAGAAGTATGAGCACTGTCTCCTTGGGTACAACTTTACGCGGTTCATTAAGTTTTAGATGGGTGGTTCTCACCAAGAGAAAGATATTTTAAATCAGTATCCTTTTAGAGTGGATGCTGGCACTGGCCAGTCTTTAAGGGCAGGTAGTTTTCTTAAACTGGTCTAACTTTACTCCAAAATACTGGCAGAACTCTTCAAAGAGATGTGATTGATTTCTGAAGTAATTTGGTTGAGTGATTAAATCAGCGGGTTCTTCCATTGAAGACTGAATTTCATTTCATACACTCTCATATTTCACAGCTGATATCAGAACATTGCTTTGCTCAAGTGATACTAATGAAATTACTGAGAAATATCTGAGTTTAAGAACCTGGCAGTCATGAATGTCAAGTACTGGTGAATCTGATGTCAACAAATCATAAATAAAGCATATACTACAAAATTCGTTGAATACCCTCAATTATAATCTTTAACATCTGAGAGAGTTGGTATGTACATTTATCTATACTTAGAGAGATGGTGATCGAGGCCTGTTTGGTTTGAACTGCTGCACAATTTATATCCAGGTTATAAACAGATCTTATCAGTAGGTATTGAATGGTATGGACATATGAGAACAGAGTGATGAGGGTGATGAGTCGGGTAGCATTCCTTCTTAGCGATAGCATCTCCAGCATCCATCACTGCTATCTAATGGAGACAGCAATGATCTGGAGAATGATCACAGACAAATACATGATATGCCCCGTCCTTCACCTTTACTAGAGGCATAAATAACTCAGATAATGTACCTCTCTGCCTTTGCCTTTACCTTAAAAGCATCCATACGTAGGTGAATTCAGGTCTTAAAATCATACCCATGACCATACATATGTTTCTTAACCCATACATCCCAAAAAAGCCTGACACTTTTGGCAATTTATCTTTCTGAAAAATGTTTCTGAAAAATGTTACTGAGAAATGTTACTCAGAATCTTTTACCTAAAACTCCTTAAACATTGTTTTATTATCAAGATATTTATATTTTCTGAGTCAATGTGTATCCTACCTATAGATGTATAAAGGTGAATGGTGCATGACAAACATGGAAAACAGTACTTATATGTATTCACCAGAATCAGTCAATGTAACTCCACAGCATCAAGGACATGCGGGGGAAAAACAAGGCGTGTGTCATATTGAAACGATATGCACTGCTGATAGGGGTATGTCACATACACAGTCTAGCATACATCAAAACATGAACATCAAAAGAGCATACTATCTAGTTCTATGATAATTCACTGTGTTCCATATGTATATGGTGCATCATTGGCATTTCAGTCACACATTGATCTAAGGTGATTGTAAGTACATATTTCTCACCCTAATGTTGGAAAAAACATCAATGAGACAACCACCTGTTGGGGATTAACACTGTCTAAGTACTGGTTTACTCTGTGGTAGCCAAGCCTCTAGACCTTACTGTTGTTTTACCCGGCAATATCTTTTCCATAAGTTATAACGATTCATATTTTTCCTGTCATTGGTCAAAGGGACATCGTCTGTAATCAAGCTGTACATTCCTTACTATTGCTACTCAGTGGGCTTTGCCTGGCATTGAGAACCTAGATCAACCACTCTGGCATACAGCAGTGCCATTTGTACACATGAAATGTCAGTTTTTTTTCAGATTCTGGACTGAGGGCAAGGTAGCCTAGCTACTCAGCTTTACTGTTTTATCATATTATGTATTTATAAATCAATGCTCACTCCTACATAAAGGCATGCCCACTATTTGGTCATTTTGTTCATATGATTGATTGAAACGCATAGGGGTTGTTTATGAAGTAGATTCTCTATTTCCTACTGTAACATACCACAGTGCCATCTATCCACTATGGACAACAATTGAATCTGGCCTAAGGTTTGCTATAGGTAGCTTGCCAATAGTCTTGCATATATGTTTTACCTTTTGATATTTAGTCCAATCACAGCTCAACCCTAAATGAAAGCTTAATAGTCTGCTATTTGGGTGATAAGTTTATAGTCTGCCCACCAGGAAGAGTTGTTGACTATTGACCCCCTAAATGGAAGCTTGGTCTGCTTTTTGGGAGAAAAGTTCAAGCTACTGCCCACCAGGTGGAGTTTTAGAAACCATCCAAGCATACCTCAGTGCCATGTTTATCACAGCAGTATTACATGGTTGACCTTTCCAATTCCAGTGCCTGGGAGACAGGCTATCTGACTCTGAGGAGGCGCATCTGGCAGAGATAAAATGAGGATGATTGGTGACCGTATCTTAGATAAGAGCACAGACCTGCTGCTGGTGTTATTATCACTGGTCAGTGGTCAGTGGCTCTGGTTGGTCAGTGGTGCCTGGAGAGATAAGGCGATGATGATGGTGTGGCAGGCCACTGGTCACTTAATTACTACAAACTGTGAAGGAGATCACCCCTGACCTACTGGTTACCACCCTTCTCACACACTTTATTCTATACAAGCAAGACTCCAAATATTTCCCTTTTTGCTATCAAAACAGTCAAAGCTAAAAATCACAATAAACATGTAAGACATATGTTTTTTGGAGGCATGGGGTTTTACTACAAAAATACATTTCACTCTGTGGTGATCAAAAATAATAAATAATACAGAGGGAACTTGTTAAACAAGGGATGGTGAGGGTGAGGGATAAAACAGTCAATCTTAATCCCCCCAAAAAACTATTAGGTTACATTTTGGTTAATATGATGAGAAAGCAAAGCTTTAAATGCTCGCGCAGCTCGATCATATTTCTGCATTCCCCTTCAAATGCAGTCACAAAGTGTTTGTAATTGTTGTCCGTGACGTCATCCTTTACTTGAACTTCGCTGAAACATATTGGAAGCCCCTTCATATGAGCTTCATATTTGTGCAATAACCAAACACAGTATGCGTAGCGATTGACCGAAAATATGGCATAAAAATTACTACGACTTCAACCTGTTGCCAAATCGTCATTTTACGACAGATTTCATCTAGAATTAAGAGACATGTAGAATTATTCGTGGCGGTTGTAGCAATTTAAACTGCATTGAAATCGATTCACGGAATGATGAGTAAAGTCATTTTTACCGTGAACATCGAAGTTACGACTTTGGAATACGCGGAATTCCATCGTAACATGACATCATTTCAATACGTCAGCATTTGTCGCACGTGAGCATGTATGTGTCAGTTGTTGCATAGTTCGGCGTGTGTTGCACGATAGTCGGCGACCAAAACGCTATTTTGACACAATTTAAAGGAAACAATCCAAATTTATTATTTGATTAAGAAATATTTAAAACATGAAACGATCTGGCGGCAAAATGTGGTCTTAAAGCAAAAAGTTATGCTCAATTTTCCGAGGTAATCGAGCGAGCAGGGTCGAGCGAGCGAGCCCGACGAGAGACGAACAGACAGACGTCAACACCAAAAAACCTGCCTCAGTGTGTATCCTGCCATTACACTATATATATACCGTAAATGCTCGCTACGCTGAGCCAGCCTTCGGCCGACTCACTACGCGAGCTATAAATGTTAATTTCATTATATAGTGCCAGCAGGACGCATTAAAGTAAGTGAGAGGCCCAAGCAGGGGCAAGAATATTGAAATTTGAGGGATCAAAAAGGAGGAATTTTCTTAGCTAGGGCAAATGGGGTGTGGTTTAAGGTTTCAGTGTAGTATAAACAGACTCATCATGAGTATCCTTTGATGAAAGCCACATGTGAAATCTGTTACGTTACATATAGTGGCGATAGGCCTGCCCAGTGTTTGATAGTGTATTACCAAAGGCTTATGAGACATTTGGTATTACACCAAAAGCATTCCAAACAGCACCAATTAAGACAACTTAGACTGCCAATAATTCCAATTTCCTTCCATCAAAAATCCAATACAATTTCTCCACATTCTTTATTAGATGAAAACTAAACATCCTCCCTTCAATTACTATCAATCAAACACACTTGACACAGTGATGCAGTGTGTGACAAAACCATGGCAACCACTACGGTTGCATTGTGGGATAGCAGCGGACTATTATGGTATGGCACTAAAGCTCATGTGTGTGTATGTGTATGAAGATAATCCCCTGTGATTAATAAGTAATCCCCTGCCACAGTCAGCTGCCCGCTTTAGGTGCATTGTTCCGGGACAGCAGCAACGCTTGGTCAGCCTGACCTATATAGCAGCAGGACTAATTGTTCAGGTTATTAACCAACCTGCTGGGGTGATCAGAACAACAATGCATTAAGGATATCCTGAAATATTCACATTCTAAAGCAGCTGCCCAACACATACCAGTTATTTCGCAGAATTGTGTTGTAAATCTGGCACCCATTGAAAAAAGAGAACAGTTTGATATCATTATAGTCCCTCCTTATACTAATTGATACCACTAATGACTACTTACCAACATTGATATTTATATTTACAAAAGTGATCACATGACTTTCACAGAGTAACTGAATATGGAGTACTTGACCAAAATGAACAAGGGAGGTTTAGACATGCAGTAGTACTATTCAGCACATCAATATTATGATAAATGTGAATATAAAAGGATAAATAAATATGAAAACATCCATACTATTTGTTCATCATGTTTCATTGCAATATCTGTGGATGGGCTTGTGCTTGTCCATGGGTGTACATTCACACCTAGGAAGATTTCCAAGGCATTTCTCATCACTATAATTGTGCAATAGGATGAGTAAGGATGAAGACGCTGAGGTAATAGCCCTGAGAGATAGCTGCTCAGATAAATATGCATTAACTTCACATAAACTTCAATTCTCGTTCGACACTTTTGCGGTCGTTTGACACGATTGTGGTTGCGGTTGATTGTGATAGGGGGATGGTCACTCTGATGCTGAAGAGGGGATGAGTCAGTGGTTCATTGTGTGACTAAGCTCCCTAAAAACCATGACACACTTTGACCTAAATAGTTTGAGGTGTTTACCCTCAATACTTTACTGCCCCCCTTGGAAAAATGAAGAGTAATACAAAAGGCAATTACTGCTCATAGAGAGACTGATATGCAATCATGTGAATGAGCCTTTTTCTCTAAGGTGAGTTATGATAGAGATATCTCTGGATATGATTAAGATGCTGCATTCTTTGCGATACAGACCTATTCATATTCAATTTTAAGTTTTAAGTTTTAGGTTTGAATTCACTGTCAGCATAAAAAGTAAGTGGAGGAAAGAGCGTAAGGTGAAACCCCCTTTATGCATATACTTACTGTTTTTAGCCAATAACGAAAAATGCTACTTTCCTCGGAAGTCAGCAGAATTAGACAATTAGACCCCATTTTATATATGAAGCCCCTTCTCTCAACCCGTGTATTTCACAACAAAGTGAAAAGATTCAATCAAAGGTCAATTTCACAATAGTTAAAGGTAAAATTGGTTAAATTCCCACGATAGAAACATGTTGTGTTCCCTTACATCATGATCTGAGCCTAGTAAGAGGATTGAATCCCAGGCCTCATCAACTCCTAATTCCTAGTTCAATTGCTCTCTCAAGATATACTATACATGCATTTGAAATCTGTGGGAAAATTACTGGACACATTTGGACATGCAGTTCATTCTAACATGTTCCGTAAAAAAACTACTATGTTCAGAATTCTTGCCTGGAGTATTCATCCCTGTAGAGAACTGACTATAACCCTGGCAATATTTGACTGGCAAGAGCATCTATTGGAAAACTTTTCAAGAGAGGTATGATATTCCATCCTCCTTCCTCCACAAAATGGTTCATCTAAATTGTTTTGTTTTAAACATACATGTATTTTTCAAAAAATCACATCATACAGATAACGCTTTTCATGTGGAGTCATGAGCCTGGATGGGTTCTACCCAAATGTCATCTTGATGAATGATGCTATCACAAATTACTTTGAAATAAAGCATAAATCAGTGAAACAATAGGAGGTTAAGTTCAGATAAATTCTGAAGATTTAATTAAATACATGTTCTAAAATACCCTTTTTCACAAAAGTTCTTTAAAACAGTCTGGTTTTGAGCCCTACAGACATGAACAGGTTAAGCTTGTTGGCAGACAGCCTAGACAAGATTCACTCGATAACCCAATATAAATTCAATTGAACTGACTGCGTGAGTAAGCCTGTCACATGTAAAATCCAAGTACTATATACTATTAGAGCTGGAGGCCAAGAGCAACAAGACTGACAGCGTACAGCTGACCACTTGCCAAGTCTGACCAGCGGTCATTTACAGCTAGAATCCTATACGTTTCCTATTTGTTTGTGCTGGTGCCAGGAAGGGGCACGTACCTATGGTTATCAGTGCCACCCAGACAAAACACTCTCTTATATTACAGGTAGGCCACAGAGATAATTGCCTGCAACCACACTGGTGGTCACTTCTGGTCAGCTAGTTCACAGTCAACTGCAGCCAAACCTATTGTAGTCGTCTTCTGGCTAAATATCAGAAATAACTACCAGTAAGCAATCTGGATTTTTTTCTCTGTTATTGGAGGCTAACAGTAAGGTATGGTTGGTGGCGGAGGAAACCTGAGATCATACAGAAAACTCAATCACCTGACTCTGATGTCTCTCACCAAGTACCCTGGTGGCTAAATTCATGATTATGACACATACCTACACTAATAATTTGAGAAATTTTATACTCAAACCGACTTTAAGATGCTCATTAATATTCTTTAACATATAGGGTGAAAACTATCCCATTTAACACTTGCTGACGTATACACAAACAGCTGACATTAAAGCTTCTTCAATTCCTGTCAGCACCTCTTCCTATTTCGGGAAAACTCAATACACAGACTAATTGTGTATATCTAGCATTTCTGGTTTCCAAACAAATGTTCAATATGCAGGTTTTCCTGTAGTCAATTATATTTTCCAGGTTCAATCACTGTCCTAAATATATATTGGTTTTGATTTATTCATCAACATTTGCTGTATTTATCATAAAGTTTCAAAGACTAGAAATGAGTAAGTATAAGTCCACAAACATAAATTCCTTTTGAAAGGTCTAGCCTTCAGAGTTGCCTTTTGTATGTGAAATAGTCAAAAGCGCCCCACCCTAAGGTCATAACGGAACTCTAGAACTGTGCCATGTGACGTCATGTAACTGTCCACATTCCACAGTGACAGACAATGGATCGTGAAGAAACAATGACTCACAATTTGAATCATTTCTTTTCGTGAAAAAACATATATATTACAGATTGATTTTGAAAAAAATCATATCTTTGGATTAACCAAACAACAATTTTGAACCACAGAAAAGAGCACAGCTCTCTTTGATATTCAATTTTGACATAATGAAGTCCTATATACTATATGAGTGCAATGCAGAAAATGCAATTTCCCGACCCTTTTCACACTAGAGCAGGAATGTAACAGATTTCTGAGGAAGCACGTCACCTATGTACAGGAAATGTTAATCTCATCTCAGGCGTCCTCCAGGCCTGGAGTAACCATGACAACTACCTCCCTGCCTCGGCAACCTTATACTCACTATCTTCATCATGCACAGGCCCAATAGCTGCCAGCTAGCACTGTCAAATATCACCCATGAAAAAGATCTTGATTAAACAGGTAGTATTTGATCAGGACTATAAATGTTGTTATTTATGAACACTAATACAGTTAAGCCATGTAGTACATCAGTAAAGTCAATAACACCATTGAGGTGACTAGCAATTTTAATGGTGTAGATAATTGGAATAATAGCATAGATGGGAGATTAGTATTTTAATAATTGATAAGCATGGGTGCCAGAGTTGTGCAGCTCCTAATTAAATTTCATCTCATTTATAGATTTTATGTTTCCAAGGTGCTACAAGTATAACCTAGAACAATAGAATAAATTTCATTCTATCGTTCATTTTTTGTACCCGGTATAACCCTTTTTTCTATTTTTCTATGATCATAGTGAATATTGCCACTAAGGTATTAAGGTAAGCCTATTTTGTCATGTCTTCTTCTTAAGGGGGTTGCCTTAATAGCTGAGTGGTTAAAGTATTGTAATTCAACTGCTCACTATCTCTCACCTCTGCAAAAGATCCAGTGTTTGAATCCAGCTCAAGGCATCCCATGTGAGAAAGTCATCAGTGACTTGAAGGTTAAATGGTGGTTTTCGCAGGAACTTGGGAATGGTGAAGTTTCCATCATCATCATGAGTTGGCTTATAATCACCATTTTGTAACAAAAAAGTCACAGATGTGACAATGAACAGAATTTCACATTATATCCATGAGATGACAAGATCTAGTTGGTCATCTTATACATAATGCTTTTTTTGTTGCCAGACACATTGATGCCATCGTAATAATAGAAATTTGGTCTTACTTTGGGAGTGAATATTGTGCTGTTTGGAATGACCTATATATTACAAAAGCACTACTTGTCAAAATCTGATATACATGTAGTTAACAGAAAGGAGTCTCAGTCAGTATGTCCAATGTGCTATTCTTCCAGAATAGCAATAATGTCAGCAATTGTTTTTTTATGATTTCTTTATGGCTGTTGCTTTTAAAATGTCCAGGTACTTCACTGACATCAAAGATATCGATTGCAATCCATCCTATACATGGTAAGACCCTATAAGGCCACCCTAACTATGATAATGAGGATTAATGATTTTATGTCACACACAAACATCCAGCAAGGCACGCACGCACGCATACAAGCATGCATGTACAAACGCTAAACCACACACAGGTAAGCTGGCCAATCAGTGGTCAGGGAATTAGGTCAATTAGCACTTCAAACTGACATGAAAGCAACATACCCTTTACAATGCTGAACAGACATGAACATTTGCCTGACTGCAAGCATTTAGTACAACAGGAAACATGTCAGCTTTGAGAAGATTATGTGACATTAACTTAGTGTCTTTTCTTGATCACTACATGCAAAATATGCATGTATTAGCACACTAACCCAAATATGAGTTAATATTTGTGATATCTTTCCTACGTAGGTCCTGAAAAAAATGATAAAATCTTATTTGTAATGAATTTTTTGGCTACTACACATGAAGTTGGCCAGAACAATAAACAAGGGAAATTATTTGTTAATTCTATATTCCTTCATCTAGGAAAATAATTCACTCAATATCTTTCTGAGAAATATTTAAAGAGGACCTGTTCAAACATCAATACTCTTCATATATAGCTGGTTGATTGCTGGTATTACCTTGATAGGATCAAATGCAACACAAACTAAGCCCTTATACTGCTGGTGGCTCATGTGGCCAATACAAAATGATGCGAAAAACCTGAAAAATGACTGAAACCCTGGCATATGAGTACTCATCTGAGCATGCTCTGTTATAGCTATCTTATGAATACCAACATGACAGGGTTTAGATGGTTTTCAAAAATCTTTGCATTCTTGTGCTTTGGACGAAAGTTGAGCCTTAGCATTGGAAGGGTTAAGCATAGGTTTTTATGCAAGAGGATGGATTTCTTCGCTTAAAAAATCAGAAGAATGAAAATCATTGATTGGATCTGGCACTACCATAAATATTTGATAGGGTTGCCAAAAATAGTGCTGAGCCGATAACTGGTCAGGAGCAGACCACTTAATCATTAGGCTGTGGCAATCATTCAAATTATCCTTGAAATAACCTAGCCCTGGCTAGTGTTCTGCTGATTGGCAAAGCTAGACAAAATACCATGATTGGGTTAAGAGAACTTATTACTTCTTTAGTCAGAGACTTAGGTCTTCCAAATAGACAAATGACGGATATTCCCTGGTCAAAGTTCCTCAGAGTAAAGAAATCGGAGTCCTCAGAGCCCCAAGTCCTCAGGTCCTCAAAGTAAAGAAAATATAAGGTGTTAGGTACTTATCATATTAACTCTCATGTCCTCAGATTAAAGGAATTTTGGGGGTATTACAAGGTGTAATAGTCCCAGGTCACATGTCAAAGATATTAACTCTTACCTGCCTGATGATTTCCAATATATAATGGGTTAATACACAATACTCCAGGAATTAAGGTAATGTTGAGGTCTCTGAAAACCATAGAATGCTGAAATATGATATAATCAATTAAGGAACTCCTGAGATTGCCAATAGGCATGCAGGCAATGTGACCAATGCCAGACCTGCTAGACGTGTCCCTGAAGACATAACCCAAATGACACGAGAGACATTAACTCGTGAGATAGAATGACAGAGATGCCTCCCCCATTGGTCTCTGAGACCTCAGTGTCAAAATAGACATCTGGGGATCTTCTCACACAAACTATGTTATCTAGCCCATTGTGGGAAAATGTATTCCTCAGCTAGACTTACAACCAGTCTATACATACTGAGGAGATTTTTTAGGGGCTGGTGTGGATAAAAAATATTCCTCAAATAAATAACAACCAGTCTATGCTTACTGAGGAGATTTTTTCAGGGTTGGTGTGAATTAGATATACAAAACAAAGAAGCATCTACCACATGCTGACTTCAATCCTTGTGCTGCATTAAAGGAACTATAAAACTATGTATTTCATGCAATTATGCCACCGTAATAGAATATAGACAGAATATAAGAGGTACCAAGAGGATAATGGTGTACTGGTACTGCCTGTCATATTACATACAGCAAAGGCATGTCTAGCCTGTTGTAAGTGGTGATGTCAATTGGAGTGCCTGGCAAAAACCATTGCCATACCCCAAGTCATGGGTGACATTCTGACATGCCCTGGACTGATTCAAACCCACGTGGTGGTGAGAGACAAGCAGTCAGTGGCGACACCTTAGGCGTATAGATGCAGACAGACAGTCACGGAAGGTGATATCCCTGGAATTGGCCTGCTGGTGAGTCTATAAGATGTTGAGACTGGAGGCCCGCCTGGTAAGCGTGGAATCTGCTGACTCAAAAACCTCCACGCTGGCAGCAGCAGCAGAAACATCAGACTCTACCAGCCAGCACTCCCTAATGTAATCTAATCATCGCGAGGAGGCGAGACTTCACCACATTATCTGGCCAGAGCTTTCTCCCTTCACACATGGTGCACACAGGGAGAACTTAACTCTTTCTACAGACAGAAAATAAACCATGAGATCTACCTCCTGGCAATCTCAAGGCCAAATTTAACTTTACCATGTCTATTCAAATCCACACAAGCCACAAGGGACCATCTGTCTACTAAGACTAGTCCCAAACACCTCCTATAAGAGAGAAATTATATATATAAAATAAACTTCTTACAGGGGTCCAGTTACACACTAGCCTGATAGCCCGAGGCTACAGAAAATTGTTTCGGGCTATAAGAATATTTGCCTTTGTAGCCCGGCGGGCTATAAGAAAAGATTGACATTTTTAGGGAATAACAATACTATTAGCAGTGTGTGTGTGTGTATATATGTATTTATTTAGGATAACCGAGGCAGCTCGTTTTTGTTTTTTAATGGGACTATAAAATTTTCTATCGGGCTATGAAGTTTTGGGAACCTATAGCCCGGCGGTCTTCCTCAGTTTCTTGCCGTAGCCTGACCCCTGATTCTTATCAGGTTTAACTATATTCATACTTCCAGTCTAGCAATATACAGACGAAAAAGTCAGATTCAGCAAAGACTTGATTTACAACACTAATTCTAGTGCAATGGTTGATATATAAATGCTCATTGTGGATGTTATTGTTCAGTAATGCATTCCTCTCCTCTACCTTCCTATTCTATTACCACTCTACCTGTACCGTGACACATTTAACCAGAACCCTGGAAGTAATGCCCATTATTGGCTGTTTATTTGTACTGTGCAATCGCTATGCTGCCGGCGCTTTATGTACCTTGTACTTTTTATGGTACACTTTGATGTTACCAGCTAGAAATGATCAATAAGTGTACGTTGTGGCTTTTCTTCACGGTATCTACACTCACCCTGGTACCTTTTTTATATCTCGTTAATTACCTGCTCCATTGATAAACACTATTGATGTGTGATGACTTATTCTTGGGACCTATTTCTTTATCTTAATGAACTTACCTGATTGTTCCCATTATCATTGCATCAACTTAAAGTAATATTGTATGGTTAACTCATGGTAATTGTATTTGACTGTATATATTTGAGTTTCTTTGCCTGATCAAGCATCTGAAATACAATACTATGTATCATCATGTATCATCAGGGAAGTTCTACACTTAAAGAGAGTCCCTGGTATCATTCATATAAAAATATATTGAAATCACATTTCAGACTATAAATCATATTTCATAGGCTCAGCAGGAACAGTATATGATATCATAGATTGTTCCTGGTCTCAGTGCACTTTTTATGGCTTTCCAACCATAAGGCATTGTATCCTTTCACAGAATAGCATGAACAGTATACCGAATATTCAATCAGATATCTTACATAAGTTTCATTCAACTGTTATAGAGCAAGAATGTTTCCGCATAGCAACAGCCAGGCATAAATGTGCTTTATCAAGATGACACGAGATGAAAACCAAAAGATGAAACGTTAATTATTTTACATATTGACAATAACCTCATACTCCACACCTCAGCTGCCACATGTTCCTGCCATTATGATATATTCAAAATGGGAGGTCTGGCGGAGTCTTCGCGCCCTATCCTAGATGAGTCATGAGAGACGTTTGTCGTTTACAATAGACGCCTCCCACCTGTTGCTGTCAGGGATAAATCTGTGGCGGAGAGAGGGTCTTGATGAACACGTTACGGCCCAGCAGCTGTGGACCAATCATGAAGAGGCATGACAGGTGGTCCGGGGTAGGGTAGGCAGGGCATGGGTGGGTCAAAGAGGGGTGCCACGTAGAGCTCTACAGAAAGGGTGGAATGATAGAGCACTGGATAGGGTGCTATGAAATCACAGATAGTGTAAGTTTCCTTAGTGACTATCATCAAAATGGAATGGTAGATGCATGTTAGGTTCAAAAAGGGGTGTTCATTAAAATGTAGAAATTATATCTATCATCAACAACACTTACAACCACATGGAACTGTTGATGATGATTTCCTGTGTGCAGAGAACCTGTCCACTTGAATAAACACATTTGAAAGCAGAAAACCTCCATAAGTTGAACACATTCTGAAAACCAACTTAGGTTTATTTTCTCCTTTATATCATTTTTCAGACAAACGAGAATCAGTTCAGGTGACCTAATTCCTCATAATCCTATCTCAATAATAGATTCTGTGACCTGCTTCAGGAAGGGCCGGCTGAGAAGAGGCTGTAACAGCAGGGTAACACTAGCCAATAATCACTCTTTCTGTGTGTAATTATTGGCGTAACTGCCCCACTCCATTTCCTACTTAATAGCACAATCCATTAGAGGCACAGAGGAGGCTGGAAAAACAAAGGCAAGCATCTCTATGCTCTAACAGGCACCACTTTAAATGCATATCCTTTACAATGGCTTGTGAGAAACACTACAGGACTAAATACTACAAATAGAAATCATCTTCAATTTTCTGCCATGACATGCTATAAGTATCACTGAAAACCTTGATAAGATATAAATGCAAAGTTATAAATAGAATTCAGTTTATTCTGCCCAGGCCTATAGAAATTGTAAAAGCAGAAAATGTCTTAAAGCAATACACATATGTGCACTGCACTATCTATCTTCTTAGTGATAGGGCAGGATGAAGGTGAATGCATCATATACCTGTATGTACCATACAGGTATTGCTGGTGGTATTACAGGTATTGTACCTTCTCAGTTTCCAATCAGGCCAGGTGAAATCTACTTATAGGCACAGAGGGGATGGGAGAATAGGTGATTACCTACTCTTACAATTTCATTAGATATAAGCAGGCAACTTTCAAGTTACTAATTGTAGCAGGATGGAGGCTGGCAGCCATCATGCCATAACACCCAGCTGGTGGTTGTACAGGTATATTTCCAACACACCTTTTAATCAGGTGAGTTCCCCGAGCTACAAATCGAATCCAAGTGAGCATTTGCCTATTCTAAGCCTTGATTTTTAGAATTCTGTTGAAGTACTGGATCAGCCTACACTAGTAATTAATCTGGTATGAAGGCCTATATATGCTGCCTTATATCACAGCTGGTGACTTCACAGGTGTTCTACCAACTCATCTAGGGATAAGGATACAGGTGAGTTCTCCAGCCTACAAAGCAGTTGGCATAGTGAGGAGATTGCATGTTCTCAGCCTTGAACTTCTGAATTCTGTTGAAGTAGTGGAGTATGAGGGCTGACATACTATACCACATACCCCAGCTGGTGGCTGTACAGGTGTACCACCATTTACCCATCTTGCAATCAGGCCAGGTGGGTGATCCTGCCTTATAACACACAGGAGTAGAGGGGAATGGTGCGATTGCATGACAACAGGGAAATAACAGGCCTCAGCGCATGTTACGAGCATGCTGTCATTGGGGATTTCTCCAAGAGCCGTGGTTAATTATGTGGGCCTTTTTATCACACCTGCTCCACTGCTTTATTATTATGTGCATCACTACTGAGCCTCACCTGTGATCAAAGATATGTACCAACCCATAACTCAGGTGAAACCAAACAAAATTAGTGTAAATGCACTGTCTTTGAAGCAGAAAAATAGGCTTAAATTGCAAGATACTGAGCATTACTTATAAATCAAACAGCAAATGCAATCCTAAATATGTTTCTTTCAACATTGATGCAGATATGAAGAATGACAGTGACAAACTGCAAATGAATCTGATATCTTTCTCCTTGCAACACTGATGCGAATAAGTAGAAAAATAGAAGTATCAGATTCCATTGAACCTAATTCTACTGGCTATGTGCCTGATGGGGAGATTAAGGTTTGTAGGTTGATTTTGAGCCCTGGGTTGTAAGAACCTGAACTCTTTTGTGCAACTGCAAGTAGGGTATACATATCACCTGAAGAACTGAGCTCCCAAGATGACATACTTCCCTTAATGCAGCGCACTTCTGTCCTGGTTGCCAGGCTACCGAGACATTCACCTCAGAGAGCAAATAGTGACAGGCCTGTCACAGGCTCATGATGTGCTAAATTCAGGCGACACAGGGAGGCTGAGGGCTCAGACAGACAGGAAAGGATCACTTCCTTGTCGCCTCCTTACTGCTCTCACAACAACTAAGTGTACATCATGATAATGTTGTTGTTAGAAAAGCATGCAATTGGCTCAAAAAATAACAATGAAAAACTAATAATTTCGCAAATGATTTATGAAATAAATTCCATGCGAACACGGCAATTTCACAGAACTACTGCACATGTGTACCCAAGTACACAGAGAAATATTATACACAACATTTATTTCTTGATATTTGGTGTCAGCCTCTCAGATGCAAACAATAGTAGTATCATACTCTCTGTCATGTTTGGTCTTAGCCATATAGCACATGAATTATAATTTCTCTGATATCAAGCCTAGGCTAGTAGGGCACAAACATAAAACTGTAACTGTTCTAACAATTGGCCTTCAGTACACACATGACAACGTTTTCTTTGACTTACAGTCTGAGGTAGACGCATATTATTATGATTTCTCTGAGCTAAGGTCTTAGATACATACAAAGCACTGATTCCAAGATATCACTGGGTCCATGTATAATATTATGATTCTTTTACATCACGTCCTAGTATACATAACAATATGACTAATCTTCGTGACATACAGAACATTACTCTGACATAGGGTTCTAGGTACATGCATATAGCATAGCATTATATGCAGCAGGTCAGATGGCTTGACCCGTGTCAATCATCCAGCTTATGAATGGGAATCAGGTGCGTGGGCAATGGCAGCCACCTTGGCACATAGCCAACTGGTCAATACTACTCTTGGCCAAATAGAACCATTCATTGCCTAGCACTGTCAATGTATACAATAGTAAATCAATCAATTAGCAATTATCTGCATAATTAGCTATGATGAGGTCCCTAAATCACATCTTATTTGACATGATATTTATCAGCTCTGATCCCTTCAATGTAATGGAGACCTGATGTATTAATGATATGTTTACAAACAAAACCACGGGCAGTGATGATATTTACTATTCAAGGTCAAATTCCTCAAACTATATAACATCTCGATGAGAAGTTTAATGTCACTTTTACAAAATTTAAGACACAAACCATCAAAAATCTAATCTAGGGGGTGATGACAGTGATGTACACAGTTAAGTATCAAGATAGATATTGATAAGTTTTATGCAGGAGGAATAATAAAAACATGGTTCATCTACCCGGAGATGAGCATCCCAGGTATCTGATCTACCTGAGATTTTTATTACACTGTTGCTATGGGTGTATAGGTCATCCAGTACACATCTGTTTATTACTTACAGTTGCTATTATAAAACAAAGTTCAGTACATCAAATAGATAAATGGCTATGTAATTCACAATCCAAAGGTCATGCATTGTGATCTTTGGCCAATCATTAATGATAATATTTAGAAATTAGATCTTAGTGCAATGTTTTGACAGTATACATGCCCTATCCTGTCTTTTGTATTTGAACATAAGTGGCCACAATATCTAAATAATTCAGTTCAAAGCCATCTATATGATGTGGCCAAGATACCTATTCAAAATTTGCAAATTCAGTATTTCTTCATTTGCTAGTTTCTAACTCCACTGTTATTTCTGGGCTAATCATTGATGTAGAGCACTTTACCTTGAATACCAGCAACTGCTGTAATAAAGAAATTGAATCTAAATTAAGGCTTAGAATACAAACCTACTATATAAGTGATTAACCTTTTTCATCACTTCTGCAAGGTCACATGCTTTTTTCAATTAGCTTCAATTCCAATATCTATCAGCAGCTTCAATTCCAATGTCTATCTGATAATCTAATTCCAGATTTTTCAAATACAAATAGAATTTCTGCTCATCCAAATGACAAATCTATCTGCCCAGAGGACATGGCGATTGGGAGAATCACTTGATCTTATCCAGTTAGAATAGATCAGAGCTGGGAAGTTAATTATGTGATGGTGACAAGTGGATGTCAGAGCAGCGACGTTTCACTATCACTCAAGACTGCTATTCCTAGACCCTCCCTACCCTCTCTCTGTCTGTCTCTCTGTCTGTCTGTCCTGTCTGTCTGTCTCTCTCTCTCTCTCTCTCTCTCTCTCTCTCTCTCTCTCTCTCTCTCTCTCTCTCTCTCTATCTCTCTCTCTCTCTCTCTCTCTCTCTCTCTCTCTCTCTCTCTCTCTCTCTCTCTCTCTCTCTCTCTCTCTCTCAAGAGAATCACTTGATCGTATCTGTTTAGAATAGATCAGAGCTGGGAAGTTAATTATGTGATGGTGACAGGTGGGATGTCAGAGGAGCGACGTTCCACTATCACTCAAGACTGCTATTCCTAGACGCTCCCTACCTCCCAACCTCTCTCTGCTTAGCGCATCTGCAACAGAATTTGCCAAGGCACTGATGCAGAGACTTATAGAGAGAAATATGGCATTAGGACACCCAAAACCCTTGAAACCACTACAACCAGGGTAGAAATTGAATATTCCAAACATCAACTGACATATAATTCTTAATTCTTAACTAAATATATTCTCCAAACTGCCCTCAAATGCCATATCTATGCAAGCATCTAAACTATCAATTATAAGTTTCATACTGGGACCAGTGCTATGGAAATAAGTTTCTAACTTTTAGTGTATATATATATATCCTGTGTCTGGTTAGAATTCTACTCTCCATCTAGTCACCGTTTATATATGTTTTTTGTGTGCCAAATGCTATGTAATACACATCTTACTAGACAGAATAAAATCAAAACAAATCAATCAAACTAACAATAGGATAGGATGTCCCATATGATATCAATGGCATGAAAATCATGGCCTTGAAAAAAATAGTTGCTATGAAATAATTTCATTTTGTCTAAATTTTTCATTGAATATAAACAATCACATATGTTGTTTGAAATATGAAAATAACCATATTTGTTTGCTTTTCCACATATGGAAATACTCGACATCCCATCAACCCTGTAAATATTCCATCTGCAGATCTGCAGCCAATTTTCTAAGTACAGCTGGCAGCACACACCCTGTTTTCAGAGTCGATATGCCCCATGAACTTTGAAGTTTCCAAAGCTGGCACTGCCCAGCAGTACTGAGCAGATACAATAACATAGCTGGAGGTTAGCTTGACTTGTGAATTCTTCTCCTTCTAAACCACAGCTCACCAGGTTACAACAAACCTACAGTGATATGAACTTTTCCTACCATGGCTGTCTGTCAGTATAGGGTATCCATCAAAAAGCAATTCATAGTGATGATGGCGCAAGTGAAGATGATGATGATGATGATGATTATGATAATTATGACAATAATGATGATGACAATGACATGATTGACGGTTATGCTGATGATAATGATAATTATAACTAGGGCTGGACTCGATACGCACGGCGATTCTGAATTGGCATTTCTTGAGGATCGATACTCAAGAAATGCATATTCCAAGCGCTATTTCGATTCTTGGGGACCGACCTTCGCAGTCTAATCCCTTGAATCATTAAGCTAAAACAAGTGAAATTGCGGCAAAAACACAGAAATACAAATAAACATGCAAATAAAACTCACATGTTGTTGTAGTTGTTATTTGTTTTTTCCGCTCCGCGAAGCACGGAAAGCCGCCGAAAGCGGTGCTTCGGCTTGAGCCTTTCCTTTGGGAGGGTGTGTGTGAGAGGACAGATGCATACTGACAATACAAAACGTGCGAAATACTTGTCCTCCTCACCTCACTTTCCAATGAACTATGTCACGCATTACAAGAATCAAAATCGAATCGAAAAAATTGAAATCGAAAAAAATATGTCAATGAATCGAATCGAAAAAAATTGGATGTCAAGCCCAGCCCTAATTATAACCAAGGTGATGATGGGGATGATAAAATAGACTGTGACATAATACTAGTAACACTTGAAGAAATAAGTGAGAAAGCCTTGCAAATATTTTGTATATTTGGTCAAATGTGCATATACTGTTGGTATATAATCCTCTACAAAAGGAATATTAGGATGTCATCATTATCTTGATTTGTTTATGAAAAAAGAAAATAGATCTCCATTGTGCACTTGAAATCTTGTGAACAGGCTGAACATTTCACTTGTCACATGGACCATCTAAACCCAGGCAATACTCTTACAAAACACTGATAGTAACCTTGCACTGATGAAGTTGACACAAACAATAACAAGGCGAGTAACAGAAGCTACAATGCTGTTTTAATAACGCATTGATTTTCTCTTGGGTTTCAAGTAGACGTGAAACCGGAGACGTGACAGGGCCACCTCTTCTACAGATCCAATTAGGGAGACAATTCCACCTGTCGATACCGCATTATCAGCAAGCCATAGAAAAAAAACTGAAAGCCACTTTTCGGCTGATCAGTCCCACATCAATGCACCCTCAAGCTTATCAATGACATTCTGTGGTGCGGAGATTGATTGGAATACAGAGATTCCCTGGCGAAGCATTCATTGAGAACGCAAGCCACATGTGAACAATTGTCGTCAAACGGATCGATAACCTATGCTGTACATAGTGTCTTCCCCCTCCCCCACCATGCAACCCCCGTGGACCTCTGATGCCTAGGGGGGAAACCTACTAACCTCCACTGCGACCTTCAGTGAACGACCCCCCAGGAAATCAGCGCAATCCTCACATCTCTGGCCACAGATGTAAGTCACTACTGCTTCTCTCTATCAGATTTATTTCCAGGAGGGCTTTAGATTACAGAGGTGAACCAGATTTTTATTTCTGTCAATGATAAGGTTAGCTCTGGGGGATTATCTCGATGAAATAGATGTTAGTTCCCAAGGCAGATTTCTACATGACTGAACCTCAAGCACTGAATTCTTTCCAAGCAGCTTTCACCACAAGTTTTAATTGGTAAGCCACTGTGGGGTGTGCCTAAAGCATTTCATTAGAAAAAGATAATATGGAAAAACGTTTTGAAAGAAGATATGGATTCTATTGATAGACTTATCAAGTTATCATAACATTTCAGATGAACTAATCAATTTTACAGAGCCTAACTTTGTAGTTATAAATCAGTGCTGAGTGAAGGTTGTATCATCTATTCATTGATATACATCCATCTAGGTCTAAGAGGGATGAGTTAATGAAGAACTGGTGAAACAATTAAAATGCATTCTAATTTTCTCACAGCGACAATGGTATACTAGTTATATCATGGGAAAACTGAAAACTACTTGCTGATGACATAATGCTTAAATGAACTTAACAGCCCATTCTTATTCCAATCAGCAGAGATACGAAGAGCAAGCCAAGTAGAGAATATATGTGAAAACTATTTTGATGGTTAAAGAAATTGCCTGAGTGTGCAGGTACTTCAGTCTAGGCCCTATTTCCTCAACCTGGATGCACTTTTCTAGTGATACAAGCTCATATATAGAACTTACATAACAAAGCCAGGAGCTAACCCTGTCCAGCCATAAATCATGAGCCATATAATTACCCAATGGCTCATTGCGTAGTGATAATACCTATAATCACCTTCACACCCTGTGAATAGCTATGCTGGCTAGAGCCCTGAAATCATCTATGTCGACAGGGAGGTGTGTTAGCCAGAAATAGGCAAGAGCTTATGTACAGTGTGTGGCATGGCCATCAACTGGTATCACATTATCTTAACACACACACACTATTGGGCAATGTTGGCACCTCCATCAGTGGGAGGCTACCAGTAGCAGATCTTGCCATGTGGATTGGTTGGTCTCTCTTTCTCACTCTCTCTCTCTCTCTCTCTCTCTCTCTCTCTTTCTTTCTTTCTCTCTCCCCCCCCCCCCTCTCTCTCCTCACTCTCTCTCTCCCCACCTCTCTCTCTCTCTCCCAACCTCTCTCTCTCTCCCAACCACTCTCTCTCTCTCTCTCTCTCTCTCTCTCTCTCTCTCTCTCTCTCTCTCTCTCTCTCTCTCTCTCTCTCTCTCTCTCTCTCTCTCTCTCTCTCTCCTAGTGCATTTAAATTCTATTCAAATTGGTTGCCAACATTGATAACTAGTTGATCCTTGAAAATCCACTTTTGGCTCGCCATACTAAAATGCATGCCAAGAACTATCAAGGACTAATCCTTCATACTTAGCTGGTGAGAAAGATCACTTCCACATTACCATGTGGTAAGCACATTTAAGTCCAGCCATCACAGGCAGGAAGAGAGGATCAGTGACCAGTCCCTGCTTGTAGAAATAACTGCAAATATATAGCCCTTATGCTGCTGGTGGCTAATTTGGCCATTACAAAATGATGCAAAAAAAAAACTGGAAAATGACTGAAAACCTGGCACATGGGTACTCATCTGAGAGTAATCAGAGGGCGCTTTCTAAAGAATACCAATATGACACAAGGTTTAGATGATTTCAAAAGTTTTTGCTTCCTTGTTCTTTCGACAAAAGTAGGCTTATACATTGGAAAGAATAGGGTAGGATCATCATGTGACTCAACAAGCTATTTCACTTTATATGTCTACTAAACCAGGGTTAAATAACCCCCAATTTTTTACTAGTACAGCAAGCCAGATGGATGTTCAAAAATTTACTATCCCTAACCTTTTGTTTTACTTACTCAGGGCTAGTGGGCTACCTCAGTTGTCAAGATATGCAATCAGAGGTGGATGGCATACTATACAGAACTTCTGTTGCTAGGCATCATCACTATGGCAACAAAATATGCTGATTAGGAGAAGATATCTAGGCAAAGTCAAATCCTTCATAATACTCTTGATAAGCTTGAAGGTATTGCTACTGATTAGCGCCTAGAGACCAGTGAGCTCTCAACAATAGGATGTCAAGATATTTCATCACTGTCTTCTTATTAGGAATACTCCTTCAGGATAACAAGCCACCCTCCTCACACAAATTATGTGTCTATTACACATGTATGCAACTATGCATATGCACATAAAACACCATTGCTAAACCAACTCTTACCCAGAAATGCCTAGTGGTTGGACTAATTTGATATTATAGGAATAACATTTATTTTCTATTATTTTGGGGGGTGGGGGTAGCTTCTTGGGAGAGGAAGTAAGACTTTCATCATATAATATTTTTCACAAAAAATCTCTTTGTATATACATGTACTTGAAAACCACACATGATATGTGAACATGTACTTTGGAAATGAATTGGTTAATCACATATGTAGTAACACGTCAATGCCCTTTACTATACTCTCCTTGTTGAGTATAAAACCAATAGAAAATGTACCAGTATTATATGTACACAGTTTTAGTTCCATGGTGAAACTGAATTGAGTGCAGTACTGCACTAAGGAACTCTCAAACATTGAAAAAAAGTGTAAATTAACTTAACGTTAAAAGCCCGTTTTTCTTTGTCAACCTTGACACATATTGTATGCAGTGTATTTACTAAGTATTTCAATCACACTGGCTGAACAATCTAAATAGCCCTTACACTTATGTGTGTGAATGTTCCAAGCCCCATTCATGACGTGTACTAATCTGTGTACCCACGTTACAATGTAAAGATTCCAGGTCGATATCTATCACATTCACCTGAATCCAGATCAATTTCTGAATAACAATAGATATCATACACTCAACCTAGTGTAAATCAATAGATACCATACAGGAACACTGAAACGGAAAAGTGTCACCACATAACATACTATGTCATAAAAACCAGAAAGTACACATACATGTATCCAATCATTTGTTTCCCAGGGTTCATCGTACCAAGAGAACAGAGCAACTATTCTGGTTTCCAACTGCAATCTTCATAGAAACTGGGAAGAACACATACATGCCGTAATTTTGTTTTTGGGTCATTCCGCACTAATTGCGACATAGATATGAAAAATTAAATCATAATGTACACATTCAATACATATGTATTCTAAAACTAGACATTCTGAAGTTTTGGATTTTTGACTTGGATATAAAATAAAAATGTGTTTAGTGAACTTTATTGATGGTTTAATTGAGAAAAATAGGAAAGTGTGTGTTGGATGCGTGTCGGATACGACATTGGTTTTTCTTCAATAAAAACATTCTAAAACATGATAAATGTTACATTTTGGGTTGGACACATGAAATTAAGTTAGTTTGAATAAATGGTAATGAATTTTGAAGAAAAAAATATTTTGGGTAAAAATAAACTTTTGTCCAAATACTGGCTGTCGTATCCGACACAAAAAAACATGAAAAAGTTTATTTTTCTCCAAAACTACTGCATCAAAAAAAATGACATTTCATGAAAGTCTCAATTATCCCTAGCCCTAATAGAACCCAGAATATAATGTGTAAGGTCTGCTTAAAATTTGGGGGAAAAAGGTGTTTTTCATTCGTGTCGGATACGACAAACGTGTCGGATACGACACCCTATCTTGAGTATACCCAACCTATTAACATTCAAGATGAACCTTTTTTCAAGGGGAAGTCCAAATATGTTTTGAAAAGTACATGGTCAATACCATGGGGATGAAACAGGCTCAATTTCTCAGTTCCAATTTCCAATTGTTTGTCTATCAATTCCCACTTGGATTGGTTACCCTTTGTCTAATTATCTGGTGCATGCCAAGTGCGATTAATCCTTGATAGTCTAGGCAATTAGGACAGTAGAAGGGTATTCAATCTACCACAGCCATGAGGATTTGATTCTAATCTAAGTTGATCCACCTCTCTGTTCCAATGAAAAAACAGTTTTAATTGATACATGTACATTGAAATGTAGAAAAAAGCACTAAGTCAAAATGTTTAAGTGAATTAGCTGTACAGCTCATTTACACCAGGAAGGTTTTTTAAACTTTCCTGTTTACACCCATTAGAGAAAACGTTTCTTGAAGAACACAACTATATCAAGATTTATACATGTATGATAACGTCCATCTGATCTACTTGTGACAAACTAATGCAGTCACAAGGAAGGTTTCTATTTCCTTTCTTGGATCTTGCTATCCTTCCAGACATAGTGAATACCCCACCACGGTGACACAAGGGTATCTACTGGTCCCTGGTGGACACTGTCACCAAGCTGTGTATTCTAGTCAACATTCTCATCCTGTTTGAACTGGAGGCCCACAGATACTAGCTTGAGTATGGGAGGAAGCTGATGTTATATGCTCAGAATGCTAGGAAAAGTATTAGTTACTCTTAGTGAGGAGTTAATAACTGAAAATATTACTGTTGCCAAATTCTGAACTGCTGTCGCCAAATTTGGCAATAGCTTGGTCAGCTGGTAGACAGAAGCCAAACCTGCTTCTATTCAGCTTTAACATTTGTTATAATTGATATAATTATTGATATAATGGAATGGCTTTTAAGTTATTCAGGGTATTTACCTTTAGGTAATAAATCTAATTCTTTCAATCTTAATGTCAGGGTAGCATAAATCCATGTAAGTACAGACAGCAAACTGAATCAGCATGAGGTGTGTCTTTTAGAATGACAAATAATTATAGAGCATGAAAATTTGGACATCAACTGAAATGTGATGGTAATTGTTTAAAGATATGGTACTGACCTTTACATGTTTACTTTGTCATGAAAAACATTGCAGGAATCTGATTGGAGAGGGTAGGCTGCATAACATCACATGCTCAGTCATTGAGCAAGTGAGAAATTAGTAACAGGTATACCCTCACACTTCTTACTTAAATGTTATATTTCTTAATATTTCAATGAAATTTTTCCAATATGCAAGATGTCTATATGGCCAGGAATATAAAGTATCTAATTACTGTGAGTTTTAATAAATTGTTTACTTGGAGCAATTGTACATTGTTAAAAATTCAGAAAAATGATATATTTTGGGTAGTGTCATGTGTAACATGTTCCAAAATTACCTAAAAATCCTCCCTAGACTAATATTTAAGTATTTCATGCAAATCAAACTTTTCAACATAGTACATCCTTGGTTTGTTTCAGTTCTGATATTGATCTGATGACAAATATAATTGTTTTTATATTGATTTAAGGTAGTGGACAAAAGTGTCGTATCCGACACAGCCTAGCTTGTCGTATCCGACACAACAACCTTTTTTTAGAATCCTCTCACAAAACTGCCAAACAATATCTTTTTTAAGAAAATTGTTCATGACTCTTGTTCAAAACCCTTTTGAGATGATACCTAGACATTTCTTGTAGTGGAGCTCCCATGAACAGAACAGAGATTTTGGTATTTGTCCAAAGTTGAGAAAACCTGCGTCGCAAGCTCGTCGTATCCGACACAATTTTATTTTCCTCAAAAATTACATTTTTTGTGAGAAAAAAAATATGAAACAATAGCACATGTTAGATAAGTCCTTTATAGACATGATTATAAAGTTATGTCATCAATATACCTGTTTTCCTCTGAAAAATATAAATTTTAAGTGTGTAAATGTCGTATCCGACACAATGTACGCTACCACGGAATGACCCTTTTCAGGATTCAACATAACCTAGAGTTCACACTAAGTAGTAACTCCTGGTGGCACTTCCATGCCCTCAGAAATACACTGCTTTTAATCTTACTAGAGCCCATATGACAGCCAAAAGTAAATGCAGTTTACCATAAAGCATATTCAATAATGGTTCATACTTTCATATGAGGAGTATTATACTATTTGAACTGCAGTCTACTTCAAGCCCTGATATTGTGGTAATCAAAGGTAGTCTTCATCATTATAAAGCTACAGTTGTACACACATATGATCTTAGCATAGTTCAGGGTGATTAATATGTTTAAGAGTATGAATTATTGAAGATGAAATAGAATTTTTTTTTGATGAAACGATGGCAACAAATAAAAAATGTAATCAACTCATTTGGAGTGCATGCCAAACAAAAAGCATAATCATTTTTCTAGGAAGCATCATTGATATTGATTCTTTGTGAAGGTCAAGGTGACATTGAGTGCCCCACCAGCCATCAAGAGTAAACATGTATGGATAAACATATTGATTCAATCTACCTCCACAGGTGACCAGCCTTTTTTTGTAGCATAGAACATCTTCCCCAGAAAGCAGGAAATAGTGATAGCAATCTCTCTTGTTGTACATGGTGGGCATAGCAACAGACAATAATAGGGTACAAGGCTATTTTGATTTTCTAAAACAGTAACACATATAAATAAACATTTATTGCACTGGGGTCTAACCAGCATTTCAATACTGGGAGTCCAAAATGGTCTATGGTTGCTGAATGAACAAGCAATTAACTAAGAACTGTTTAATTTTGTAAATATGACCCACCAAAAAACCTTACTATTATTTGTCTTCATTGATAAGATTTTCCTGGATTTTATCGAAAGATTGAGACATATAATCATATACAGTTTAGTTGTTTTATAACCAAGGGAAACCTTCTAGACAGTATTTTTTATTTGAATAGGGTGAGATTTAGCACTGGGAATCATCTTCTCTCTCAGCAAATATGGGTAAAAAATTGCAATAATCAATTCCAATAAATCATTCATCTTTTCCAGGGAGCAAAAGAGGCTTTCTGGTGAAATATTGGCACACTGACAACTGCTATCTCCGTAAGTCTATCAGGACCATATGTGTAGTTGGCAGTATCAGGCAGACTCAAAATGTTAATCACCAGAGTCGAGGTTATTTAAACAAAAACAGAGCTAGACCTTTAAAAATATAATTAAAGTTTCTCCAGCTGGTACTCTAATAAAGTGCATGCAGACATTTTTACTATGTTTTTTTTATGCAAATATACTGGCAAAAATAAGGTTCCTTAACCCATACACAATAAGAGCATCCATGGGTCCTTCATTACCTATAAGTAACAATTGGGAACAGTTCAACTATGCATCATATACAAAATTTAGTATCTGATGATTATTTTTTATTTTTTATTCTTGAAAAGAAAGGAATGCTTTATTCAGAAAGGTATCTGTAGCTGATAAAATGAATGAATGCATTGGCAGGTAAACCTATGACAAAAAGTTGTGCTTTTTTTCAGTTATGGTGCAATGAGGGTTAATGGGGGTATCTATTAGACTTGGCAATTAATTGCTCGTTAAAAAGAGCATTCCTGCAGTGTTTATCAGGCCCAGTGGTGAGATGTTTGCTGTTATTGTATGCTAAATGCTAGGTACTAGATATGACTCATACAAAAACTCAATATACAGAACAAAAGAGAAGAATTAAGCAAAAATGTGGATATCGAACCAGGGGAAGCCTGCTCTAGCGAGGAGGTCGCGGGGAGGACACGATCGGGGTGTCTGTTTACCCGCATCTGCGGCAAGGCATGACATTCTCCACCACAATCACAATAAACTAATGTTTGTATTTCTCCCCTACCTGCCTCAGCAGGGCAATAAATACAAGTTCTGATCGCAAGTGTGATTGTGTCGGGTTAATTGTCAGGAAGACTATCGATGTGTGCCAGGATTAGCAAAGCTTATATGTTAGGCAATCCATACCAAGTGGTTAGGTTGACATTTTTTCATTGTTGTCACCAATTAGTATTTTCTATTTGACTTGCTTATGAAAACGTAACTGTCTTAAGGGCTATCGATAAGAAAATAAGTCTGAGTCAGGCTCATATTAGTGAAAGTAATTATGAAAACAGAACCACATTATTTAAAGCTTCTATATTATTCATATTTCAATACCAAACATACACGAATCAGGTGTAAATATAGATTTTCTGTTTTATCAATGGAAGTATGCTTGTTGAATAAAATACAATTTATCCATGGAAAAATAGTGCTAGATTTCGATTGGATAAACATACTTTTGAACATTTGTGTGAGTTCCAGGTTCTAGGGGTCTAAATGATGGCCAACTCCTTTCTACCAAGACTTCTATGGTATGAGCATAACCAGGCCAACTTCGGTACCTGCAGGCTCGAGGCATCATACAAGTGTGGCTTATCTGGGAGGAGCACATACTGCAATATAATCCTCTTTCCTCCTACTGGAGCCTGTCCGATAGATGAGTGGTATAAGGCATTGCCATTGACCACTTGCTGTCTCTCAACACTGCCAGGCTTAGACTATGGGCAGAAGGAGAGAATTAGAAAGTAACACATGATTTGAGTGGTGGTTTTCCCTAGGTGCACCAATGATAAATGAAATTTGTAATTCAGATTCTGACCCAATAACTAAAGAGAAGGATTGATTAAAAATGTGGGCATGTACATGTACATCATTTGCCCTATTAACTATGAATTTGGATTAGGGCTTTGAACACTGTGGCTGATACAGTCCCTGGTGCATACTGCCTCTAGAGACAATGAAATGTTCACTTGTCTCCAACATCATGAAATAGTGATATCATAAATTGAACACTGTTCCCAGGTGAATTTTATCTCAGCCATCCCTGCTGAGATTATTTCAAATGCAATTTTTTCCAGTTATGACCATATATTGATTATAATTGTGGTGTGGCGCTTCCATAACACATACAATAAGTACCACAGTCTCGCCTGAGTAGCCAGCAGGGGGTGGTGGGATAAGTGCTACAGAGCCTATTATATCCAGCAACTACAAAGGAGCATGTCACGTTTTAATATTTTACAAGCTTTTGAATGAATTAAGTTCTACCTGTCCCTGCAGCTGGTGTATAGTAAATAAAAGGTAAAAGTCTGAGAAAGTGGAGGAGAGTCATGCAGAGAGGGGAGTGAATGAATAAATAAGCTACCAGGTGACAAGTGTGTTTACAACTGCTTTGTGTAGTACTACTATTAAGCTATCTTAGGTAGACAATGTTTTGAACACCAACAGACTTCATCCTGACGTAATGCATCAAAAATCCTTATATATTTATAAGGTAACGAAAGATATGTCAAGGTAAAGCAAATTAGGGTAAGGTAAGCGAGGGTAAGGTAAGGTTTACAACACAAATGTAAGGTGGAAAAGGATGGTTAGGATGTAACCAGGATTTTTAGAATGCCTGTCAAAAACAGCAATTTCAGAAATTCTGCCATCCCGATTTAGCTAAGTCTCAGAAAAAGGAGTAAATATTCCAGGAAACTTCCAGTCTGAAAGACAGGTCCTGGCTAAGTTCCTTGATGTAGGGCTGGGTATGACGGGGTAGCCGTAAGTAATGGAAGGTAAAGGGCTAGATATGGCGAGGGTAGGGCAAGGTAGGGTTAGATAGAAGGAGGGTAGGGCAAGGTAGGGCTAGATATGGGAAGGGGTGGTGGCCAAGATATGGCTAGGTAAGGTAAATGGGAGTACTATAGGTGAAGGCTAAGCTTGGTATAAGGTAGGGGAAGCATGACTTAGTGAGGCTTGGAATAGCTAATTGAACAGGTGTAATGGATCGGGATAGGTGTGGGAAAAAGCCTTCACTCAAACGTCAGGTGGGAGGCATTTAAATGGAAACAATTGGTGACAATTACGAGGACCACTCATGGAAGCAAATTATTTTAAGTGAATTTGCTTGTGCAGGGGACGAGGTTGTAACGATTGATTTCCTCTCTTTAGTGCTTTATTTTCCATTGATCTCCCATGTGAGGAATTCCCTTTGGGTGGGTAGCCGGTCACACAGAACCATGATAGCTAGGGCAGGGTCTTCTAGAGTTCACATTGCACCCAGTATCGTACCGTGATATTTATAACTGCTGCCACAGTCTCTCATCTCATCTTTCTCTCTCTCTCTCTCTCTCTCTCTCTCTCTCTCTCTCTCTCTCTCTCTCTCTCTCTCTCTCTCTCTCTCTCTCTCTCTCTCCAGAGTTCTCACCAATGGCCCACTTCTGCGTGTGAATAATGAAACAGATGCAGTTTTGCAGAAATCCTTCACGCTCCTTCCCTGTTGCTCTTCTTGTGATCTTTTCATTGGAAACAGCAAGCTGCCAGGAGATGGCAGGCGCCGACCCAGACTGCCTACTGCTAAGATTTTCGACCCAGTACTCATTGTGAAAAGGTATTTTGGAACCCATGCTGTTGGGCTGGTCTTTGTTGCACGTTCTCCTGAACTGTCAGAAAATGATATCGATATCTAGGAATATGATCAATCTAGTTCTTAAGTATGCAATAAAGAATCTTTGTTTAATATTCTCAGTGAATATGGTCCTCCATCTAAATCTGCCGTAAAACGAAATCCATATCTAGCACATATTTCTAGCAACAAGCCTAATCTTTGCAACATAATTTCCTGTCGTTACAGAGCCATATATAAATGGAAAGCTATCAGCGTCATCTGTCAAAAGCGCTTTCCCTAATCGCCATCAGAGGCCATCAGCAATATATTCTCACTGCATTTTTCAAGTAGAGGAACGTGTATGAAAATGGTGTATGGACACGGTTTCCATGTTTTCTGTCATTTAAAACTGAATCATGAATTGTGGAAAAAACACCAAATCCATGTAATTAATCTACAAATAGCGACTTTAATTCAGTTGTACATAGTCAAACCACAGACTTTGTATGTGGTCAGACACAATGCTCATTCTGTGCTAGAATGCTCAACCATAGGGCAGGGTCTGACACTTAGATTTCAGGCTAGGGGCCCGAAAAGGCCTATTGGTAAAAGTAGGGGTCAAAAAACGGTATTTTTTGCTATAAAACTTACTTTTTTGGGCCCCTACTCAGAAAAATCTAGGGGCCCACAACAAATTCTAGGGGCATATGCCCCTTGGCCCCTTGGAAAGTCGAACCCTGTAGGGGGCACCCCTCTAAGCCTAGTATCTGTACCTAGTTATTGATCCTTAGGCTGGCATGTAATTGGGTGAGTCTGGTAAACAACCTTACAACATAAAAAATAATTGAGCTATAAATTTTATTACTTGTGAGAAATGAGATCAACACAATTATTGAGCAAGAATTCTATGGTACATGAGCATATTCAAGTTAAATTAGTCTTCCTATTTCTAAAAACATTGTTCCATTATGATAATCCTAGTTAGTATTATGAATGGATATATAGTAAATGATAGTGGAATTTCATGGCCAGTCACTAGACTCACTTCAATATTCCCAGCTGTGACCTACCAAGGTAGAATGCAGGCCTTTTCCGGAGTGTTATAATAATTGATATTTCCCATGTTTGAAGCACATATTTGCATATCATACTAACACATACTTGAGTTGTATTTATATAACATGCGAGATATAATCTTCCCCAGCTGTCTCCGTTTCCATATATCATTAATTTCATCAGATCCCACATTTGACATGCTTGGTGAGTCATCAAGGTGTATAACCTGTGAACAGGTGATGTACCTGGACAAGCGCAAGGGCCATTCATCAACTATCATCATAGCCCACAGTCCTATTAGTTATTACTACTAGTAGCTTTTCCACTTTCATTGAGTTCCCGTATGTATCTGGTAGTTGGGATCTAGCCAGGACCCGTCCAGCCTCTCTTTTGGACCTGTAGGTAGTTTCCTGAAACTCTTGTTATAAGACAGATTTCTATGAATTTTCAATTATTTGAGGTAATAACCAAATCTTTCCCTAACAATCTTCTACAATTTTCTCTTTTTGACCCAATATACTTAAATCAAATGTACATAGTTGTTATAGGGATTTGAAGTAGCAGAGTAGCCATATCTGGACAAGCAGAAAATTTGTGATTGCTGTTTCAGACAGTTTTTTTTAAAATTTCTGGCTAAGACACCATCTGGTAGTTCATATAGATCATCATAGGTGGCCTCAGGTGTGTAAAAGTCCTAGATCGCTAACTGATCAACTGAAGTTAAAGTGAAAAATATCTTTGACTTACAAGTATAGATTAAACTGCATGACCGTTTTTTATAGTTACTGGTTAGTGAATATAGAATATAGTAGTGGGCACCCTTACAAAAGCAGGGGCTAGTAAGATTTCCAGGAACTACCAATAAGAAAATAGCAAGACTTCCTACAAAGTTTCAACTGCATTAGATAAGGGCAGCTTGGTTTTGATTTGAATGATAACACAAACAAGCAAATATGCATTCAAATTAACCTGGTTCACTTTGCCTGTATCCTAAGATAATAAACTGATAAGTTGACTAATGAGTGCAGCAAAGCACACAGGTGTTAAGATATGTACAATGTGCAAAGGTAGTTGATATTTATTTCAATAAGTAGATGTTTGAAATGTACAGAGGAACAATGTGATTTCAGTTGACGAATGATTGCATTTATGAAATATATTGTACAGCGTATGTTTATCTTTGACTGTAATGACCCGTCATACTTCAATGACATGTTATATGACAAAGGTTAATCAAACCAATTAAACAGAACACAAGCATAGAAATGTGAACTTGATAAAACCTTGAGGAGTGTCATCCATGCTCTTAGGATTGACATATATTTCACTCCAAGTATCTGCAAGTAATTTCAAATGTGAAAATTTCTCTCTAAGGTGTTAGTTCAAAAGGATTCTAAACCAGATAATTTCCATATTTTTTGCAATATAAATTTGAGTAACTAGTCCTGAGTGAGTGAATATTTTTGAATTGTTTATACTTTTTGCTTGTATTTTGTAAAACAGTATTTTAAGTTCTATCTATTTCTAAATCCTGTTTTGATAAAAGCAATAACTGCACACCTGCCAGTTTTCCCTGGCTTTCATATTGCAGTGTTGACAAAAGATTTGGTATGTATGATATCATCACCAGCATCAGAAAACTACTTTCCGTTAACCCATTAACATATGATACAAGCATCTATTCCAGGTGACAGATTTGAACAAAAAATGTTTTAGACAATTGAAGAGGGATTAATATTAAAATCTGTTACAAAAAGCAACTTTTTGGAAAATATGTATCAAAATGATTTAACAAAGATACTCAAAAGTGTGTCCGACCATGTATACTATACATTTCCATTGTGAATGGGTTAAGATAACTCTCATCTAATATTTGTGCAGTGGCAGTGTCAGTGTATCAATGAATAAACCTGGGTGTGTGGTGCCCCGTGGCACCGCTACCCCCCAAGCGATCCCTAACGAGCCAGCAACCCCACAATACATATCATTGTCCCCGACGACTCTCAAACAACACAAGCCACTATAGCCATTCACTAACCCTGAATGGTGACTGTTATTGTAAACATTTTACCAAATTACGAATTCAATACAAAAGCAGGCAGAAATTGATTGCTTGGAAAGGAGAAAATTGGTGTACAAACCCTACGCTAGTACAGTTGTAGGGGCGTTGTGGAGGTGGGATTGATTTGGGGGATCGTTCAAGGTTACTATGAACTTCATTGGGTTCATAATCATATCCATATACTACTAAGTAGTAGAGGTGACCTTGAGTTTGCTAGTTCCCAAGCACAGTGGAAGGCAACACGTCTGTCTATTTATACAAGCATGAAATGAAGTTTTTCAACCTGTAGCACTATGCAAAGAACGATCATATGGTACATGTATATAGATGCAGTCAGGTAGACTGAGGCCTTTACTGGGGAATCAAAAGTATTGCACCAAATAAGCAGCATTTAGTAAATCTTGAAATGTAACCTCTTTTACAGTTAAAATGACTTAGCTGCTCAACATGACTCTAGAGATTAATTTACATCTAGTAATGCAATTCACTAGTTTTATGGTCCTAAACAACAACCTTGGTAATAAATAAAGTTAGTAATGCTAATAGTGTTCTGAGACATTATTCAGAAAAAAAAACATTTGTGTACTTGGTGAAATAAATGACTCATTAGATTAAAGTGTACCTATATTACAACACAATGTATCTTATATGACTTTACAGACATATAATGTCATTCACATGCAATATTCACATAGCGCATGTAATAATGGTCCTTAAAATTTTCTCTGTTTTCATTTGAATACAATTTGCCAACAAAAGCAATTAGAGTATAATATGCTCTGGACTTATGTCTACATGAGTTCTTGGAATAACAATACATACTATCGTTCCTCTCTCAATATAGTTCAACTATGTGTCAACATTATGATTACTACTTGTGATAACAATCGTTTTCTCTGTGGCCTGGTCTCTGGGTAATGTATGTCAAACCAAGTAGATATATACCTACATGTTTTGGTAATGAATATGTGAATATATGCCAGTTTTGAGCGAATGATACTAAGATTCTGCCTCAATGAGAATGATAGAACGCATTTGGTGATAAATTTCCAATATAAGTAAATACATTCATTCGTATATATGTGGATATCAAAATGTCTTCTTTGAAAATATAACACCCAAATTCAAAACACTAGCTAAAACAAAGACACAAAGCGGCAAACTATTAAAATTGCTGTGCTGCTGCTACTACATTATGGGCTACCCCTACAAAGTTAGACCATAACTTCTACAAAGTAAAAAGTACTTCAAACACCCAAAATCAAAATACTAGTTAGCTAAAACTATGACTCAAACCAGGAACTTTAGAATAGTCTAAACTTCCTGCTCAAACTGACTCTTAGTCGGCCAAGAGCCCTGTCAGCTCGTGTTTACTATGTAAAAATTATTACCGACTTGAATTAAAGAGTATCTATCTACATACTACATACTACTTGTCTATTTCAGTACTACTTTGCCTGCGGGAAGGGGTGGAGTTGCGTCTACAGTGTCTGCTAAGCATAATATTATGGCATGATCATCTTCTAATGAGGGGAGGTTAGGGTCAGTGGACTCCTCCACTCTAAACTCTCTGATCGGGGCTGGCTGCTGTGAGGATTACGTAAGAGATTAAGATGTGATTTCGGGCCTGTGAATGTGGTAGTTCTAAGTATGTCAACCCATGACCACTGGCTAGTAGAGCCCCACTTCATCCTGCTTACTGCAAGGCATAAACAAACACAGCCCTTGGAAGTGGACTCTGATTGGATTAAAAGGGGGTCAATTCTTTAATGGCCTCAGGGCTCAAAATTAAGTGTTTTTTTCACAATTGCATCTTCAAAAGCTACTTAAAAGTGATGTGTATAGAAACCAGTAATCAAAGGAGCTCTGAGCTCCTGGCTCCAGCTCAAGCCCAGAGCCTTATGTCAAATTTAGATCTGAACAGTTTGTGCTGTTACACAATTATAATATCTCCTTGTCTGAGGTGAACAATGATAATAATCTAGTAACTGAAATAACACCATCTGGACATTTCTGTTCTCATGTAGTAGTGAGGTTCAGCTAAAAGCTGGCATGATGAGAGCAATTGACTTCTACTGATAAGGCTCTCACTTACACTGATCACATGATCCAATGTTTCCACATTCCCATTTCCCAATAAATCTTCACACAAAACTCAGAAGACTGCAATTCTGCATCGTAAGTATTGAGGATTACATCTGTAATTGAATCACTTTACTCAAAAGTTTGCCATGTATCATTTAACATTTGATTGATAACCCAAAGACACTAACACTCATACAATCCCTTGTCAATTTTAGGACTTGGAGCTAGCCGAGAGTGTGAAAAGTTGGGCATTTAATGCACCCCTTAATCACAAGTCTGAACTGTCATTTACAAATGGTAAGCTCTCACTGATATGGTATAACATATCACTCTCTGCAGTCTGCAAGTATAGGTCATATATATACAGCACACCTAGGACAGCTGAGATAAACCAGACATGATGCCAGGCTGGTATGCTTGATCAGGGAAAGGATAAAACATGTGTGCCTGTTCTCAAACCCTTGACTATCCTTCAATGGTGGAAAGATAGTGCTCAACATGTATGTTTATTCTAAAAGATCGATTTACTATTTGAACCCTTGACTATCCTAGAATTGCAAAAAGATAGCTCAACATGCATGTTTATACTAAAAAGCATTAATTTACTCAGAACATGATGTAATGAAAAAGCACCTGGAGTCTATATGTAATGTCATAGCAATCAGGTTCAAAGTGAAACCGTTTGAACATTTTTGCTTGAGGTTAAAGCCCCTTTCACACCAACTGGCGACGTCTGGCGATGCACTGGCGACCAACAATTTTGGACACGTCGCCAATGCATCGCCAGACGTCGCCAGACAACGTCAGTACATTGCCAGTACATCGTCAGCGGTCGTCAGCCGTCGTCAACGCTTCGTCAAGCTTGGCGATTTTTTTGGAATGTTCAAAAAAATCGCCAAGCCTCGCCAACGGTCGCCAGTGAATAAAGCGTCGTCAATCGGTCGTCAGCGCCTCGCCAACCATCGCCAAGCTACGCCAGCAGCTCGCCAATGCGTCGTTAACAGATCGTCAGTGTTTTTGGACCTCCAAAGGTGAATCTCAATAGATATTTTAATAGGAAATATTGAGATAATATTAAATTGTCAAAATTATACTTGAAGATTTGATAAATGGACCCTCTCTCTCTCCATGCATGGCATACAAAAGAAATTGAAAGAAGAAAGAAGAAAAATCAAATATCAGCATATAATACTAGTTCTGTGGATTTAAATAGATCTACATACCCCACTACTTTAGATGCTGCTATTTTACTTTGCATTTACATCTAATGCAGCATGGAGGAGAGAAAAGAAATGATATAAAATAAGATAAATTCCCCACCTATCTACCCTACTTTTTCTAGCATGTAATAGAAGACAAACATATTTTTGTTCAGGCCTCATCTGCCTTTGGAGGTCCATTTACAAGAGTAAATGAAGAATGTCATTGGTGTCATCTTTGATAAAAGGGGAGGGACACTAGTGATTTAACATACTTTGATAATAGCCTATCTCTATGATGAAATAGAGTTAGAAGATTATTGCTTTTCTGTGAAAGTTGTTCTTCAAGGTATATTTTCTTGAATGATGAAAGAGAGGGTGCCATTTTCATATCTAATGATTAGGAATTCACATTACTATGCCTTCATAAGTGTATGAGTGTTTAAATTGCTGGACTATGATTAAAGAATCATTTGAATGGCATACCTGTCAACATTCAACCATCCACAATCAGGAGATTTCACGCGGTTCACTATTGGGGCCTATTTTGTGGGATTTTGTTTAATACCAATCCTGGCAACCGAAGTCAGGTTATAAATTTAGCTTAGGAATGGGTTATTATATTTCACAGGAGTTTGCAAGTTGATAACCATACACATATATTAATGAAGTAACTTTTATTTCATAAAGCTGATATATTCACAGTTATGAAAAACACACAGAGAAAATATCATAAATAAAAAAATTATGTATACTTTCAAGATCAAATACTTCCATTTTCAACATATTATTATCAGGGGGTGAATATTCTACAAAGATGGCACTTGGTTGAGTGCAATATCAATTATTATGATAGAGGGACAAGTTTTGCTCTCCTTAAATATACCTCTTTGATCACGTGACAACTCGGTAGCCACAACGTCTTCAACACATCGCCATGTTGCCAATATGTCTTCACCAATTCGCCATGAAGACGCCAGTGGTCGTCATGATGTTGCCAGTGGTCGTCAGTGCATCGTCAGGAAGTTGTCAGCGATCGCCAGCGGTCGTGACCGAGTTGTCAGCAGACCGTCATATGTACGTTTATGTGTTGCCACTGGGGCGTCAATAGGTCGTCAATACGTCGTCAAGCAAATCATTTGGCGATGTGCTGGCGATGCACTGGCGATTTTTGATGAATTAGCAGTCGTGAAGACGGCGCCAATGCATCGCAAGACGTCGCCAGTTGGTGTGAAAGGGGCTTAACACTTGAAATTTCTGATCAAAATATCTTGGTGTCCATGTTCAAGATTTTGAAGGCTTTTCATGTCCAAAGGACGACCAGACATCCTCCAGGTTTAGACTATATAATCAATATATTCAAGCATGATGTTCACTGTACATACTTCTTCTTTTATGTAGCCATGCTATCATCCTATAATGTAATATGCTAGGCTTGGCAAAACAAGCACTGAACTATCAAGGGGATCAATTTCCACAAAACTAACATTCACACGGGTCAGACCTAGAGGCTGACCATGCCAATGAAAGTTGATGCTGTTTCGGCATATAGCAGAGGTAAGAGCCCATAAAATTGACACACAGTGTGCACACGCAACAAACATAGCATAATCCAAGACTACACACATTCTTGAAAGTAGATAGAAAATCTTTATTGAAGCATTTAAGGTGTAACTGGGAATTTATCCCTAGCACTCTGTAGACATGAAACCTAGCTTACTCATCAGGACTCGACACTGACAGTCAACTGCTGGCCCCAAGCCAGTAAAAATCCCCAAAAGTGGCTTTGGGCCATTAAAAACAGACCTCAACTGGTCCTACAAGGCCAGTTAACTTTCGGGACATTCTAGTTTAAAACAATTTTTCCCCCACATCAGGCACATCAAATGCCTGGTAATGTTAAAAGAAAAAAATGTAGGACGAGTAAAAGTTTTGCAGGAATCCTATGGGGCCAGTAACCTTTTTTAAGTGAGCGTAGAGGCCTGCTCATGCTTGTTCACAAGATACACTTGGTACACAGATTTGCCGCCCCTGTATATATATACCTTCCACCCCACTGTCCACATTTAAAAGTGACTAAACATTTGGCATTCCGATCTACACTGGACATCCAACGGTTGTGTTAACCGTCGGATGTCATTGAGGACCGAACTCAGCCTGGAGGGTACTGTGATATATATATACTTACTGAACTGTAAACATACTGGCCTCATGTCCAGTTAGCCGTTTGACCACACATTAGCACTACAAACATACATGAATGGTCAACTCAGGCACTTGCCCTCTCTCACCACTGTCCAGGTTCATATCTATCTAAGCCATTTGCGTGAGCTAGACATTTGCCAGTATGGGAGTAACTTTGGGTTAGACAGCAGACTTAAAGTCCCCTAGTACGATGGAGCTAGTATGTAAGGGCCAAAAGTACAATAAACAGAATTGAAATCCAACATCAACCTATGCATGTTCTTTTTTTGAATTATTTATATAAACAGCAGGGATAGGTAGGGGATTCTATCAGTAGTGTTCATTTCAACCTCTACTGAGGCCCTTAAGTCCTAATTTTTTAGAGGTTATTAAGAACTGGTTTTGAGGAGAAATGCTAATCAGAACTTAAAATCAAATAAGTCCGAATTTTCTTTTATTGTCTTGCTTTAATCCTATATTATTTTCAAGAGTGTCTGACTGAGCTAAGGGCAATATATTCAAGGGAAACTTTGGGCATGATCCACCTAAAGATCAAGAAATCAGTATTCAACAAAACTCTGCCTTCAGTGACCTTATAAGTTCTAATATGGGATAATACTTCTTGAGGATCAGCTGCCTTTGATTAAAAGAGTTGGATCAATAGATGATATTAAAAGGGAAAAAATGTCCTTGAATCTTTCAAAAACATGAGAAACCTCTCTAAAGTGTGTGTGACTTTTATGATTATGAATAAAGTCTCATGTGTATGCTTTAGCCTTTAGGCATCATAATCTGTATATTTGTGTGCAGTACTGATTGGGTTTTCTTTTGAAAGAAGCCGTTGATGGCTTCTAAAGAGTGCACTGTTTGTTTTGAAATGAATTGTAAATAAACATCAGTTTATGTTCGCCACCTACGTGTGAGTTCCCCCATTCATGCTTACAGTACAGAGGTCTCCTTTCAAGACAAATGTCATCTGGGTGCTAAAATACCTTTTGAAAATAACTTGAGAATAAAGCGAAAATACCAACATATTTGAATGATAGTCACAACATTTCTCATTTTCCCAAAAAATGGCAAAGATACTTTCATTGAAAAGATATATTTGTATGATTCAAAATTATTAGATTTTATGGTGCTATACATGGATGATTTTGTGAAGAAACTCCAGCATTTCTTTACAGAGTGTGGAGCATAACCGGCATATTTCACAGAGCATGAAGAAGATGTATGTCAAGTTCGTCCCATAAATCACCATGCCAACCGTCTCCTGTCACAAAGGTCAAGGTCAGAATGGGTTTCTCCTTGACCTGACAAGTTAGTGTAGGTACGGTTAAGATTGAGCAATCCTTGGTGACTGGAGAAATGCTGGTACTGAATCATATTAATAGCCTGTAGATGTAACATTCATGCAATTTTAATATAATATATACACTGAGCTTGGCTGCTAATTTAGCATCAATTGCTATAATGCATATGTTAACCTATTTGTATCTGAAGTGCTCATATGGAAAATAACATTTAGAATAAAATTAACCATATAATTGTATTTGAAATCAATTTGAAAAGGGATAATCAAACACAAAATGGACAACAACCATCTGACAGTAAAATACTTCTCAAGATATTGAATTGTTATCAAGAAGTTATCAGCTATCTACATGGGCTCCAGATGTAAATGTCTTAAATTGGTTTTAAAAATAGGATCCTTAAATTCAATAAGGCAGGCCTGCAGGGATATAAATACTTGTTGCTATACATATAAATTAAACACAATGAATTACTAGCTTAATATACCACACATATTGTGTGAAACAAAATCTTAAGCTTCACTTCTTCAGTCGTATACTCAAGATGCTATGGACAGTCACTTGATGGCCTAGAGCTCTATGCTATATGTGAATAACTACTTATTCATGTTATTGTGCCTACATATAACAGGCCCACGGCAATCCACATTGGACCAATAATCCATGTGGGGCAGAATTGTATGGGGGCTTTATTTGATGATTAATCTTAGCCTAGGCTAATGCATTAATATTTCAGTGAGTTCTTTGTAAGGAGGCTCAGTATGAGTTGTTGGATTTGGAAGGTGAACTGATGATCTGCCAGTCACACCTAGGATACTAGCTAGCACAGATAATACATGATAAGATTAGGGCTCAGCCATAACATTTTAAGGTATAGCCCAACTGGGCCCTTAACTTAGGGAAATAAAGATATTTGGAAAGAACTATTCAGGCCCAGGAATGATTCAAATATCTCAAACCATACCTGTTTTTCATTACACAATAAAGATCAAACTAAGAGAAAATATGAATTACCCACAGAAACTCATATAGTAACTTAACTCATATTAACATAAAACAGCCAAGTTGCCCCAAAGACACTCCTTCTTTTGAACTAAGTAATTGTCTGGCCTCGTCAACCATTTCCTGGCCTCCTCTAGATAGCTTTTTTCAACAATGATCATTTCCAATGCAGCTTTTAAAGTGAGTGTACATAATTGCCTATAGTTCCTGTTAAGCAAACAGTCCATTAAAACACTGCCATGTATTTTGTGCATCCTTTCAGCATACCATTTTCAACCGATATCAATTGGCTGGATTTTAATAGCAATAATTACATAGGGTTTTGAATAAAGGGCTTTTGCGAAGAAAAGTCTGTCAATGAGCTAAGTGCCCTGTAATATTAGGCATTGTTCTCATTCTAGATATCAACTTGGATAGATAATCTCAGAACAGATTTCAACACACCTTCTCATTGTGATGAAAATGTAACATTCAATGCAGGTTCAGACTATCTAACCAGAGAGGTATTTTACCTTGGGAAATAGCTTATAAAATCCTCATTTCTTAAAGAGACCATTTTTTTTTTGACTTTGAGAAGCCAGTTACAGTCTTTTCTCTCAAGCCAAAAGCTAAAAGATCCATTTTTCACTTTGTAAAAATAAGATATCACCATTCCTGAAACAGACCTGTTTTCAGTCATCTATCCTCATCCCTAAAACAGACCAGAATTTTCACGTTGAGAAATCAGTTTTTCTTATCCCTGAAAACAACCATTTCTTTCAGCTTCAGATATCAAATAAAAAATAAACTTACCCTGCAGGTTTCAATAATCTCCTCATCCATAAGGTAAGCGTAATCCGATTGAATTGCTGCCCACAATTCATCCTTCTTGTACCTTCCTTTGATATCCTTGGCCAGAGACTTGTGTTCCTGCATTGGCGACTCCATTTCCGTAGCGCTGCTAACATTGCTGCTATCCATGTCCGAATCATAGAAAGTCAGCATGCGAACGGGTGAATCTTCGGGCGTGCTCATACGCGAGTCACCTGACGTGTGGTTTCCGTTCATTCTGCGACGTTTCGGCTCCGAGGGCAAGGCGGCATCAGCCAAAAGTGTTGCGACCTCTCTCTCAATGCCATCTAGTGGAAGATGCAGCTTCCCCGGGTGGAGGGCGGGGGAGCCATCTTTGTGGTACGTTTCCTCCCGAGCTTCCATGCTGCTGCTCAGGTTTTCGAAAGATCTAGGAAATGCTCCCTTCAGTTTCTGAAGATTACACTCCTGCGAAAAACTACTGGCTTCGGTTCCATCACTGGCACTGCTGCTACCATTGCTGATGATCGATGAATGTGGCGAATTGCTTTTCTCTGAGATTCTGCCCGTTCTTAGAGAGTGATGCTTCACCTTGCTCTTGATTGCAGCCCGATAGGCCGGTGACAACTTCGGTACTTTAATCCGCCCTTCACTGGCTAAAAGCGAGCGGCTTCCATTGAATTTCAGCAGCACCCTCTTCTCACAGGGGCTCGGCAAGCGATGGAAAAGAGGCGAAACAGGAAACTTCGACTTCACAACAAATAAATCCACCTCCTCGCTACGACTCCTCCTATGTCTGAGCGCTCGAAGTTTGTAGTTATAAAGCTTCCAATTATACTGTAGGTTTACTAAGTCCGACTCCAATCCTAGCTGTAGAGCCGGTTCCGAATCTGCAACAAGATTCCCTTCAGTGAGTAGTTCCTGCACTAGGCCTCGCTGGACCCGAACTTCATCCTGCAGATCCTGAAATGAACCAAGAGAGCGGGATCAGTGAGGAAACATAAGATATCATGACGTTGTCGATTTCAGGCGGGAAGTATGTGGAGAATGCACTGGCATGGCTTCTGCCGGTTGTCCCAAGCAGGGTAGCCACTCACTTCAGTCATAACAACATGGAAATCTGTAAGGAATCTCTTTACACGGTCCATTAAAGTTAACACCAAGCAGTGACTACCAGTACATACCCAAAATCAGTGTCGATGCCTATGACTAGATCTAGCTTACGCATTGACCAACAGACCAGAAGGACTAACAGACAAAACTTTAACAGGATTAAATTTGAACTTACGGTGCATACATACGTCAAAGTCAAACTAACGGATAAGTGTCATATATCCCAGTATAAATGAATCCAGGGTGAAATTCCTAGCTTTCACACTTGAGATTTCACCAATTGACCTACGTAGTACAAACGTACTGGAAGAACTAGTTTCACTCCAGTAAATCAAGAAGATAAGAAGTAGAAGTGAGAGGAGCGCTGTACTGTATAGACTCTTGCTCACAGCTCCCTTCCCAGTTCCTAACTGACTGCACACGTGGTGTGTAACCCAAATACTGCCAGCATGTAAACGTGGTTATTTATAGTGACTCACAAGTAGACTAATCAAGTAGATTTTCGCCTTGGCTCACTCGCTCGCTGGGAGGGGACTGTTGAAGTCAACGGACATCGATGGAATGTTTCCCTCCAAAATTTAAACAGGGGACCTTGGTAAATAACCCGAATAAATTCCAGCTGACAAATGTGCACCCCTGATTGCTTATTGACTCCCATCAGCTGAGACTGATATAGAGATGTTATATACAAGGTTAACCATCATACGAGTGTCTGGACACACAATGATTAATTACAAGATGGTTAAAATGATTGTTTCCTCTTTTCTATATAGTTCTTGGTAAGGTGACAACAATTTTTGAAGAAATGATGGTATGCACATATGCCAACCAACCAGTAACTGGGAAGGGGGCAGTGCATTTCCTAGGTAGTACCAAATATCATGATTGCAAGGCATGGATTATATTGCAAGTACTGTATGTTTACAGTTAATAAAAATATGTTCATGAATTTTGTAAAGTAATATGCCAAACCCAGAATTGTAAGCATCTACACTGATAAGTATTCTCAATGACACTGCACACAGAAAGAGGGGATTTTTATCTTCAATTCATGAGAGAAACACAGGTCTACAGCTCTAACACTTTCATTTCTATAAAGACTTGGATTTTTGATGCATACGTAACTTGTAACAGCTGCATTCCATTCCACTATATACATTTACATTCTAATAGGTAATCAAGTACCTGAAATCAACAGTTTAATCACATACCTGGCATACCTTTCAAAACCCATCTAAGTGTCTATGTTTGGACTAATTTGACACAGGTGTTGATTGTTGTGAGGAATTCCTCCATTAAATAAATATAGGTCAATACGAGATTATGTAATCCATGCAGTACTGACATTGAGGATCATCAGGACAGGTCTGTTACCTGACTTCACATGAAACATGCAATTCGTACATGTATGGCTTATACTGAATGTATTGACATACCACCTTATTGTAATTGTAATCCATATTGGGTATCTAGAGCTGAGTCAGTTTCATAGAAAATACACATGGCTCGTAGAGTGAGCTGATGTCATTTAAATAAGGCCAAAATTGAGGTATGGAACCCTCTCAAAATTAATGGATACGACTATCTAATACCTAGTCAAATATATTCTCTATGGGAGACAGCACTTATTGTCAAAAATTTAAATTTTATTTTTTGTGATAAAGAATATATCATTCTATAACTTTATCCTACTGTTCCTATTTAATCTTTATTTTATACTGCAAACTAAATGTTGGTCGTCCAGACACAGCTTGTCATTAACGATTGGTTTTAGGTTGGTGTTTAAAAATTGCTGGAAAATTCACATGCTTTTGAAAAATATGTATACAATATGTCAGAAAATATTTATTAATGATGAGGTTGAGTTTAATTTTTTATAGCCTGATATCTCTAACCCACTGGGGTCCACTTAAAGGTGAGTTCTTTAATGAAGAACAGACCAGACACGCTGTCAACTTGCTGTTATAATTTAGTAACAACTAACAAGCATGATGAACATTACTCATACAGTGTGCCTTGAAATGAAGTCAAAGATCAAACTAATTCTGCCTCATTTCTGTGTGAATTCCCAGCCCGCTGATTTTCTCATTAACTAATAGAATACTACTCTGATTATATCATGGCTGCTGGGTGCCCCACATTATAACATCTGCTGTCTCACCAGTGCTCTAACAGCAGCTTTTGTTTTAGGCCCTGGAGTTGTGGGTTGCCTGGGGTGAGCAGTCAGACAGAAACAGACTGGCCAGAATTACAGAAAACGTGTGCGTCACAGATTTTCCAGTGGCAATATATCACCCAAGAGTTTGAGACTAGCCCCCAAAGACATATCATCTTGTGATACCCTCCAGTCAAAAGATGTGCTTTCTAGAGCTTCTTAAAATATCAAGATTACTAGCATAATAAGATTGTCTACCTCTTTGTTGATATTACAAGGTGTGCAACCAAAATCCTGCACATTTGCCAAGTAAGCAGATTAACCAGCTTGGCAATAAAGGTAGCCAGCCCAAAGATAGTAAAAAAGTGTTGAGCTAAAAAAGATTTCCAACTAATACTGCTAGCTGGGTGAATGAAGTAAGAGAATATTTTGAGTTTTACTCAGTACTGCCCTATAGGAGTATTAATTTATCATAGTCTTAGTTCATCATTGTTTGGACACCCAAACCCTAAAAATCACCCAAGACACCTAAACTATTATTTTTTGAGGAATTTCTAAAAATATCAATTTCAAACATATAACTGAATATTTTTTTTCACTTCAAAATAATTCCAATCATTCCAATGAAACTGTATATGGTCATTATGCTTTATTATACAAGTAAACACATGTTTATGGTTGTAATCTGAGTAAGTATCCTCCCTTGAAAAATATGGCCAAAAATCTACAATTGTCAATTTTGGGACATCCAGTTTCTAAGTCCTGGCTATAAGACCCTGAATTGAACATAATGATGATTCAAAATAATGAAAATGCATAAGTATTCTACAATCTTTTAGGCATAGCTAAGTTTTAAGTATTAGGTCCTTTTTGGTTTTATGATGATTTTGGTTAGTCGAACACTAGACAATCTTGAAATTGAACTAACATAGAATTTGACTAAACAAATCAGCAGCTCAACCCTGGCCTGTGCGTGTAGCCAGCAGGTTGTCAGCATATGATCTGGAATCTGGATACCCAAATAAACTCAACCCCAAAACAACTTTAGAAATATTTAACTCAGGACTTCCTTGTTCCTTTAAATGACAAATTCAAGAACTTGGTTCAAAACTTACAATTCTATATGGTGAATAATAAAACTTGAAGTTGTCATGTAGGCTGTTCTTGTGTTATTTTCAAGGTTTTGGTGTAAATTACTGTCATTCTCCTACTGACATAACATTCTTTCAGAAGGGTATTTTAGGATAGCCATTATGAGATAGTTCCTTAAAGACATTTTACTACAAGAATTTAGATGATCATTACTTATAAACCATTCTGTATTCATGAACAACCATCTAAAAATATATGTGACCTAATAAAACCGACCACCCCTCCCTAGACCCAACCCTATACCTGGGTGGTTTGTCAGGATTCAGCTACCAACTGGCAGGATGTAGGCGAAGTATGGGGTTAATGAGGCCACACCTTGGGGATGTGCAGCTTACTTACAGCAATACACAACCACTGAGGGGTGCCCTTGGTTACAGCACATCAAAGAACACCCCCTAACATTGCGAAACCAAAGCAGCACCCTTAACAATCAGAGAAACCCTAAAAATAGCACCCTGTGACTCACTCCCCAGGATTACCGTTGTTGTTCTTTTGTATATGGCCATGTTCAAAAATTAAAGCTACAAACTCACTGCACTCGGAGAGTGGATAATTTCAAACAGCATGTAGGTTTGCTTTAAGGGAAGACTGTCCGTATAAGCTCTTAACGAAATGGGGTAGTATAGTTGGTGTAAGTGCTACCCAAGGTCAGGTCATGCAGGCGCGCTTAGTGTTGTATGCATTCCCATTCATTCCAGTAAGATTCTTCCCAGTCGGCACCCGACGCGTGTTAAACCCCATCACTTGTTTCTACCCATCTGGGGCTTTAAATGCACCCTTTTCACCAATCAATCGCACCCATCAGCTACCCAAGACATCCACCTACCTAAATATGTTCATCTTCTAGTCGTGTGTTATTCCGTTGTGTTTTTGTGGGTAAAAATCACTAGCAGAGAAGGTCGGCCGCTCAACATGAGTGGCTGCCTTCCCGCTATCTGCTGTAGACTACCTCTGAAGCCTGACCTACTTTCTCCATGCCGACAGCTGCTGAAGCCGGCGGCCGCGACTAGTGCTGCTATCTACAGGTCAGGTGGGAGACTAAATATATATGACCCTGAAATCCAGGTGCAAATCCAGGTCATCATGACCCTGATGAAATATGCAAATGTTTGCACAATCATTATACTGTGCCATACGTGTTGTCGCATCTTTAATCAGGAATCGCTGTGCGTGTGTGCAATATTTTCGCAGATCGATTATGCAAATTTTCTGCATAAAATAACAAAACTGTTTTTTTTTTCAGCTTGGGTTGCCCATTATTGTCTTATTTCTTTAGAATGTTAATGCAAACATATAATCATTAGTAATTTACTAGTTCCAGATACACAGTGCACACTCGAGGATGGTGAAATCATCGTCCAAGATTTAACTTGGATAAGGGGTGTTCCATTGAGGGGGACCGGCGAAATTTTTGACCACCCCCCACACTTTCCCCAATTCTGAACTCAATTTTTCTCTTTCTTATGAAACCCTTACCCTCCCACGACTTCTGTCTGAATACCCAGGAACCCCCATCCGCGAAATTGAATCGTCATTACCCCCTACCCCCCAAACTCTAAATTACTATCCGGTCTCCACAACAGCCCTTCTAGTTTGGTTGCCCATTTTAGACGTAGAGTTTAAAAATCCCAAGAAAACCCTTGATTTTTATACTTTTGTATTTTGATATATTGCTCTTAATTTACTCAAAAGAATAAGAACCGGTTAGCTGGTAGAAGGTACAAACACCTTGCGTATACCATTCCTTCCTACTACCCCCATGGGTACCCCTATCCCCGCTCTACAACATTTCGCATTTATATGGCCGTCCCCGTCAACTAAGAACCCTGCTCTAATTTCAGGGCAGTGCAGTTATTATCCTTAAGGCCCAGGATACAGACAGGGTAATTGCTACACAGTTTCCATTTAAACAGACATACCAATCTGTCAATCATGAGTGCTGATTTGGCCATTGAGTTAGAGATGTTCTGTGTTACCCTAAGGCTGAAACTGAGGAAACAACATTGCATAACGTGAAATTTGCTGAAGTTGAACACCTTCGGACCAAGAAAAATGTCTCGTAAAATTTTAGGAAATGATTTCTGTCAATTAAACCACTTGTTATGACAAACGCCATGATATGGAAGGGAATCAACGTCCACTAACGACAATGGGCAGATAAGAACAAAGCGGTCATAACTATTGACCTCTAGTATTATAATCAGTGTGTTGGCTTAAAATAACGGACCTAAAATAACACTTATCATTAGCTCACCTTGGAGGCCTATTATTGAAATACTGTACATTCTCTTTATCTCACGTACCATACTATTTCTTTGGGGGGACAGTTCAATCTGATAGATTTATGCTAACTCAAGTGCATAATCACATAAAAGATCAATAGAGTGATTTCCACGGTCAAAGACGAATTAAATTGCTTTTAAAGGTACATTAATCGAGCTACAGCCACTTCGAAATTGAGGGTCATTTTTGTATCATGATGATTTATTACTCCTATCATATGACAGCTGTCATCATTTTATACTTTGTCTCGAATCCTCGAATAACCTACAAAAACACAATTATGGTATGACCCACAAGAGCATAATTAATTCTAAGATTTAAACAAACAAAAACACATGGACCAGGAGATGGAAATATATGAACAGGAACAAACCTCCCATTATTTACGAAAGGTCCTAAGGAGGTTTGTGTTGTAAGATAAACCTTTGATGGCAACTCATAACGCAGCACGTTCATATAGCGACCGAGGCAACATGCGTGTGGGCGTGAGCATTGTTCGAACACATCTGAAATGATCTACAACAGTATTGGCAATGTTCATGCCAAAGCAGTTCGTGCACATAGATAGATGATCTTACGATGATCATCTTTTGTTACGCACCCGTACGATGATGCAGAATTATCATTATCACGGCGCCCTTACAAGTCTGTAATCCTTGCGGGTTCCGTGAGGGCATTGTAGAGCAACATTTCCTATAAGCCTATTATACGATGATCGTATACAAGCTCGTTATATACATCGCACGGCATCGAAGTAATAACTTCAGAATTTGCCAACCAAACAAGTATCATTTCAATGAAGTATTTAAACCTCGTCTAAGTGCACACACACTGACCAAACTTGCAGTGAAACCGGTCAGCTTGACTTCCCCGTAAGTTCAATCATCATAGGTTGAAGTTAGTCAAGTGCCTGTCAAAATCGATTTTCTACCATTCAACTGCAAATGCAAATCTCCCCAATTGAAAACCTATGTAAGTGTATGATTTCTTTGTTGATCCGTGGTTTACAGCTGTGTAAGATAACTGACCAGGCGTTACTCAACCTGGATAAGTCTAAACATTTTGAAAACTGCAGAAAACATTTCTTTACTTATGATAAGAATCCTAGGCCATCAACATACCTATCTTTACTTGTGACAGCTCGACCATACTATTAAGTGATGGATGAATTGAGGGAGAAAAACACAAGGGAACATTGACGGTTATGCATGGCAAGCCAAAGCTAAATTAAATATGCAATACTAGTTTATCAACATTTAGTGAGCATCGCTAGCATTAAAAGGAAATTCCACAATCCATAATAAATTTAATTTAAAGATAATTCATTTTCTATTAGGGAAACACTTTCCTTTGAATCATCAGCACCAGGAGTGAAAACATGGAGGGTCACGGTATTTATGCGATTTTCCTCATTAAAAGAGAGTCGGTCCCCTCCAAGGGAAACGTGAGAAGTAGCTAGTTTACTTAAAGACAAATCAGTTTCTTTTATGGAAAAATCACTTTCCTTAAACCCCACTTGCATCTGGATTAGGCATATATTCTACCGACAGCAGCATAACTGAGCAATTATAATGATATTTGAAATGAATAGTTGAAGATGGATTGTTTAACTCAATATGAACACATATTTAGTTTTAAAATATTTTTCAAAATGTCCTATTGTTATTAAGATTTTTTAATGGTCTCAGTCTATGTGCACAACCCAGATGTGTATGGGTTAATGGGAAAGCATGGAACACATGCAGCGTCGGCTTAGCATTGCCATGCTACCTTTGCTGGTAGGGATTATAGGTGTAATTCAGCCTGCTATTGATAAGAATCATGGTAGGGGAAAGGGCGTATATCTCTGTGAAGGGACAGAGATTTCCACCAACGCATTAAAAGGTCAAGTTGACACAAGAAGTAACCAAATCCCGATACATTTGATATCGACTCAGATCTGAGGTGATTCTTTCTATTAAATATTATGAAAACCATGCCTGCTTCCATTTCTCTGATTGTGCAGAACAGTGTGTGTGTGTGTGTGTGTGTGTGTGTGTGTGTGTGTGTGTGTGTACCATTCAGCATCCATGGAGCCCAATGGTTAGTTACCGCACTGATTACATAAGTCTCATTCCAAACCATATCTGACTTTTTATTGTGCAGAGTAGTTTGTATATGTGTGTAATCCCAGTCAGAATCCATGTAGCCCAATGGTAAGATGTAACAACTATTACATAATACGCGAACAGCCTTTCCTTACCTTTAATTCCTGCAATGTGGAGGTCCATATACTTGACACACCTGAGTTTTCCTCTTCACCAGGTAGAGGGGAATCTGCCTGTAAATCCGTCATGATACCCTTCCTCTAGAAACTCATCCCTTTAGCACAGTATGTATGTATAACTCCACTAACCCTGAGCCTCACCTCAGTATGACTTAGTAATGTACAACCTAACTTCTCACACAAGACGTGTTTTGATTGTGTGATAGTCATTCTACTATGAGTGAGTGTGTGAGAAAGTTCTCTTCCTCAGTGTTAAGGTAGTACTGCATGTATGTATGGTTTCCTAGTCCGCCCCGTCCAGACCTACCCACCACAGGGTTGTGTTGTAGTGGTTACTGGTACAGGGTCCAGGTATGTTTGTACGTGAATGGTCCGCCGCTATGATCATGTGGACACCGTTAGCTCTAGGGCCTATATAATCCTCTCACCTGGCCATTCAGGTGTAATTCAAGGCTGAAGAATGGCCGGACGCCGTAAGTATCCAAAATAGTCAACAGTCACTCCAGCCCCCTTGCTCCTAATCGCATCTCACATGAAGTACCATATAGAGTGATCAAACCACGATGTAACTACAACATAGGTTTGCTTGAAGATGGCCTATTCCATACAGCACTTGTGTGTGTGGAATGCACTTTTTATCTTGCACCTCAATTTGTATGGGGGAGAGTAGATAAATACGTCAGGGCTCAGCATGTGTGTAAAGAGGCCCTACTAATATTTTCCCAAGTAAACACCATCAGAATAACACTTGAGTGAGATAGCGTTGGGATAGGACCAAGGTCCCTCTCTCTCACGCCAGCTATCTCCATAGGCAGTCCACTACCTGTCCAGATAACACAAATCCGGCGTATGACCATTGACTTCAATGTAAGCCAACACGACTTTATTTTGATGCCATACATACTTGTGCAGTCCCATAAATCTCGGCAATATCCCACATGTTTAAATGCATAGCTAAAGATGGCAGTGCATGAACAAAACGTTCGAAAGATTTCAGCGTATTCCCATATATTTCAATGTAGTCCCATGTACGTCGGTGTAGCCCAACGCGTTCAGTGTAGGCCACATTTCATAGTATCTGTAGTCCCTTATATTCCTATGTAGGCGCAACAGTCCCTTATGTGTCAGAGATGGTTCAAAGATATCAATGTAGGCCCACATATTGTTAGAATAGGGACTACACACTGTATTAGTGAAGGCACACTTTTAACAGTATAGGTTAGTGTATTCAAGTGATATTTGCTGCCAAAATATTGGCTAACTTTTTTTAAGCATAGTTTTCTGAATCTGATTGTCACAAGAGGACAGTTGTGTGAGTCATGATTTTTCAGACTAGAGAGTGACTCTATTCATAACCACATGAAAACCTGTGAAAATGCCAGTACAAATTCTTGGGACTTTGTAGGAAATTGAAAGAGAGAAAATATATAATAGAGCGATACAGATGAGAGGGCAACTGAGGAAGAAATGGGTACTAGTATGTTGATGGTCTTATGCAGATGATATGATATCGATATCACTGGTATCGTTATTGGTTTTAAAGATTTATGGGTATGGGTTGTTCATCTCAGGTGACACTTTTACCACATACACTTGATAGCCCCTGATACGTGAAAGTGTTTCGTCAACCAAACCCTGTATATATAATAGATAGAAGTGTGATGCTTGGTCGAATGCGCTGTTCTGTAGTTCTCTTACGTGACGTGATGGAATTTGTGACCCACATATCACCCGGAACCATATTGCACCGATTATTAGATAAGCGATCAGGGTTGAAAAATAACTTAAAATGTCTACTCGCCCTAATATGGTAGGTAAAACATGAGGTTCATACTTACTTGCCCTACATATTCAAGGGCAAGTGGGTTAGTGGACAAGTTCTCCTTTCCCTACACATAGGTTCTGGCTATAACCGGTTTACCACCATTTCGTGCTGTTTCTAAATCCTTTGAAATGGTGTTAAGCTTTTAGTACATGAATATCTCAGATTTAGATAATGACTTTTATAAATATCCGTGCATATCTAGAAAAAAGGGCAATATGAATATCATTTAACCTATACCTTACAATATCTTCACTTGTCGTACCACTTTATATATACTTGATTGCTCGTGTTGCACACTGTTAATGAATACCATAACAATATTTTAAATGTTGATAACTAGTGCGTTTTTATCCAAAAGAATATATTAAAAGTATAACCCTATCAGGTTCATACTTTATGGAAACAGAACCATTTTAGCCAAAGTGATATAACCAATAATAATACTACAGTGTAGCATCTTATCTATTAGTTATTCATGTGCAAAAGATGAAATATTCAATGAGAGACCCAGGGTCGTGTATTTTGCTAAGTTGTATTATTCCACATGATAGTTATTAGTTCTACAATGGACCAAACGGTTCATTTGGGTTCTTTAGGATACAGCATCTCCTTTTTCTTCTTAATTGGCTGTCACGAAAAGAAGTAAAGCCAGCAGGGACTTTGCCAATCCACTTTTGCTGACGAGGCAAGTGTGTGTACTCATCGAACATAATACTGCTTGTTCATCCATACTATCTATAAATACTTATCAAAATATCACTAAATGGTGAACGCATGAAGGAACATTCCCGCAGAAAACGTCGCATTTTGAAATGTACAGCCTGAAGGCCATTTCCTAACGGAAAAGTAAGACGTTAAATCAAAGTAGTATCGCATAGATTAGCAAAGGAAGATAAAAGGGAATTGTTTTACGTCGCTTTTAATCGCTTAGGTCATATCGCGACGAGATATAATTTTTTTCCTTTCTCTTCAAGAATAGTTCCGATGTCTTTCAGTTGCAGTAGTACCATAAACAGCCGTTCACGACGCCGCACATTTATATATAGCGACCAGGCAACCATTTGCTTGTACATGTATTACATTAAAAGTAGTAGTAGTAGTAGTAGTAGTAGTAGTAGTAGTAGTAGTAGTAGTCGTAGTCGTAGTCGTAGTCGTAGAAGTAGTAGTAGTAGTGCGAGGAGGCGGGGGAGCAGCAGTAGCAATATTAGCAGCAGCAGCAGCAGTAAAAGTAGCATCAGAAGTAGAAGACGACAGGCAATGAGAATAAAAAGAAGACAATTGATGATACAATAGTAGCATTTTATGTATCCTACTCAATACATTGTACTATAGATAAAGTACACCGCAAGGCGTTGTTAATGAAATCTACGTAATAAGGCACCCATCCAATACATACATGTACGTCATGACCCTAAATATTTGTAAAAGCGGAAGAAACAAAGTGAGTGAACATGAATCCACGAAATGTTGTTAAACATTTTTTACCATATTTTTTATAATATTTTACTCTTTTACGATATTTCACTCTTTTTCTAATCCGACGTTGGTCGTCAGTAACTTGGTACTGAGATAAATGTTACTTCTATAAAACATTGATTAGTGGCTTTGTAATCTTTTACTTCAGACAATAAAGAATACTACTAATTCTGGTGTGATCATTTTGACCAGTGCAATAATAGATTTAACGGATATGTACATGGATTATGGAGCTTTGATTTCAAATTGGTCATGGCACTCGTCCCTCCCCTTTTAACTCTGCTGGAGATGTTGTTTATTAGTGGGGATTCGTTCGGACAGGTGATACACATGACTAACTGCCATGAATGGACCCTCAATTTACCTTCTATTTTAGAACGGAGAAATCAATGAATGGGCTAATGGGGGTCCCTCTATTTTGACGTCGGCATACAGCACACCCAAATAATTGGATATGAAATTTAGCTTATCGAACTTTTTCTGCCATATCAAGTAAGGTTCAATCGTAACAATACTTTTTCTTGATTACGGTTGGATCCAGGATGGACGAGGAAAACATTACCTCAAACCGAATTAGCTGCAACTCTCTCACATGCCTTGTGTCAGAATCAAAGGCTGCCAGTTGCGAGACAGACGGCAATTAGCGGCAACGCCTTAGACTACTAGGCTATCAGGACAGCCACCTCACCCGTAGACAATACGGTTCATATATGCTTCATATATGCAATAACTCTAGCAAGTGTAATGCTCAACGAAACTAAACCTGCAAAATAAACTTTGATCGATACCAAAATGCTTCTTCCTATAGCAATCCTTTATTGATCTTTTGAAAAAAATAGTTCATGCAGTATATTCAGCTACTAAGTGAAATGTTAAGCAATTTAGTTCCTAGAGCATTTTTGAAAAAATCCATAGATCTGTTGCATCATACTGCTTGATAATCACACACTCATCTAAAGCACATTGCCTTAACATGTCACCTTAATTGCAATAAGGAAAAGAAGAGTACCCTTGCTGCAGAACACACCCTTCTTACCATAAAGAAGTGTACCCCCATCCCATCCTTCCCTTCCCAATGTAGAGAGGAGGACCTGCGGGACATTTGGCATAGGTCCAAACAACCAAGGTATGGCCAGGTACTCTAACGTGACCAACGTAATAGATGCAGACATTGACCACCACTGAGTTATAATGGGTATGGCCAGAGAGAGGTACAGACAAGGGCACCCCAACGTTACCCTGAATTAGGGGTAGCGTTGCGAGTACGCTCGTGTTCAAAGAGCATCTCTATTCAATACTCAAACCGAAAATGCGATACGTGCGATGCTAGTAACATTTTCTACCAGTAGAAAGATTTGTGAAAATCATTGCATACCTTTTTTTTTAGTATATATAAAGTGAACTATATTACACTGAAAAATATAAATGGAAACCTATTTGAATTTGGAATTTTCCTGCAACTGGTAAACTGCTTGCAATGAGCTGAACCATTCGGCCATGGAGGAACCCTAATTGATCAGCGTAAGATGTGATTGCATATCCTTTTATTTTGGTAATTTATTTTGGCCTGGCCTTGTCTCACTAAGCATGGCAATTGTGAATAATAATAATCCGGGGTTCGGTACAGACGTGAGGACAATGTGAAAAAGCTGTATATATCGACAAACTCGGATCGCTAGGTAACTCACCTTGCTTAAATGGTTTAAATGATTATGTGACACACCGCAATTTGCAGTCATATTGTATAGTACATTTTGCTAGATGAAGCACCTTTAAGATGGCCACCATCATATGAAAAACATTCTTTTCTAGCATCTGGAATTGCACTTTTCTCTGTTCTTAAGAATAAACTGACGACCATCACAAAAGGAACTTCTGTGCATATTGAGCATTAGCCAATACCAGATAGTGGGTATACTGAGAAAAAATCATTGGGGTACTCCAATCTGACTTTGTCATACTTTTGTCACGATGTAAACGAATAGTGTTCCCAGCTGGGCCGGATTCAAGTTGAAGTGTTTTGTAAACGCTTCTCGACCAGAAACACCATTCACAAAAATACCGGGTTACAAAATGTGTGAGTGAAAGTTTGCTTTTGCATTCCAACTGTTTATAAATCCTACATAAATACAATGCATACAAATGTTGTTAGCCTGCTTAACCAAACTCTCCGATGTCTTTCTTAGTATCATATCAGCATTGAAAATGCTATTCAAAAATATAAAAAAGGCACTATTTACATTCAAAACATGTATTGTGTAAAGGTTAAAGTTCAGCGAAGTAAGGGTAACACCCTTTATATCAATACTCGAGTACTCAGACTTTGTAGGTTTGTGGGATGCAGTATTCGATATCTTCAATAACTTATATTTAGTTCTTACAAGGGTGTCAGTCGACAAGTGTCCTTCGATATAAAAATATATATATACTGGTACCAGTATTTAAATTGAAAAACAAAAGTCAAAATGGTACATTTATGCAATTCAAATTCTTGAATCTTACCTCCTACATTTGATAGGATATTCGGTTATTTTTACTGACTTTTCCGTTCCCCTACTTTTTTTTGACAATTTAGTATATACAAAGAACAAACTGCTGAAAGGTATTATGATTTGGAATGCATTCTGCATAAAAATGTACCCTCCCAGTAAGGGGTGCGATGTGAGGAGTAAACACCGAAAAATGCAAGATTATTTCAAACAGAACTTCTATCCATAGTTTTGGACCAAGGGCCACCAGATTTTAAAAACACGAGAAAAGATTAATACAAAGGGAAAGGAACTGTTTTTTACTTTTTGACTCTGGTCTGATTTTATTGCCATATCATCCGGATCGTTTGTAAAAATGAGAAAAATATACATTTTTCACCTTATACATTTCATACTAACTTTTTGGAACAAAGTTGAAAATAATGAGAAACCATTCCTCTGAAATACTGTTAACATTTGGCACTCTAAACACTTGTTCGAAGCAAATTTGTTTTGGGGAAATTCCGTACATGCAGAGAAAGGAGCCAAAAAACCTCTCTTAAGTCGCACTCCCACATTCGAGACCTGGACGCAGACCTCTAACAGACCTGGGTTAGAAATGGTCCTGAAAAGATCAGTTACAGGTCTGCGTCATAGTCTGCAGTGGTCTGTAATAGGTCTACGTGGCTGCGCATGGTCGTGAACAGGTCTGCAAACTCCCAGTTTTTTTAACATGTTCAAAAAAATCGGTTAGAGGTCTGTTATGAAATTAGTCATTATAGGGTCTGTTAGTGGTCTTAAAGCAGTCAGTTAAAGGTCTCGATGGTCGCGAAGCAGTCAGTTAGAGGTCAGGAAGGTCTTGAAGCAGTCTCGGACTGACAGTCATCTAGACTGCTTCAAGACCTCAACTAGACAACTAACAGACCTCCAACTGACTGCTTCATGACCTTTTCAGACTGCTAACTGATTGCTTCAAGACCAGCTGCAGACCAGTGGATGACCTAGATTTACTAGAAATTGTCACGTGACTGCCCACTTCGGCCTGGGAAAGGAGACATAAATGTATACAATTTTCACAAGGATAACTAATACTTTTTTTTCTCTTGTCCAAATATTTCCATTTATGTCAAGCTCCAGAAGTGAAAGGGTTAAGATATAATTTATTCCATCAAGAAATTGAATAAATATGCAAGTTTATACAAAACAGAGCATCTTTTAGCATGTTTTAGTCAAACGCAGATGTTAAAATTATTTATCCAAAAATAATATGGAGGCAATAATCCATTTCAGGGGATGTAATAGGTTAAATAATTTATAAGCAGAAGTTAAAAAGGGAAAAACACTCATCACTAGGAATTTAATCAGCAGAAATAAAACAGGTACAATGACTTATCATTTTATATTTTAAATCTGGTTAAAATGCAACTTTTCTTATGCGGTGGTTGAAAACGAATATCCCACATATTGAACAAACCCCCTGCTCTTAGATAAGTTCACTATCCCTCTAACGGTGACATATCCAGGCAACTGAACCAAAATTTAAAAGCAACTGTGAATGAGCCACTCCCTATTACCTTGCCATTTGAAATATCAGTTACACAGGCGTGTGTATGAATGAGCCTATAACACTTAATAATATCATTCTGAAGTCCATTATAACTGGTACAGTAATAAATATTCCCAGATAAGTGATTATATTGCTATGGTATAGGCTTTACAAGTCTTTGACAGGTTCTGTGATATTCGGTCTCCGATTCTGACAAATAATGGTCTAGACAGTCACAGTTGATCTGATTATAAGGTAATGGGTGTAGGCCTAACATATGTAAAATCTAAATATGACCCTTCATTCACAAACTAACCCCATGGGACCTTTAAGGGAGTATAAACTTTTGTATAGGCCGAATACTCAAATAAAAGCAGCGTATCGGAAATTAGCAATAACCCAAAAATCAATATCGCCTCCTAGCCAGTAATGTGTTGCGTGATTTTTTCATATTCTTTTCTTACCATAGAGGAGCAAGTGATAAATTCGTTATATCCTGTTAAAAAGTGTGGTCTGGCCTGGTATCTACCCTCAATCCTCTGTATTTCACTCGGCTCCGCCTTGTAGGACACGGGTGCCTTCGGTTGGATACCAGGCCGAACCATACTTTCTAATAGGGTTTAACTAATAACGCTAGTTTAGGATATACGGTGAAACTTGTCGAAGCCGTCAACATGTAATTTACTTCATGCGTACTTCAGAAAGCACCGCCTCTGAGGTTCGAAGCATACGGTGCTGCCCTCTTTTTTAATGAGGGGAGACTAACTCACTTTGATCTTGCTCTGTTCGTCTTGGTCAATTTTGTCATCATGACAACAGTCGGATGATATCTTCTTCAACTCAGATCCCTTGATGGTGAGCCAGCATTGCAATTCTTTGATATCGGCAGAAAGGCGTTTGATTTTTTCAATGGCATCATCCTGCTCCATTCTTGAACTAAAAAGAATGAAGAAAATATCTAAAATGTATGGAAAAAATTGAGTAGAAACGTACAGATGAGTATGGTCATGATAGATAATTGTATTTGGATCCGAACGGTTTATGTGAATATACAACTTAGATGGATTGCGGATTGAACTCTATGTATTTATCTGGTATAGGCTAAGGGTTAAATAAACCTCATTATGCCATGCCATGATAATAGCTTCTATTGGAAATGCCTAATTTGAAATGCAATAAGCAGCAATTAAAATCAATATGGTTAAAAAGGGTGAACTATATATTTTTTTTTATATAATTTGTTCTAAAATGTGACGTAACATATAAAGGTCAAGGCCAAAGATCAATTTATCGAAAAATGTTCAGTTTCATTCTCAACTTTCAGTTGGACCAGGAACACTAAGCCAAACCGCTTCATGTGACAATACATAGACAACACCCCCCCCCCCCCCCTTCGAAAAAAAAAACCCTGCGGTGTATGTATTTCACATGAGGTGCTGCGAGGCAAAGCCGAGGAACCTTATGCTATACCATATCTGAGAGATCTATGAGGCTTAAAACACAGGGGGCTGCCTCTCACAGATACTGATACGGAGGGGGTTATAGAAGTTCGACGATCCCCTTTTGCAATTCAAATTACTGATTTTGCTTGCTAAGAAGTGTTATGTATTTGTTCAGTTTCGCTTCAGAACCAAAGAGGGAGATCATCCTCCCTTATAAAAAGGTGCCTCCCCTCAAATAGAATATACCGCTACACAGACATGTTTCTACCAACCCCGATTTACAATCACAAAAAGTGTACATGAGCAATTTAAACCAGTAAATTTGCGTGCCCCCGTAAGTGACGTGGACAGCTGGGTGAACAAAGACTCAAAAAGTGTGTGTTAAGTCATATTACACACACATTCAGGGGCCTGTGATTGAGGTCAATTAGTTAGCCATGCAACTAGCTTGGGGCTTAGTTTACCAATCTATGTGGAGCATGGAGGATTCTGTATTTGAAATGGAAAAATGATTACTTTTACCTGTTTTGATCATCTCAGATTTGAGCTAGATTGAAACAGGAGAGACGACCCTGGTGTTCCATAGAGATAATTTTGGCATCGCACTTTATATACTACATGTAGTACTACAAATGTATGGGTCAACATAGCCTAGATTTCTAGGCTGTCATATGAATTATATCTGTCATTTATTTCTGTTACCAGACACCAAATAGTCTTGGAAGCCATTGTCGCCAATTTAGTTTACAAATGTTTCACCAGGATTCAGTTTGAACCTAAAACCTATAGAAATAAGAGAACCAGGTGGTGCCATGCATGTATCTACCATACATGGTACTACAACACAGAAAGGAATGTTAACTTTTTAGGGACTAGGAGCCTAGTTTAGGGTCAACTCAGAGGGAAGGGTTAACACATGTTTGACTAGCCATGTTGCCATAGATGGAGACATGGATCCTGGTTCTCATATCATTATCGCTTTGTCTCATCCGTCACGTTTACATGGTGTATGATTGCCGCTAGACTAGGCTCCTAGTCCCTGAAAAGTTACCATTCCCTTCTGAGTTAACTAAGCTGAGTGTGGTCTAGTACCAGATATGACAGCTAGATGGCACCATTTGGTCCTACGTATAACCATTTCTCAACATGAGTTCTCTTTTCACCTGGTGAGAAAAATGTGAACTAGGATTGGAGGGGCCAAGGCTTGTGGGATACGGTGCGTTTCTGATACCAAGGATCTGATGATTTTTCTCCTAGTCATAGCTCTAGTACAAGTTTTTTTCCCGCATCTCGGGGGTGAGTGTGGGTTGATCGAGTCGCCAATGTGGTGTGGGGGTCCTATTTCCTATACTGGATGGAAGACATGGAGGTGGAGGTGGTGGGGGGTGGGGGTGTCAAGTCATCATTTATCATGGAGGAAGGGGGTCGCCTCCCTCGTCCCCTTAATCCGTTTAGAACCCTGCTAGTCCACTACTTAGATTCTCTGTGATAGCCTTACCTGTTCTTCCCCAAAACCCTCCTTTCCTTTGTGTTCTATGCCGCATACATATCCAACATGGTATATTCTGCTAATGTGATATACTGGTTCATGTGATGTTGAGTCTCAGTGAGTTATTCCTGACCCAAATCAGTTAAAACACTGACCCAATCAAACTGCACGTCTGTCAATTCGCTAATCCCGAGTGTTGCATTGATAATCTCTGGATATTCAGCCATGCACTTATGATCAGGACACTTGCTCTTTTCTGTGTATGAGCAAGTTGCCCTAATATATTGGCTCATCAGGTCATTCTCGATGTACCCTGATCACAGACGTTCACTGATACGGATTGGAAACTAGAAGTCTGGAATCACTTTAAAAGTTGCGGAAAGCAGGGTACGTGTATCTAGTAATGTAATGTACGTTATTGACTGAGTCCATAAAACTCAAAATAGCAAATTACAATAAGTAAGTATTTCAATGAACAAATCAAAAGAAGTATTAAACAAAAACGTGTGCCTGCGTGTGTCAAGAGCTCCGAGGAGCACCAGTGACAGGGCTTAGCCAATGGGATACAGGGAGTAGATATCCGATTTGTTTGCGCTTCACACGGAGCTGTGCTCATGATGTTGGTGGTTCCCCTGTTAAACACAAAGTGAGCTCCATATCCTTTCCTTACTACTCACAGCCATGATGTACCCAGTCAAATATGTGTGATCTGGTGTCACTGGCGGATTGGGTGATAGCCAGCCCTCATCAGAGAAATGAGACCCATTTGCTCCAATTATTCTAATGGGCAGCAATTAGATATTTGAGTCATATAGATCAACTTCCTCCCTTGTCGACTGGGATGGTTAGACACGCTTCCAAACATTGACGCTCTATACGTAACATTTCCAAAAAACTGTATAGAAGTTCTCTTCAAACGAATGCCTAGTGTAAATCCTACCAGAGTCATACCTGAGTGTTATAGGTCCCTGATTCTACGCATTATAGGTATATCTATTTAATATATAATTTTACTATGATTATGCAGCAGATTTGTTAATATTTTTCACATGGCAGCGCCAACATAGCATGTCAGAGATTAACTGAAACCACCAAAGATAAGATGACCATTTGGTGCCATGTATTGGCCAATGATAGAACTACAATTACGGACAATTTACGGTACTACTCTGGTGGTCAGCTCAGAGTAGGAGGATAACCTTTCAGGGACTGGTAACCTAGTCTACCCATGGCCCTTTAGTGTACATCCTATCAATATGTAATATTCATAATATTCATATAGTTCCAATACCAAGTATCCTGTACGCGTATCTACTTTCAAGAATCAACTTTATCCTCTCAACCTCGAGTTATATATTTGTTGCACTGTGGTGTACATATGAATAGATTGCCTGGGCTCTATTCTACACAGCTTGCACCATGATTCGCATGCAACTCACCTTCTACCTCATCACATCCAATAACGATCCTATAGTTACATGTTTTATAGGCATCTGTCATTTATCTGCATCGTTGTCTGTGTATGAGACGGCATAAGCTTGCCCAACTTATCAGTTACTTGGCATTGTCATACACAGGTGAATATATGAATACCTTTAAGTTATGTGGATGTTTATCAAGCCCCTCGAAGAAATCTTCATCCGCCCAATAACCCCCTGCTTAGCAATATCATGAACACTCTATATGGTATAGAGGGTCCCTAGCAATAACATGGGCACGATCTTTGAAATGATCATAAATGTAACCATTTTACCGGACCACTTGGTTGAAACAAACTTCATCAAGTGCCATGCATATGATAGATACTACGAGGGTAAAATGGATTTTGCGAAATCGGTGATCTATAATTTATTTTCACCGTGAGATATTTTGAGACCAGTCTTAACGGGCGGTTGGTTCAGCAGGTTTGAAATTCCATCAATTCACACCGCTCACACATACCACCGAGTGTCAGATAGCCACTCAAAACACGTGTATAATGTATTTAATAAACGATTGTCATAGTTGACATATAGGTAAATGAATTTCAAAATACAAAACAATAAAAAAAAACATTGAAATTACCGCCGACACCAAAATGAGCAATACGTAAAAATCTATTTGAAAAGGGATTTTCGTAACCCAAAGGGAACAAAGTATTTTAGTCACTTATTTTTTCAAAATATAACTTTATTAGCGAATTATTTTCATACGTGCCAAATATGTACTTATCAAATGAAAATGGATTTTTATTAGTCGTGTTGTAGCTGTTTTTGAGAAATAGAAGAGTAACTTTTAATGTGCTACCTAGCCATGATTTCCATAATTGATTTGTCCGACAGAGTGATTATAACCAAACTGACGTCTCATTTCCTTACCTTTAAAACTAACATGGATGTTCACTTAGATATCCTGCCCGGCACCTCGCATTATCTGTATATGTCACAGGTACGAAAGATGTTAGACGTCTTACTACCAGGGATTGGAAAGCCTTTAAAATGTCAGAGGTACCATAGACATCATACTCCCAAGGATTGGAAAGCCAGAGTCATGCAGAAGTATAAGCGTTCAGTTTAGCTGATGGTTATCAGGAGGAACCTGTGCCTAGGGGACGGTGCCTTGAAGAATACCACTGTCAGGTTTTAGCTAGAAAAATGCAGGCAGTCCGGTTACGGCGGGTTAGCGCTGCACGGGCGCTGACATCTTGATATTGCCAGTCTCACTGCTGAAATTCCGTCGACCTTTATATCCCTTCTTGGTTGCTTTTCGCCAGCACTTTCTGAACACACTTCTTCCTCGTACCGCGTCAGACTGAGGCGTCCAGCGTATGTGTCGATAAGATTTACTGCATGGACAGACAATGTTACCGAGAGGACGCACAAGAAAAATTGGATCAGTAAGAAAAGGTGGGAACGCACTTGACCCATCCATCCAAACAGGCTATTTTTGTCATATCTTTCTGACCAAAGCGTCCATTGGAAAACGTTTCATGGAGAAGAACCCAAACAACAAAGCTCCCTCGAATATTTTTATGAGAGTGTGCCTTTCCTGTGTTGTTTTCAAAGTAACATTGCTCCAAGACCAAAGAAATCTCCAGCCAAGAATGTGTTGTCGAGTGTACAGCATGATTAGATGATGTGTTATAAACGCCTTATGTAACAGCACAGGCAAAGGTATTAGCCGTAGAAAACTCCAAGCCTCAGGCTAGGCCTTTCTGTTGTGTTGTTTGAATTAAGCATAATAACGGGTTACTTCATTATTACATGCCTGAGCCTAGCAACTTGCCCTTAAGGTCTTACGACACTTTTAGAAATTTCAGTTTGATTTTCCTGAAATTTTGCAAAAGGAAAAAAACATAGCACAGTGATCTTCAAAACAACTTAAAATCATGAGGTCATCGACATTTTTTTCACAGATTTTTGAAAAATTAATGCAATTTATGTCACAAACGTCACTTTCTCCAAAATTGGTGTATTTCTTTGCTAGATTTATCCCTTCACAGATACTGACACTGCCTGAAATACTGTTCTGCCTTGTTGAAATTATTTTTCTGCTGTTATATAGGAATTATTGGGCAAAATCAAGGAATTCGAGAAACTAGTTTTTAACCCAAATTTGAAATAAGTCACAATTGCCTAGTTTAATTTTCACCAATTTTTGTCTACACTATCTACACAATGCTCTTAAAAGGAAGACATAAAGCAAATGATAGGTCATCGTATTAGTTTTCGAACCACAGATGGTCAAAGTTTGTGAAATAGGACTTTTTGGGGGCAAATTTTCATGAAAATGTTAGAAAAGAGTTACTCAATTGTTACCGTATATGCACATCCTAATAAAAGATATTGTTGAGCAAGGTAACCCCATTTTGTACACATGAATTATCACACATTATTCCTGAAAACGTGTCAAAACATCAAATTCAATGAATATGGAAGTCACTGTAGCCAAAAACAAAAAAGCTCATAAGATACTATACATAATAGGCAGGTATAATCAGAATTGTTACATGATTCAATAAAAAATCTAATTCTTTTCAATTTTTCCAGTGATGTCAGGTAAATTGTGATAAATTATTTTAGTTTGTCCAATACCCAATAGGTGTCACCGGTATAGAGTATCGTAAGACCTTAATATATTTCATCCACCACTTTCTTGTCCAGACACCCTCACCACTTAGACCGGTTATTTTGATACTGCAATTGCCCTACAGAGGGAGTTATTAGCGGTTAATGGGGCCCTTTACGGTTAGCAGACAGTGGCGCCATCTATGTGTGTGTGTGTGTGTGTGTGTGATATCATAATATACACGCTCTATAGACGATAATTCGTAAGAACAGCGTGAAATGTATTGCTTTGCTACGTTGAAAAAGTCAAAAGACAGAAAATGGCGAGTTCTTCCTCTCAACGACCTTTTCGGTGCACGCATTTCTATGGATGTCAGATTTTGTTTCCACTCTCCTTTTCTTTAATCTCCCTATGGACTGACATACATTGTCGTCACCATTCTAGTGCATCAGCCACCCAGTTCGATGACCCGCATACTGGTAAGGGCTATCTACTGATCACTTTTACACAATGAGTTATAATCGCCTTAAATGCTGCGATAATGACCAGTTTTATTTAATTAGTCGACCTCTTTATGATGATCCCATTTGCAACGTCTATAGCAACCAGATAATTGCAGAACATCATATAGGAAATTGGAGCCGTTTGCTTTTTTGACTGGACGATTTCGAATATCAATGTGCAAACTGAACATGAACGCATTGGAAGTTAACGTTCTTTATGCTACGTTCTTTTTGTTTGTAAATGTAAGTTTAGTAATTATAATACAGTCGGTAACCCTGCTACAATAAAACACAACGGAATGACTTTGATAATAAGGAGCATAACCATCAACTTAACATTATTATTATCATTATTATTATTATTGTTATTATTATTATTATTATCATAATTATTATTATTATTATTATTATTATTATTATTATTATTATTATTACTATTATTATTATTATTATTATTATTATTATTATTATTATTATTATTATTATTATTATTATCATCATCAGTAGTAGTAGTAGTAGTAGTAGTAGTAGTAGTAGTAGTAGTAGTAGTAGTAGTAGTAGTATAGTAGTAGTAGTAGTAGTAGTAGTAGTAGTAGTAGTAGTAGTAGTAGTGTTCGTTTAGGTCACAGTGAAGGTCTTTACCTCTTGAATGTGAACTTTGTTATTTGTACCCTATTTAAAACAGTGTAATCCCTATTGAGGTGCCCCTGGTAACATAGATTGTCCAGCGTATTCTACGGGCACCAGATAGAGTAATCTAGGCCTCTCATCTGTAATCCTCTTACCTGTGGTGGGTAATGTCCACTTGACCAAGCTGGCCACTATAAGTATGCCGTACCTAATTACAAAAGCAGCAGCAGCAGCAGCAGCAGCAGCAGCAGCAGCAGTAGTAGTAGTAGTAGTAGTAGTAGTAGTAGTAGTAGTAGTAGTAGTAATGTCATTGTTGCGTTGTTGTTATGGTGCTGGAATTGGTGGTGTGTTAGTAGAAGTAGCAGCAGCAGTAGTAGTAGAAGTAGAAGAACTTTTAGTATTTATGTTTTTGTTGTATTGTTATAGTTAGTATTGTTTTATGGTTGCTGTCGTTGTGGATGTTTTAGCAACAGAGTAGGCAGCAGCATCAGCAATAGTAGGAGTGAATAATACGGTGCGATATGCTGGATGTTATACTACCCCTTACCCCTAACCCACCTAATTATGGTAAGTCACTACTCTATAACAGCGTTTCACTCCTGTGGTTCCCCCAAACACGGAAAAATGTCATGTGCAGAAAACACATCTTCGCTATTGGAGTTTCACAAAAAATAAAGCCTGAAAGGCCTTATACTTATGACAGTCCCCTTACAATATGTTGCCTAAACTCCTACTGTCGTCACCGCAAAGAAAACACGAGTATTTCTTGCAAGTATATCTACACAAAACAGTAGGTAGGTACACCACAGTGAAGTGACTGACTAGTGACTAGCTTTGCATTTATTTCTAAGTTTATACACAAGGACGGTTAATTGAACAAGTATCACATTTCTGTGCACCACATTGCAGGTCACACCCTTCCTAATTGATTACTGGGCAGTACGTCCAGTGGTCAGTGTGCGAGAACGTTACTCTCGAGGCAAGAGTGTGCACAGTACACTAACGAGCAGCAACAGTAGTAGTAGTAGTAGTAGTAGTAGTAGTAGTAGTAGTAGTAGTAGTAGTAGTAGTAGTAGTAGTAGTAGTAGTGGTGGTGGTGGTAGTTGTGGTGGTGGTGGTGGTGGTGGTAGTAGAAGCAGTAGTAGTAGTAGTAGTAGTAGTAGTAGTAGTAGTAGTAGTAGTAGTAGTAGTAGTAGTAGTAGTAGTAGTAAGTAGTAGTTGGCGCAGCAGCACAGATCTTTTTAACTAACGCAGGCACGACGTAGTACCATTTTTCAGAGCTAACGTCGACCATTCTTATTGATTGCCTATTAACGTGTTTTAAAAACCCAACTAGAACTAGAAGTGTAATACCTGCATACTCTTAAATGTCAGAAAATAACACTACATAATGAAGAAATTTGACAAAATAACGAATTAACTAATTAAAACCCACAGAGCATGTTTTCTTCGTGCATCTGACTTCGGACATATAGAGCTAATAGTAGTAGTAGAAATGTTGTTGATGGTGCAATATGGTACTACGTAATACCAATTTTAGGTAAGATCTACCCAAGTGTATCAGCGAGGAAGGAAATGCGATATTTCCCAAGTGCTGGAATTTGGCCACCATGTTCCTGTACGACTGATAGAAGAGAAGAGACCTTAACCAGAGAGATAGCCGAAACGAGCCTTAGTTTAGAACCCTTCTGAAGATACTGAAATAAACAGATACTCACCTTCTCCCATTCAAAGTAGTATGTGCCGCAATGCGTTAATGTTGTGTAGGTATGTAGATCCACGTAAATTGGCAAGGTATCCTTTTGGTGTAGCAGATAATCGAAGTTAAAAGTCTAAACTTAAATTGAAATTCATCAATATGGCACCAGTTCCTACTAGCGTTCTCGTAGTGCGTCCTGTTGAGTCATTAAAACAAACTAAATCCGGCCTGGCATGTTATCCAATATGCGGGTTAGCGTGAAAGGACAATGTGGAACTATCACTAGATCTTTCCAGGGGCCAAGCAAGAGGGCATCCTGCTCCCCGTCACGTGACTGACCACCGTATAGCCAATGGCCCAGTCCCATAGCATTCTCTTATTTACATGGAGCTCACCAGCAACGTGAAAGTGTCAGAAATTAACTAATAACCGTAGCACCGTCGCAAATGAAAATGATAATATTGGTAACAAGGTTGATATCTACAATGATATTTGTTACTACTACTACTACTACTACTACTACTACTACTACTACTACTACTACTACTACTACTACTAATAATAATAATAATAATAACAATAATAATGATAATGATAATAACTATAATAATGATGATGATAATAACAATAATAATAATAATAATAATAATAATAATAATAATAATAATAATAATTATAATAATAATAATAATAATAGCACTACTACTACTACTACTACTACTACTACTACTACTGCTACTACTACTACTACTTATAATAATGACTATAATAATGATAATGATAATAATGATAACAATGAACAGAAATGTAGTAATAGGTTTGCCACTTAGAGTATATGAATATTTTTACATGGTGCTGTGAAAGCCTTTGCAGTTTTAGTTGCACTAGGTGCTATGACTGCTTGAATAGTCTCCGCTGAACTTAGCGACAGTGTGACTAAAATTCATCTTTAGTTATATGTCAATTGCTGAAACCAAAAAAGTTGTTTATACCATTTTGCAAGAGGGAACCTTCGTTTGCTTTCCTCATAGAGCTAGGTCGCGCTAAACAATAGCCTTGGACTTAGGTAGGAAGACCATAAGACTATGTGATCTGGGATTATCTGCTAAGATGGCATGTTTACAGTCTAATCTATCTCACTCTTAACCCATATATGTCTATAGCATCAAACTGTCTTATTGTTTGTTAATAAACTTCTGACCAATGCCCCTGTGATAAATCTCTATCACTTGCAAACGTTTGAAGGTGAATACTAACCAGGAATTTCAAATATATGCTCTATTTCTAAGTTGTTTTCATGTGTTTCATAGCTACCGATGATACTTTCAAAGAACTCTGTGCATGCAGGGTATACGATGAGTAAATAAGGCCAATAGAAAACACAGGAGCGTTGACGTTTCTTATCAATACGAAACAGATAAGTCTTGACTTAAACAAAGACTCTCAAGTGCCTTTATATTTAATCTAATTGACCTTATCGTTGACCTTATGAAGCTCTAGATTGGTTGTTTGTCTCATGCTGTAGCCTAGCTATTCGGCGTTTCTAGCCATGAATGGGTATTCTATACTGCGATTTTAGTGCTTTGCCAATTACCTTACTATACCCACAGCTTTACATACCCTAGCCTAGCTACAATGCTTTACTGTGTTTTTACTTTATCGTATATAAATGTATGCCTGAACCTATACTACAAAGGGATGTGTGGCCTACTGTTGGCCATTTAGTTCACACAGTTGTGCTGACAACTGCAACCCCTAAGAACTGTGCTGCCATCTATGGCTTGATGGAGATATCAAACTGGTTCTCTGGTTCTGTATTAATCCTCAAGGGGGACCCACTAGAGGTGATAACCGCAACCCCTAAGAACTGTGCTGCCATCTATAGCTTGATGGAGATATCAAACTGGTTCTCTGGTTCTGTATTAATCCTCAAGGGGGACCCACTAGAGGTGATAACCGCAACCCCTAAGAACTGTGCTGCCATCTATAGCTTGATGGAGATATCAAACTGATTCTGCGGTTCTGTATTAATCCTCAAGGGGGACCCACTAGAGGTTATAACCGCAACCCCTAAGAACTGTGCTGCCATCTATAGCTTGATGGAGATATCAAACTGGTTCTGTGGTTCTGTATAAATCCTCAAGGGGGACCCACTAGAGGTGATAACTGCAACCCCTAAGAACTGTGCTGCCATCTATAGCTTGATGGAGATATCAAACTGGTTCTCTGGTTCTGTATTAATCCTCAAGGGGGACCCACTAGAGGTGATAACCGCAACCCCTAAGAACTGTGCTGCCATCTATAGCTTGATGGAGATATCAAACTGGTTCTCTGGTTCTGTATTAATCCTCAAAGGGGACCCACTAGAGGTGATAACCGCAACCCCTAAGAACTGTGCTGCCATCTATAGCTTGATGGAGATATCAAACTGGTTCTGTGGTTCTGTATTAATCCTCAAGGGGGACCCACTAGAGGTGATAACCGCAACCCCTAAGAACTGTGCTGCCATCTTTAGCTTGATGGAGACATCAAACTGGTTCTCTGGTTCTGTATTAATCCTCAAGGGGGACCCACTAGAGGTGATAACCGCAACCCATAAGAACTGTGCTGCCATCTATAGCTTGATGGAGATATCAAACTGGTTCTCTGGTTCTGTATTAATCCTCAAGGGGGGACCCACTAGAGGTGATAACCGCAACCCCTAAGAACTGTGCTGCCATCTATAGCTTGATGGAGATATCAAACTGGTTCTCTGGTTCTGTATTAATCCTCAAGGGGCACCCACTAAAGGTGATAACCGCAACCCCTAAGAACTGTGCTGCCATCTATAGCTTGATGGAGATATCAAACTGATTATCTGGTTCTGTATTAATCCTCAAGGGGGACCCACTAGAGGTGATAACCGCAACCCCAAAGAACTGTGCTGCCATCTATAGCTTGATGGAGATATCAAACTGGTTCTCTGGTTCTGTATTAATCCTCAAGGGGGACCCACTAGAGGTGATAACCGCAACCCCTAAGAACTGTGCTGCCATCTATAGCTTGATGGAGACATCAAACTGGTTCTCTGGTTCTGTATCAATCCTCAAGGGGCACCCACTAGAGGTGATAACCGCAACCCCTAAGAACTGTGCTGCCATCTATAGCTTGATGGAGATATCAAACTGGTTCTCTGGTTCTGTATCAATCCTCAAGGGGGACCCACTAGACCTGATAACCGCAACCCCTAAGAACTGTGCTGCCATCCATAGCTTGATGGAGACATCAAACGCAATAACCATCTGGTGTGGTGGTGGCAGTATACGAGTACCTAGCCTACTGTTTATATTTCATTCGAAACGAAGACAAATACAATGCAGTTTCCAAATGTCCCAGTCGGTACATAACAATAAGTCGTATCATGGCCTGCGTGTCAGCAGCATGGTTATGTGAAGCTGTCTAAGACAATTGGCAAAGCACTAAAATTGCAGCATAAAATACCAATTAATGGTTGTCCACACCATGGATGGTATGCACGGTGATGATAGGGTTTATACTTCCTGTTAAACCATGCTTTTGTGCTTAATTAAATTGAAGTCTTTAAGAAGCAGATTAAACGTTTCATCTATGAATAAATAAGTATAAGGGCTGCTCCATTTAAAAGTGTGGGGGGAGGAGGAACGGGAGGTTTTTTCGAAAGGGCGGAAGGGCCGAATTCTGAATTACTTTATCCCATTAGATTACATATGATTTCTGGCTGGAGGGGGGTGGGGGTCGAATTTTAAATTACCATCCGTTCCTCTTCCCCCCCCCCCCACCACACTTTAGAATGGAACGGCCCTTAGTAGTTTACGCCAATCTGTTATCACAATAATCTCGTGCATAGAAAGAAACGTCAAAAGTTGTAATCCATTCCTCTCGAACCGCTCGGTGCTTCCATCTATGGTATAGTTGGTACAGACTAGATAATTTGTTTTTGATCTATTAATCTAATGCCTTTTCAAATAAATGAACAATAGTTATTCTATCAACACGCCTTTACATGTCGTTAACTTTGTGGCATCGCAATCCAATTTTGCCTATACTATTAACTTGCTATTCTGAGGCTCAATTAATTGCCGTTTCACTTTTGCGGCGCTGCACGCCGGCGATGAACATTTGCGTCAAGTGTGCTTGTATCTCGCAAATTGGGGAAATCTGAAGATTAAGTATGCAGTGAGACGAAACATGTTAAGCCCGTTTGTCATCTGAACAATCCGACAGCGTTCTTTCAAAATATGAATATTCCCATTTTATTCCAGTTTTATTATTTAGTTTGTAATCTATAATGATTAGCCCACATAATTGGTCCTACATCTGTTTAATATTGGTTAATGCGAAGAATAAGACTCATGGCAGGGATTCTTATATGTAAGACTTAGGTATTTCTAGGGAGTTTTACGGAAGTCTGGTTCTTAGATTCATGCTCTGAAATAGATATCAGGAAAAGTTAGTACGAGAAAGCAATTCGAAACATTTTTCATAAGACCGGCCCGAGCGATATGAATAAAGACATCTATGAAATACCAAACCATAACGAACAGTTTTTTTGCATGGCAACAATTTTTCAGTAAAAGTAAAGAACTCGGCTATCAAAAAGTACTTCATTTTGTCATATTATAGCACGAGTGAGAAAAAAAATATTCGATGTATTTATATTTATTTGATCAGAAGTCAAATATTCATTAAAATAACTCAATTGAAAGTATAAAAACAACTCTAAGATGCATAATCTACTGAAAAAAAAACTTTATTCAGAAACATATGCTGAGTGACAGACATGTTATTTATGGTATGATCGGTAAAGCTCCATACATTTGTCGCATTGCTGAAGTCCTGCTTAGATTCTTTTTTCTAGCGAGTGAGGATCACTGTGTCCGGTGCAAACTATAATGGGAAGCTATGACGTGCTGCTCTCTATTGCCTGTAAAATAAACCATATTCCACCAAACGAATATCATAGGACGCTGATGCACAATCATACAGGGAAGCATAAAAGCATATCTAAAGCAATTGCGATGTTGGAAAATGTTAATCTATGAAAGTGCACATATATTTAACTTTAAAATGTTGCTCATCAATGAGAGTTATATACTAGTATATATGTATACACACACACACACACACACACACACACATATATATATATATATATATATATATATATATATATATATATATATATATATATATATATATATATACACATACATACATACATACATACATACATACATACATACATACATACATACATACATACATACATACATACATACATACATACATACATACATATATATATATATATATATATATATATATATATATATATATATATATATATATATATATATATATATATATATATATGTATATATATATATATATATATATATATATATATATATATATACATATATATATATATATATATATATATATATATATATATATATATATATATATATATATATATATATATATATATATATATTATATATACATACATACATACATATGTATATATATATATATATATATATATATATATATGTGTGTGTATGTTTGTGAGTGTGTGTGTGTGTGTGTGTATGCATGCATGCATTTATATATGTATGTATGTATGTATGTACGTACGTATGTATGCTTGCATGTATGTATGTATGTCTGTATATGTGTGTGTATGTATGCATGCATGCGTGTATGTATGTATGTACGTATGTATGCGCTTGTGTATGTGTGTGAGTGCGAGCCAGCGCATCCAGGCCATCATTTTGTGCTTGTAATCATTACTTGGTATTTACGCCTACACGAATGAGATAGCATACTCAGACAAACCGACGTACATCATTCACAACCATTTCACTACTTTCCCGGTACGCAAAGCTGTCTGTATCTTCACAATCGCGACCTGCAAACCTAGTTCATTCGCTACATGCCAGTCTAGTTAGTATCACTAGGTCTAGGACTTCGCGTGAGTGGGAGGGGCACAGGAGGACGACTACGCCGGCAAAAGAATGGAGTCTCGTCAAGATATGCAGCCCAACAAGAAGCAAAAACAACATGAGGTGGGTGTCAATGTATTTCTGGATGGTAAAGCGAAATCAAAATTTGGTAACTATGTAAAATACGATGTATTGATGACGTTGTGTATAGCAGATACACTCTTAAGTGAAAGTGAAAGTCACTGTTTTGGTATTGCAACAATATTGCTACGGCAAAGCGGTCTACCGCGCATGTCTGCTCGCCTTGTCTGTCTCACCACTGGTCTAAATATATACTTCCAGGTTTCCCCCGCATACTATTTAAGAACGGTCAATGGGTATTCCCATACCCACCTCGACTCGCGTCGCCAACTCGAGTGATCATTGTGTATTGTATTGTATCTTTATTGACTATGTCATCAGACATAGAAAATGATACATGGAAATATAAACAAAAGAGAAATAAACAGAAAAATGAATGTGAAGCTCTAATGTCCCCATGTTGGTGTGAACAAATTTTAACTCGCAACTTAGTCTGAACATGGCAGACAAAGCAATGAAAAACGTAATTCCAAATTCATTGTCAGTGGTTAGTCTTGTTTTGTTCTATCACCTGGTACGCTTCTCCAGGTAACAGGAGGAGGGAGCTGCATTAATCGTTAACCTTCCCACAATAGGTGTCATTCTGCCTGCAGAAACACCAGGTAGGTACCTGTAAAGCCCCTTTCACACCAACTGGCGACGTCTTGCGATGTACTGGCGACCAACAATTTTGGACACATCGCCAATGCATCGCAAGACATCGTCAGTACATTGCCATTACCTCGTCAGCTGTCGTTAGCCGTCGTGAACGCTTCGTCAAGCTTGGCGATTTTTTTGGAATGTTCAAGAAAATCGCCAAGCATCGCCACCAGTGAATATATCGTCGTCAAGCGGTCGTTAGCGCTTCGCCAACCATCGCCAAGCTGTTCCAGCATCTCGCCAATGCGTCGTTACCAGATCGTCAGTGTTTTTGTCACCAGCTAGGTACCTGTAATCGCTATCGCCAAGGTAGCTGCAACAATGGTGTATTGTTATAGGCAGCCCAAGAGCCAAAGGTGTGCTTCACATTGACGGTTGTCATACAAAATTAATCATCACATACTGTGACTCTTAATTACGCCAATACCCAGTTGTCATTTTCTATGGGGCGCCGTTTGTAACATCACGAATTCTGTTGACAGAATACAATTCTGTTGGACAGAATACAATTCTGTCTAACAGAATACATTTCTGTCGACAGAATGTAATTCTGTCCAACAGAATTCGTATTCTGTTGGACAGAATTACATTCTGTCGACAGAATGTAATTCTGTCAGACAGAATTGTATTCTGTTAGACAGAATTGTATTCTGTCCAACAGAATTGTATTCTGTCAACAGAATTCGTGATGTTACAAACGGCGCCCCATAATTTTCTCAGTACTTTGCGCCACTGATCAATTGCCAAAGGTTATTTTGCCTTCTGTACGCCAATGACGGCAAATTTCCCTGTCCGTTTGTTTTTATTCGGGAGACAAGTCGTCCGCCAATTCTTGCATAACCACATCCTCGTCCCAATTCTCTGACAAGAGAGGGGTTTATTATAAACTTGTGAGTAATCCCTTCTTTTACCCACGACTAAGTTACTGTACACGCATGTTGACCCTAGATAATACAAGCTAATCCACCAGACCTTAGTATTACCATAAGTATAATTGCCTGCAGCGTCGTTGAAGGAAGTCATTATGATTGATTTTTTGAGAAATAATGACGTATGCGGGAAATAACATTATTTTTATGATTATGCATTCGATCGGACGAGTACGTAGCATCTAGGATAATATAGTTAGGCATCAACATCTCTGGTGACATGTGCCCCTCTGTATCAGCGTTGCATGGTCATCAGTCTTTGGTATCAGCTATTAAAGATGTAATATACTTCCAGCATTACGCATAGCCAGAGACATGTAAGTCACTGGCATAGCTATTAAGGATCTGGAGATTCGTAAGATGCCACTGTGTATGAGTGTGTGTTCACATGCTGCTTTAGACGGAGCCTGAGGGACGATTGCGAGACGTGAGGATATTTCAGATGGTAATGTCTGAATGGGCCGAAAATAAACCTGTCGTCGTTCTGTCGTCAAATATCCGTACATTAGGCCTAGAGACTGTTTGTGAATTGCATATACTTTCGAATGCCATTACCGCTGGCCTCGATAGCGTACATGTAGTAGTAGTGTCCCAAGTTATCGCTGTCTCTCACCACCACTCAAGTTGAGACCGGCTTGAGGCATGTGAGAATGTTTCTATTGACTTAGGGTTAGACGGTAGTTTCCACGGGTACTCCCAACAATTACGTGTTGGCTGGTCACTATATAGCCTGATATGGGTAAATAAATTATACAATGATGATAAACGAAATTTCTAATTATTCTCTATCGATCCGACCCTACTAGTAGTGGTTTAATAGTCACTCATTAACTTGGTACGTTATGGTTTGCTATATTAGGTCATCTTACACCAAAATTTCAGCTAACCTTCCCGGCAGGCCTGTCCAAGCTGTCGCACTGTTTTGCGCCAGAAGTGATAAATGTTGCGACAGTATGCGACGAGCAAATGTCTTACTTCTTATACGACTTTCGTTAAGGGGGCTAGGGGCCTTTGTTCTTTAAGTTAGACTTCCATGTAAAGATAAGCCAATACTTTGGTCAATGTAAAAGAAAACCCCAAATAAACTAAATATTTCATGAAAGCTTGGACTTTGGAGAGATCAAATGTTTTAATCTTATTGTTTGACATCTTCACAGTCGCTGGGGGCAGAGATGAGAATTTAAATTGATATACGAACTGAATACATTTATGAGCGCACCAGCTAAATACATGTACGCCGAAAACCAACTGGTAGGACGCCAACTACAGATTAATAATTCTCTTCCAGCTTGAATTGATATTCTCAGAATACATAATAATTCTGTATTCTGAGTGACCAGTGGCGATTAGGATTATATCGGTTTGAGTTGAAATCCTCGGGCAGCCGGTCAGTCAGTTTTATAAGCGTCTTTGAGGTATTGACATGTCCACATTGTGTCAAACAAGCCTAACGTAAAGTCGTCCTTTTCTCTATTTGAAAGACATAAATCCGATTTTTCATGAAACCAAGCCGTCTAGACTGTTAAAGATAAATGGGTTTGAGTCTGACACTTGCTCTAATATTCAAAGTAGTATATATATATATATATAAATATATATATATATATATATATATATATATATATATATATATATATATATATATATATATATATATATATATATATATATATATATATATATATATATATATATATATAAATATATATATATATATATATATATATATATATATATATATATATATATATATATATATATATATATATATATATATATATATATGTATATATATATATATATATATATATATATATATATATATATATATATATATATATATATATATATATATATATATATATATATATATATATATATATATATATATACAAGTATATACTGCATTACGTTCCTCGTGCGTCAGCTTGATGCATACTTTATTATAAATAAAGTGTACAATCAGAACATATTTGAGGCAGGGCATTCCACTGGGAATATGTGCACATGAAGGTATACTTTGTTCATGACTAGACTACCTGGGCACTCATGGGCTAACACCTGGTGGAAAATATTAACTCGTCCAATGCCTCCTATGGGTAAAAGTTAGAAATATTATTTTGCGACAGGAGTTTAAAATTGGGCGACGAGAACTTCGACCTTGGACAGCCCTGTTCCGACTTTGCTTCATCCCAACAGTTCCGTTCTTGCGATTTTCGTCTATGATATTGGATAGACCTTTACGCGTACATGTGAAAAGCCATGGGCATACATGTGCATGTCGCACCAATAGCCAAAATTTCCATTACCAGCATCATGTCGTCAACCATAATCTTTAACTGACCATGTGTAAAAAGCTCTCTGACCAAAGCGAGCCCACGAGGTAATGGTACAGCATCGATTCAATCTTTAATAGGTGAAAACTAAAGTAGATCTATTCTTTTATTTATCTAAGATTTGATTGTAGGTCACGGCTAAGCAATACGAAGTACCTACGTTTTTTAGGTCGCTAGGTGCAGACACCGTCTATATTGATACGCACATAGCTATGTGTAGTTCACCGTATTATCATAACACGGTGAACTACATATAGCTATGTGCGTTGAGTCAAAGCTATGCGCTTGGGAAGATCGGGGTATATTTCGAGATATACTTCCCCTCGAAAGCATAGTCAATCAATCAACCCTCATGCTGCTGGTGGCTAATTCGGCAAATACAAAACAATGCGAAAAACCTGAAAAATGACTGAAACCTGGCAATGGGTACTCGTCTAACAGTACTCAACGCGAGCTATCTAATGAATACCAACATGACAGCCTGAGGGTTTCAAAAATATTAATGTCCTCTTGGATGAAGAAAAATATGGATATGTAGCGAGAGACCAATTACTAAATGCCCTATAGTTAAGTGCTGGACTCATGCCAAGAGTACCAGATAAGCCATCAGCGCGAGGTCACGTAGTAACAAGGACCAATCAGGGCTCTTGCATCGATTACGTTACTGGGAAACTTCATCTCCACCACCAGCTGGAGGTGCCCAGGGCACCAATTTTTGGCCTATTAGCGGCTATTAGTTGACACTGGTTGAGGCTAGCATGTTTAGGTTGACCGGCTGGTTTCGAATCCACTTGTGTTTGGTCATCTAAGATGTCCTTGTGTTTTGGACGAATGTAGCCTTAATAGGCTTATCATTGGAAGGGTTAAACCGCCAGTCTACCACCGACATGATGAAAAGCTTCGTCAATCAATGACTAATTGCTTATTAAATGAAAATGACAACGCACAATTCTATATCTTTAGATCCTGCTCGGGAAATATATTGACCAGGCCTCCGTTGTAGATACGCACAATTGCAAAGTGTACTTACTCAAAAGCTTAGCTGGTACCGGGATTTTACTTGTAGATGATCATATCTGCTGATAAAGCGTGCTTAACAGCTTTTAGATTCTGCTAAACGTCTACAGTAACTAGGGAATCGTTCATTTGATCAAAGATATTTTAATCTTGACAAATGACACTGTCTGCTTTTAATATTAAAGGTCTGATAATATTTTGAGCAAACAATAATTTATTAAAGTAAGTAAACAATTGTTTTAATAGATGACTGAATGCACTACCCCGTTTGGTATGTTTGTAATATTATTGCACACAGATACAGATGTTTGTAATATTTATGCAGATACACACACACACACACACACACAGACAGACAGACAGATAGATATATGGATGGAACCCGAGTTCAGCTTGACATAATATGACCGCTTGCCTGCTCGCTGGACTACGTTGATAGTATAGAGCCATGATGATGAATAAATAGCACATATATATATATATATATATATATATATATATAAATATATGAATAGATATGTGTATATATGATGATCGACTAGATTGTATGTGTAGTCGATGTCGTCAGTATAAATCAATATGTTGAATGGATAAATAAAGTTCATTATTGTATATTTCATAATGAAGTATTGATTGAAATTACAGATGAAATGTCTGTTGTATTTCATTTCTATATATTTATACACAAAGAACCCTTCCACTTGGGTCCCCCCTCCTGTCCCCAATCTAGAGCATTTCATTACCAAAAAACATTTAGACCTTTCAGACACCAACATTTTAAATTTAATAACATCAGTAAAGAAGAAAGGCAATCCATCAAGTCTCTTTCCAAGGACAGTGCCATAGTCATCAAACAAGCTGATAAGGGGGGTGCGGTAGTCGTCATTAACCGCACAGATTACATCAAAGAGGACATTAGACAACTCTAAGATGATAAATTCTATATAGAAACACCAACCAATCTTACAGCAACCCATTATACTGCTATCGAAAACAAAGTCTATGACATGCTCATTAACGAAGAAATAGATATACAATGTATCCTGTTATGATTATCTCACCAAAACACCAGTGAGAAATGCCCAGTTCTACATGTTACCAAAGATACATAAGATCAGGCAAGACACCACCGATTTTCTCCGCATGCTCCAAACAATAGGGATACTAGCAGAGAACACAATTCTAATGACTCTGGATGTCTCTAGCCTCTACACTAATATTCCCAACACAGAAGGAATAGAAGGCATTTAGTGGGGGGGGGGGGGATAAATTTTTGTGCTAGCTAGGCTTAAGTAAAAATAACGTACAGTTTACTTGAATCAGCGAGTGCAAATCTTTAATCTATGCGTTGAACCCGCTGCCGCTCTCATCTTCTGTCTATGCACAATGAGCGGTAAACCGTAAACCACATCTTAGAAAATAAATAAGTTTTATTTTGGACTATCACACACATTAGCACCTCATGAATTGGCATGCAAAGCCACAGGATATGACTTGTAGCCATTTCAACGGATATACACATTCTTGAACAGATCGCAAAACCACCAGTTTTTTCAGAAAAATCTCCGCATTCTTTTCCTGTACCTTTTTTACCCATTTTTTAAAGCAACATCCACGACAAACATATTTCTGCAAGTTAGTGTCTACCTTTTTCTAAACTTGAAACAAATCTAGACAAGTTTAGCGGGGTGTTGTCTTTTGGAAATAAAACTGATCGTAAAACCACCAATGTCTTATTTCCCTAATTTTTGAGCAAATAGTCACAACTAATTTTTAAATGAAATCAATATATAATAATAAAACCGGAGTGGGGAAAGGAGAACAGAAATTTCCCGGTGTTGTTTTGTTTAAGTCCTAACCGCTAATGACGAATTCCGTCAATCAACAGACCAGCGTCCCGTGTAGCAACAATAGTGGATCACGTTGTTTGCCCGGTACGCGATCGCGTCTCCATGGCAAACAGTGATGGGAGAGAGCCGTAAAGTGGCGCCCTCTGGATTGTTAGTTAACTTATCCATTGCGGTTTTATACATTTGTTGTAATCATCAGAGGAGGGGGGCAAAAAAACTAAGGATTAGAAAGAAGAATATTATGGGGTTTAGATCTAAAAGTAGGTAGTAGGTATCACATCTGCGGTCACAGACGAAAAATATATTGTGAAAAGAATTTTGATCTGAAAAAGGTATAAAAGGAAGGGGTTCAACTCAGGATATTGTCCTGGTAAAATGTTGCTAGGCGATCTTATAAGATTTATCCCTTTTGGGGGAAAGGCACTGGTCTGGGAAATAAAGAACATCGCGCTTGGTCAGCATGTTCTGAGCCTGAAAATCTGTACCCTGAAGAGTATAACATTTATTAACTGGGGTAAACAGGTAAACAGATATTCATGGAATGGGGGCCCAAATCGATTCAATCGAATACATTAAGTCCCATGGGGGTAGTTGATCTGAGCCTATGGATCCATAGGCATTCTAATTCTAAGCGTATATCTAAAGATTCCTGTGAGTCAGGATCTTTGCGGCCAAATTGTAAAACATGTAGTTTAACATTGCCTAGACCTTGGTGATCCTCCATATTAAAGTGTCGGCCGACACTGTGAGTGGAGTTGTGTTGGGTGATGTAACGGAAGTGTTCACACATCCGTTCACCCAGAGTTCTTTTGGTGTGTCCAATATACTGTTTGAAGCATATTTGACATGTGATACAGTAAATAATGTTGTTGGTCTTGCAACTGCAACATCTGATGGTGTTGTAGTTGCGACCCGTTATTGGGCTTCGGATGTTACCTGAAGTGTCCAATTTGTTGCAATATCTGCAGCCTTTTCTGGTGCAGAAGTTGCGTTTATATTTGCGTGGGGGGTATTCCACTTTTTTAACATCTAGAGGGTTTTGTACTAATGCGCGTACCAATAAGTCTCTAATATTTTTGGGTCTGCGGAACCCTTGTGTGACTTTCCAATCAAGTACTTCTCTAGTACTCGACGATTTATCTAGAATGTCCCAATTTTGATGAACAATATCACCCAGGATACGTCCTCCTGGGTGGTAAGTGGTAATGAGAAAAATTTCATCTAGTTCTGTTGCTTCATCCTCCTTGTTTGGTGGATTGAGCAGGGTATGTCTGTTTAAATGGAAGGCCTTACTAAAGGCTTCTTGCATAATTTTGAGGGGGTTATTGTGCCTTGAGGAAATGTTTTGTCATTTCTCTGGGGTGAAAGGTGAAATCATTGATGTCACTACAAATCCTACGGAGTCGCAGAAATTGGCTGTAAGGAATTGATGATTTACAGCTCAGGGTGACAGGATTTGAAACTCAGATAATTGTGAGCATCGGTCGGTTTTGTGTAGAGGCTAGTGGATATCTCACCTGTAGCATTGGTCAATGTGACAGTGACATCCAAGAAGTGTACTTGGGTGTCTGAAATATCAGTCTCGAATTTAATGGAAGGAATGCACTGATTGAGATGTGTCTCAAATGCCTTAAGGGCCGGTCGGCCATGTTGCCAGATGACGAAAATGTCATCTATAAATCTTACCCAGAGTAACGGTTGTAGGCGGTAAGTATATACATATTTGGATTCAAACCACCCCATAAATGTGTTAGCAAATGATGGGGCGACTTTGGTGCCCATGGCGGTGCCACCAATTTGTAGGAAGTGGCGATTCGCAAAATCGAAATTATTCATCTTAAGAACTTTATCGAGTAAAATCATAAGGTTATCGGTGGATGGTTTTTCTAAATTTGACCTGAATGTTTCTAGAGTTTCCCTGGCTGCTTGGATACCTATGTCGTTAGGTATGTTTGTATAAAGACTGGCTACATCTAGTGTGGCTAGTACACAATTCTCTGGGAGGTCTCCCAGGTCATTGAGTCTTGAAAGGAAATGCGTTGTATCTCTCACATAAGAGGGTAATGCTTTTACTGTAGGTTGTAGAAAGTAATCTACAAGTTGAGAAATACGCTCGGTTGGACATCCATTGCCGGAGACAATTGGTCTCCCTGGGGGATTTTCCTTGCGTTTATGAATTTTTGGTAACATGTAGAAAAGAGAAGTTCTTTCTTTATCTATGTGTAAAAATTGATGACATTTGTCATCTATTTCTCTATCATCTAGGAGTTTGTCTAGAAATGTGTTGATATCTAAGGTATGAGTATGTGTGAGATCAATTTCGGTCTCTATATAAAATTTAGCATCAGTCAATTGCCTGAGGCCCTCATTAATGTAGTCTGTAACATTCATAACAACAACTGCTCCCCCTTTGTCTGCCGGTTTGATGACAATATTTTTATTTGACATAAGTGACTTGATAGCATCTTTCTCAGACTTGGTTAAGTTGTGAAACTTGTTGGGAGGTACCTTATGTTTAAGAAGATCATATTCATTTTGTCTACAGAAAATCTCCAGATTGACTATAGGGGGAGGTTTCCATTTAGAGGCCTCTTTGAATTTAGAATCTTTGAAGGCATCATCATCGTTGTGTTGAATGCCAGACTCTGTAGGGTTATTTTCCTCATCAACTGGTAGGTTACTGAAGAATAACTTTCGTTTGATTCTAGTATGGAAATGATCTAAGTCTTCCCTGAGTGCACCAAAGTTAGGTTCCCCAGGGGTCGGGCAAAATTTCATACCTTTAGAAAGAATAGAAATTTCATGTTCATTAAGAGTATAATCAGAAAGATTAACTACAAGGGAGTCGGTCCCATTGCTGTTGTTACAGTTGCTATTCAGGTCACCTATGTCATAGACTCTTACCTTATCTGCCGAAATGATAAGAGGAAGGAACTGCTTTTCATGCATGTGTTGTTTGCGTTGGTATGCCTGGTCAGGTGTCACAATGCTAGAGTGTGTGGGTATGCTTGTAGGAATGGCGTGTGCTAAAGCATGCGTTTGTAGACTGATCTGGCTGTAATAGGTTAAAAAGACAGAGAATGTGAATGCTGGTAGGTATTATAAAGTGGACAAACAAAGAAGTACAAATAGGTGACTCATTTGTCACATCGTATATGTATTAAAACTCTGATGGTACAAAAATATCAATATCAAACATCTATGTGTATTCCACATGTGTTAAAGCTGTCTTCAGGAATGGCTATTCACTGTTAACAGGCGTGAAATTAAATTAAAGGCATGTCCTAGGGTCATGGACAATCACAATAATTATAGTAAGAAGCAAAGCAATAGAGTCATAAATCCAATTTCTATGTTGATAGTGAATGGAAGACACCTGGTTGGTGTGTATTACAGACTCGAGATTATCACTAGTTGATGGCACTTGCAGGTGTCACCCAACTGAGAGAGAAATGAAAGAAAAGTAATAAATAAATACTGATAGTAAGTAATATCTATATATGTTCAGGATATCTAGCTAGATGTAATGAACAGAAAGACTGATTGGTGTCATTGGTGCAGCTTATTGAGAGAAGTGATTAAAATGTTCAATAGTCATTCAACACAAAGCTACACTTGTAGTGAAATCTCTTGGCACAGGTAACTTGAACTTGTTGTAAAAACAAACCCCTTGAACACTGGGGTATTGAGGTAGAGTGTCAATTGACTGCTCACGCCCGAAACATGTTGAAGGCACTAGTGTGCAGATAGTTACTTATGTAGCCCATCATAGGCTTCGGCTATCTTCTGTATGAGGTCAGGTGTGAAGAGGTGTGGGTCTACACCCTCCATCTGCATCCTAGGTTGAGCTGGGTACTGTTTAGGTCTCGCTCCCTGGTTGGCATAGTAGTTACCCTGAGGTGGTCTTCTTGGAGGGTAGTTGTTATAGTTGTTCTGGTGTTGTGGCTGTTGTTGCTGCTGCTGCTGCTGCTGACCTCCAAACCCCCAGTCTTGGTCTTGTTGAGAGTTCCTTCTTTTTGCGGGCCTGGAAGAAGATCTACCCCTTCTTCTGGACCTGCTACGAGATCTTGCTCTACCCCTCTCCTGGTTGGGTTGCCCTCCAGGCTGCCGATCAGCAGCTGGAGGATCCTGCTCGGAGGGGGCCAGTGACATCACATTGATGTAGCTGTACTTGATAGGGACTTTGCCCCTGACCATTGAGACCAGTTCTTTGTCAGTAACTTGGTTCTCACTCTTAGCCAGATTCTGGGAATACTTGGCCATCTGGTCTTTGACGTCGATCTGTGTTTTTAGACGGGCGTCAAAGAGTGCACCTATGGAGAGGCGGTACCCCTCTTTGTTATCCCCGAAGATGTTCTGTAGACTGTTTCTGTCTACTTTAATCTTCTCAGCCTGAAATGCTGCATTGTCATGGAGCAAATCAGCTATCTTCACTTGAAGATCCAAGGCTTGTTTCTTCATCAACTCTGCTACGGCCGCAGCATGAGGATGTAGATATACCGGCATGGGTGCAAGTTGTAGCGCCCATGGTGCGATGATCCCATTGTTGGAGAGGTCACATAACATCCGGCTTCGGTGTTTGGCTCTCACTTCTGATACAACACTGTGTCTGGCAGTGTTGTAGTAGTCCTGTTCAATAGGCTTCATCCATGGTGTACTATGAAATCAATATATAATGTTCAGAAAAGAGTCACCTCCTTTGCGAAGTTTGATGCCACGATATGGAGTATCATGTAATGCACTAAACTCAGTCAGTGTTTGATTAGCCCGTAACCGGCACAACGGTTTTCAGGTACCGGTGTGCTGTTCCATGATTTTAGGGATATACCTCTATATGGATGATAAACAAAGAGGTGCATTGTTAGCTGTTCTTATGTTATAAAACTAAGCTACCGTGTATATATATATATATATATATATATATATATATATATATATATATATATATATATATATATATATAAATATATATATATATATATATATATATATATATATATATATATGTATATGTATATATATATATATATATATATATATATATATATATATATATATATATATATGTACATACACACACACACATATATACATACATAGATACATACGTATGTACAATTGTACATACACACCTATATTTAACAATAACAGCTACCTTGGTATTGTATTTTTACAGAGCAGGCCTGTCAACATAGGCATCTCAAGTAGAGCACTCTTTATCCTTGAAGAGGAACATAAAGTTTTCCGGGAGGGAGGTCTTGAAGCATACATCAAACTGCAGCGAGAAAGGGAGGATGATCCTATGGCACCAGGTTCGGCATTCCCCTTTATTAAGGTAAAGTTACGTTTTTCTCCAGCAGAGATATAAGTAGGAAAATATCTTGTGTTATGGTAAACGTGATTGACTCATTTCATGTAAAGTGTCCACAATAGCAGACACGCGTATCTAGATCAATAGGTAAAATGCTTTTTTTGTAAGATAAAAAAGGTAAAAATGTGAAAAATATTTTTTATTTGCAATGTGAAATCTTGTAATATTTTCAATTCATTCTAATGTACCAATTTTGTTAGTAACGTTCCGTGTTGTGCTGTATTCTACATGTATGTCATTTGCTTCATATATGATCCCCTTGATTTCACTGTCATTTATTTGCTTTATTATCACCCTATTGTTACTTATTATTTTGTAGATTAAGTGAAGATAAGCTGCCTTCGACTGCATGTCATGCACCCTTATTGGACCTTATGCCTTGCCCGTCTTTCAAGTAGCACCTCCTGTATGAAACGCCTTATGTTCTGAACCTATTCTTGTGTATTTGTGTCAGGATCTCAAAATGGTCTTGAAATATCCCTTGTCTGTAACATTAAGAAATATGAAAAGTAGATAGTTTCTAGACATACTATTTTGAAGTTTTGTAAAGTTGCAATTGGTTATTTTATGTCATAAAGGTGTGGATTTGATTCAACAGTATCGTATCTAATCATGCACGATTTTATAATACAAATGGGTTTATTACTAAGCAGAAAATACACGGATTATAAAGAACATTGTTAGAAAATAATATGAAAGATCAATGCTTAATGGCTGATGGTGACCATGAACAGATACATTTTTAATCACTGCATTCAAATTGACAACTGCTTTTGAATATTTAGAACAACAAATATTTCTTTTCTAGGCATACTATTTTGATGTGCTTAGAATATGTTTTTATTATCGAAAGCAAAGGCATATAACTTATTTACCATTTGTATGCTCAACCTACCTTAAGGCAATGATTAATTATTATTATTACCTGACTTAAAGAAAATTATCTTTTTCTTTTTATAAGCATTTTTTTCTCTTGAATTTTGTCGGGAATTCTGTCCATATGCATCTTGATTTCTGTATGAAACTATATATGGTTATCAAGTTGAAGTTTTTGCTATGGTCCAGGTGTGTGAGTATTGACTGCACACAATTAGACTGCATTCATTGAATGATGTGTGCAACTCACATCAGGTTCACACGATTGTTAGTAAATTTTTATCTGCCGAACAATATGGTGTTTCTAGAGATCAAGGTGGGGTAGCTATTTTCTGGAGGAAATATTTGAAGAGTGTTTCTATTTCTAATGATGGTATCAATGATAGGGTCTATGTTGTTAAAATGCAGTGACGCCCGGGCCTTGTATGTTTTATTATATGTGTTTACCTACCTCCCAGCGGGCACTGTACGTACAATGTACGTACATTGTACGTACAGTTGGTACAATGTACGTACAATGTACGTACATTGTACGTACAGTCCCATGACAGCTGTCATGGGATTAGAAGAGGATCTTCGTGTGTCTCTAGACAAGGTGTTTCAGATGTTAGAGTCTAGAGAGTGTTTCTATTTCTAATGATGGTATCAATGATAGGGTCTATGTTGTTAAAATGCAGTGAGGCCCGGGCCTTGTATGTTTTATTATATGTGTTTACCTACCTGTCTTGGGATTAGAAGAGGATCTTGGTGTGTCTCTAGACAAGGTGTTTCAGATGTTAGAGTCTAGAGAGGAGTGGTCTATCTCCATTCTCGCCGGCAACTTTAAATGCAATATAGGTTTCGGCGTGAGAGAGAGAGGCTTGAGGCCTCCTTCCGCTTGAGGAGAACATGTTCGGGCTTTCTTTAGACGTCATGGTCTCTCTGCTTCAAATATGCAGCCCTTTACTAGGGGTCCTGTAGACACTTTCGAAGGGCCCAATAATACATCTACCCTGGACTATGTGGCCATCCAGACACATATTTTAGAATATGTTCGGATCTGATCATTATGCCATTAGCACTGATATCCGGCTAGATGGGATCCCTGCGGCATGGGTGCTGGTGCACCAGCCCAATAGACGCATTCGCTGAGATAGATAGGGTGATATAGACAGGATTGTTCTCCTACCTCTTCCCAAATGATAGATATAGGTTTTTAGAGACTTACAGTCTATAATAGCAGTCTCTGTACCCTTACCACACTCGACGTACAAGAAAATAGGGTTCGGGTAGCTTTAGGGAGATCACAGGGTCTATTTTTTTTTATTGAATGCAAAGAGATGTTTCTCAAAGAAATTTAGGTCAGTGAGTATTAAGAAAATGACAAACTGATTAGGGCGGTCATAATGGCCGAAGTTGATAGAAATGCTTTCTGGAGGCTCCTGAAAAGACCAATAGGGTCAAACTAGAGTTCATCATGTGCAATAAAAGGTAAGGATGGCCAGGTGGTGCATGACAATGTTCTCGAGGTCTGGAAGAGCATATTGAGAAGTTGGGTGCTTCAGAGGAGTCTCCTGATTTTGATCTGGCCCACTATCAAAGAGTTTCAGATATGATTAAGTATGACAGATGAAGATAATTTTTCATCCAATCCTTTTACTGTTGATGAGGTTTCTAAGGCTGTACAGTCCTTACTAAAGGTAGGGTAACCGTTTTCGATTTTACTTCAGCTGAACACATGCTATGCTGGACGCCCTATGGCTACTCTGCTATGTGTGCATGGTCTATAATGCAGTAAGGGAAGCGGAGTATATTCCTTATTGTTTTCGGGTCAGAGTGCAGTTCCCGTTATATATGTATATGGGTAAGGATGCGGACCAACTTGACCCAAACAGATATAGAGGGATAACCCTCCTGTCTACATTTAATAAGGTTTACGAGGTATTAGTTTGGCGTAATTTAGAGGCCTGGTGGAAGGAGGCAGAGGTAATCCCTGGCTTACAATACACTTGTAAGAGGGGTGTGTCCTGCCTCAATACAGCTCTTCTTTTGAGGCAATCCATTGCCACATCAATGGAGGACAATTCAACATGTTATGTTGCCCTCTTTGATGTGGAAAAGGCCATTGATACTGTGTGGGTAGGTGGGATGTTTTGCCAACTGTGGTATTCTGGCATGACAGGCAAGACTTGGCGCTTGCTGTATCGCAACTATTTAAGTTTCCCATGTTGTGCTAGGGTTCAGGGACATGTATGTGGGTGGTACAGTCTCAAGTGTGGGATGCTGCTGGCTGGGCATGTCTGGGATTGGTATCTGTTCAAAACGGCCTTAACTTTGTTACTTGTAATGCTGTGTTCTGCTGGGGCGTTGTTGCCCTTATTGCACTATATGGTTCTGAGTTTAAGGACAAATCTATCAAACTCGAGGATTTTCAAAATTATGTTGGCAAGATCCCGGAATACTTGTGCTTTCTTTGGTTTAGGTTAGAGTAGTTTAGAACATTTCATTCAAGTAATTATAAAGAGGTTTCTCTTCCTGAGAACCATTCTTTGTGCTGTTGATGGGGATGTGACAAAACAAGTTTTCTGCAATCGTTTTGGAGATTATTTGAGATCCTGTGTGGTCTAAGATGTTGCGTCTCTCATTACTGCCTAGGATTGAATCCCAGCCGGGGCAAGTGAGAATGTTCCCAGTGCCTTGGGGTTAGGCGGTTGTATTTGCTGGGTACTCCGGTTTCCTTCACCAGTTACAACTGGCTAGTCATGACTTAACCACAATAGGGCAGAAAAAGTGATAAAAAATTAGCCTGGAAACACAAGGTTTAGGACTGGGCATGGAGGCTGGACGAATCATTTTGCCAGGTACGGTTCCGCTGTTATAGAAGCCTGGGCCTTCTCAGTTGGGTTTGTGGTAAGCCTAGGTACCTGGTTTGGTGGCAGATTCCAAATGTTTTGCATGATCTTATGTGTGATTGCGAGGTTGTGGTGAAGATCTTGCACAATATACCTGACACTACAGCCGATATTGGAAAAATATTGGTACTAAAATGCTTCTTTTACCAAACATGCACCATAATATGACTATATCTGTCTATTCCAAACAATATCCTAAGCGACAGTTTTGAGCACTGTATGTTATGGTTTAGGCTGCACTGATTTTCATATGCATTGATTTTGATAATTGACATATTGTCAGATTATATGATTTACCATTCATCTATTCATCTTTGCTAAATGATATCCTATTTACAAATGGGTAAATGCAGTTCCATTTTGGGTAACTGTTTTGTACCAACCTTTACGAAATTCTGCTAAAGACAACATACTTGAGACTTGAGACAGATACTAATTTTAGGTTAAAAACTTATAACTTGTTCTCTTTGATTTTGTCCCAAAATTGCTACATAAGGGCAATCATACTTTTATCATAGCAGAAAATTATTTGATAGAGAATACGATATTCATAACATAATTTGCATTGTTTTTACAAAAATCTGTGAAAAACAAAACAAAGTCGATGACCCTATGAATTGGAAATGACAAGAGAACATAATAGTGGAATCCATATTTTCAATGTAACACTGCCCATTAAAATGTTCATGTCAGTGCGTTAAAAATGTTGCGGTGAAGTGAACAACTGTAACTATGAGGTTAAATGCAGTTTGGAGACATCAATAACTATAATAACCTTATGCTCTGGTAAAATGTGTTTGGGCCTTGTCATGATAGTCTATGCATGAACATCAATACGTACAACGCATCATTTCAAAGCACCGTTGCTTTGAAAAGCCTTTAGCCTGTTTAACCTCATAAACGATCACAGGAAATGCACTCTAATTCTAAAACTGCGTCTCTAAAAGATACGGTAATTTTCCATCCCATCTTATCACATCAATCTATACATTTTCAAACTGTAATTCGTTTTCATTGATTGATAATGTGTGTTTTCATCCACAGGCATTGGAACATGTCAATGGGTGTTTAAGAAAAATTGATCCAAAGGAAAAAGGATTATTCAACATCGTCCTCATGAGTCACAACAATGCACAGTGTGGTGTAAGGATCATCAAATCCATCAACTATCATGGTAAGTGTATTCTTTACTATTGATGGATGCCTATGGCGTCATTAGTCAGTAGTTGGTGTAATCAAATAGGTGAATGTAAGATATAGGCAGTATACATATTTTGGATAAAAGTAAAAAGAAAACATTAGTGCCACTTGGGCTAGAGGACCATGCAGAGACTAGCATTTTATCAACTTGAAAACTGGCAAGTTATAGAATACCAGTTGATGATTATTCACCCAAGAATGACATATATGCAATTAAATTCCATGTCATCTTACAGTTCTTTTTAGAGTTTGGTATTGACACATTATCTATTTATCAATATCATTGTCTAAGGGATGACTTGATATTTTGGGACTTCTCTCAGATTTTTTCATATTAAATGCAATTAGTGAAATAGCCTGAATCAGGTTTGTTGCATTCAATGGTTTCTTAAGTATCATTTCCAAGGATGTGTGATCACTTTTCATCACGTTACAGGAAATGTGCACATAGCGTACCGTTGTGACTTTCCGGGTCGCCGCGGCGGTAGGTGGCTGTCCATTCAGATTATAGCTCCCACCTGAATGCTATGCATCTGGACGTGCGGTAGTTATCTATGTAGGTCAACTGCGGTAAGCTGTCTGGAGGGGGTGTTCCAGAAGAAGAAACAATCTCCCAGATTAATTCCACTCGTAGAAGAAAATTAAGTATAAAAGCAGTTTTATTGGAAATGACTACAAAAAAGTGGGATATTTAGGTGAGGAAGTATATAATACACCGGCTTACAGCTTAATATAGGAGTTTTAGCGTGCTCTTGAGGGTTGAAAGTTGTATCTAGTGACTTTCAAAAGTTCTATGTGACCATTTCCTGTCATGCAGTACATGCCTTCCTTAAGTGTATGTTTGAGGTGTTGAAGTATACTGCAGACAGACAGTCCTTTCTCATCTGTGCAACCCCGAAGGGGGGGATTTGACGAACACAGACCTAGAGAATATTGCACGGGAAATGGAAATACCAACCCAGAGGTTGACATACAAACTACAATGCAGGCGGGACTATTTGCTATCTAATTTGTAATTACAATACTAATAGAGGCCCTTCAATAACTGGGCAGGAGTCTTCTGAAAAAGAACATAGCGGACAACGATGCCCATGGGCTGCATTGTGGGCAACAAAGATTCAGCACTTTTGGTATATTCATTGAATATCTGAATAGCTGTGAAAATTCAAATTTTGTAAACTCAGTTAGTCCCATTCGAGGACATTGGAACAAGCCTATAAGTCAATAAAACATAAGAATATTCGCAAATGGGAGGGTGTATTTGTGCGAAAGGCTAGGGTGATATTAATATTGCAGTTTTATGTATGTATTGTATCATTTTAGATCTCCACATAGAGAGAATGTGCCTCACAAATGGTGCAAGCCCCCTGGATTACTTAGAGGCATACAACATTGATCTTTTCCTCTCATCATATGAAGATGAAGTTGAGCAAGCATTGTCAAAAGGTAGGAAGTGCGAGAAGGCTATGTATGTATGCATGTGTGTGTGTATGTATGTATGTGGAACACTGCAACAAAAGATAGCACCACATTGATTTCCCGATTTTGACCAGTGATAATTGCCTCCTGTTCTTTATTCTTGCTCATGTAGGAATTATACAGGTTAGATAAGTATGCACACACATTTAGATATGATCATAATCTAACTAGATTGAATATATGTTGCTTAATATATATATATATATATATATATATATATATATATATATATATATATATATATATATATATATATATATATATTTATATATATATATATATATGTATATAATATATATGTATATTTTATATATATATATATATATATATATATATATATATATATATATATATATATATATATATATATATATATACATATGTCATATATGAACATATATGTATATATGTATATATATATATATATATATATATTATATATATATATAAATATATATGTATATATATATATATATATATATATATATATATATTATATATATATATATATATATATATATATATATATATATATAATATATATATATATATATATATATATATATATAAATTATACTAGTATACTAGTTTACATATATGTATGTATACATATATATACATACACACACACACACATATATATATATATACATATATATATATATATATATATATATATATATATATATATATATATATATATATATATATATATATATATATATATATATATATATATATATATATACATTTTGGGAAGGGGAGTTACATCATTTTAAACTTGTTTTCATAGGTTTTGCAGCTGCAGTCATGTCTACTCAGAAAATTGAAGACCCCATCCAAAACCAGCTGCGAGTGGCATTTGATCTGGATGCAGTTTTGTTCTCCGACCAATCTGAGAGAATCTTTCAGGCTGAGGGCTTGGAAGCATTTCAGAGAAATGAGACAGAAAGAGTAGATGAACCACTGCCAGAGGTATAGTAATAGGCCTACGTAAGATTTAAAGTCAGATTTATCTTGATAAGTGTTAGGAAAATAACGGGCAAGTTATATCCTATCATACTATCACCTATGCCACTTCAAATTCATGTATGTGGCTTGACATGTGTGACTTATGTACACATTGAATTAAGACTAAAACGTCCTTACAAAACACCACTCAAATATATCTTATTTGAGGGAAATCAAATATTACCCTGTTTTCGACACTTAAAGTTCCAGCATAAATTGTAAATAGAGGTGTACAATGTGGGAGAAGTTTGCTAGTCGATGTACGGTATCTACTATGTGGGATCAGAGTTAAGCCTCTGTCGCACATATAAGAACTTAATAGATGAAGAATGCAGCAAGAATTTTGAATCCGATTCAATTGTCAAAATTCTTCACTGCATTCTCAGAATTGTTCTTCGTTATTCTGTACTGCCTTACTCATCTTGTCTAAACAAGTATCTTTACAAACATGTTCAATAAATTAAGTGTCGTACCCGACCAATACTGACTGGCTTGAAATGCCACAACATTGTCACATATACCATGTGACTCTCGTCACATATGCCATGTGACTCTCTTGGTGATTCCTATTGCCGTCTTTCTCCTCTTAATCAAATTCCCAAGAGGAATGTGCAGGAAACACCTGTATAGCTGCTGGAAGACGGCAGGAATGATGAGTAAGTTCCTATTGTTCACATGCAATTAAAAGTAAATCAATTGTTTGAGAAAATTAAATTTCAAAAATCGCTAAAAATTGGATGCTGAAATAATCAAAGCTTCCATCTTGTCCTGATTTACAAGCGGAACCTGTCCCGCATTATCTAGTTGTAATTAGGTATTACAAACATAGTCACTTTTTCTGTCATATTTAGGCTAAATTGTGACAAGCCAGTGGTAAGTGGTGGAGAAAGACAGAGTAAGCAACACATACCATTACCTAACCCAAAGTCACTGGCAACTTTCTCATATGCCCTGGTTTTATTTTGATGTCTTACTGCACTCTCATCACACTCTTGCTACTTCATTTTCACATGAGTCTATTTTTGCTGGTATTTTTGCAGTCTTGAAAGTATTTTGATAAGGCCAGGTTACACCAATGTCCCAGCAACGCCAATAATGTCTTTTGGGGTCTCACTGAAGCAGGTAGTTCGAGCAACTCTTAACTCCAGTACAAAGCTGTTATTCACCATATGCTATGTATTGGCCTGTACTTAGATAGCAAATGGGTAAACAACGGCCATGTACCATAGTAAGAGTTGTCCTAACTATCAAGGAGATACACTCAGTGGCCATTTTTGTGACAATGAGCAAGAAATCCAAGAATGAGAATTTGTTATTCTTCTTTGACAGTGTTTTGCTGCATTCCCCTTCAACAATCGTGTATGTGTGGCTGAGGCCATATGTCATTATTATTTTTCTGCATTGATAGGACTTCAGATTCTCTGAAATGACACTGGCTAGGTTTTAGTAGGAGCAACATTCAGTTTCTTATTTAGGTCGTAGTACACGTTTTCATCTTTAAATCAAATATCAGCATACCAATTCATATTATGAATCACATTGACCCTTCATTATTTTTTACACAGTAATTTAAGGGTACTTACTTGTGAATGTAATGTGATCATAAAATACATTGCATGGTTTATAACATATCATATCATATATGTTTAACTTTGAACTTTCATTACTGTTCATACCTACGATTAATAAAATTCTTTTTAGGGTATTGCACATGTGTTTATGATATCATCACAAAGCATTGCAGTGTCAATATTATATCATAGCATATTATGTATAACACTGAATTAATCTTCATTACTGCACATCTTTGGTAGATTACATTCTTTGAAGGGTATTGAACAGGTTCTTTATATGATCATAAAGACAAAATACCGACACATTTCAGGGTCCTTTGAAGAAGTTTGCAGAAGCGCTTGGCAAGATCCAGCTGAAGATCCAGAGGCATGCCGACATGTTTGATACGCTTCCGATGGAGACCTATATCATCACGTCTAGGGGTGCAGCAAGCAGTGGCGAGAGAGCAATAAAAACGCTACGGTCTTGGGGCATGGAGGTGGGTGGTTTTCATCTGCTAAGCGGAGCACCGAAAGGACCCATAGTCAAAGTCATCAAACCGCACATCTTTTTCGATGATCATAGTAAGCATATTGCGAGCGCACAAGATGCGGGTACCCCTGCGGCCCACGTGCGCCACGGCGTGGCAAATGCACAGCCTGCATCTGATGCTTAAGGTAGAACCCTACCTGATACCCGGGTCACTTTTAAAACTAGAATATCTGAAAATTGATTTAAAAGAACACAAATAGGCACAATTTATAAGAGATCAAATGTTCGGACAGTTCAACCCCTTTAAGACAGAAAGGGTGCATGTGTTACACATTGACCCTAGAAAAAGCTATCAACACAAGAACGTCCCGCCTTTGTTTTCTCGACCGTGCATCAATAGAAAGTCGCTTGGTAAAGATTTGTGACCAGTGATCACTACTCATGTGTAATCTTTTGTTTTGATACCCATACTTAGGGGCCTACTGAGGACAGTCGACAGCGCCCTCATCTACATTTCCAACTTAAGAAGAAAGTCAGCTTAACCGAAGAAATGGAATTAGGATTTATGATTATATTTAGGCTAAATAGTGACTAGCAAGTTGTTAACGATGGAGCAAGCTGGAGGATCCGGCCAAAAACACTACCTTACACCAAGACACTAATGACATGGCACGATTCCAGGCTAGGCAGTGGTGAAAGCGGGCAAGCAGTCAGTGGCAATGCCTTTGAGCAATCGGCTATCAGAGCAGGCCCTACCAAGGACATGAATCAGTGAACTCAATCACGGTTCCCTATGAAAATTTTTATCTGCATCTTAAGTATTTTCATCTCAAAGTAATTTTGGAATCGAGCAAAAATTTACAAGATAATTGAAGGAGAATGAATTATCAGTTGAGTTCTGATCAAAATTTCATGAAATACTTTCTAATGGCGCCACACCAATTATTGACCAAAAACAAACAACAAAAATGTCAGAGCTCAAAGATCTAAAAATGGGAAAGAGACACGAAATGCAAAGGGCTGAGACATGAAAAAGGGATCTTTTTTATCACTACAACGTGTAAGTCTACAAGGGCAATCCTTTATTCGGATTTGGATGATGAGAATGATGATGTATGGGAATAGGGTCTGTCATCAAAGATGTCTATTCCATGCCTAAATCGCTCAAATATGAATTGACATTTTATTTTTATCCGATTATATGATCAAATCCGAATTCCCCAAGTAAAACCAGGTTTTGTCCTGACATAAACATGAAAACAAGCATTAGTGCATTAGCAGTAAAGCAACTTTCCTTGTGAAATGTATTTAATAATATATTATAGTAGTTATGGTTAGGTTGAATATTTAATATTTATAAAAAATATTTATTTTCATTTTTCCATTGCAGTATTTTGATGGAATTGTTCTGTATTTATTTATTAATCTGATTTGTTTGGTTCAAAAGACACTAAGCGACACCAGTTTTATACTATTGAAAATTGGCTTTGGAATTCTTAAACAATATCAAAATACATATTGTAACATCTACTATATTATGGTAATTAGGGTTAGGGTAAATATTTAATATTTATGAGAAATATTTATTTTCAATTGCAGTATTTTGATGGAATTGTGTTGTATTTATTCAATATTCATCTCCATGAAAAAAATATTACTGTGTTAACAGTATAGCAACTTTCATTGTAAAATGTATCTATTAATAGTTCATAGTAGTTAAGGTTCGGGTTAGTATTCAATTTTTATGAAAATTATTCATTTTGACTTTTCCATTGCAGTATTTTGATGGAATTGTGCTGTATTTATTTATTTATTTATCTGATTTGTTTGGTTCAAAAGACAAACAATAAGTGAGACCAGTTTTATGATATAGAAATTTGCTTTGAGATTGATTTTCATATGCGATAACTTATTGAATCCAAAATCAGAATCTTAGCAATGGTATGTGATATTAGACATGTTTTATCGAATATAAGCATGATTGTGGCCTTATTTACATAAGTGTGAACTCTTTATAAAATGTATGTTGCCTAATTTGGAAAATGTATTTATAAATAAAATGGTTCAGTGTGTTTATTGCTTTGTTATTACTTACTACAAAGATTAAGGAACATTGTTTTACTGGGATTTTATGGCAACTAAGGCTTAACACTTCCGATGCTGAGGCTACTTTCGTCCAAGGCACAATGATGCAAAGATTTTTGAAAACCATCTAAACCCTGTCATGTTGGTATTCATTGGAAAGCTCTCACTGAGTACTTTCAGATGAGTACCCATTTGCTAGGGTTTCAGGCATTTCTTTTTACTTTTTATGCATCATTTTGTATTGGCCAAATTAGCCACCAGCGGCATAAGGGTTAAATACTGTACCTCTAGGTAACCATTGTTCATTGGCACAATTGTGGTTTTAACCTTTGTAACCTTAAACTATATCTATATATAGTTTGTAACATTATAAAAGAAAAAGTTATTTGATTAACAAAGGCATTTTTTGTAAAAATAAATATTTCCATTATAGTATTTTGCTGATTTAGAAAATCAATAGTTTTAGTGATTGCAAGAGCAAAAGTCGGTCATTTGCACATTATATAAATGTTTTAGACTTCAAAGTATCTTCAGATAAAGATTTTAGCATTTGTGCATGTTTTATATGCATGTGTGCATTTACATTTGATATTATGATTTATATATGTGTGTATGTATGTATATATATATATAATATATATATATATATATGTATATATATATATATATATATATATAAATATAAGCGTATATATGTACATATATATATATATATAAATATATATATATATATATATATATATATATATATATATATGTTGAGATTAAGTATTGCATTTATACGCTGATGAAGTATGAGGAATATCATGCAGAGATTGATCAGAAAACTGACAAATGGGGGAGTTATTTACTTAGACCTGGATACCCTATTCTCTAATTGAATATGTACTTTCAGACTTCAATGTGTTTCTGACAAAGTGTAACTGGTATAAGAGTATTATTCCACTTGTATGTTTATTTTTATTTTTTTTCATGCATGCAAGATGAAATAAAAAACGCAACATTTGCAGAAATTAAAGAAAAATGATCACAATGCCACATTCTCCTTGTAAACAGGTCGAGTACTTCCTGAGATAAGTTTCAAGATAACTGTGCTCGATGACCTATTCATTAATTTCTCGAAACCAGGCAGCCAATAGATAAGCAGGCAAATCATTCTGAGTGTCCACAGTCTCATCCAGTCCATCCAACCAAGTTTCGGCACGGACATCCCGAAGGCCCAGCGAGCCCAGGCCAGGACTGCGTCTACGGAGAGTAGATGAAATATGCGATTCGGTAAATTGAGGCCTGCAACTAAAGCCTCCGCCATGTGGCTGAAGTGTGGTGGCGGGTTATTCATTGCAGGGATCAAGACTGTCTGCTCAACCTCCTTTGTGACGCTACACGCTTCCTGTAAGCCATTAAGACACACGTTGTTGCTGTCTTGGATTCCCAGCAAGTAGCCGATCCCCGCCCAGAAATGAACGTAGTCCTCGAGATCCTGCTGCGAGCATCTCACACCAAAGTTCTCAGGATACAAGACCATCGGTCCAAAGAAACCAACCTGTACTAGACTCATGTCATACTGCGACACAATAACTTTTTTTGGATTATTCTTTCTTTTTGCTTTGCTTTGACTTAATAATTCATCTCCATCCTCACTGACTTCATGGTTTACTAATGGAGCTTTTGGGACATTCTCATCATTATTCATAGCATGCGCAACAGCAGAGTGCATTTTTTCTGACGGCCATCACAGATTGACATCCTGGACCATCTGGGAAATCCCATACATCCTGAAAATGCCATCGGGGCAACATGCAGGAAGGTGCTGAAGTATCTCCTGAGGGCTTTGGCGGGTGTGTCTGATTTCTTGGTGTAGACAAGTGGGTCCAGAAGGTTGTGAACACTGAGTCTGTGACAACAGATGCTATGAATGAAAGAGAAAAACTGAAGATATGATCCCTGAAGAATTCTTGCCCCCCGTTTGAACTTGTCCATATCCAGCCATGCAGGTTTGTCACAACCTGAAGACCCGCTGTCCCCGGGTAGGACCTCACCTCTTCTGAAGTCCCTCAGATCCTTCATGATTTATAAACTGAAATACAACCATATGCATAAGGAAAATTAAAAAAATTAACAGAGAGAGAGAGAGAGAGAGAGAGAGAGAGAGAGAGAGAGAGAGAGAGATGCACACACACACACACATATATATATATATATATATATATATATATATATATATATATATATATATATATATATATATGTGTATATATATATATATAATGGAACACCCAAGGCCCTTGGAGGTCTGATGCATCTCACAGTCAGGTCCGCAGACCAGAGGCTGTAAGATGTGTCAGACCTCCCAAGGTCTTGGTCTCAAAGGCCATTATAGTATGCAAAAAACCTTGAATTGTTCAATGTTTGGGAAAAGTGCCTTTTAATTTATGGAAGCAGGGCCTTTTTAAAAAGTTGCTTAAATATTGTTACCATGACAGAGGGCACCGAATGAGGGTAGAAAACTGATAATACTTTGTTCTTACACTAGCTGCGCTGTGTCTACATATAACTATGGTAACAGGATATGATTTATTTTTTTGTTCAATTTTGGGAAAGGTGCCTTAAGGAAAGGCCTCTTAAAAAGTCGCCGAGACAGCAGGCCAGGGCAATGAACATGGGTAATAAATGAGGGTGGAAACCCATGACACCGTCAGGCTTGTCTTTGCACTACTTGCGCTGAGGAGAAAGTAATGTCTACAAATTACTATGGCAACATGCTATAATATTTGAGGGTTCTTTGGGTTTCAGAATCAAGAGGTACATACTATGGGAGTTGAGTGTCTAATATAGGGAGACATTGAATCTATGAAATAACGACTAAGGTAGTTTATGGTGGTAGTCTGTGAAAATAGGGGCATATTGAGATTTTTTACATAGAAAAAGAGCCTACATCATTTTTCTTATAATCAAATCAATTATTACTTAAGCTCCAAAACATGGTCGCTTCAAGGGTGCATATTAGCTATCAGATCTTAACCAGATTAGCTTGGAATTTGTCATAGTTATATTAAGGGTATATCAGAAGGAAGGGTATCACAGTTTTTTCAATTTCCCATTGAATTTATTCAAAAGTTATAGAATCTGAAATTTGAAAAATGCACCTTTTTGTCATTTTCAATGAAAAATCTGAAATAATTGCTTACAAAATTTGAACAGAGTGAAAACTATGATACCCTTTCCCTGTATTGATCTTTCCTCCACATTTGCAAATTTTCCAATTCATAACTGTGGGTAGGAGCTGCTTGAAGTTACTATGCATGATTTTACATTTTTTTACCCAAAAAATCTAACACCTTGTAACCCTTCTGGGAGGGGTCATTTTGTGATTTTAATGCCTGCATTAGACCTTTCAGGCAAAATATGCTTTGAAATGGTTGATTTCTCAAATAAAATCAGTGTAGAGAAAAAGGTGAGTCAAAGAAATTAACCCCATAAGCTTTCCCCTTCAGCAGTCTAGGAGTGACATGGGTGGCGGGGGGGGGGAGGGAATGAACAGATGGATCATGGAGGTTGCTACTACTGTTGCAAGTATATTGAAGATTGTTCATACTAAAGATTGAACTAAACTGGATGTTCACCTCCTTAACATCCTGTAGCTAGAAAAAGCTATCCAACTGTCTGAGAAAAGGGTATTAGGAGGCAAGTCTGAAGTGCACATGGATTGCGGTCCTTGTGTAACTCTTTCGCAATCGTTTTGTGATGCTTTCACAGTCTTGCAGTAACTGTGTACCGGCTATTTCTTGGGTACTGATATCAATGCGGATGGGCCAGGTAGCTATTGGTGTCGACAGGTTTTGCCTTGGACGAAGAAAAGAAGTGTTTGGTCATCTAAGGTTTTGCCAACGGCCAAAAGTCTGAATAAATCCCCTGGGTCATGCAAAAAAAAAAGAAAAAAGCACAGAATAGTATTAATTCTCTCTCTCTCTCTCTCTCTCTCTCTCTCTCTCTCTCTCTCTCTCTCTCTCTCTCTCTCTCTCTCTCTCTCTCTCTCTCTCTCTCTCTCTCTCTCTCTCTCTCTCTCTCTCTCTCTCTCTCTCTCTATATATATATATATATACATACTGGTGGACTTGGATATGACAGACCACTGTGCGACGAAGTTTTGCATATGACGGACCATATGCTTGGTCTTTCCGTTTTACCGTTTTCAAAACGGTTTTCGAATTAACGGTAAATACCGACATTTTGGTCCCTGTCTGATGCATATCATGTATTCGTCATATGTATACGACGGATTTTGCATATGACGGACCAATTTTCTTGGTCCCATTGAGTCTGTCATATCCAAGTTCACCTGTATATATATATATATATATATGTATATATATATATATATATATATATATATATATATATATATATATATATATATATATATATATATATATATATATATATATATATATACTGTATATATATATATATGTATATACATATATATACAGGCGAACTTGAATATGACGGACCACTGTACAACAGACTTTTGGCTATGACGGACGATATGCCTAGTCCCAGTCCCATGCATATCAAGTATGTGTCATATGTATATGACGGATTTTGCATATGACGGAACAATTTTTCCTTCAAGTTTGCCTGTATATATATATATATATATATATATATATAATATATATATATATATATATATATATATATATATATATATATATATATATATATATATATACCTCAAGCAATCAACATGTAGCACATGTGTGGACCTTTTTATCCAATATGGTTCCTTATGTAATGGCCTGAGGATTGCACAAGCATGAAACCCAGGGTTGTCAACATGAAAGAGAGTATGTGACTTGCTTCTATATGTATATATATATATATATATATATATATATATATATATATATATATATATATATATATATATATATATATATATATATATATATATATATATATATATATATATATATATATATATATATATATATATATAATATATATATATATATATATATATATATATATAT
>OZ012686.1:39053720-39158720 GCA_963942565.1 Maea johnstoni | reverse complement strand
GGGATTGTTCAATGACAATTACCTTTGTTTTATGCTTAGTTGAGCGCTACTTATGATTCCTGATTATCAAAGTAATGAGGTACAAAGTAATGCTGAATAATCAATGCTCAGCCAAAAATTATTGCTTGATGATGATGATAATTAGTATCTTAGTCAACGTTTATCAATTTCATCATTCTGACCCTCCTATTCTCAAGGATTTAGTCAAATCTCTAGACATTTAGGGACCAAATCCCTGAGTGAAACAGGAATTTGACAGATTCCCTGAAAGTTTTAGGGATTTGACTAAATCCCTGGTTTGACACTCTTACTGTAAATCCACCTATATATATATATATATATATATATATATATATATATATATATATATATATATATATATATATATATATATATATATATATATATATATATATGTATATATATATATATATATATATATGTATATATATATATATATATATGTATATATATATATATATATATATATATGTATATATATATATATGTATATATATATATATATATATATATATGTATATATATATATATATATATATATGTATATATATATATATATATATATATATATATATGTATATATATATGTATATATATATATATATATATATATATATATGTATATATATATGTATATATATTGGTGAGACAAATCAAAGAGTAATGTTGGCAAAATAGTACATCTAGTGATTGGAAGAGTCAAAGCATACAAAAAGGAGTCAGTGAGGGAAACTGATGGACATGATAAAGAGAGTTGGTGCAAATCCACCTTATACTGTCTAGCTGACCCTTCCCTTATACAGTAGAACTTGCCTGACATAGATATTTCTCAAATTTCTTTAATTCTCTATTCTTTTATTCCTAGAATTCTGAATAAGAAGAAAAGATTTGTACAACTCTGAAACTGAGATTCTATATATTTGACAAACAAGTGATTTGGGCCGGATATCTCGCAAAAATAACTTCAATTTTAGTTTTCATATATATTAGATGGCATGTGTGACATGAAAAACAATATAAGGATCAATGATATAGTGACATATACTACACCTGGTGTGCCGGATGCTCTATGCAGTTGGCTTTAATTGTAAACTAGTGTTTCCTATATAAAGTAAGACATATTAGATCCAAGCTTTTACTTTGTTGACATATCTATCGGGCAGTTACCTTTGTTACATACACAAGCATATATTCATATCCTCAATCCGTATAACTCCTCGTAATAAATTCAAAACAATGACAAAGATCCTTTCTAATTTATAATGATCAATCCAACCATTCAAATATAAGAATTGTTTTAACCATATTCTGAATTTTCATCAAATAAATGTATCCACTACTAAGTAATGCGAATTAGATTCAAGAATGAGTAGCCCCTGAGAGGAATAACAAAATTTCAGGAAGTGCGAACAATTGCGTCTATTCTGCCTGTAACTTCAACCTGGTGCTGGAGATTTCGTACCTAAGAGACTTCGTCACCACACAATGTAAATTTGATATTTCCATGCAATTGAAGGCCCAATCAGTAAATTTCCTCATTTATTTTCGTTGACAGTTAAACAACGTTAAGTTTCATTCAGTTTTTTTTTTAATGAAGAGTACTTCAATTTCATGAAATGTAAGCGACTTAAGGGATATTTTCACCAATCTCGTTAGGTGAAAAATCGATCGAGAGGAATCGAAAAAAAAAAGAAATGAACCACCCAGATAAATGCATATAAACCTGAGAGTAGTAGACAGAGAGTGGGCACTGTGCACGCATCATCAAATTTCGCTGCCTCACACCACTATGAGTCATAGATAACCTGTGTACCCCAGGATTGGATGCCTGCTGGTTTCACAGGCCCTGGGTCATACTGAAATTGCCGCAAAACCAATCACGTGACCAATACATCCCCAGGCTACACCGCGTAACCCGAGGCGCACATACCCTAGGTACTAGCATGCTGTGCCTATGGGGTTGCGGATCAAGGGGATGTATTTCTCTGATATAAAGTAAGTCAAGATCAAGTTACCTATGTTTTTACCGCTTCAAAATAAGTAGCTTGACAACTCACTGCATAGATAAAACATAAGAAACATATATGTATGTTATTTCATGGTAATATTTATATTTCATACACAAATGTAATTCAAACTAACCTCTCAAGTTTCTTGAGAAGTTTGCATGAACATATCAAAAGAGCCTTGTGTACCTTTTTAAACAAATTTAAAATTTCGACCTCTATCATTAGTCCTAATTTTTTTTAAACTAAGCACAAGTACGTTTTAAATGTATTTCTCCTATATTTTTCACAACAATTTAGATAATATCCTTATTTTGGGAGGTGGCCATCTTGACCAGGGAGAGGTATATTTTATGAATTTTCAGAGCCAATGAAAAATTAATAAAGATTGATAAAAGCTCCGCCTTTTAGAAATTTACATGCATACACCATTCCAGGATATCTAATGATTGAAGTCTGACAAAATACCAATCATTCCTGGCTGTCGCAAGCTTTCCGTTCACATTTCGGTATCAGTTCCAGCAGAGACCACCATTAAAATAGAATCTCCCTGAAAATAGAATCTCCCTGGTTCCAGTAGATATCTGGCGTATCACCATCTGTGGGTACCTAGGAACTATGGACTATGAGTGTTTTGCCTTAATTTGCGCATGACTAAGGCCACTGCGTGCATTTCCGCTTCCGTATTCGTTGTTTACTACACGATTTCAACAAACACAGCTTTAGCACAGAATCAGAGATGGTTTGCGAAAATTGTAAGAATTGTTATAGCCATCTGCACGATGGTATTTGTTAAAAGATCGTATATATCGTCCCAAATTCTAACAAGCTGATCACATTTATCAGTTTATCGATTCTAATTTTTTTTTGATATTAAACGTTCCCAAACTAACTTGGCCTTGGGAGGTAAACAACACATGATGTATAAGAATGTCGGTCAAAATCGCCGATCCGAAAATCGCCGACTACCTAAATGGCCGATCGCAAAAACGGCCGATGACTTATTGGGCCCTCCTGAAATAAACCTTTATATTCCCCTTATTCAGTAATTTAACTTTACATTCTCCCCATGTCAAGTGACAAGTGTCATATGATAAACATTCTTATTTAAAGTATTCTGTGTTTCGATATATGTTTTTATTTAAATCTGAATGTTAATTCTAGACGTAATTACGCCACAAAGACAAAACCACCTACAGTTATCGCAGCGACGCCGATTTTTCTTCTTGAAATATTCTTTTTTAAGTCCAAAATCTGTCTAATGATAAATGACATCATTTAAAACCAATCCAAATTTTTTTTATCACTTTCCACACTCTTATACACGGACACTATATAAAGTCTGTCTGACTCGAGTTTGGCAATCACTTTTGCCACTTTTTTGTGACAAAACGTTCAAGTTAGCCATCCAAACTTGGCAAACCTCTTTGGAGCACTACTACGTGTATGTACAAACATACCTTTTGTCTCAACTCCGCAAAATGTTGATTTTGCTCATTAGTGTTTGTCTGTTGCGCACAATACAAACACGCGAGATCCTGTTGTTGGCAATGGACACATTTTACAATGGGACCTAATGAGCAAAATCAACATTTTGCTGAGTTGAGACAAAAAAATTGTTTATACATACACGTAGTAGTGCTCCTAACATGTTTGGCAAGTTTGGATGGAAAACTCGAACGTTTTGTCTCAAAAAAGTGGCAAAAGTGATTGCCAAACTCGAGTCATACAGACTATAGGCCCAATTGATTTCCAATGAATAGGGCCCTTATAACCATCAGCCTTTTCGCAAATGGCAATTTTGCCAACGGCGATTTCGGCATCGGCGATTTTGACCATATACCATGTATATTGTCATGATACATTCCTAGCTACGGAGAATTTTCGTCCTGACCGAAATATAGCATATATTGACAGAAAATGAATGGCTTAAAAATTCCTACGATTTCAACCTGTCGCAGTATCTTTATTTCACAACAGGTTTTAAAGAGAATTAAAAAAAACAGGCAAGTGGAATGAATTGTGGCAGTTTCTAATGATATAAACCACATTAAAATTGTCCCATGGAAAAGTGAGTAACCATGGCAGCTTTTCCCGCTAGTATAATAATGATGTCGCGTTAGCATTTGTTGCATGTGAGCATTTATCTGTTTGTTTCATAGTTGCGTTGGTTGCCTGAACATTGGCAGTCAAACGCTATTTTGATACAATTTAAAGGAAACAGTCAATGTTTATTATGTGATAAAGCAATGTTCAAAATATGAAAATATCTGGCGGCAAAATGTACTCTGAAAGCAAAAGGTAGGCCTAATGTTCATTTCATGCATGATATTTGTCAAGCGAGACAAGAGACTTGTGACAGACAGACAATGGTCACCGCATGTGGGACCACATTGTTGGTCACTCAAAACTTTTCTGGTACATTTTCAGATTGGATATATTATATACATTGTGTATACATTGTAGTTAACTTAGATTTCGCTTACTTTTATACATACACACACATTACATTCATTGATACTCGCTTGCACTGGCTGCACGAAGCACGTGCACGTGCAGCACGCAGGTTCTTAGCCAGGATTTCAAAAATGCCTGTCCAAAACAGCAATGCTAAAATTTCTGTCCGTCCAAACATAGATACTACTACTTCAAATCCATATATTGGATATATTATATACATTGTATATACATTTTGTATACATTGTGTATACATTGTAGTTAACTTAGATTTCCCTTACTTATATACATACACACACATTACATTCATTGATACTCGCTTGCACTGGCTGCACTTCGTGCAGCACGCAGGTTCTTATCCAGGATTTCAAAAATGCCTGTCCAAAACAGCAATGCTAAAATTTCTGCCTGATCAAACATAGATACTAATCTACTTCCAATCCATGTATCAACTACATTCAAAAGCCTATTGTGTCAAAAAGGGCAGTTTACACTTCAGCTATGCCCTAGAAGAAGGTTTGTCAGGCAATAATTAGTTATTATTATTTTCATTATTATTAGTATTATCATTATTATTATTATTATTATTATTATTATTATTATTATTATTATTATTATTATTATTATTATTATTATTATTATTATTATTATTGTTATCATTATTACTATTATTATTAATATCATTATTATCATCATTTATTTATTTTTTTGAACTATTATAATTATTATCATTACTGTTATTATTATTGAATTATTGTTATTCTCATTATTATTAGTAGTAGTATTATCATTGTTATTATTGTTATTAATTATTATTTGCATGTCTTGAGGACCTTTCAATCCATTGTACATAGAAGAACATCTGAGCGTATGATTATCATCTCTTTTTTTGTGTTGAATAGGTACAAAGAAGCTTGGAAAGGTCATCACTCCAGACCCTTGGAAATCTGGGGCAAGAAATACCACAGGTTCAGTACCTTTACTAAAATATCCATTGTTCTTTTGAGAGCAGCGAAGTATTCAAAATCTACTTAAATCATCACACATTTCACTAAGAATTACAAACATTGAAATATATGTTTGAAAACACCCGAAAAAGGATAATCTTTTTTAAAATGAATAAGTTTATTGGAGAACCCAATTGCATACAATATGAAATAAACAATCTTATTGTATTTACTTAATCTTGATGAGTAACTTTATTCTAGAACCCAATTACTTACAAGGCAATATCGTGGATACAATCTTATTGTATTTAGTCACTATTTACTTAATTTCATATCTCATAAGCCTGCTTTTCAGCTCTTTTATACTTTCTGTAGTTATTTCCAACGTTAGGAAACAAATATTTTGTTCTATTATATAAAGAAATATGTAGAAAAGAGAAAACGTTTCTAGTTATATGAGAAAAAAAATTTAACTTGTTATTTTATGCCCTTTTCTCAAGCTATGTACTGCCATTGATATTTTGGTTTCGATAAAATGTTATTTCTTTTGTTACAGAGGGCGGTGGCAGGAAAATCAATGAAAACAAGGCTCTGACATCCAAGAAAGCTAGGTTGGTATCTTTATTTGAAAAAAGAATATTTGGTAGGATACTGTTTGCAGCTTTAAATTTGTACATGTAAACATTCACAAACTGGCAATTTCAAAGTTGTTCATGCAGCTATTTACTTGTGCATTTCTCCCATCCGAAGAGAGTCGACTTCCTTAGGCAATTGATTCACATTGATTTTTTGTGCATTTGCACAGAGTGAATAGCATAAAGATTTAACATGCAGCAATGGATACTTGGATATACAGCATTTAAGCATGTCTAAACCTTTAGCAGGGCTCAAAACAGGCCTGCTTTGCATTGAACAAATAATTGAAAATGTTCACTACTTTCTGAATGCCAGCATGTAACTTGATATTGATAAATATTATTTCAATAAGTAATTACATGCACGGTCTTAGCCAGGATTTCAAAAATGCCTGTCCTTAACAGCAATTTCAAAATTTCTGCCCATCCAGATTTAGCTACTAATCTACTTCAAATCCTTATACCAGCTACTATTAATAGCCTAGTGTGTCAAAAAGGGCAATTTACACTTCAGCTATGTCCTAGAAGATGGTTTGTTAGGAAAATATTTGGTTATTACACCCAGAAAGTCAAAATTGAAAAATCACCATAGAAAATGTTGTCTGTCGAAACAGGAGGTTTTTAGGAAACTACCTGTCCAAAAGACAGGTAGGACGGTCCTGGCTAAGTCTCTGATTACATGTCTATTCTATCGTGATTGTGATTGCCAATTTTGGACACCCTGATTCAAAATACCAATAGATGATTGGCAAAAAACACTAAACCAATTGCTTGAAAAATGGTGATGGAAGAGAATAAGTTACATATTAATAATTTTTTCGGAGCTGATGCTTTCTGCATTATTCCATTTGTTCTAGGCATGTACAGAAAATAATTATCATCATTTATGATGGATGATGAAAATATCCTTTTTTCATTTCAGATTTACTCCTTATCAAGAATTTAAAAAGTGCCGCATATGCAAAACAGTCGTTCATCAGAAGGGATCTCACTATTGCCAAGGTAATAGCATTTTTGTTTGATAATTGTAGGGCTCGTACACTATCGTCACTATGTCACCGAATGTGAATATCCCATAGTCCAATGTTTTAGCCAGGATTTAGAAACTGGGTGCCTAAATTTGGCAGTTGTAAAATTTTTGGGCGTCCAAATTTTTAAGGGGGATCATGTAATACTCATATTTCAACCATAAACATGTATAAATTCTTCAAAATAAGGCATGAAATCATTAAACAATGTCATGGGAATTTTAAGGAGATGAAAAAATTCAATTATAAGCTTGAGATTGAGATTTTTAGAAATTCCACACAAAAAGATTTGTGTGTCCTAAGGGGTTCTTTTTCAGGATTTGGGTGTCCAAAAAGGCACCCAGACGCCCTGCTGGCTAAGACCATGCCATAGTCCTTAGTTGGCAATATTGAACCTAGGAATCGCTGACAACTCAAATAAGAATAAATTTGAAATGTTTGCAATTTCTTTTAAATTTTTTAATCCAAACACCACTTGACTGACTTGAGCACATTTATTATTTGGATTTCTCGTATTGATATCAAATGACCATCGGTACCAATTATAATGAGGATGCAGACAAAATGTACACTAAATATTATGGAATATTACAATTCTAACTTCACTGACACATTTATTTTTCATGTTTTCTTGTGGATTTAAGTTCCTTTGCATAAAATGTCCTATCGAAATCTTACCAACATAACCCAGCATAACCCAACATAACCCAGCTCTGCAATTTTTCATGAAGAATCTATATTGTATGATTAAAATGTTTCATCAGCATATGATGATATCAATTGTCTTTTTTCCCTTATATTTTCAGGATGTGCCTACAAGAAAGGTATCTGTGCCATGTGTGGGAAGAAAATTATCGAGACCAAAAATTACAGGCAATCATCAACTTGATCTGGAGGACTCGCAGCTCTGGATGGACTTTTTAAAAACAAGATGAAGGGAGGTTGATTTCCTCCTCCATGAAATAATCATGGTGTGTACATAGTCATGGGAACGATCAGAAGAGTTGGCCTCATGAAAAAACAACCCATTAAAAGGGGTAACAAGAGTACAGAGAACAGTGTCAGGTTTTCTAAGATGTGTTTTTATTTTCAACAGAAATCAAATGTGAATGTGGATTTTTACTCTCTGCAGAGGGAGGGTAATAGGTATAAAACACCTACTCCTTCTGTATCTGTGGATGCATAGCAACAGGCGGAGTTGCTTAGCAACAATGAATAGAACTGCAACACATAAAACTGCATGAACTGGATTGAATGGGAACAGGCCATTCTTTCCGGCTTAGCCAAAATCTATTTGACATAAACCAGATAAATGTGGTTTATGTAGAAGAGGTTTAAAATAACTATATATCCTACACGTGTAATTACCTGAACCGCTTGATGCCATCTATGCCAGTATTAATGGTGCACCCTGTACACTGGCTAGGCATCACATGTGCAGTAAAATCCTGCACATGACGCTATTTGGATTTTAAACCTTAAATGCTATAGACAAGACCAGTATTTTGGTCTGTTTTTTGCAGATTATGGATACAAGAAAATCCGGCTAACTCTGCTCAAACCTTAAATGGTAAAGTGTGTATCAGGGTCTGGCGGGGCAGTAAGGTTGGCCGAAATTCCAGCTTCTTCAATTCTGGTTTGGCCGGAGTTGCCTGTATGTACTTTCGGACTAACATGCATGTACAGGTGAACTTGGATATGACGGACCACTGTACGACGGACTTTTGGCTATGACGGACGATATGCTTGGTCCCAGTCCCATGCATATTAACTATGTGTATTTGACCATGCATAGGACGGATTCCGTATGCCGGAACTCGGCTACCACGGACCAATATCACGGCACACACGATGCTATTTACTATGTAATTAGCATTGTGTATGACGGACAAACACGTGTCTAGCAGTCGGCTTATTCTCGCCGAGACTAACATATGTGCTGAGTTACGTTCGGCCAGACAGAACTCAGTTCACATTGTCTGGTATTTCTCAGCAGACAAATATATGTATAATAAAAATCCAGCCAGACATATTCTTTCGCTGTTTTTACTTTTATATAGAGATCAACTGAGATCCCCAATGCAATAAGATACACACTTGCATATGACGGACTAAGTCCATCATATGCATATGACGGATTTCGCATATGACGGACCAATTTTCCTGGTCCCACTGAGTCCGTCATATCCAAGTTCACCTGTATCAGCATATTCGTATGAATTTATTTATAAATGAAACCATTGTCAGTTATTTTGTGGATTTTGTAGTTAACCCATTAATGCTTAAGAGTTCCTCCAAAACTTTTGTCTGGACGTTCGTGCGCCCAATTCTCTGATTGTGGCTGTCTTGACAGCTATACCAACTATGAAAACAGCGCAGACACATCTCCAGTATAGATACTTAGAGGAGCAATCGGACAGCGAGTGGTCACGTGACCACACAAATAACCCGACAGTGCGTTTATTACACACTTCTAAGCATTCTTTTATTATCGTCTGTCAGTGGAATGTTGAATCCTTGGCGTCGTTAGTGTTTGGGCGCCCTATATGTTGGTCATGGGCGTGTTATTTTTCGGAATTTTTCTTGATGAAGTGTTGGGATACATCTATGTTGTTCGGTGACCGCAGCGAGTGGTTATGCGAAGTGATTCAGTGACGTCATCGTCTGGTACTTTTTTTGAAAATGTCCAATGTATTTTATCACGCTTAGAATGATTTTATTATGATTGGCTGTCAATAAAATGCTGTAGATTTGCCGTCGCTAGTGTCGTTGCGTATGTTTATGTTGCTACTGGTCGTGTTTATTGGAGAACTCTTTGTATATAGTGGCGTGCTTCGCCGGCCACCGCGTGTAGGAATTCAGTGGATGGACTATAGACTATAGTGCCAGTCCTTTCAGTCTTGTGTTGAATAGATTGAATAGACTGGTGCCAGTTTCTTTAAGCTGTTGCGCGCCAACAATCAGGGGGAGGGGGGCGGGGTGGGAAGGTGCCGTTCAGCTGGGTGGACTCGTGCATAAAGCACACAACATATCATGGGATCATATCTAACTACAACAAAAGCTCAATTGTTCAAGTTATCAATAGAGTGTAGTGAGATACAACTATAACAGCCATTGACATGCGGTCGCGGGCGCCTTTCTCCGCACACTGAACTTCGCGTTTTCCATCAAACTATTACATGCTCAATGCACACTTTCCCTTCTAGAATTGAGTCCTTCTGGATCTATAATACTTTTGATGATAACTTCAGAGTTGGGAATGAATTAAAGATATTTGAAGGAGAATTGTAGGTAATACTCTGACTGACATTTCTCCATCAAATATTTTCCTAACTTTGCTTTTACCTGGAAGGTCTCATCAAAATTGAAAGGCTCTTTTGGCCGCTGTGAGCATTAATGGGTTAAAAATTCCATGCACATTATACTGAAGGAATAGTTGTGTGACCCTCGGTTAGTATGAACCATGGTCTTAGCCAGGATTTAGAATCTGGGTGTCCAAAATTGGCAATTGTAAAATTTTGTGGCATCCTATCCATCGAGGGAAACCGCAATATACTTTGAATACAATCATAAACATGTATTTACCTCTGGAAATAAGGCATAATGTTGTTGTACAGTATCATGGCTATTATGTAGGAGTGAATAATTCAATTATATGCTTAAAATTGACATTTTAAGAAATTACTCAAAAAGATTTGTGTCCAGAGGAGTGCTTTTGGAGGGTTTGGGTGTTCGAGTGATGCCTAGACGCCCTACTGGCTAAGACTATGGTGTGAACTGAAGTTAAAGTTTTAACCTATATCAAAGTAGGCCTCTAGTGTGACTGCCAAATTTACTAGACCATAAATGCACTTAATATCCGTGCATAGCCAGGATTTAGAAACTGGGTGCCCAAAATTTGCAACTGTTAAATTATTGGGCTTTCTCTTTCTAGGGAGACCATATACTCATATTTCATCGGTAAACACGTATTTACTTATTGAAATAAAACAAAATGTCCTTAAATATAGCGTCATGGGAATTGTTTTTTGAGGTGAAAAGATAAAAATAGCAATAACACTATACTAGTGATCACACTCTTGCCCTAGCTAATTCCACATTATACCTTTATGAACATCTGTCTCTGGTCTGTCACTTAAATTTACATTTGAAGAAATTCTTCACAAAAAATTGGGGTGTCCTGAGGGGAGGTTTTTGAAGGTTTGATTGTTCAAATGATGTCCAGACGCCCTGCTGGCTAAGACTAATGGGTTAATAAATCTATATTTAGCATTCAAATTTTCTTGATATTTAGGTTTATTTGGAATTCATTTGCAAAAATAACATGGCATTCTGACATAATTTTACAAGGTACAGGAAAGGTCAAGGAAGTTATGTGGTTTTGAGATTTCATATTGAAATTTCTGAAAGCATCTAGGGTTTTAACATATGTACCTCAACCCTTGGCCAGTTAACTATTAAGGGCCAATGAAAATGATAGTATATATATATGTATATATATATATGTATATATATATATATATATATATATATATATATATATATATATATGTATATATATATTTATATATATCATCACACAACCTCTAATTTAATGTTCTGTTGGTAAATAATTGCAATTAGGATATAAGGGTACTTTTTGCTCTAAGGCACAATTATTTACTTGTTCCACATAATTTTAGGTACAACCTTTAGATAGTTAAATTGAGGCCTGACGTGTTAGATCATCTACAGAATTCTTTTCAGGCGGTACTCTTGAGTATATACAAGTTAGAGCATTCTAGAGGAGGATATCATTTGAGACCCAATTCATTGCTTGAAGAAATCAAAGGCATTCTTATTATCTTATGCAAGTTTTGAGGTTGGTATTGCAATGAAATATTTGAGCGTGACATGGTTTTATTTCTCCAATTCAATATTGTTACTTGAACCAAATGTTGTAAATAAAAAAAGAAAACTAAACAAATAATCAATTTGTTACAAGTCATTTATTCTGCGCCAAATCAAATACAAGCGGTATGATGGATGAAGCAATGAGATTATATTGAATTATCATTGTAAAAACTAAATGGCAAGGTAATTCAGCACAGTCATATTTACCTTACAACCAAGGAATTATCGATGCAGTTCCTACAGGGAGGTCTACTAGATGGAGCTTTGAGGACTTTTTGACTGTGAACCAAAAATGTAATCCTTCATCGCCACGGTACTGTGGTTTCTTCCACCACTTACAACTGGTTAATCACAAATCAGCTGCAATATGGCAGAAAAAGTGACAAAACATCTAAATTGTTGTTGTTATGTTTGGCAGGTCAGCTTTAAGGAAAATGCTATAACTAAAATTCTGTTTTCCCTTGAAACTGCAGACTTCTCCTAGCCTCAAAAATAGTAATAACCCTTATGCTGCTGGTGGCTACTTTGAAACCCTGGCACATGGATACTCATCGGAGAGTAATGGATACCAACATGACAGGGTTTAGTTGATTTTCAAAAATCTTTGCATCCTAGTGCTTTGGAAGAAAGTAGCCTCAGCATTGGAAGGGATAATAATAATAATATGGCTTGGCATGGACCTGTTAGTGCTTGTTTCATTGGTGGGGAGTACACTTCCACCTGTATAGTCCTCCAATAGATGACCATCTTAAACCTGCAGAAATTGGACAACCCTTTATCATTACCATCCTAGACACTAGAGAGTGGATCTCTCATGTAAGACCTTTAACCACCGAAGGTGGATGTCCCTCTATTGAAGACCACCTTAAACTTATGGCAACGTATACCCCATTATTATGACTGTGAGTGGATGCTCCTCAATCATGGGCCACCTAAAAACATGGGAAGAAGACACTTTTCAATCAAGGGCCACCCTAAACTATGAGCAATGTACACCCACTTATCATGACCATCTCTAACCTTGAAAAGTGAATGCTCCTCTATCGGGGACCACCTTAAAACTAGAGAGAGAGAGAGTAGACAACCCTCTACAGTAGTAATTTCGATTCTTAATCTTACTAGGTACACTAGTGATCATACTCTTGCCCTAGCTAATTTCACATGATACCTTTATGAACATGTCTCTGTTCCGTCACTTAAATGATATATGTGAATATATCAATATAAATCAATTTATATATATATATATATATATACATATATATATATATATATATATATATATATATATATATATATATATATATATATATATATATATATATATATACATATATATATATATATATATATATACATATATATATATATATATATATATATATATATATATATATATATATATATATATATATATATATATATATATATATATATATATATATATATATATATATATATACATATATAAATTTATATATAGAAATATATACATATATATATACATATATATATACATATATATATACATATATATATATATATATATATATATATATATATGTATATATATATGTATATATATATATATATATATATATATATATATATATATGTATGTATGTATATATATATATATATATATATATATATATATATATATATATATATATATATATATATATATATATATATATATATATATATATATATTTATATATACATGCATGCATATTATACGCTTCTGTATTTGTATGATAAATTAAAGTTCACGGAATGACTAAATTATAATAAAATCATTCAGTACATTTTGTCAGAAACTTTCCACGTCTACAAAATATACTTTTCATGTCATACCACACACATATCGGATATATTTCTTTTCCACACGATGCATACCATAAGCTTTATCTAATGTGTATAAGTTGTGCAATGTCTATTTTTGACCACGGCCTCCAGGCTTATGACATTGAAACCTATGTACTGTAAATACCCAGAAATATTGACAACCCTACAAATTTTGGCAACTATGATTATTTCATGAAATAATTATTTGGAAATCTTGGCAAGAGCAACACCCATGGACTCGAAAAAGGTGTTTAACTTACACAGGGGTACAGCTTATAGAGGTTCTCAATTATGTTCTCAATCATATATATATATATATATATATATATATATATATATATATATATATATATATATATGTATATGTATATGTATATGTATATATATATATATATATATATATATATATATATATATATATATATATATATTTATATATATATAAATATATATATATATATATATATATATATATATAAATATATATATATATATATATATATATATATATATATATATATATATATATATATATATATATATATATATATATATATATATATACGTATATAATATATATATATATATATATATATATATATATATATATATATATATATATATGTATATATATATACATATTTATATATATACATAATATATACATAATATATACATATATATATATATATATATACATATATATCACTTCATTTAAACTGGTACCCTTAACCCATTCACACCTGGAGATCTCCATGACAAGTGTTGTTTGGGTCTCTGATACTTAGGATCATAGTAATGAAATTAAGCAAGTAGTCAAAAAACAGTTGTTATTTGTATTAATAACACCACACCCCCTTCAATTTCTTTTTCAAAATATGTTCTGGTCAATAAGATATTGCCTAACAATAGTAAAGGCATTATTTGGGTACCAAGGACATGAATGGGTTGAACACAATAGTGCAAGAATGGTGCAACGGAATTAAACAAAACATTTGTTCACCTAGTCATATGATGGAATTCAACTTTAAAATGTATAAATAAAAGGAAATCTATATTATATAAAATCTACAATATGTGCTGGAATTCTTCAATGCAAATAATATCATACACACTTATTTGTGCAGATCATTCCCTGCATAAGTAAAAAACTGTATAAAAAAGATCTTGACAATTTTTGGAAGAAAACTGCAAAACTGACAGATTTAAGCACGTACAATACTTAAACAGCACTTTTCGGATGCTAAAAATCTTGACATCATCTTTATTTTCAACCTATTGAACTGAAGCAGTTCTGAGATAGAGACATACTGGTAGTGCCCAAGAATTTACATCCAGACTATTCTGGTCTTATCTCTGTGATCAGAGCAATTTTTTGGAAAATGTTGGAAGTAGAAATCTTAATCAGAATTTCTGCTCAATTTCCAAGTTATTTTCAAAAGAATAATAAGTACCGGTATATCCAGATGGCACTCATCAAATGAACACAAATAATAAATCAGCAGCAATACATGACACAACCCTTGAAGACTCCCTCACTTCACTATGGAAACTTAGTAAAAGCTTAGATGAATAGAACATGGATTGGTTGCCACAGACCAATTACCATAGGGCCTATTGTGACGTCACTAAGAGACAGATGAATGAGGGCCAGGGGCTTAGCCGTAATGCGTCCAGCGTGTCATTTGGACACGCAGAACACTGTTTTTTGACAGTTTGGACACCCAAAAGTTTATGTCAGAATTTGCTGAAGATGACTTTTCTTAGAAGATAGAAGATGTAGAAGCTGTAGTGTCAATTTTATAAGACACACAAAGCAGTATCTGGCCTAAAAAAGCAAAATCTGTAAAGGTATAGGGTCTATCTTATTAGTAGTATGTATTTTGTACCACACTTTGGACACGCAAGTCTATGAAACCTCTATTTGGACACCCTGTTTCGAAATATCGGCTAAGACCCTGATGAGGGCTCTCCTATTTGTTTACATAATAGAGGAAGTTGCTCACGCACATGTGCAGAACGCACCTCTTGAGTGGTTCCCTTCAACACCTGGGCTAGGAGTCTTGCCCAGGCTGTTGAGTGAGATCTGCTGGATGCGTATCCAGTGATCGACATTCATGGTAAAAGGTTACTGGTATTATCTGTACATTGATATCTCCAGGTCATCTATCTGATTATTAGCCCATTAATGCTCACAGCGGCCAAAATGAATCAGAAATCAAGAAAACAATGAAATAAATACATGCAATAGGAATGCCCCTCTCATGCATTCACCCATTTTGAGGTCAACTTTACCATTTACATAGCAAAACATGATGCAAATGCTGACAAATAAAATACTTACAATAATAACAAATAAATATACAGCTATAATATATAACATCTTCTGCTATTGAAGCAAAAGAGCATAAAAAAGGAAAACAACTGCAGTTTTATATTCACCATCTGGTCAAAGAAGGTGAGTACTCTCTTCTCTTCATCTTATATTATATAAATCAACAAATTACATGTGACCATTATTTGCTTGTTTTCCATGAACATGGATAAGCATAAATAATCAAACTATGAAACTTAAACCATTCATGCCTGAAGTGCAAAAAATAGCCTATATTGGTGATAACTTGATGGAAAGGTGTTGGCTGTGTCCTGATGAAGAAATTTCATTGTTTTCTAAAATTTGTTTTTGTGAGACCGTTATCAAAAAAAATTGTCAGGCAGTTTTTGTGCGCAAGACACATGAATGGGTTAAAATATCAAAGATGCCAATTTCCCCAGGCATGAATGTATTTTAGGCATGAATGAGGTCTTCCTCTTAAGGTGTGACCATTTATTGTGAATCAACAAGCCTATACATAACTAAACCATCATTATCATATACCTTTTGACAAGAAATTCTACCCTGCATACCAGATAATCTATGTTTTTGGTTAAGCAATTGCAAATAATCCTATGAATTGTGAGTAAAAATTGGAAAATAACTCTGTAACTAAAGGATGTGGATTGGCAAATGATTCTATGAAGTGTGGGGATAAAGAATGGCGCACTGAAATGGTATAGAGCTCTATGAACTGTTGTAATAAATTAGCAAAAAATCGAGAGATTGTGGTCAAACAAAGGGCACATGCTTCAGAGCATGTGGGTATAAAATGGCAGACAATTCTATATAATTATGTTATGGGAAGGGAATGTACTATTATATAAACACTAACTACATCTATATATGTATGTGACCTTTTGTGTTCTTTTCAGCATGATTTGCATGATATAAACAAAGATTGGATTTTGCAAAATTGCATTGATATAATAAATGAAATGTCAAAGAAGATTGCGGTATGATGATAACAAACAATTATTAAGCTCCTTTGATTGTAGTAGCATTTCAATTGTCAATTATAATCATGGCATGATTGATAGTCATGAATATCGACACCACCTTGCACATAAAAAATAAAATTGACTTGAAAATTTTTTGCCATTCATATACTTCAGTAAAATAAGATATCAAGTGACTACTCTTTGATGGTAATGTGTTTTGTTTATATTATCTGTTTCGATTATTTGATTCTATTACTAAGCATGAGGTTTTCCAAGGTATTGTTGTCCCCAACCTTTTAATGACCCATTTTATTGATTTGGGATGCCTTACAGTGGTCACTATCAGCATCCATTAAGAAACCCTCCAAGCTACATTGTTTATTGGACAATTATGTACCCCATTGCTTTATACTTTATGGACCATTTAGGTTTATTTCTATGACACCAACTATTTAACCCTTATGCTCCTGGCCTATTTGGCCAATACAAAATATTACAAAAAACCTGAAAAATGATTGAACCCCTGGCATATGGGTACTCATCTGAGTACTCAATGAGAGCTTTCTAATGAATACCCACATGACAGGGTTTAAATGGTTTTTCAAAATCTTTTTGTCATTGTGATTTGGACGAAAGTAGCCTCAGTATTGGAGGGGTTAAGACGTCCTTTCACAAACAATTAATCATTCTCTAGTATTGCCATCTATTTTCTCAACCTTCATGATTTCTATGAAACCATCTATTTTCCAACTTTTAAAGTATTATTTTAATACCCCTTAATTTTTCAGTACTAGGTGGCACCACATATTTAAACACTTCATGATACTACAACATGTTACATATCCTGCCATGCCAGAATGAACCATTTTAACTGCTTAACGATATGAATGAAATTAAAATTATAGGCATGACTACGATAACATTACTGTCCCCAAACATTACCTCCCCAAACCCATAAAACAGATAGATATCTTCCCTAACACTTCAGAATATATTGTGGCGGTATACCATTGTCCTTCTGTCTTGTACTGTATACTTGGTTGTTTAACTGACCTGCCAATTGTCCTTTTCCTACACAAATCCATGCAGCAGAAAGATATCCTTTTCCATCACACTTCAGAATATATTGTGGCGGTATACAAGTGTCATTATGGCTTGAAATGTATATGTGATATATGACTGCCTCTGCCCCATGTCCCCTTCCTTCGGCAATCCATATACCACAAAGACTGTGGATATTTTCCTGTATTCCAGAAAAAGCTAGCATCAGTCCAATATCTCCTTTCTTGATACAGCACATATCACAAAGATATCTGCTGCTATCTTAACCCTTCCTATGCTGAGGCTACTTTCGTCCAAAGCACAAGAATGCAAATATTTTTGAAAACAATCTAAACCCTAACATGTTGGTATTCATTAGATAGCTCTCACTGAGTACTCTCAGATGAGTACCAATTTGCCATGGTTTCAGTCATTGTTTAGGTTTTTGCATCTTTTTGTATAGGTCAAATTAGCCACCAGCAGCATAAGGTTTAATACACCTTGATACACCACATATTACAGAGATCCTGATTATTTTTCCTACATTCCAGAAACAAACTTGGACTGCACCAGTCTATTTCTTCATACACCCATCCATCTAAATGGTCATGAATATTCTTCCCAATTCTTCATACACCCATACATAGTAAAGGACATGCATATTGTGACCTCACACTTCAGAACAGCTGGAATCGGATATTTGATGTATGATTCCACTATTCCTGAGAGTAGCATGCATCCACCTCTCTGGACATAGATCTCTCTCTCCAAGTCAATAACCTCCCTTCATACACCCATACATAGTGAAGGACATGCATATTGTGACCTCGCACTTCAGAGCAGCTTGGATTGGATATACGGTACATGGCTCCTCCCTTCTAATTTTCATTTCCTTCATACACCAGTATATCACATAGACTATGCACATTGTGACCTCACACTTCAGAACAGCTTGGATTCTATATTTGGTATACAACGCTCTCCCAGTCTAATATTATCTTCCTTCATACACCAATATATAACATAGACTATGCACATTGTGACCTCACACTTCAGAACAGTTGGATTGTATATTTGGTATACAACGCTCTCCCAGTCTAATATTATCTTCCTTCATACACCAATATATCACATAGACTATGCACATTGTGACCTCACACTTCAGAACAGTTGGATTGTATATTTGGTATACAACGCTCTCCCAGTCTAATATTATCTTCCTTCATACACCAATATATAACATAGACTATGCACATTGTGACCTCACACTTCAGAACAGCTTGGATTCTATATTTGGTATATAACACTCTCCCAGTCTAATATTATCTTCCTTCATACACCAATATATCACAAAGACTATGCACATTGTGACCTCACACTTCAGAACAGCTTGGAATGTTTATGCGGTATACAATACTCTCCGAGTCTAAAATTATCTTCCTTCATACACCAATATATTGCATGGACTATGCATATTGTGACCTCACACTTCAGTCTCTTAGATTGGATGTAAGGTAGACTCTCCAGGTCTAGTATTGTCTTCCTTCATACACCAAAATATCACACATAATGTGCATATTCAAACCCCACACTTCAGAGTCATTTGTATCGGATGTATGGTATATTCCAGTCGAATATTCTATTCCTTCATATACCAATTTATCACACATAACATGCATATTCAAACCCCACATTTCAGAGTCACTTGTATTGGATGTACGGTATAGGCTCTCCCACTCCAATATTTTCTTCCTTCATATACCAATATATCACAGAGACCATGCATATTGTGACCTCACACTTCAGAACAGCTTGGATTGTATGCATTGGACATGGTCCATATTTCAGCAGTTCCTATTATAGTAGTCCTGTCCTATATCATGCCAAATCCCTCATTTCCCTCGTTGATAGCTATGAGTAAGGCTTGGTGGAACTCCTCCACTGAGTCATACTGGGGAAGACAAAGCTGGTTGAAGCTACAAAGAAAACAAAAAGGAAAAAATACAATATATATATATATATATACACAGACATAAATATATACACTCATTGGAACTATATTATCCCTTATGCTGGTGGTGGTTTATTTTGGCAATATGAAATGACACAAAAAAGCTGAATAATGACTGAAACTCAGGGTATGGGTACTCATCTGAGAGTACTCAGTAAGAGCTATCTAATAAATACCAACAAGACAAGGTTTAGATGGTTTTCAAAAATCTTTGCATTCTTGTGCTTTGGATGAAAGTAGCCTTAGCATTGGAAGGGTTAAGAAATACCTGAAAAAATCATTTTCTTGCTTAATTCCAGTACATGATCATTTCCTTGTTTAGACAACCCCATTCCTCTTTGGAAGTAGAAAAAAGCCATCATTTTCTTGCTTAATTCCAGTACATGATCATTTCCTTGTTTAGACAACCCCATTCCTCTTTGGAAGTAGAAAAAAGCCATCATTTTCTTGCTTAACTCCAGTACATGATCATTTCCTTGTTTAGACAACCCCATTCCTCTTTGGAAGTAGAAAAAAGCCATCATTTTCTTGCTTAATTCCAGTACATGATCATTTCCTTGTTTAGACAACCCCATTCCTCTTTGGAAGTAGAAAAAAGCCATCATTTTCTTGCTTAATTCCAGTACATGATCATTTCCTTGTTTAGACAACCCCATTCCTCTTTGGAAGTAGAAAAAAGCCATCTGAATTCGATGAAATCCGTCTACCTATTTATGTCTGGAGTTCCTCATGACAAGTGTCATCTGGATTCATGATAGTTATGGAAGTGAATTCGCAAGAACAAAAAACAATCCCAAAATATTTATAATAAAGGTGTGGGCTGGAATCAGACTGAATTTATTCTCCAACTATTTTCCAAAAAATGCTCTATTCAAAAGAATATCACCAATTGAAAGTAGTTTTTTTGTGTATCAAATTATTACCACTCACCAAGTATGTGCAGTTGGCAAGTTGCCGTGTGTAGGTGCCGTGGTGATTTGGAACTTGGGGTTAAGTTCAGCGAAGCCACCAGGTGGCAGCTGTGAGCATCCCGTCGTGAACTGGAGTAGCCTCGCCATGTGCTCCTGTGTGAAACTGGCCACAATCGTCCAGAACCAGTCCAGTGTCTGCAAAGAAAAAAGTATCTTTTGTTAAACAACAATCGTGACTCATCCTGTTTACCACTTCGGAAAATGAATTTGTATTCCTGAAAACATAAAATGTTTTTCCACATTGTTCAGAAAAATCGCAATGAGTGCATATTAACCCCTCCAATGCTGAGGCTAATTTTCTCCAAAGCACAGGAGAGCAAACTAATTTGAAAACCATCTAAACCCTGTCATGTTTGTATTCATTGGATAGTTCTTGCTGAGTTCTCTCAGATGAGTACCCATGTGCCAGGGTTTTAGTCATTTTTTAAAGTTTTTTTTGCATCATTTTATATTGGCCAAATTAGCCACCAGCAGCACAAGGGTCAAGGAATTTCACAAGTATGGAATAACGGGAATAAAGCATGAAATCTCATCTGGATGTTAAGAACTCATTTTAGAATTTTTTTTACTTTTGTGATTCAAGCATACATCGCAAAATCCTTATGGGGGTTGTTAGCTTAGTTCTGCTCAGCATTTCTTCTTTAGGTCTTGTTGAGATTGGAATTTCTGCTTCATACATTTCTCAAAATCTATCTATAATACAAAGATGTTCCTAAACTTTAAGCCACCTATGGGCATAAAAAGGTTAACATAAAATACTAGATATCTCGTCTATTCTTACCCGCCGGAACTCTGCTGTTGAGACACACACTATGTGGTGATCCTTGAAGTCAGATATGCTGAAGTTACCAGTTCCACACATGAGTAACTAAAGAGACAATAGCAAATCATAATGATAGAGTCAATGTGTGCTAGGAAATCCAACAGACTGGATAACTCAACAGTGGTTTTGGACACTGATGGTCTATGATAACTGGTTATAAAAACATTCTATGTTTTCAGGTGAGAACATTTTGGGACTGATCTTTCGAACAGGTTTGACTCCGTGTGCCAACGTATAATCCAAATGATCCTTTAGTGTTTGATCCTTTAAGTGAAGAACATTGACAGGAGCGAAGGCACTTCCTAAATCAACTTAGTAATTAAGATGAAATCTTAAAATGTTTAAGGAACATTGTTAATTGAGTTCTGACTAAAATTTCTCCCTCAAATATTTCTGAATATGCATAAGTTGGATACATATCACTAAAATTGTAAGGATGATTTTGGCCCCTTGGGGTTATGAGGTAGTTAATTCAATCTCAAATATCATGAGTGCCGTGATGGTGCGACCTAAATACACATATCTTGAATCTCAAACTCACAGTGAACTCAAAGAAAAAACTTGAGTGAAAGGTGTGTATCAATATGAAAATATCCTTCTTTGAAATGATTTATAAATACAGTGAAACAAGAATCCTTTCCAAAGGATGGCCAATAATGCATAAATGCTGCTCTGCAAACCTTAGATGAATAAAAGTATGCATGGATACGTAGCGAGAGACCAATTACTATAAATGCTATAATGAAGGCCTGGCTATGCCAGTGGTCTCGAATCTGGCCTAAGTGTGATGTCATTAGGAGACAAAGACCAATGAGGGCTCTCATATCGTTTACATTACAGAGAAACTTGTGCAACAATATGCGCAGAACACAACTTTAGGGCTATTTGCTGCAGCCAGCTTATTCACCTTGACCGGCTGATTTCATATCTACTTGTTATTGTTAATCTAAGTGCAAACTCACCTCTAATTCATTCTCATCAAAAATACTGAGCAGGTTGTCTGGTATGAGTTCGTTGAGGCCTCGTAGGAAGTGTTCTATCTCCTCCTTGACGCAGTTGGCCAGCTTATACTGCGCCAGGAGGTCCAGGTACTTGAGCTTGTTATTCTCATTCACCAACACACGAGAGCCATTTGGAAGCAGTTCTACTGTCTGAAGGAAAAATGGAGAAGAAGGTGTGTTATCTTTAGCTTCTTCTATAGTGGAGTCAATATATGATAAAAATAAATAAATACACTCACACACTCACACACACACACACATATACATATATATAAATATATATATATATATATATATATATATATATATATATATATATATATATATATATATATATAAATATATATATATATATATATATATATATATATATATATATATATATATATATATATATATATATATATATATATATATATATATATATATATATATATATATATATATATATGAATATAATTCGATACATCTATACCTATCTATCAATATCTATCTATCTATCTACTTTTCTCTCTATCTATCTATCCATATCTATCTATCCATATATATATATATATATATATATATATATATATATATATATATATATATATATATATATATATATATATATGTGTGTGTGTGTGTGTGTGTGTGTGTGTGTGTGTGTGTGTGTTGTTTGAATACAGTTTTAGGGTTGATCTGGCAAATTCAATTTCTATATGATGTTTTGCCTTACCCTGAGGAGTTGTCCTGTACTGTTGTATTCCTCCTCCACAAAGAAAAGGTCCATATCCTCGACGCTATTCTCCTGGATGTACTTGACCTTCATCATGTACAAGTCTGGGTCATCCTGTTCCAGATACTACAAAACAGGAAAACACACAAAAAACATCAATGGGAGAAACAGAATACTGAATGGTTGTCTAGCTTGGAGATGCAGGAAATTAAATCATGTCTTTTTGTGTTACCTCCTAAGATGATAAGAATGCAGTGTTTGCATAGGGACTGGTGCCAGGATAAAGCTAATAATTGTAAAAGCATATGATAAATACAGTCCTTCCTCATTTTGGGGTTGAAATTTATATAATTCATTAAGATCTTTCTTCTTATTAAATATATGGCCTACCCTCCTTCATGAATGGACACTGAGAAAATAGTGGAAGCTTTAAATTAATGATACAAGGTCTAACCTCTCGCAGGGGTTGAAATTATGCAGTTTTATACTGCTTTTAATTATACATCGATTGAACATATAGTCTTCCCTTACAGGGTTTGAAATTGAGAGATTTATTATGCCTTTTCCAAAGTTGTGGTCTACTTCATGACTTACCTTGTAGTAAACCCTGAGCCCTATTAGTTGTCCTAGGAAAGACCTGGTGAATCTGGCTTTGACCAGCTGCCTGTAGCATCCCCCGAGGGCAGATTCGTACAAACATTTGCCAATAATCTTGCCAGCGAATTCATAGTATTTCAGCTTACTCTGAAGATGGCTCGGTCTGTTGGGATTGGGATGTACCTAAAAGTAGTAAGATAAGCCTTGAAATATTTGTCAGATATTTTTGACCACCAATATACATATACACTTTCAAGATTTTGTTCAGAACCTGGAGAATTTTAAAAAGCGGTTATACTAATCAATACCATGTATGAGATATAATGAAAACTTGCTTCACTTCATCTCTTCCTCCTTTGTCTCCTTCCTTGATGTTTACTTCATCTCCTCCTACACCTCATAATCATCCTCACCATCATCGTCATACTCATCATTGCCATCATCATCATCATCATCATCATCATCACCATCAATAACAACAAAATTGTCATAACCACCACCGTTATCATGATCATTACAATCACATTCTGAAGTTGTTGTTTTTTAGAATTTTCTGAACATTCTCATTTACTACATTTCTTTATGTGAAAAGTAAAGAAAATCAGAAAATCTTACCAATCCCTGGTTGTCATCCTTAAATCTCATGAATAATCCTGACTTTTGCGGATCAAACAATTCTGTACAAATGATCTCGAACCACTCCCTCCGAAGACCTCCCCAGTCTAAACCTACAAGCAAATACAGACTTCAACATATATTCATATCTGCATACACAGTCCTAGAGAGAAAAGAATGATAGCTTTATTGAAAAGAAAATATATAAGATGCACTTACAATACAACTCTATTCAATTAGTTTGTTTTTGTAAAAAATGTTCATGTTGTTTTTAAAAATGATTTTAAAAAGTAAATAAAATGTCAGTTTTATCATTATTACTATTGTTGTGATATCTAAATACAAAATAAAATGCTTAAATCAATTATGCAAATCCAATCTCACTTTCAATAAATACACTGCTGCAGTAGAAATTATAAAGCTCAAACATAAATTTCATGGTTAAATCATATCTATGTAATCACAAAATCACAAAAATACTACAAGGAATCAATTGAATCACTGCATTTTATACCAATTCTACAAAATTAGGCTAATTAAAGTGATGCTATTATGAAAGCTTTTCACTTTCTTACCTTCTTCTCCCTGAAATATGATCTCAAAACTCTTGCACCAGTCAGAGGTTGAAAAATGCTTGGTTGCTTTGAAAGACTACAAGAGAAAAAAAGATGGCTAAAGGGAAACGTTACACAAGTAGGAAGAACTGTATGTATTTAAAGGTAAGGGCTAAAATAAAAGTTGCTTGTTTCCTGTAACTCTACCCTAACAAGTTTTTACACAAAAAATCCCTATCCTTAAGTTTTTTCTGTCTTTCTAACTCCTAATCAACATAAAACATGTGTGAAAAAAGATAATACAATTTCTTTTACCTACCTAGCTACCATATTATTCCAGACTGTTACAGAAAACAAACAATTTACTTCTTTAAGCTTAAATGTGCAACACAAATTTCTAGGCATAAGTATTATGACATAATTTTTGTCCTTAAGTCTATCACTACTTTTGGCAGGGGAAGCGTGTACCGTAATTTCGCGTGTATAAGACGCACTTTTTTACACTAAATTTTACACTCAAATCGGGGGTGTGTCTTATACACAAAGCTAGAAATCTAGGGTGTTTTACATCGAGTTACCAGGCCACTCAGAGATCGCTAATTACAATTATAATGCGGGGGCCAAGACATTGCCCATCGATGTTTGCCTCGTCATTGATGAATTGTAATTACCGAACCACTCTCCGCTGGAATTTACTGATTACAATCCATTTGACATGCCTAGGACAATGGGTAGCGAGTACCGACACAGGGTGATACGCATTGATGTCACGGTGATGTCACATTTCACTCATCTCAATATGCGTTTAACTGGCTTTCTAGCGTTATTCATGAGGAGTTGATTTCCTACAATAATTCCGAAAAGGGGTGCGCACTATACACAAAGCTAAGGTCTATTCACCATTTTAAAGGCCTGGACAAGGGGTGCGTCTTATATACGGGTGCGTCTTATACACGCGAAATTACGGTAAGTCTGATTCAAATTATGTTTGTCACAGAATAAGATCCTTTATAGACATACGGGAAAGAATAACTATGGAATTATTATTAGTCTATAACTTCTTTCATCCATTATCCCATTCATTCCAGCTGCAGTCAAAACGGTTATGGCTCTTTCCCAGATGTTACCCTGAGAAATGCATATTTAGAAAATAATAGGAGGAATAATGTTAATAAGTACACAAAAATCTTTCAACAATTTTGAGAATTCATCTTGTTTTTTATCCAGTTATTTTTCGAAAGTATTCAAGCATCTGAAAAAAACACTTCATGGGGTTAACTTGAAGCATGCAGAGTGGGATGATTATAGTACTGACATAGAGGTTGAGGCCTCTGGACTCACTATAGAACTCTTAGTGCACACGCCAAATACATGCAGTCAGAATAATCCTATGCATAATAGAATAATTTGACATTGAAGCAAAAAATTGTCTTTGCTCCATGACTCTAATATTTGGACACCCCTGGCTTGGTGGCAAGCAAATATAGATCTTACACTCTCTAGTAGATTAGAACGGTTGATTTTCACAGTCAGCGTGTCATGATATCGTCTCTTGTGTAGCTGCCGCACCTCGTGGTAGAAAAAATCCTGCTTGTCCTGGAAAGTCTCCGACCCTCCTGAAAATGAGAGTTATTCATACATTACAGAATGTTGACATTCAAAAAGTTTTTATATATATATAAAATTTAGAAAATTTGGTTATCATCACTTTTTCTGTTATTTTACGGCTAATTTATGACTAGCCAATTGTAAGTGGTGGAGGATATTGAAGTACCTGGTGAAAACCACCGCCTATTATCCCAAGTCACTGGCTACTTTCTCACATACCCCAGCTGTTTTTTTCGTATAGCTAAAATCAATAAAACTTGTACATTTTCTAAATACTTAAATCCTCAATGTTGGTTTTAAGTATCAAAACTTTTATATTAAAGTTAATTTTTTAGTAACTAGTGTTGTAAAATTGGCATACCAGTGGTTAACCTTTCCAATGCTGAGGCTACTTTCGCCCAAAGCACAAGGATGCAAAGATTTTTTGAAAATCATCTAAACCTTGTCATGTTGGTATTCATTGGATAGCTCTCGCTGAGTACTCTCAGATGAGTGCCAGGGTTTCAGTCATTTTTCAGGATTTTTGCATCATTTTGTATTGACCAAATTAGCTACCAGCAGCATAAGGGTTAAAAGTATTTTTTGTAAGCGTACCCACCTATATTTTTGAGTAGAAAATTTGCATAAGTTGCTGCTATGATATCTCTATCCTTAGTGGCTAGGTCCACTGGAGGCTGAGCACCGTCTTCTACAGTCAGCACTGGAGCTTCATACTGGTTATTATAACCATGGAAGAAAAACTGTAAAAAAAATACATATATAAATCTACCTACAGTGTTCCAATTAACCTCTAGCACAATACCATAAGTACGCACAATTTGAGGGATAAAAAACTGAAATACACAAAAAAAGTCAACAGACAAATTTAACAAGCTTGTCAAACTATTTTACTCTTCCATCCCCAAAGCTCAAATATATCTAATTGGATGCACTAATTGGATTCAAGAAAAAGCTAAAAAATCAAAATTTAAAAAATATGAAAAAAAAATCAAATTTTAACTGTCAGCTTGCAGAATTCCAATTAACCTTCAATATCATACCACAAAATACACTCAATTGGATGTATATTAAATTCATGGCAGAAAAACTGAAGAAAAAAGCCAACATTTCAATAAGAATCTACTTGCAGCATTCCAATTAGCCCTCAACCAAATACCCCCCTAAATATACACTTAATTACTTGTAGATGTATTTTCAAGTTCAAGGAAGAATTAAAAAGATATAAAAAATAGAATTGAACCGTCTACTTGCTGCATTCTAATAAGCCTACATTCCAATCTTCCAAAATGCACGCAAATGTGTGTTTCTCAAATTTGTGGAGAAAATCCACCCCAAAAATATGAATATATATTAAATTAGTTGGGAAAATACTGAAATACAAAAGAAAATCACAATTGACTTATAGCATTCCTAAATCCCCTCAAGTATTCCGCATAATATGCTCAATTTGTGATAGAAAAACAAAATAAACAAAAAAAAACATATTAAGTTTAAACAATTTGTTGTTCAGCATTACGGTAACCTCAATTCCGGTAAAGTCTCACAAAATGTGCTCAATTGGATCAATATTGTTATACATGAAACCAAAACACACACAAAAGTAATCAAATTAAATTAAACAACCTGCTGTTAGCATACCAGTACACCTCAGTCCTCCGTCAAAATGTTTAGATGGAAATTATATCCATTGAAGAGAAAAATCTAATACCAAAAAAAGAATAAACAAATTTAATAATCTATCTATTGAATCTCCATCTCATCCCCAAAATATCTTCAAATGAATAGTTATAATATTAATATGTTATTATGACCATGAAGAATCTAAAATTAGAATTTGATTTTAAAATTTCTATACTTCAAACATTTCTTCAATTTAGGAAATAAAATAATCAAATGACAGGCAATATTTTAAGAGGGTGTTCTTTATCTGTTAGTCAAGTGCAACACTCTGAAGCTTTTGTTACAAAATACATGTTGCTTTATTGTACTTACCTTTGTGGATGGACAAACACGGAATGTGAATAATCTCTTGGGGAAGATTTTTAGGTAGAATTCCTTCACAGTCAATTGCTGAAAAAGGTCATAAAATCATAAGTACAATGCTGGCCATCAGCATACAAACAACTCTATGATTGAATAATCTCTTGGAGAAGATTTTAAGGTGCTTCAGTAGGGGCTTAAAGAGTGTTAACCGACTTCCCTAGAATACAGCCTGTATCAGGCTGTATGCCCATCATATCAGAGGGTCTATATAATTCATAGGTGCAGAGCACGAAGACACCCAACCTGCATGAAAACCATAACATTAAACTGCTGGATAGTGCAAAACAAACGAAAATATTGATCAAAATAAAGGGAAAATTACAACATCCAAACGTTTAGATTTGACGACCAAATTATGCAACAGTAAGGTTTTTGAAATCCAATGTGGGTTTGTTTGTAATCATACCCACAGGCATACCGCAAAATAAACTCATATCATGCTGCCAACTCTATACAGTTCATTCCTGAAGTGACCCAGTGTAGTATAATCACTGATTCGGTCGCCATTTGCATTACCTGCACTGTCGTACGACACGCTACATCACTCCATACTCGAGTAAACGAATGCCTCACTATTCACTATTGTGGTATGCCTGTGCCCAGTGATGTAACATACATCATACGTCAATAAAACTGGAATTTCGAGTTGTTGTTTATCTTAAATTTCCAAAACAGCACACGTGTGTATTAGGTTGGTGCTGCCATCTAGTGTTTCCACTGTCAGTCACTTGCGTTCCTTTTATGCAACAGTAAACCAAATGTTGTTTGACTATTAGACTCCAGGTTGTTTGACATTGCGAGTGACCTACTAGTATTTGCTTAGGATGCGCACACAACGGATCATTTCTCCTGAATCTCTCTTCTCGTATTTGATTTTTAACCACTCCAAATTATTCGATGCAGTAGATTTCAATGTTTAAAAAATTAGAATGATGTTATATGTGACCCAACATAAACTTAGGTTCGGCCGTACAATAATAGGGCTTGGAAAAGAAATATTATTTCATTTATCTACGGTTCTTATACAGTTGTAATTAATTTCGACCAACAGTTCTCTTTTGAATATTTTTACAATTGCTCTGATCACAAGGTTATAAGCAGGTCAGTGTTCAGGCTCACTGGCATGAATGTGTTGAAAAAACGCGCCCTGGCTTACAAGTGGAATGTCTGCGGTCGAGACGGCTGGACTTCGTCTGCGGCCAATTGAAAAGAGATCGTGGCCCCCCGTGTACTGAAGCACCTTAAGGTAGAATTCCTTCACAATCAGTTGCTAAACAAGGTCATGAATCTATGAGTACAGTGCTCAGATTTAGAATAATTCTATGATTAAATCAAATATTGGGGAAGATTTTAAGGTAGAATATCTTCACAGTCAATTGCTAAACCCTTACGCTGCTGGTTGAAATTGCCAGCTAAAACTTGACTCCTCTAACTCCTTACTTGCAAATTATCTTGTGGAGAGGAAGTGAGTGAGGTGGCTTACCTTGGGAGAGATATAACAGTAGACCTTCTTGGCTTTGGGCTGTTTGTCATAGTTACAGGAGAGAAGGCGCGCCTCGTACCATACATTATGACTTTTCTTGGCAATGTTCTTCTTCACCAGGGATGAATCACTCTCTGCAAGCGGAGAAAAAGTAGTGCTACTTACTATAATATTAAAATGGGGCAACGGTTTCTTTGGAAAAAACTGGTATTTTCCTACCATTATCTTATGAATTTCTGCTTATTCAGGGCTAGATTTAGTATGGACAGTTACATGACTACATAATTACACATTTACAATAAGGGAAACGCAAACATTTTGGGATCAACTTGTCATGTCCAAGAAGTAAATGATATTTTAACTTGCTCTGCAAAAAACGTACCCTGCAAAATAAAAGATTTAATTCTCATTTCAGTACCACTAAAATTGTGTTATATGTTTTAAGGTAGATTTTCACTTAATCTTCAAAAGCCTGGTTATGAAATACGGTTCCATGATCACATAACTTATAACTCAGTTACATTAAACTTTCAAAAGATATATGCCAAACAAATCCAAACCATCAAATGATTTCCTCTATTTTGCTAATTGACGACTTATTTCTATATATTTCTTTAAAAGTTGCATTGCAACCATACCACAAACTAAAGTGTGTCTCACGCACAGTTGGGTTAACCCATTCATGCCTGTAGCGGCAAAAAACACTCTGACAATCATGATGATATCTTTATAACCCAGATATTTTCAAAAATATATATGAAGGAGAAATAATGTTCTGAAAATAACCCAAATAACTAACTTCACTTGTTTAATTCCAAATTTATCTTCTTAAGTATCTTAGATGAAGATGACACTTTTCAAAAGAGAACATTTGGAGGTAAGGTGATGGAAGTGAGTGATAAACTTCGTGAGAGAAGAATGAGGGAGGGGGAAGGGGGGAGGAGCACAGGGTGGTTAGGTACAAGCGACTCAGTATGCTGGTCTCCTGTTCAGTAATCTCACTCTATCAGGAAACCTGGACCAGCAATGACAGCCTCTGACTGTGGACTGCTAATCCTGCTGTTTTCCTGATTGATGGCCGCTAGAGACCCGCCCGCCAAGGCTCACCCTACAAGTCACCCTACAAGGTCATACTTAACCCTTATGCTGCTGGTGGCTAATTTTGCCAGTACATAAAGATGCAAAAAATCTGAGAAATGACTGAAACCCGGGCAAATGGGTACTCATCTGAAAGTGCTCAGCGGGAGCTATCCAATGAATACCAACATGGCAGGGTTTGGATGGTTTTCAAAAATCTTTGCGTCCTTGAGCTTTGGATGAAGGTAGCCTCAGCATTGGAAGGGTTAAGGTGAAGGACAATGCCATTTCCTGAACCCCTTCCATGCTGAGGCTAATTTTACCCAAAGCACAATGACGCAAAGAAAAAATTAAAAGCCATTTAAACCCTGTCATGTTGGTATTCATTAGAAAGCTCTCACTGATTCTAACAGGTGAGTACTCACATGCCAGGGTTTAAGCCAATTTTTCAACTTTTTCGCATCATTTTGTATTGACCAAATTAACCACCTGCAGCATAAGGGTCAACCCTTCCAATGCTAAGGATAATTGCATCTAAAGCTGAAGGATACAAATTATTTTGAAAAACATCTAAATCCTGTCATGTTGGTATTAATTGGAAAGCTCTTACTGCACACTTTAAAATGAGTACCAACATGCCATACAGGGTTTCAGTCATTTTTCAGCCTTTTTTTGCATCACTTTGTATTGTAAAATTAGCAACCAGCAGCATAAGGGTTCAATGGAATATGTGCTTTATTTCTTCTCTAGAATATTCTTTTATTGTGACTGCCTCAGAAATACCTCCAGCTCAGGTGCCACCATGAATGAGCCAGAGACTACACAATTAGCTTGGAATATCCAGGAATTCCTGGGATATTGCAGGGAAAATCCCAGGTTTTCCAAGGAAGTTAGAGCAATTTGAAGTGAGATATGTTTTACTGTCTAAAAATGTTATGACTACACACATTCACATATCAGGCATAGTCTTAGCCAGCAGGGCGTCTGGGTGTCTTTTTGGACACCCAAACCCTTAAAAAGCACCCTTCAGGACACCCAAAAAAATTTGTGAAGAATTTCTTAAAATGTCAATCTCAAGTATATAATTGAATTTTTTCATCTCCATTTTATTCCCATGACATTGTATAAGGATATCATGCCTTATTTTGATAAACTTATACATGTTTATGGTTTAAATATGAGTATATTGTGATCCCCCTTAAAAATTTGGATGCCCAAAAATTTTACAACTGCCAATTTTAGGCACCCACTTTCTAAATCCTGGCTAAGACACTGATATCAGGTACTCGAAATTGACATTTGGATGCAAATATCCATTTGAAAATAATTTGGAAATTCAACATAAATCAGCTTAGTTTTGGAAGAAGGATAAAATGTGAAGTTCTGATTAAGATTTCTCCTCCACATATTTACCAAAAGATGCTTTAAATGGAGTGATATCAATAAAAATAGATTAACTGCTTTTGGCATAAAAGGGTTTTTAAAAGGTGTCCATAACTTCAAATTGTTACTTTTCAGAAATAGGATATATATTTTACTGGCTTTCTAGAACATGTCTTTACTCTTACAGCAACATAAGTCTCCAATGTAAAACCTTTTACGAAGGGCACGCATAAGTAAAAGATATCATTTTCAGAATTCCCCTAGATATATTAGCGCTATATAAGACAAGTCTCTAATGTGATGATAACATAAAAATGCTATTAAAAGGCTTTTAGAAGGGACACTCATGGCTAGAAGATGGCATTTTCTAAGTGAGGATATCTATTTTACTGCCATATAGGACATGTCTTTACTATCATCATAACATAAGTTCCTGTTTAAAGCGTTTTTTAGAAATATCTCACCCAGCTAGATGTCATCATCTGAATTTGGATGTACATATTATTGCAGTCCTGAATATATTATTCATACAAATGTAACTATCTTGACCATTACCATCTCTGAGTGTCCTCAATGTTGTGGAGTGAATCGATATCTATTAAAATAATCCTTTATAACAACAATCATGCATGATCTACAGGACAGGGGAGTAAATGTGTTAACTAGGCATGATCTACAGGGCAGGGGAGTGAATGGGTTAACTAGGCATGATCTACAGGGCAGGTAGGGAATGGGTTAACTAGGCATGATCTACAGGGCAGGGAGAGAATGGGTTAACTAGGCATGATCTACAGGGCAGGTAGGGAATGGGTTAACTAGGCATGATCTACAGGGCAGGGAGGGAATGGGTTAACTAGGCATGATCTACAGGGCAGGGAGGGAATGGGTTAACTAGGCATGATCTACAGGGCAGGTAGGGAATGGGTTAACTAGGCATGATCTACAGGGCAGGGAGGGAATGGGTTAACTAGGCATGATCTACAGGGCAGGTAGGGAATGGGTTAACTAGGCATGATCTACAGGGCAGGGAGGGAATAGGTTAACTAGGCATGATCTACAGGGCAGGGAGGGATGGGTTAACTAGGCATGATCTACAGGGCAGGGAGGGCATTGGTTAACTAGGCATGATGTACAGGGCAGGGAGGGAATGGGTTAACTAGGCATGATCTACAGGACAGGGAGGGAATGGGTTAACTAGGCATGATCTACATGGCTGGCAGGGGATGGGTTAACTAGGCATGATCTACAGGGCAGGGAGGGAATAGGTTAACTAGGCATGATCTACAGGGCAGGGAGGGAATGGGTTAACTAGGCATGATCTACATGGCTGGCAGGGGATGGGTTAACTAGGCATGATCTACAGGGAATGGGTTAACTAGGCATGATCTACAGGGCAGGGAGGGAATGGGTTAACTAGGCATGATCTACATGGCTGGCAGGGGATGGGTTAACTAGGCATGATCTACAGGGCTGAGAGGGAATGGATTAACTAGGTATGATCTACAGGGCAGGGAGGGAATGGGTTAACTAGGCATGATCTACAGGGCTGGCAGGGGATGGGTTAACTAGGCATGATCTACAGGGCAGGGAGGGAATGGGCTGAGATGAGTAGACCGGGATCGGGCACTGTCCATGCATCATCAAATGTCGCTGCCTCCCATCTCCTTGGCAACTATCTGACCTAGAAAGGATGCTGCATGCTAATTGCACAGATCAGATCACGTGACCAAGGCTACACCGCGTAACCCGAGGCGCACATACCCTAGGTGCTAGCATGCTGTGCCTATGGCGTTGCGGTTCAAGGGGATGTATTTCTCTGGAATGGGTTAACTAGGCATGATCTACAGGGCAGGTAGGGAATGGGTTAACTAGGCATGATCTACAGGGCTGGCAGGGGATGGGTTAACTAGGCATGATCTACAGGGCAGGGAGTGAATGGGTTAACTAGGCATGATCTACAGGGCTGGCAGGGGATGGGTTAACTAGGCATGATCTACAGGGCAGGGAGTGAATGGGTTAACTAGGCATGATCTACAGGGCTGGCAGGGGATGGGTTAACTAGGCATGATCTACAGGGCAGGGAGTGAATGGGTTAACTAGGCATGATCTACAGGGCTAGGTGTCCTCACACTAATCACAGGGCATCAGGCGGTGGGGAAAAAGCTCAAGGTTCCAGCCTTCCTAATCTAGCCAATTTTTCCACTGCTCAGAGCTGTCTTTAAGAGGTTTTGTCTGAATGCTCACAGCCCTGTTAGCATTCATAACACCAGAATTAGCCTGCTACAGAAAATCGACACATGGACGTCGGTGCAATTTTCTCCACCTAGTGTAATTATCCTATGGCCCTTTAGGCATGAGTCTGCACAGCCGTTCTGCGGTATCACACTTCAACTAATGACAGATGCATAATTTCATAGAAAGGTTTCTCGCGCTCATCGACAGTAGTCTGTTATAAGCATCAATTTCAGGGAATTACTACACATTTACAATTCAGATACAAAGCGACATGATCATTTTGTTCCTTCTATCGCAATGTTCTTTTCAAAGAAACTGAAAGAGCTCAGAAAGCCTTAACCTGACTTAATTCTCAAAAACTTTTATATCTCACCACCTCTTAATTTTCAATTTCATGGGAATTTTTCTACACTTTATGATTGCTGGCAATGATTACTAGCCAACAACTCTCCAATTTATTTTTTCTCCAATTTATGATTTCTGCCAATGCTATTTTCAAAAGTACAATAGGTTCAGTTGAGGAGATCTCTTCATGCATAAATGGGTTAAAATTATTGCAATCTCAACTTGCATGGTTCAAAATCTCAGAAGTGTCTGGAACATAGTTATGAGTTTTTTCTTTGAGTCTGTAATATATGATTCACTTTGATATAGGCGTAGTATACAACCCATTAACCCTTATGCTGCTGGTGGCTAAGTTGGCCAATACAAACTTATGCAAAAATCCTGAGAAATCACTGAAACCCTGGCATATAGGTACTCATATAAAAGGTCTCAGTGAGAGCTATCCAATGAGTACCAACATGGCAGGGTTTAGATGGTTTTCGAAAATCTTTGGTTTTTGGATGAAAGTAGCCTTAGCATTGGAAGGGTTAAGTTGAAAGTCCTCAAAGATATAAACCTGTCACTGTAAATTCATGGGACCTCAAGATGAGAGAGTGCTCCTCATACCTATAGTGGTTTGATTAGTATGGTACAGGTAAGTTACAGTAGAGGTGCTGTCAGTAGGTTATGATCAATATTTCCCCTACAAATATTTTACAAATACAGTAGCTCATTGTTAGTACCTCGGAGATGTGAATATCCCAACTGTGATCACAAAATCCCGGGTCCCATTTGTACCTAAATTTCCATTGAGAAAGGTATCTCTGAGATGTGAACACCCACTAAATGAATAATTTTGCCCTGGTCTCAGGGTGTTTATATCTTTTAGGCTTCACTTTAATGTTCTGATCAAAAAGATATCATACCACCAAATTATGGGATAAAACACATGGAGACAGAGGACTCACCTGATAGCACCACAATGTTGAATTCTCCATTGCGTAGTTTTTCTTTATTGTAGGTAGCTTCAGCCTGATAGCATCCTTCTTTATTCACCTTGAGCTGGATATTCACCTGTTTACTGAGTTTCTCATAGAAGATCTGCAGGGGCACGCAGAATGATTCCGTACCGCCACACTGAAAGGAAAATATACAGAGATTAGATATGAAGAGTAGGCAAAAGGAGAAGTGTCTATGCTTTCCTAATATTGCAAGATAAACATCAAGACTAGGAAGACTTTTGCTATTTGGAAAATAAAACATTTTTTCATTTTTTGACAAAATTGGTTAAAATAAGCAAACACCTGCACACAACATAATTAAACAATTAAAGGACATCTTGATATTGTAGTCATATTCTTTGATAGACAAAGATATGTTTCAAATCTTTCAGGAAACATTCCATATTACACCCAATACCTGAGGGTAAAGTTATTGAAACAAAGTCACCTTATTCACCATAGACAGCTCAATCTTGACCTATTCACCCTAAGAATACCTAGGGAATTCCTAGGATAAGATTAAGAAGATTCCAAGTTTCTAGGAAGTATGGGCACAGTTTGGTAAGTGTAGAATGATGAGAGTGCTAAAATAGACTGTTTTTAAAACAACTGATGGGAAAGGCATACGTTCACAAAATATCAGGAGAGAAGTAGATCACATTCTGATTGATATTTCGCCATCAAATATTTCTTCCAAATAATACATTTGCTAGAAAGATACCATAAATAATCAGATCTTTTAGGGCGGCTGCATGTATGAATGGGTTACAATCGGCTGTCAGATGATGTTAACAGGTTATCACTATTTAGAGGTACAGACCAAACCTTAAAGCACCCTCGGGATGAGAATGTCAACCTGATTCTGTCTCCTAGGTAACCCCATGTGAATGAGGCAAAGAGGGGATAACTACATTTCTCTACTCAGAATCCATAAGTGCTGAGCACAAAAGATGATGTGTCTCCAAGTGAGCCTTATTTGGCTGATGAACTAAAATGGTCCTATTTCCCCAGTGCCACATGTCCTTGGGTCAATGAGGGACAGCCTCAACAGCTAAGGCGTCTAATGCAGTTAACACCCAACGACTGTGCATAAGGTGTTGCCTTAAATCCAGCTTAATGCATGTGAGAAAGTTTACAGTAAATTTTCTCCTCAATGCTACACGTCCTTGGGTCAATGAGGGACAGCCTCAATGGCCTAGGCGTCTAATGCAGTTAACACCCAACGACTGTGCATAAGGTGTTGCCTTAAATCCAGCTTAATGCATGTGAGAAAGTTTACAGTAAATTTTCTCCTCAATGCTACACGTCCTTGGGTCAATGAGGGACAGCCTCAATGGCCTAGGCGTCTAATGCAGTTAACACCCAACGACTGTGCATAAGGTGTTGGTTCAAATCCAGCATGAGGCATGTGAAATATATGAACAGTGAAATATATCCTTAGTGCCATGTGTCCTTGGGTTAATGAGAGACAGCCTCAATGGCATAGGAGTCTAATGCACTGCATGCCCAACGACTGTGCATAATGTGTTGGTTTACATCCTGCTTGGGGCATGTAAGAAAGTTATCACTCATGCATACGGTGCCGGTTCAAATCCTGCTTAGTGAGAAGGTTAACAGTGAAATATCTCCTCAGTGCCACTAGCCCCCGGGTCTATGAGGGACAGCCTCAATGGCTGAGGAGTCTAATGCATTTCCTCCCACTGACTGTTAGCAAGGTATCACTCATGCATAAGGTGCTGGTTCAAATCCTGCTTGTGGCATGTGAGAAAGTTAACAGTGAAATATCTCCTTAGTGCCTCTAGCCCTAGAGTAAACAGGGGACAGCCTCAATGGCTAATTCTTATATTTCCTGCATTTTGTTGTTGACCAGAAAAGTGATTGGTCAAATTACACTACCATTTGATAAACTTGCCTGATATTGATATAATTGATACCTGGAGTAGTGAAGTAAAAGGATGATACTTATATTTTGCCACTGACCGAACATTGATCGGTCAACATACAAACATATGTGTAGGGATCGTCCGATTAATCGGACATGCCGATTAATCGCTCATTCAACCTCTGATTTTGATGATCTATTGCAATTTTAGAAGATCGATTTTTTTAAAGTTTTTGGAAAAAATAAATTGTATCTAAAAACAGCCTTTTGTTCAAGTGACAGACACCACTTAAGCCTGCACAATATTAATTAATATCAAGCAGTATTGTAACAAGTAAAACTAAGGGGTTCAAGGGGTATTTAAAGAGTTAGATTAGCTCCTTTACAAAAATGGAGCTAAGAACCCTTGAACAAGCCAAGACTACTAAAGGAAAATTGCGCATATACAACTTCGATTATTAATCGATCATCGGTCGTTCAGATGGACCGATGATCGATCTTGAAAATTGTGACCGATTCCGAACACTACTAATGTGGACACCGATGGGTTAACCTGAACTATATGGCCAAATAGTAATACCTGGAGTAGTGAAGTAAAAGGATGATACCTATAATCAGCCACTGACCAGTACATTGATTGGTCAACATACTCTAATGTGGACACCAATGGGTTAACCTGAACTATATGGCCAGATAGTGATACCTGGAGTAATAAAGTAAAACGATGATACTTATAATCAGACACTGACCAGTACATTGATCGGTCAACATACTCTAATGCGGACACCAATGGGTTAACCTGACAGTGATACATTGGGTTATACCTACATATGCCGTTGGCCAGAATATTGATTGGTCAACATACTCTAATGTAGACACCAATGGGTTAACGTAGCAGTGATACCTTGGGTAATGAAGTAAAAGGGTGATAACTAAAGTGTCTGGTTGACCAGACAAGGAACGGTCAACTCACCTCATCCTACCTTTACTGGACAGCCTGGACAGTAATCTCATCTAATTAGCATATTGGCAACATACGGGTCCCTTCACTGCCAACAGTCAGGGCCATCCATGTAATTCTCCTTGAGACAAAGCCAATATACAGCCTTGAGACAAAGCCAATATACAGGGCCACATGTGGTATCATAGCAATAGTTATCTAACTAGGAGGCGATTGGGGGCCTAAGACTTATGCCTGATTGACCCCCTCCAGGGTGAGGGATACACTAACCCTTACAACACTCATGTGTAAGAAGGGAGGAATGGGGTTTTACGTCGCTTTCAATAGCATCATAGGTCATATCGCGACGAGATAGAAATCCGGAACTCGGAAGAAATTCCCGTCTCATCACAAATAGTTCCAAGGGGTCTTTCAGTTACCATAGACATAGACAGCTCTCCACAACGTCGCACATTTATATATCGACTAAGCCAACCCACTTAGGGATCCATCCGAGACTCATACCTGCGAACTCATGCTTGGGAGCCACTAGGCCACGGGGATCCTCCCCATGTGCAGGGACTGGCACCTTAGGCGATACAACACAATAACAATATATTTCCTGAACAAGACAAAATTAAAACAATATTTCCTAAAAAACAGCCTGCATCCTTGACAACTTAATTCTGTAAAGTTATAAGTACAGCAAAAGCAAAAACAAGTAAATGACAAACTGCCTTATGCTGAGATGTCCAAATGTGTGAAAATCATCTAAACCCTGTCATGTTGGTATTCATTGGAAAGCTTTCACTGAGTACTCTCAGATGAGTACCATGTGCCAGGGGTTCAGTCATTTTCTAGGTTTTTGTATCATTTTGAATTGGCCAAATTAGCCACCAGCAGCATAAAGGTTAATATAACTAGTTTCCTTTATAAGGACTGCATCTGCACATTTGTGTAATGTACCAGCTGGGTACCCTAGGGTGGGATTAGATAAGGTCTTTAATGTAGCATTAGTGTACCATGGGGTCACAGATACCCTAATACTTACAGGGATGCTGCATCAGAGAAATTGAACACATCCACATGGTCAGGGCTCAATATAATCTTAAAACAAATCTACCAGCCCTGTAGGAATTAAGTGAGTTTTTATTTTTGTGTGAATGTATTTGCACCACCAACCCCCCCCCCCCCCCCCCCCCCAAAAAAAAAAGATACCACACAGATCAATATCAAATTAACTGCTCCCCATGGTCATGGATTGTGGCCATTATCGGCACCGTGAGTGGGGGCACTTAAACTGAATATTGCCAGGACCAGGCATATTTTACCATATAAACCTGCACTCACACCTTGCGCCTTTTAGGACGAATACAGTAGGTTCTGTTTTACCAGAAGTTGACATCTTTCTTAATTCTTTAAAGTGTGTGTTTCTTTTCCCTGGTATGCTTTACCAAATGTAGCTTGTAATACACACATGTTCCTAAGATAATGCCAGGGAATTTACATATTTTCCAAGTAAGTCTGAACAACACTGTGGTAAGGGATGGTGGTTAAATTGTTATAAAATGTTCAAATTAACATTTTTCGTCAAATCTGCACTACATTCTTTAAATGAGACTTCTAATTCCAATTTGTGAATGTCTGTTGGGCAGGCACTTTTACCCTAGACTGCTATCTATTATAATTTTGCTTTTTATGAAATGTCTTAGTGTCAAGATCTACATTTCATGCACTACCCTGTCAGTCACACCATCTCAGTTGACCAGTTGTTGCTGGTCCTACAGGTGGTCACTCTAGAGAGGTTCCACTGTGTATTTGCGGCTTTACAATGTAAGGCTTGATATCCCATGGCCAATACAGGCTAATTTTGGATACATCGTACAAACAAATACCCTTTAGATTACTCATATTCCTGTGCATCCACTCTATTCTGGAGGGCATATCTTCTACTGAGTGAATGATAGGCAGGGATTGCTTCTGCAATATCATTTCAGTATCCTACACAAAGACATACACGCCCAATCCCAGATACCCATTCCTTAGCCTAACTACTTCTCTTATGCATACAGTACTAAAACCAGCTATCAAAATACACAGTAATTTCACCCGCTGCTTATTTATGTGATTGAACTCTTCATCTCAGACCTTTGAAGTTGTGAGGAAAATGTAGAATCCTCTTGGCAATCCATGGCCACGGTTCATTCTACCGCCTTTGATATAAGGGCACTGGTTGAAAGTAGACTGAAGCAAGTACTGCTTAGCAAATAGTTTATTCCATTCATATCCCCTGTGGTAGTCAAAAACTAGGCCAAATATTTTGGTTGTATCTTTCTGACAAAAGCATTTTTTGGAAATATTTCGGGAGAAATTTCAATAAGACGCCAAGCGACAATTTTCATTCCAATTGTTTGCAAAATCATTCCATATTCTGAAATTGTCATCAAAGTTATGATTTTATCCAGATGGATCCTTTGAAGATTATCTCTAAGCATGAAAAGGGTTTAATTTTTCACTCATTCTTGCCTGAGGATTAACCTTGAAATTGACATCTGGTTCTATGATGCTTTTGACAAAAAACTGAATGATTAATGAATTTCAAAAAATATTTGGAGGAAAATTATAGGCTGAGTCGACTAAGCATTTATCACACTCAGGATTTTCTCTTCAAATAATGTCTAAGAAATGCTCTGGTTACAAAGATATAAGCAAAACAGTCGGGACATTATTTGGTGCTACAGGCATGAACGAGTGAACAAGAGTTCCTGATCTCCAAGGAGCGGCCAGTGTGATTATGTGGTGCTGGTGTAACAAGGTTTTTCCTGGCAATCACTCAAGGTTGTCCATAGCCATCTCAAGGGAATCCACAGCTACCTTATAGAACCTCCTACTCTTCTTAACCCATTCACACATGTGACTGCCAAATACAATATGTTAATCCTGGGAGTAGTAGACAGGGAGTGGGCACTGTGCATGCATCATCAAATTTCGATGCTTCACACCACTACGAGTCATAGATAACCTGTGTACCCCAGGATTGGCTGCCTGCTGGTTTCACAGGCCCTGCGTCAGACTGAAATTGCCGCGAAACCAATCACGTGACCAATACTTCCCCAGGCTACACCGCGTAACCCGAGGCGCACATACCCTAGGTACTAGCATGCTGTGCCTATGGGGTTGCGGATCAAGGGGATGTATTTCTCTGGTTAATCATACAACAATTTTTTTCATAAACAAATACTTGATGCTTGATAGATTATTAATCTTAAAATCAAGTAAAATTATCTTTTTTTAGTATTTTAGACAGAGATGACACTTTTCATGAAAGCTGTTAGTTAGATCTGATTAGCATTTCTCCATTAAATATTTCTCGAAAATAGCTCTGATCACAGAAATATTACCAAAATAAACGTCATGTATTTTTGGCACTATTGGCATCAATGGATTAAGAAGTCTCAGGTTATCTGGCACCTCCTAGGTAAAGAACTGAAACTTAGTTATCTTCTTCCATTTTTAGAAAATTTCCCATGTTTTCATATGTATTGGGGATTTAAGAATTTGCATATGCGCCCTGATACCCTATTAGTATAGGAATTACTCCCCTCCCCCCTCAGGTTCCATGATTAAACCTAATTTTCTTGCCCACTCCCTGTTCCTTACTCTAATCTGACTTCCTACAGTTCGGGGTGACCTCAGACTGGCTGATAAAATCAATATCTATCCGCACACAGGGAATCAGCCTGGAGTAGAATGTGCTTCAAATGTACAGGGGTGTCCAAGTAAGAAAGTCCAGCCTGGAGCAAAGACAATAAATCCCGGAGCACAGAATTAAATCTTAGGTGTATGACAATTGATCCAAAAATTTACCACATAAGACTTCAAAATACTAAATTGTCAAAATTCTATCTGTTAGCTCAAAAGTCTACCTTTATTCAGTAAGACCCTCAACGCATGCTTTCACTAATATATCGAGATTACAAATCGCAGCTCAGAGCTCTGCTTTCTTTCATTCCCCTAGTCATACCCCTGATACAATTGCCAAGATTCTATCTCACAGCTCAGATCACAGCTTTCTTTAACCCATTATTACACATGGCAGCCAAACTCTACCTTATAACTTTAATGATATTTAGCAAGCAAGAGCAAAGCCAGGAAAATATTTGATGGAAAATGTCAATAAGAACATTACCTACAACTCTCCATCAAATACTTGGTAAAACCATTCTCAATTTCAAAGATATAGTCAAAAGTATCTTAGATCCAGACGACAATTTCTGGAGGAACTCTTGAGCATCAATGGGTTAAGTCCTGCCTCTTTTCTTAGCGGGTGAACATTTTCTCCAATTATTCCATGCCACGCTCAGATTGTGTACAATTCAGGTTTATTTAACAATGGCGCCGTACAGAAATGATGTTTCCATGGTAACAAGGGTTTGCATGTGATCCATTGTCCTCATCTGCAACCCTAATCCTTTTGTTCTGATTTGAGGGATGCCAATGGCTGTCATTCAATGCCATACAAGAATGACTGTTATAAGATTCCATATAAGAATAAAAACCCTCAAACAAAAAATGCAATAATTAATACTTAAATCCATTAATGCTTAATAGTTCCTCCATAACTTGTCATCTGGATTTGAAATACTTATGACAATAACTTCAGAGTTGAGAATGATTTTACAAAATATAAGTAGGAGAGTTGTGGTAATGTTCTGATCAGTATTTCTCCATCAATTATTTTCCTAACTAAGCGTCTACCTGCAAGATTTCATCAAAATTGTTGCACTGCTTTTGGCTGCTGTGAGATATTCACACCACAGTTTTTCTATAAAAAATAGCATTTTCTTGAAATATTAAAGAATACAAATTTAATACCACACTTTGGAATATAATTATAACCTACTTGGCCTGACAGCCAATGAGAAAATAAAGCTGTTCTAGATTTTTTGCTTCTAAAATGGTTCTGAGTTCATAGGAATCTAAATGTTAGGGGTTTAACTCACTCAAGCTTGAGCATTTTCCTTGAATTTGCTGTCTGTATCTGCAATACTTTAAGAAATAACTTGGAAATTAAAGATGATCTTACGAAGATGTTTCAAGGAGAATTGTTGCCAGTGTTCTGATGAACATTTCTCCTTCAAATATTTTCTCAATCTGCTTTTGGTAGAAATATATTGCCAACGTTGTCAGACTGTTTTTGGCTCAGCTATGGGCATGAAAGGGTTAAAGTTACTACCAGACATAATCATCTTCTGGTGGCCATGTATCAGGGTTATCAGGAATAGTAGTCCACAAAGTTTATTTCTGTTATATCCATATCACACAATGAAAAGTTACCTGAAATATCATAGGAATATTGCACATGGCTCCGAAATATTTCTACAGGCCCAGGGTATATAAGTAAGGATTTTATAACAAATTCTAAAATAGCAATCTCAAAACAACTGCTTGTCTGAATTAAGCTACTTTAAGCTACTTCACATCATTATGCTACCTATATTTCAAAGGCTATTGCATCAAAAAGAGCAATTTACACTTCAGACATGCCTTGAAGATTGTTTGTTGGGAAAATATTTGGTAATTACTCAAAATAAGTCACAATTAAAAATTCTTCATAGACAATTTCAGATAATTTGCCTGTCCATAAGACAAGGTGGACAGGTCCTGGCTAAGTCCCTGTATGGGCCCCTAATATCCCTATGTTAAGGGCCCAGCTGACTCCTAATTCAAGAAGTTAAAGTCAACCCCTAAATTTCTTTTTTTTTTGTAATTGTAATGGTACATTCTTTTTTATTTTCCTGCAAAACGAAATTGGTCCGGTCTCCAACTAAAAGGAAGAAAAGGCATCTGCATGTGTAACCCTCATGCTCATTTGAAATCTCCATGGCAACCCCAAAACTACTCAGTCTGTCGGTGAAAAAGGCTCTGCATTTTCTCCGGTCCTTTGTCGCCTGCTGATCAGGCTCTGAAGACCAGATAGTTAAAATGACATGCCTGAAGGGGCGCTTAACTTACAATTGGATTTCCTAGCCGCTAATCCCAACCTAATTCTCAATTAATCATTTCCTTTTCTACTTCTCCTTTTACCCGTTGTGTTCAGAGCTACTAGTTGGTCTTGAAAGTACACAAATGTCTCCATAGCAACATAACATATTACAAAACATTTGAATATATTACCTTGCTGACTTAATTATTATGAAAAAGGACAAAAGATACTCCACAACAGTACCAAATTGAGCTTGGACTTTCTAGGAATTCCAGGCAATTCCTTTGGACTTTCAATATCATCACTTTACCTGCTATGCCATAGATACACTGCACACAGTCATTGGTTGATAGTGGTAAAAACTGGACCAACTTCTATTGCAAAGTCAGTGGCAATTTCTTGCACACTGCCGATTCAAACCTAGGCAGTGGTAAGAGACAAGGAAAGGTCAGTGGCAATACCTAAGACCATTCAGCTATTGGGGCAGGCTGATCAATGAATGAATGGGCTAAGTATCAAAAGCCATAAATGCCGCATCAGCCGAAAGCAGCTTGATGAATTTGGCAAAGCTTCATGACTGATGCATAATTGGAAAAAAAATTTAAGGAGAAATATTAATCTGAACATTACCAACAACTCTCCTTCAAACATTTTTGTAAAAGCATTCTTAATTTCAAGCTATTGTCATAAGCATCGAAGATCCAGACAATTTCAAGAGTAGGTCTAAGCATTAATGGGTTAAGAAGCGATGGCCTTACCTCTGTGATTTTTATTTGGTAGTTTTTGGTGCTGTCGTTTTCTGGCGAATAAGTGGATAAGTTGCCGTATTCATCCCTAGGTTCCAGTACCAGCGAATGGAGGACATTTTTGGTACAGACTAATATAGAACTGTGGTTGACAAACCCCGTCTTGCCGGGATCAACATTGCCTGAAATGAAAAATATATATAAACATAATAATATAATATAATATGATATAATATAATATAATATAACATAATATAACATAATATAATATGATATGATATAATATAATACAACATATCGTGTGATGTCACAGGAAGAGACCATTAGCTGCCAACAATTGGCTCCCCCATAGACCTTACGCAGAAGCCCAGTTTGCTTAAATTTGGCATGTTCAAAAGAAAAAACCTCCAATTCTAGAATGGTTACAACAGCAAATGAGGGTTCATTTTAAAGTTTGAAACAGGCTCTTCCATTAGGGTAGATACTAAATGTTGGCTTTACTTTCCCTTTAAGTAAGTAGTTACATATTGAGGGTAATAAAGGACAATTTTGACTGATAGGAATCAGGGCCAAGCCATTTAAATGAAATATCTTAAGGCGAGGAATCGCTCCAGGTTTCCTAATGGGCCAAGGTTTCCCTTAAATTTATTCTTTAGGAATAATGTTACCTTATTTTTTAATAGGAAATCCTTGTAAGACATAAGGTTTTAACTTAAAGTACCCTTTAACTGGCCTAAAAAGAAACAATTTTTACTGAAGGATTTCCTTAACAAAGAGAAAAACATTAATAAAATTCCTAACATCTAAGGGTAGTAGGGGCACCCTTAACTTTTTCCTTATCATTTAAACTCAGACGCAAATACGAAGGGTTTCTTTAATAATTACGGGTTTTCTCTGTGCGAAGGTTAACCAGTGAAACCTTATCTTTAGGGCCACCCTAAGATTACCTTTAGTGAAAGCCTTTTATTTTGAAGTATTTCCTATTCAAAATTAAGTTGAGTCATACCTTAAGTATTGAATCCTTGGCCCTTTAAGAAACCTCAAAAGAGTCCCTACCATGAGAAATTTTAGACAAGCAAACCCCCAGAATACCAGGGAAATTCTTCAATTAATTACAAAAGAAATGTGGCAAGAACTAGTGCTGAGTATCCATGCTTCCTATCTGTCTGTCTGTCTCAATGCACCTCTCTCCCCCCCCCCTCTCTCTCTCTCTCTCTCTCTCTCTCTCTCTCTCTCTCTCTCTCTCTCTCTCTCTCTCTCTCTCTCTCTCTCTCTCTCTCTCTCTCTCTCTCTTATGTCTGAATAACTTAATATTAACTTAATGTAAGTTAGCTCCATCTTTATTCTGGATCTATCCGACAGTGAGAAATCATATCACTTATGCACTATATTCTGTTCAGTTAGTGAAGGATTACACTGACTCTATTAGGCGTCCCCTACTGCTTTAAGTACATCCAAGGTAAATAATTAATGATATCACATCCAATTGAACATGCAATATAACATGTTCTTCCGTTGCCTGACTCCCTAGGGTGACATATCCCTACATTACCCCCATAAAATAAATGTGTTGAATCTGCCCCTTGCTGGCACTTCATTTCTATTACACAAGCTCTCCAGGGTTATGCAATAAATACGCATGCGTAAATAGGGAAAATATGCCGCTTCACCTTTTTATACTCTCAGCTCGCCCTTTAACGGATAATGACGCTAAAAAGGCTTACAAGTAAGACAAAGGGCAAAAAATTGTGTTCTGCATATGCATGTAAATTCATATATAAATTTATATATGTATATATATATATATATATATATATATATACATATATATATATATATATATATATATATATATATATATACATATATATATATATATATATATATATATATATATATATATAAATATATATATATAATATATATATATATATATATATATATACATACACACACACACACACACACACACACATACACATCTGAGAGAAATGCTCGCCTAATTGCTTCAAAGTATTCCTATGCCATTCTTAAAAAGGAGCCAATTTACAAAAAAAGAACATGCGAAAGCCTAAAATTGATATAATTACTATAGATCAAAGGCTCCATCTTCGGTCAAATTACTACCCATTACTTACAGATCAGAGGAAGAGATAAAGACAGCAAGTGCCACAGCTTATTGCTGCTCATCAAGATAAATATCATTTGTTTTGTAGGCCTGGGATAAAACTTGAGAGTCTGCTGTCACAGCGCTACTATATCCCATTACCAAGGGCTAATGAGCAACAAGTGGATGCTACTAATATAGGATGCTAATAGAGCAGGAGAGAGGCTTTCATCTCTCTCTCTCTGTCTTTCTCTTCTGTCTCTCTCTCTCTCTCATATCTCTCTCTCTCTCTCTCTCTCTCTCCCTCTCTCTCTCATCTCTCTCTCTCTCTCTCTCTCTCTCTCTCTCTCTCTCTCTCTCTCTCTCTCTCTCTCTCTCTCTCTGTCTCCCTCTCTCTCTCGGTTTCTCTCTCTCTCTGTCTCTCTCTGTCTCTCTCTCGGTCTCTCTCTTGGTCTCTCTCTCTCTCTCTCTCTCTCTCTCAGTTTCTCTCGGTCTCTCTCTCTCTCTCTCTCTCTCTCTCTCTCTCTCTCTCTCTCTCTCTCTCTCTCTCTCTCTCTCTCTCTCTCTCTCTCTCTCTTTCTCTCTCTCTACCTTATGTCCGAATATTACTCAATATTAACTTAATGCAAGTTAGCTCCATCTTTATTCTGGATCTGCCTGACCATGTGAAATCATATCACTTATGCACTATATTCTGTTCAGTTAGTGAAGGATTACACTGACTTTATTAGGCGTCCCCTACTGCTTTAAGTACATCCAGGGTAAATAATTAATGATATCACATCCAACTGAACATGCAATATAACATGTTCTTCCGTTGCCTGACTCCCTAGGGTGACATATCCCTACATTACCCCCATAAAATAAATGTGTTGAATGTGCCCCTTCATTTCTATGACAAAAACGTCTCTAGGGTTATACAATAAATATGCGCAAGAATGGAAAATATGCTAAAAAGGCTTAAACAAAAGACAAGGGAGAGAGAGAGAGAGAGAGAGAGAGAGAGAGAGAGAGAGAGAGAGAGAGAGAGAGAGAGAGAGAGAGAGAGAGAGAGAGAGAGAGAGAGAGAGAGAGAGAGAGAGAGACTCTTTCTCTCTCACGTAAAATAATGAAATATTTACTTATTTCAGTTCTAACTAACCTTTTTCTCTTGAAATATATTCTAAAAGATATCTTTGATAGAGAGATATCATATAAACTGTAATGCATTCTGGGCTGCTACAGATCTACATTAAAGGGTTAACGTACTAGATTGTGCTCACAAAAACTATTTGCCAAAGAAATCAGCTCAAGCATTCAGCAAACCTTCCTGAATTATATAACTCCAGCAATTGCATGTTTTATCTCATTCATCTTCACAGAGGCTCAATCAGGTCAGGCTATTTGGGAAATATCTCATTTATAACAATTATTTCGAAGATATTTAAAGATGGAAAATAACCCACAACACAATTCACTATTCCCTCGCATATTTTTAGTGATTATAAGCTCTATCGCAACATCATTTTTCAAAAGTGTGATAAATTAAAAGGACAATTTAAATGCAGATCTTTAAGCATGAATTTATTAATCTGACCACACTGGTCTCCTAAATGTATGCCATATTAAAAAAAATAAAGGCAACAGTGTTAACCACAGTTGATCAGTTTCTGGAAGAGTTACAGTGATGTAACAGTTTAATGATTGAGCTTTCTTGAATTCCTCAAGTTAATTCAGAATGCTTCCCTGTCTTATTAGGTAAAGGGGTCACTGTAAATTATTAGCAATTTAGACCACTCTAAGACTTAATAGGCCACTATATTTATTTTGCAAAATAATTAATGGGAAATCTGGGCAACACTTGATCTATCGCCAGTTGCCATTTCACAAAACATGGACCTAGCTGTAAATCTTACTGATACAATATCATGGCATTTTCAGAAAACATGGGCCACCCTGAACCCATAAAAATTGTAATAAATACAAATTCCAAATTACTGAGAATTTGGTTGTTTCAAATGTAGGGTTGCTTTAACCTTTAAGAGGTACCAGTACTGGTACCGGTATCATTTCAAAAAGTACTGTATCTTACTGTTTCATTCCTTGAAGGCACTCTTAATGCTACTACTCACTGTAATTTTAGTTATCATTTATTAGGGACTTTCCAGGATCCGAAACATAACTATTCACAACAAAACGGATATGGTAATAATGCAATAAATGTAATGAATGCAATAGAGGTACCAGTACTGGTATATGGTAATAAGGCAATAAAATACCATTAAAAGTACTATTAAAATGCTGTACCATTTCATTGGTACCAATACTGTACCGTACCGTTTCGTCTTATCGCCTAATCAAATGGTACATGACTACTACCTGTTATCGAAAGGGCTGATAGGAATCTAAGACAAGTTTATTTCCGTTACTGCAAACATTGACAGTTGGCTGCAGCCTATTTAGCGAGGCAGGCTGGTGATCGATCGGCCGTAGTTGCAGCCTACATACAGGATTAGGGGTCCGACCCAAATAATCTGTGCTCCCTCCCGCTCTCTTACCCGCACAGCTTTAACCCTTCATTCCCCAAAATGACCAGGTGGCCTGACGTATATATAGATACATTGAACACCATGTGGTATCAAAAGTAATATTTGAAAAAAAGTTGCGTTTCCTCATCTAATCAACAATCTTCCTTCAAATGGTTTCCAAATATTGACAGGATTTTCAAGCTTCTAGCTAAGACGTCAGATTGTCTAAGTCTGGCAGGCATGATAGAGTTGATAAATAGATCAAAGGCAAACATTATCCATCATCTGATCCTTGGGCATACATGACAGCGACCTGATTCAACTACTTGATTAACCCATTCATGCTCAAGGCCACTTCAAGAAATTTTCTTCTGGATCGATGATGCTTTTACTTATAAAACACCTTTTAGTTATTTTAAATATATAAGTTCTGATGAACATTTCTTTCTTCAAATATTTTCCAAGTGGTATTTTCAATATACTGTACTATGCAAAACTGATGATATTGGTTTAATGAAAGGGACTACCCCAATAGCAGAATGGTCTAAGGCATTGCACACCAACTGCTTGCAGTCCCTCACTAATTTCAGAGGTCCTGTGCTTGAATCCAACTCTAGGCATGTGAGAATATTGCCAGTCACTTGCAGTAAGTTGGTGGTTTTCCCCCAGCACTCCACCATCAACAAACAGGTTGCTAGTGATGATATGACCTCAACATGACAGAAAAAGTGAAGATAAACAGTTTAAAAAAAATCCAGACCCATATTTAGAAAATTGAGGATAAAACGTTTAACCATCCGCCATCAGGGTTTCTCTGCTAGTATCCTGCATTTGGGATATCTACAATACAGTATCCAGAATAATGTCTAGAAAGCAGTATATGTCCAGCTTTTAGAGTCTACCTATTAGGAATAAAGACTTCCTCAATGCAGCAGCAATAAACATGGTATTTTCACACACAGACTCGTGGGCGTACTGTATTCAACAGGCGGATCAGCAGCTTGTTCATGAATAAATCATGATTATGCTAAGGCCCAGCTTTCTGGCAATAACATCAACTTCAGAGGCACACGCAACGCTTTCAGATTAGGGGATTTGTTTGCGAGTAGGGTAATTTGTTTTGAGAAAAAAATTCGAGAAAATACATTGACCAGCATGCTAATAGAAACCATATGAATGTACAGAGAGATGAATGAATTCCTGTCATATCACATTTAACTCATCCATATCAAGATCTATCCTTGGCATACACTTCAGACTGGACGAATGATACTTTTGAAAATAACTTTGGATCTGCAGTCTTACTTCAATTGTATTGGGCACTGCATTTGCGTGAATAGGTTAACCCATTTATGCTGTAGCCTCTTTTGGTTGAACCTACCTTTTGAACTATGCTAAATTTTGGAAAATATTTCATGAAGAATTACCACTATTTAAGTACCTAAATCCCTGCATCAAATATCTTAAACATGCCTTACCCTGATAATTCATATCAAAAAGCGTCTTAATTCCAGTCAGGACGAATACTAAACATTAGATTTCTGTCTGACAACAGCATCCAAAATTGGAAAAAAATGTATATATCATACACCTAAAAACACCTACCCATCAAGTATTTTAATGATAAATGCTGAATTTCCAACTTACATATCATACCATACAGACAACACTATCCAGAGGACCACTAAGCAAGAATGCGTTAACCCATTTATGCCCAGAGATGTCCTAGACAAGTGTTGAAAAGATTGTAAATAACTTTGGCATGAACATTACATTCACAAAATGTTTGAGTGAATGCTGTATGTTGTCTTGATGAAGATTTCTCATTCAAATATTTCACAAGATTTGGTTTTGTTTTGAGAATTACTGCCAAAATTATCAGGCCATCTTTAGGCGCTAGAGGCATAAAAATGGGTTATGGTATCCATAGTTTTCCCTGAGCAATCATTACCAATTTATCTCAACCTGATCTGACAAGCGGTCAATATGAGGGCAGTTCAGCTGAGGGGACAGGTATCATATGTCTTTAAGAGGAGGCTAGAGCATTTGTTCATCCTTTAAGGGCCTGTATGGCTGATTTTCTGTTTCTGAAGTCCAGGATCAAAAATCATGTTATTGAAAATGAATAAGATTTCAGCATAAAAAATAATGAAACTCTTCATAAGACTGAATCTTTTTGTAACCCTTATGCTGCTGGTGGCTAATTTGATATAGTGATAAACCTGGAATAGTGACTGAAACCCTGGCATATGGGTACTCATCTGAGAGTATTCCGTGTGTGCTATCCAATAAATACTAACAGATCAGGGTTTAGATGTTTTTCAAAGGGTTAAGTCCAGGATCAAAAATCCTGTTATTGAAAAAGAAGAAAATGAGAGCATTAAAAAAATAATGAAACTCTTCAGCAGACTGAAGTTTGCCTTAAACACAATTTTTTTCACAATGTTAAAGGAAAAAGTGAAACCAGAAGGTTGGTCAAATAGTCTAGTGTTTTGGCGTCTACAAGCATGAATGGGTTTTGTGCTATTTTTCCAATTATAAGCGGCCTCTGTGGAAATTACTTAAAAGAGAGAAAATGTTCAGAACTCAAGTCACAACTCCTCTTCAAATATTTTGCAATTTATTTAATTATTTTATTAGGTGTTTTTCTAAGGTATCGAAAATGGAACGAAAAAAATTCCAAGGAAAACTAAAAGCATGAATAGGTTAACAGTAGGAGGTGTTCACAACTACGCGTGGATATCAATGCATAATGATTAGAAATTTTTAGTACCCTAAGCATCAATAAATTAACCTTGGAGATTTGCTTTTATTCTGCCTGTGGCTGCCTATGGACAGATTATCCCATTAATGCTCACAGCGGCCAAAACAGCCTCACAAATTTAGTAAAATCTTTCAGCCAAAAGCAAACTTAGATAAAATATTCAAAGAAGAAATATTCTTCAAATCATTACCAACAACTCCTCTTCAAATATTCTTAATTTACAAGTTATTGTCAAAAATATTGAAGATCCAGACAAACAATTGCATGTGTATTTCTTAAACGTTAATGGGTTATAACTCCTGTACCCTAGTATCCTGTACTCCTGTAACTGTAGGAAATACATGGTTTACTTAATAAGAAATGCTTGATCCCTGGGAACGCATTGGATAACCCTTCCAATTAATGCTAATTAATAATAATTTCGTCCAAACACAAGGACACAAAGATATTTGAAAACCATCTAGACCCTGTCATGGTGGTGTTCATCGGATAGCTCTCACAGAGTACTTTCAGATGAGTATGCATGTGCCAGGGTTTCAGTCATTTTTCAGATTTTTTGCATCAATTTGTATTGGCCACATTAGCCACCAGCAGCATAAGGTTTAAGCATAGAAAATGTCCATACTTGGGTATGACATGGTTAATTCAGGGGAAACAGACACCATTCCAATTGATGCTGATGATGCCAATCAAGGCAGGCTTAGGGACCTGCATGCTACACAGCTGGTAGTAATATAATTGTAGTAATGGCCACCGCACAGAGGGAATATGATTATTATCACTTATATCAAAACCTGTCAGAGGTCAAATGGGTTTTGCAATGGTTAGTTATAGCAGATGAAAGTGGAGCCGCTCTCTCAAAATTGCATTTTTATGCCATGAAAAATACCGTAGCATGCTGCCATGTGTTGGGTATTCGGCTAATGTTTCAAAGATCAATTCTTAACCCTTCCAATGATGAGGCTACTTTCATCCAAAGCACAAGGGCGCAAAGTCTTTTGAAAACCATCTAAACCCTATCATGTTGGCATGCATTGGATCGCTTCCACTGAGTAGTTTCAGATGAGTACCCATGTGCCAGGGTTTCAGTCATTTTTCAGGTTTTTTGCATCTTTTTGTAATGGCCAAATTAGCCACCAGCAGCATAAGGGTTAAAGGTCAAGAAAAGTAAGAAATTTCAATGTTTTGATTGCAGGGGGTGGAGCGGATAATACTGTCAAAAGTTTCCTTGGGGCCAAAGTTAAAATCACCATCAAAAAAGAACTTTCATTAATGAAAAACAAATGACATGCTTTAAAATACTTCACCAAATCTATAGTTTTCTAAACAACAATCTAGTATCACCCACATTTATTTGATTATTCTATGATTTTGAAATTATTCTATGACATTTCCTTTTTTTGAGAAAGGCAGGTATATTCTATTTTTAACCAGTCATCATCATTTGCATCCTGTAAGATATTTATGCTCACTAACTAAGATTTGTGCTATTCACCTTTCATACACACTCAGTAAATCGGTACTGCATCAATATTATTGACAAAGGTTTATGATCGCATGTGGCTCATCTTGCTACGAGTAAGAAATTCTTGTTGCATGTAATATAATGCCTATTACCTAGTTGAGAGCGTGCAATATCAAAAAGAAAAGGGACACAATTATGAAACTTTTAACAGTATTCATTCCGGTCTGTTGAATGACATTTTTTTCACCTTTCTTAGATACATAGATCTAATGTGATAGGTGTAATATATAAAACACAAATCACAACTTTTCAGGTTTGAACCTTTTTTTTTGAAGTTTGTTTTTTGATGGATGTCTTTTTTTACTTTTTATAATTTTTATTTTGTATTTTTCCAATCTAATCAAACGTTAGAAGTATAAAACACAAACCATAACTTATCGGGTTCAAACCTTTTTATGAAGATCTATTTATTGGATGATTTTTTTACATTTCGCAAAAAGATTTCATATTGTTCCAAATTGTAATCTAACATTACAGGTATAAAACACAAATCATAAATTATCAGGTTAGAACTTTTTTCAAAAGTTCTATTTGTGGGATGGCATTTTTTAATTTTAATTTTCAATATTTCATAAATATGATCTAGTTTAACTCTGCTCCTGCCAGGTCTGGATACAGTCGGACCATAAGATCTGGGGCTCAGCTGCCAGGTCTGACTTTATCCTGACCTCCCACAGAAACACTAGAAAAGACTGGCTTACCAGTCTAAATTACCCTCTTTCCCCCCCCCCCCCCCCCCACACAATCTATGTGCCACTAGTCTATTTTGAAAGCCCCCTCTTCTAGCTTTATTTTGATACCAGACATGCGGGGGATAGCCCCAAGTTTTGTTAGAGTATGGTGTCATTGAATTATAAGGCACTTAACCACCAGGCATTCTGCTGAATGTGCTGGTTTCAGGGGCATATAGAGCCAGCAGGGGGTCTGGCAGGACTAGAGTTAAGAGGATAAAACAAAACCCACAACTTACCAGGTTTGAACTTTTTTATGAAGGGACTACCCCGTATATGCCGTGCTCCCACCATGACGGATATTTTGTATTCCCCCGACTTGTGCACGGTGAACGCCACCTTTGTGCTGTTCATGTCGCCGGCGTCGGGTCCACCGTGCTGTGCTGTGAGCGCCACCTTGTTTGTGCCGTGCATGATCTCCACTAGCAGGTTATCACCGTTGGAAATCGGATATGGACGTCCATTTCGCTGGTAGAACTGAAAGAGAAAGAATTTCGGATGAACATTGATGGAATATCCAAAAAAAATTAGCCAGAATTTCAAGAAAAAAATTAACAGGTTAATCATAGATGATACAATACAAAATTTCCATTTTTCAAGATTGACCTCCTTTAACAAAATTATTCAAAATTCATCATTTACATTATGAAAACTCATTCATGCTTAACTTGAAAATCAAGAACGATTTTTCAAAATATTTGAGGAAAATTTTAATTGGTAATGCTTCGATTAACGAATTGCATTCAAACACTTGTTTAACTGTACCTTGGCCTCAAAAATTTCACCAAAATTGTCAGACTGCTTTTGGTTGCTGTGAGCATTGGTATCATTAAAAATTTTTGAATATCATCTAAACCCTACTGTGATGGTATTCATTGGATGGCTCTTGCTGAATACTCTCAGATGAGTACCCATATGCCAGGGTTTCAGTCATTATTTCAGGTTTTTTGCATCATTTTGTGTTGCACAAATTAGCTTCCAGCAGCATACGGTTTACACCTCTCCATCATGGTCTGGGCGTGAAATAAGGGGAAAAGATGGAAAGGGGAAATAGTGTATGGGGGGAAGGGAAGGGGGTATGTTGAACCCCTTAGAGGCCTTGTGCCTGTCAGTGCCACATTAACCAGAGGAGTGGATGGGAAGGAGTGGTACTAATGGGCATAATGAGAGTCTTATAAAAGCCTCCACCACTCACAGTCCAAACCTGCTTTCTTTAGAGTGCAAAATAAATGGCCATTTCCTGACAACTACGGAAGACTGGGCCACTAGCATCGACACTGGCATTCACCCTCGGTCACTGTGCTTAGTATTCATACACACCGTAGTCAATTACAAAATATAGCTTGGAATTTGGAATTCCGTTGTTTTTTTCATATTTTTTTCTGCCATATTGTGGCTATTTTTTAAGTCATGACTAGCCAGTTGTAACTGGTGGAGGAAACCAGAGAACCCAACGAAAACCACCGCCTAACCCCAAGTCACTGGGAACTTTCTCCCTAGACAAATACCATGCTTTATCATCATCATCGATATCATCATCCTCATCATCAACATCATCATCATCATCATCATCATCATCATCATCATCATCATCAACATCATCATCATCATCACTTTCATCATGTGTTATACCAACTATATGACGTAAAGGCTAAGATGAGGAATTAGAACTGAAGGAAATCACGAGATGGGGAGATTGTTTATGCCATATGTGGGAATTGCCACTGACGCTCTTATATCATGCATCATCACCTTCCCATCATGTTTCGTGTCTCCAGCATCTTCATCATGATCATCATCGTAACTATCCCCCATCACATCAAAAGTGGCTTATCAATCATAATTCCAGTGCCACATGTGTCAATGAATAATGATCAAAACAAGACTCTTGGACTCCCTCAACACAGGATTTTGAATCAGTAGAACTTAAAATTCCGTGCATGATATTTGAGTGAGAGATTTTTTTATTTTCAAATAGATAATATTCATTTCATCATTTTCATATCACGAAATTGCGCTCGCTCAACAAATGATTTTGAATCAGTAGAATTTCTGTGCATGATGTGAGAGATTTTTCTAATTTTCAACTAGATAATATTCATTTCATCATTTTCATGTCATAAAATTGCGCTCGCTCGATCAACACATAAATTTGAATCAGTAGAAATTCTGTGCATGATATTTGAGTGAGAATTTTTTTTAAAATTTCAACTAGATAATATTCATTTCATTATTTTCATGTCATGAAATTGCGCTCGCTCAACACATAATTTTGAATCAGTAGGAATTCTGTGCATGATATTCGAGTGAGAGATTTTTAAAATTTTCAACTAGATAATATTCATTTCATCATTTTCATGTCACGAAATTGCCCTCAGCAGGCAGTCAGGTCACTTTCTTTTGAAATACAATCCTCTTCAAAGGATAAGCATGAAGCTAAAACATGTTTGAAAGAGAGTTGTAGACAGTGTGTGGGTAATACCAGATCTTTTAAGCTATGACAAGTGATTTCCAAAATACACAAAAATACACAAAATACACAATAGAATTATATATACAAAATAGCAGAGCTTTTCTGCTGAGATGAACAGGTAAGGTATTCATGCTTAAGGAAATTGTAGGTCTTATGACTAATCCAAACATTTTCTTGTTTGAAGCAAAAGTATGTCTGGACTGCCATTATTATTAACATCATCATCATTATTACTATTATCATTATTATCATTATTGTTATTATTATTATTATTATTATTATTATTATTATTATTATTATTATTATTATTATTATTATCATTATTATTATTATCATTATTATTATTATTATCATTATATTACTATTATTATCATTATTATTATCATTATTATCATCATTATTATAATTAATATTATTATTATTATAATTATCATTATTATTATTATTATCATTATTATTATTATCATCATTATCATTATTATTATTATCATCATTATTATTATCATCATTATTTTTATCATTATTATTATTATCATTATATTATCATTATTATTATCATTTTTATTATTATTATTATTATTATTATTATAATTATTATCATTATTATTATTATTATTATTATTATCATTATCATCATTATCATTACTATCATCATTTTCATCATCACTATTATCATCATTATGATCATCATCATCATACTTACTATTCTTTATTATTATTGGGTTCATCATTATTCTCTTTATTACCACTACAGTATAATCATTATCACATCATTGTCCACTAGCATGTCCACTTTTCCTTATTCCACGGTCATCAACCTTAGCCAATAGCCACACTTAATCCTGCAGACTCCAATCCCTTGGCTAAAGGCAGCGGCAAGATATTTCCCTATTCCTCGCACCGCAAAAGATCATTACCCCACAGTCGTGCCACAAGCCACAACCTCCTAATCACATAATGTCCAGTAAGCACATGTTGAAAACAGGCACGCAGTGCACTTTCACAGGGACAAATTACATTATCATTGCCAGCCGCCAGTGCCGATGTGTCAGAATATTTACGTGTTTTTTTTATCGGCAGGAAGAATTGGATTGGTCTATTGCTGATATCATTTACCTGCCCTGATGCGATTAGATCAGGTCTATTTCCAGAGATCACAGGCCGCCTGTGCGGAGCTCTGAGGCGAGTCTTCCTCCTCCTCGTTGGCATGCGAGGAAAATCATGCTCTCTTATGCCCAGAAACTACATATCCTTTGTAGACATAATTACCACAAGGGGCAATTTGATTTCTACTTGAGGTTGACTTGGAATTGGCGCAATATGCGTAAATTTCTCAGCAAGGACTAGCTGGCTGTAAAGTACAGGAGGGAACAGCATGCAAGGCGAGCAGCGACTAGGAACCAGGGACCTGTCATGGGCAAATATGACACCGTAAATCCCCCTGTAGCAACAGAGCTATAAAGTATATGCAATAAAGGGAAGGCTCCCTAAATGGCCTGCCATTGTGTGGCAGCATTAAAAGAAACAGACTGTATTTCACGGCACACATACAACATTTCCAGCTTAAACCCTTAATTTGCAGTTTTCTATTCCAATTTGTGCTGTAGTGCCCGAAAAAAAGGCCTCACTTATATGTAAAATGTTTCAAGCCATATGGTCAGGAAAGGTTCATAATAATAAAGGAACAGGTTGGTAAAATGAGCAAAAGCAAACTAGTCATATCTATCATATGATTTCATATCTTAGTTCAATTTTCAGTTTCATTTATTATCTTTACTTATTCGATTTGTTGATCAAAACTGAAACAAAATGGATCAAAATGACATCTGGCAATTAAGGAATCTCCAGGCAAACATGGGTTATAACATGTTCCCTTTTAAATTTCATGATCTGAAATTCATCATCAAAAGCAAGATCTGAGTATGAAATTGTATGCTCTTTAAGAATTGGCACCTTAAGAATTTTTGTGATACGATACAATATCGATTTTTCTCTTAACAATACAAAAACAATATCTTTAATGAAACCGCCTGCCTCCCTGAGACCTAATTTTGTTCAATTCAGCTCTGTTAGCTTTAAGGAAATTATACTAATAAAAAGCAAAATGCCTCTATGCAGAGACTCCCAGGTAGCCATGAAGTCAATTAAATTTATACTTAAATTTTTAAATGATATGGTATGAAACTTAACCTTTTCTATATGATAATTTTTCCCATTCAATATTGGTATTTGGTATGGTATTGAGTACTGGTTCCTATCCCTAAATGCTATTACAGACCCAAAGTTTTCTTAAAGTTGAGAGAAAGCTAAGCCCTGTATAGCAACTTGATGTTACCAAGCTGAATATGTATGCTCACCCTATGTGAACTAGATGAATTATTGAGTCTCTACAGCCAATAAATCATACATAGTTTATTCACCTCCCGTTAAGTGTATAGAAAAAGTGCACATCCCTTCCAATAGCATATTTGTCATGCGGAGAATGTCCATTTAGGTAATGGGAAACAGCGTAAAGGAAAATGATCAGATCATTATGGAAACCCCTATCGGCAATAGATGTCACATTTGCTGATTGACAATTCACCTACAGTGAATAGGCTATCACACCCATAAGGCTCCTTCCTTCTCTCTGAAACAAACCTGCTGATTTAGATCAATATTACCTCCCTACCCACAGGTCTCTGACAACTAATGGGTCATTAGGCCTGAAGGCCTGAAAACCGAAATCCTGCAACCCTTTTTCCATTTGGGAATTTCGGAGACCTATATTTCTAAAACAAAACACATTTCAACCCAGCTATTGAGTTTAACCCTTGTGCTGCTGGTGGCTAATTTTGTCAATACAAAATGATGCAAAAAACCTGAAAAATGACTGAAACCCTGACACAAGGGTACTCACATGAGAGTACTCAGCTAATGAATACAAACATGACAGGGTTTAGATGGTTTTCAAATATATCTGCCTCCTTGTTCTTTGGACAAAAGTAGCCTCATCACTGGAAGGGTTAAGGTTTCTGTGTTGTAGTATGCTTGGTGGCTTGCAATCTACAGTATTAGCTCCTGACTGACAGCAGGGGAAATAGGGTTCTTTAATGAGCAAGCTAAAGAAAAGAAAATTCTGAAATGAGGTGTAATATTTCTGGCTTTAGGAATGGACCTCAGCAAGTTAAATGGCCAAAGATTATACCCCAAATATCAGAAATTTTGTTCCTAAAGCAAAATTGCCAGTTAGAGAACCTATTTCTGCCACTTTAGATAAAGATGATAATGAAAAATGAAAATACCACAACGAGCATATGATCCTTCATGCCAATAGGAACAACAATGGTACGTGCCTTAAATTATGTGGTTGATGCTATTGTTGGGTGAATCAAATATGGTAATTCAAAAAAAAGAGTAATATTTAAAAAATATTTGAAGAGATTTTTTGAAAAAAAAACATGTCTATTTGCAGTTCTTGCAAATATATATATATATATATATATATATATATATATTTATATATATATATATATATATATATATATATATATATATATATATATATATATATATGTATATATATATATACATATATATATATATATATATATATATATATATATATATATATATATATATATATATATATATATATATATATATTGCAGAATTTACAGATGTATGTCTCTTTGCAATATTTACAAATATTTATCTTTATGGTATTTTCTCCAAAGTACTCATAATTGCAATACATCTTTCATATGCTATTTTTGCAAATCTCTTTGTCATTTTGAAATAAGTGTGGTGACGCAGTCTTTTATCAGTATTTCTATGAAATTCGCAAGCTTGAGTAAGTGCTTTTTTTCAGTATTTTTGTTAAAATATTTGCAATTGTATTTGTATTTGTATTTGCAAATGTGCGTCCATTTGCTCCATCTACATAATTGATTTTTGCTGTATTATGTGCAACTGATTGCCATAAGTGCAAAAGTGTCTGTGTGTTCCATCATATTTGCAAACGCGTCTCTGAAGAGTGATGGGTTAAATCGCTAATGGCTTTTGGTATTTGATTTACGGAATGGCTGCAAGTAGCAAACAGTAATTATTCACTTTCATTTACTAAAGATAACCCATTACTGCGCCTACGATTGTTGACCTGGATGCTTTCTCTTGTTCACATCGCACCATGAAATCATGCAGAGAATTTATGCATCAAACGCACATTCCTCTATTATTCACCATGTTTACCCATAGGCAGCGACTCATTTACATAATACAAATAATGTTTTTGATGAAGTAATATTTGGAGAAAAAATATAGTTGGGAGAAATTGTTTGATATATTTCTAGATGCATGCACATGCATCGAAAATGATCTGAAGTCCTGACATAAAGTTGTGGAACTCTGGGATGGATTTTTCTATTAGTTTTTTTTATGAATATTCTTGGTGAAGGATTTTTTTTTATGAATTCCTCAGTTTATAACAAAAGAAACAGGTCTTATACTTTTTGTTATATTTTCTAGAAAAAAAAACACTTTTTAAACTTATTCTTACTTCATTTTAAAAGCCACTGTTCTGCCCATGTTTTACTGTTAATCTTACTCACTGAAGATCTTGAAGTATCGTGGGTTTAGAGTTTTTCCGAAAATATCTAAATATTAGATGTTCTGATAACTATCTTACTCATAAAATGTCTTAAAACATTTTAAAGGGCTACATATTTTTTCTCATATATATTTTGGGAAAAATGATTCCATCATGTTCTCAGATATTAAAAAAAGAAAAACTGTTTTTCATTGCATTCATAACTACATACATTGTACTTTCTGAAAAAAACACCTTTAAAGTCTTACCTTTATCTTAAAAGCCATGGTTTTGCCGACACTCTGTGGTTCGTCCCACTCCCAGAAGACCTTGCAATATTGAGGGGCGAGATAGTTGCCAGTGACCAGTTCAAACACCGACTGCTTCTGAGCTGCGTGTGGGTGGCTGGCATAGTTCATATTCACAAACAGCACCAAACTCTTCAGACTCAGCAAGAAGATAGCTAGGCCGATCATCCCCCCTGAAAGAAAGAAAACAAGACCATATAGTTTGACATCACAGCTATTGATACCACTAGGGCTTTGTCTACTTAGCGTTAGTTTGCTTAGATCATATAACAATGAGACAAACTGTCAACCACAATCAGCGTAAACTCTTCTAAGTAGAGGATGATGAGGATGCATACTTTGCACACCCCTGGAGTCAAGCTTTATTAAACTGTGTAGCATTATTTGATCATCTGCAGGCACCAACATAAATTTCAGAACTAACTTGCCATGCCGGGCAAGTAGTAAATGATTTTGACTTGCCCGACATAATTTTTGACTTGCCCGAACTAAGATATAATATAGAAAGGCATGTATTGTTCATCAAGGATTTGAAAACCATTCTCTTTTCAGTTTTGTTGCATTGTTTGCACAGTTCTGGGTATCTTGACAATTTACTATAAAAAAAAATATGTTAAGTGTTCAGAATATCAGCTTGCCCAAATGGGCAAGTGAAGATCGAAATGTACTTGCCTGAAAGCCCTTTTTTCAAAAATTCACTTGGCGGGGCAAGCGGGCTAGTACTTATGTCGGTGCCTGATCTGATCACTATGCTAGTATTGTACATCACACTGACATGATAGCTTGCCCTTCAACACCAGGATGCAAAAATTAAATTGTGCATCAAAGGCAGCTGCCTGCAGAGAGCATTACTTTATAAGCACAAAATTAACACAGTATAAACAGTATCTCAGCTGTGGGCAAAAAGAGATATTCATGTTTATTTGTCTAGTCTCCTTGTCAAGGCTTTCCATCACTCTTGATTGCAAAGGTGCTTTAGTAACTGAAAGCCCAGTGGTGAAAATAGACAGTAGCCCACCGGTCCGTTTCTACCAAAAATTTGAATGGGCTAGTAAAAGAATACATTTACTTGCCCAGAAAGTCTACTTAAACATTCTGACCACATTAATTTAGTAAGCATCACATCCAGTTTCACATTTCTTCTACATTAGATTATAACTGTCACAATTCATAAATTTAGCACAATTAACCATGAATGTTCAGTTGTAAAATGGCTGTAGGCTACCACATTGGTTATCGAAGTGATATGGGCCGCTAATTTTTCTGGTGGACCACTAAACTATTCATTTTGATGGACCGTTTGACCACCAAGGCTTAGCAAATTGTTTTCAGCACTGAAAGCCCTTAGGTCTTTGAGTAAAGTAAAAACAATTTCCTTTGAAGTCAATCCATTTTGTCATGATATGACCTATGTATTTAGATAAATAAACAAATCTTTGAAAAGTGACAAAAAAGGGAATATATCATGTCCTGATCGAGTCAGCTACCAAGCATGACCTGATCATGTGATACAACTGTGATTTACTGTAAATCCCTAGACCAAATAACAAAACCACAATAAGCAACACTAGAGAGATTGTAACATCTGGTTTGGTAATAAAATGAAGTTGGCCTCAATTCCAAACTGCTGGACATTGTAGCAGTGTTTTCCTATGAACAGTACATAACCAAAACATTTAACACTTTCAGGCTTACCGAAAAAATGATTGTCAAAAATCTAAGAATTTCTTTTAAATGGAGGTTCCTGTTGATATAACCGTTACAGTTGATAATGAAAAATTGCTTCTTGAAAAAGAAACACCACATTCATGAAACCATTTGCAATAAGGTTCTATATTTTTTAGAGCATATGCATTTGCATGTGTTGCAAATTCATTCTTCCATTCATCTGGGACACAGATGGTTACTAAAAACAGTCATTCATGATTGAAGAAAAAATAAAATGGATGGGTTTGATTCATAGTGCAGTCATTGTGAGTGGAAAATAAACAAATAGGATCAGACAAATCCATGTATGATTGATAGATAAGAAGCTAGTAACCTGGCATTAAGAGTAGATAAAAAGTAGTGACAACACAGCAATAGGCTAAAAACATAGAATTTGATACTATAAGGTATGCTCTACCCACATAAATATGCTAATTTCAATCGCAGAATCGCACATTATATAAAATGCAGACTGATATTCATGGGTTCTATTGTTCTCTTCTATGTAATGATATATTCTTTATATATCCCAAGAGACATTTTTCAGGTGATCCTAGCTGCATAGGAAATCAAAGAAAATATTCCTATTTTTTGAAAGTTTCATACAATTTGCCTCAAATGAAGAGATTTACAATTAAGTTTTATGAATAAGTAAAATGTCTTGGATGGAATTATCAAATCTGGGAATGAATGGTTAAAACATCACCTTTTCCCTTAATTGCCATTTGAGGCCTTAACAAGTTAACAGCATCTTTGAATGCATTTCTTTGCTTACATGACAACACAATCTTGATTCAACCACTTCCATTGCCTCAATTTTTTTTCCACTAAGATATGGAAATGGTAGCAGAGAAGCCTCCACACGGATGAGCTCAACAAACCAGGGTTCCAAAACAACAAAATCACCTTGACGCCAAGTAGGGGGACTGCCTCAAAGGCCCAGTGGTCTAATGTACATTGCAATAACTTGGAGTAAGCGGGCAGCTGAGCAAAAGATCTATTGAATAAGTATACCTAAGAAGCAATCATTATATAATGTTTATTTCTGATCACCATATTGAGATTAATAAAAGTAAAATTTCTGATCATTAAATCATATTCAAATTAGGAATGTGCAAGATAATCATATGCTATTAATTGTTTATATTAAGAAGTATCTTTAAACTGAAAAAGGCATGTTTTATCTAGATTGCATGAAATTCACACTGACTATGCATGTTTTATCTAGATTTCACTAAATTCACATGGACTATGCAATCTGCAAGCAAAAACACCCGTCTCTGGTCTAGTGTTATGTACACACAGCTGCTTGTAAAGTCTGTCTGTCCCATGGGGTTTTAAGATCCAACTCTTGATAAGGGCTGCATACCTTTAAGGGCGAAACTGTATGGAACCAGCAGTGGTATCAACAAATCAGTGCAGTATATCAACAGTACTGTTGATGATACTTTAGAGCATTCCTTTCGTGTAACATACTCATAAAGTGTGATGCTAGGACTCCTTGACAACAACAAACAATGTCACATTTGGGCAAAAATATTTTCTGGCTGCAATACTCTACAAACTAGTCCAGAGGAGCAAATAGAATTGAGAGATTTTAGCATTTAGCTGATATGCATGCTTGTCAATACAGTTAAGAATATCACATAGGAATGAAACTGTATGATACGGTACTTTTTGAAACTGTATACACTGCGACCAGTATGGTACGGTATTAACAGAATGCAGCCATGCTATCGATTGCGGCATGCAGAAAAGTTGACAGATCATGAGGATATGAATGGCCATGTCACTTAAATTTTCATCAACATGAACTCCTAGATAGTCATGACTATTTGGAATTTCACTTATCCTCACCTTTTCTGCCGTAGTTAGGCTAAATCATGACAAGCCACTTGAAAGTTATGGAAGAACAGGGGCAGTGGTGAGATACAGCTAGCAGTGAGTGGCAACGCCTTTGAGGCTACTCAGCCATTGGGGCAGTCTCCCTTTGATGCAAATTGCTAAAATAGTAACTAACCAAAATTCGAGTCCTTACCAAGAGGGCCAGCTTAACCATAATGAAACATTATTGAATACAGCTGAATATTATTCCTAATATGAAATATGATACTGATGTAAAATATATCAATGATCATTATATTTTGGAAATAATTCATGACAATATCCATTCTCTTTGCCACACAATTCTCCATTCACTAAATATTAACAACAAATTAATTCATGCCAATTATCAAATACGTTTCCATTCTAAAACTTGTTAGAGAATAGATACTAATATGAATGCATGGGTTTACTTATATGACTGGCCACATACAAATGCCGAATGGCTGAAAAAGATTGCAAGCAGATGATGATGATGGCACTTGCTCCTATCACAAATGAAACATAACAATAAAAAATTGCTCTTTTATGCTATCTGGAGAGGAATCGCATTAACTACAGAAGCTGAGTAGATGTTTAAAAGCTAATGGATGATCTTATTGCAATTCAAGACAATCAATGTTTGCCGGAGATGAACATTGCATCACAAATGACATGTTTTGTCTCTAGTAAGTGATCTGTAAATGTCAAAGTTAGAGTCTCCATTACTAATGATACAAAAGAAAGCTCTGCACAATTACAGACTCTCAGTTAGGTACTGTAGAAAAGGAAATTAATCCGTCAGGTGCAAATTAACCAAATTTGAGATTTTGTTTTTTTCTGAGATTTTTGATTCCAAAAAGCCAATATTGAAGGTTGATATTCTAATGATAGGAATAATATATCTGACTTCATATTAAACTGAACTGGCCCCACTCGGAAAAGTTCGGCAGAATGAAAGCTTTGGATTAATTTCCTATTCTACAGTATCACATAGTCCATTGATGATTTAGAGCTACTCATGTAATTGTTTTCTAGATATTTGATACCTCAGACAATAACTTCAAAATTAAGAAAGATTTTACAAAATATTTGAAGAGGAGTTGTTGGTAATGATATGATGGATATTTCTTTCTCAAATAAACTTTTGGTTTAAAAATTTCACCAAAATTGTTCAAGTTCAAAGTTCAATGCATCCACGAGCAATTCAACTGTTTTACATTACACTAGACCAGAGATTTGTGTTTTTGCTTGAAGATTGCATAGTCCGCGTGAATTTCATGCAAGTTACATTTTTTCTAAAAAAAATTCTGACAGTTAGGGTTCCTTAACCCTTCCATTTATGCTGAAGCTACTTCCATCCAAAGCACAAGGACGCAAACATTTTTGAAAAACATCTAAACCGAGCCATGTTGGTATTTGTTGGAAAGCTCTTGCTGAGTACTCTAAGATGAGTACCCATCTGCCAAGGTTTCAATTATTTTTTATCGGCCAATGTGGCCACCAGCCACATAAGGGTTAAGAATCTCAGTTTAGGGTGCCCTGCAGAATATTCATTGCATGTTTTGGGGATTGTAGTGACTTACAATCCCACACATATGCTATAACAAATGGAAACAGTAGGTAAAAGCATGCTGCTCAGACCTTCATTTTTGCCTGACTTTCCTAATGGCATGTTGCATATTTCATCCCACCCACATGCTCACATGAAAAAGGTCAGTAAATTATTCTCTCGAGACACGCGACACATTCCACATTGAATTTCCTATACAAATGGCTGAACCATTTCATGCCCGCCTGGAACCCCCATGAAAAACACTGACTTACAGGGTCTACCCTACTTATGTAAGTAACAAAGGAAATAAGCATGCATTTACAAAATATTTGAAGGTGAGTTAATTGAAAGTCGAATTTTGACCAAATCTTTCCTTTATATACTCCCTAAAGGATACCGTAGTTACAGAGACATCAACAAAACAGCCAAGGTCCTGCTAGGATGATACATACATGAATGGGTGGATACTTAATGTATCTTCAAAAATATCATTTAGTTAATTAACCCTTTCATGCCTGTAGAGGCCAAAACACCTGGATACTTGGTGATATATCTCTGAAAATCTCTATTTTAAGAAAATATTTGAAGGAGAAATTTTAATCAGAAACTAATTAACAACTAGCCTTCAAATATTTTCCCATTTTCCCAATCTATTGTTAATTTCTATTTCCAAAAGTATCACAGGTCCAGACCACAATTATCAGGGAAATCTCCAAGCATGAAATGGGAAAGAAGATATCATCAAAATAGTGAGAACTTTCTAGAGTGCCACACAGAAGAATGGATGGATACTTTGTATATTTCCTAAAAGATACTCTAGATAGATAGATCACCACCATAATCCAGCCTTTTTAGAATGGTACGCTAGGCATTAGCAGGTGGATACTTTATCACATGACCATTAGGGTATAGGAGAGGGGTGCTCATACTAACACAATAAGGCACTTGTTAGGTCTAAAAAAAAATTGTTTGTTTCCTGTAACGGTCCGTAAAAAAATAGGGTAGGTAGGTCGGTAAAAAAATATATTTTGCATTATTTTTTTGGTCAAAAATGTGTGTTTTATGCATGTTTAACGTTGATTGGGAGTTGGGAAGGCAGAAAAAAAATTAGGGTAGGGATTTTTTTGGATAAAAACTTGTTAGGGTAGGGTTACAGGAAACAAACAACTTTTTTAGGCCTTATACCGCTGCCTGAATATGATAGATATATGAACTGAACTGACTTTCTTTTTGCATTCTGATCAGTAATCCCAGTAATCCGCAGGCCTCAACTAATAACCTTAACCAATTTTATTTCCACTAAACTGTTTATCCCTATGGCAGCCTTGATTAACCCATTAATGATCGTAGCAGCCAAAAGCAGCCTATAAATTTGGGTGAAATCTTCATGGTGGAAACAATGTTAGGAAAATATTTGAAGGAGAAATGTTTATCAGAACGCCACAAACAACTTGTCTTCAAATATTTAGTGAAGCAATTTTGTATTTCCAAGTTATTGTCAAAAATATTTAAGATCCAGAGGACAATATCTCGAGAAACTCCTATTAGCATTTAAATTGGCTAAAAGATCCTTTTAAAAATATTCAATATGATAAACGGCAACCACTCTCCAATTCTTTTTCAAAAGAGATGATTTAATGTTCAGTAATACTTGTTAATAAACTACAACCATATCACCAAGCTTGAATGGGCAAATCATGCATTGTGATTGACTGGATCAGTACTCCTTGACATGGCCAATTATTACATTAAAGTATAAGTTTACATGGTGCATATTAACTGTAAAACACCAACTGCTTTATTTCCCTTCTTCTTTAAATCTGTTGTAGTACTGGGAGAGTCAGGGTCAAATTAGACAGTTGACTCAGTGCGCCCAATCAATAGGGAAGATGCAGCACTTAACCCATTCATTTCTGGACTTCTCCTAAATCACAAGTGTCGTACGGACCTATGATACTTTTTGAAAATAACTTAAGAAAAAATCAATATTTGGAAAAATATTTGAAGGAGACTTGTAAGCCTGTTTCTGATCAACATATTCCGTTCAATCATTTTTCTGGAAATTGGTTCGTAAGAGAGATATCACCAAATTAGTCAGGCGGTTTTGGCCACATGGTCACATTTTAAAAGTCACATGGTCAAATTGTCAAGGTCACTTTGAGCTTCCTATGCTTGATAATCATGAATTAGTAGAGGAAGTAGGCCTTTAAAGGTTTGTCACTAGAAAAGGTTTGGATATCAGCCGAAAAGAGAAGAAAATGATGTACAACATGCCACATTCTTTGAGTGAAACATATATTCATAAATCCATATTAAGTCTCCAAATGAGCAGAAAATTGAAGACTGAAACCCAAATGAGTAATAAAATACACACGCCACTCGTGAGGCGTCTTCTCCTAGATTCATCTATGAAGGAAGCTGTGCAGGAGTTGCTCTCGAACACCTAAGTGGATTACACAACACCTTTTTATTGATTTTCCTGAATGCCAGAGAGCTATGCTTAACCCTTTAATGCTTAGAAGTTCCTTAGGAAGATGTCGTCTGGATCAATGACACTTTTGGCAATAACTTGTAAATTAAGAATTATTTTACAAAATATTTGAAGGAGAGTTGTTGCTAATGCTCTGATAAAATCTTCTTCTCTAATTTTTTTTCTAAATATGCTCTTAATTGTAAGTTTTCGCCAAAATTAGTTGGCTGCCTACAGTACTTGGCCGCTGCAAGCACAAATGTGTCAAAATGCCGCCATCAGGATCGCATCTCCTTCCTGAATTGTCCAGCACTAGGACAATCACCTTCCTCCACTTCCTTTATATCTAACATGAAAAAAGAAAACCAACTCATCTCAAGTCTGCCCTGATTTTAATCTACACTTGCTGACCCTAGGTGAGATCTTTACAATTGAGAACTAGCGTAACTGGGTGACCTGCACCCTTAGCGCCATCTATGATCAGCCAAAGAAACTAACATTGGACATCAAGTAAAAGATATCGACAAGCAGAGATAAGTATTATCCCATACTGAATAAAGCCTATTCTTCAATTGTTAGGACTAATTACAACTGGCTAGTCACAACTCAGGCGTAATATGGCAGAAAAAGTGACAATAATCGAAATTACAAATCCTAGATGCAGAGGATTCTGGGATAGATAGTCTGGTATACGACTTCAGCCAGGGTTCTATTACTAAATGCCCTAAATGAGCAATAATTGAATTATGACTTTCCTCCATTATGAAGGGGATGACAAGATATGCAGATAAGAATATTATAATGATAATATTGTTATCTGCATTGTGCTCTTCCCTTATCTACCCATTTATGCTTAGTGGCCAAAAGCAAATTGACATCTTTTAGTGAAAATTTTCAAGCAAAAGCGTAATTGTGAAAATATTTGAGGGAATGATGTTAACATTACCTGCAATCCTTGAAATATTTTGTAAAATCACTCATGATTTAAAAGTTATTGTCAATAGTATCATAGATCCAGATGACCCATTCAGGAGGACACACCAAGAAATATGAATGGGTTAAAATGTTCAAAATCAATAGCTCAAAGACTATAATAGAAGCCAGACCTGGCTGCTTGCGTATGATTGGCTGAGTAGTGGCACTGGTCCTCTTTGAAGCATCTACCAATTGCAAGCTCTTCATTCAGAACTGAAATGTTATGAAATGAGTGTAGGTAATAATAAAGGATTTTGACTTTGAGCCCCTGGATATGAGTCTGGTAACCTAACAGAAAGCTAGTTCAAGGCCTGGAATGAATGTTGTCAGAAATATCATTTCCAACATATTTCATTCAAGAATGTTTATTTTTCCTGCCAGTCCTGAAACCTACAAACAACCGCCTAGCAACCGGTAATCTACCACTTGGAAACGGTTCATATAAGGAGGTCTATATTTCTCAGCTAATTGCACTAAAAGCTCAGCCACGTCAGTCACGTCTGCCAAGGCAACACACATATTTAACATATCTGATGCTGAGCTTACTTTCGTCCAATGCACAAAAAAGCAAAGAATTATGAAAATCATCTTAACCCTGTCATGTTGGTATTCAGTGGAAAGATCTTGCTGAGCACTATCAAATGAGTACCCATTTGCCAGGGTTTCAATCGTTGCTCAGCTTTTTGTCATCATGCCATATTGAATATCTTAGCCTACAGCAGCGTAAGGGTTAAACTTGGTCCAAAAGGCTCTGATCAAATAAGATACCAACAGATTAATCAGGTCTGTTTTGGTTACTGCATGTGTGTATGGGTTAAACTCTCCCTTCCCATATTACCTCTGAATTCCCAGAAAATCTCAGACATTTCCTAATGAGATCTTAGGAATTCCGAATTCCTTGGTATTCTTAGCTTCATTTGGTGAGGGTGCACTGTGTGCCTGTAGCAGGGAGTTCGATCAGCCAACGTATGCAGACTGTGTTCACAAGGGACTCTCAAGGAAGGTTATTAGTATGCTCAACCTCATCCATACTTGATATTAGATTCTGCTGCTGAAGTGTGTGGAATTAGTAACACGTGATTCTCAATAAAGTTACAATTTGCTGATTTTTGCTGATTAAGGGTACGCCCTAGCAATTTGAATGTTTTGATGAAGGTTTGTTAACTCATTTATGGTCCAAGTGTCCGAAATGTACATCAGACCCCAAAAAATCGATCCATGCTTAATTGTCCAGTCCCTATTAATATTGGCTTCTGATTCCAAAGTTTCTTTGTAAGCAATTAAAGAATAGTACATCAATTAACAAATACTTTGATGGGGAGTTGTAGGTTGTGTTCTGATGAACATTTCTTCTTCAAAGATTTTCCGAAATATGCATTTTGTTAAAGGGTCTTCCCACAAATTGTCAGTTTGTTTTGAATGCTACAGGCATCAATGGGTTAATTAAGAATTTTGGAGAAGATTCAAAGGAGTTATGGTCCACTTGAAACATTCTCTTTTTGCGTTTTTAATATATGGGTTTCAGTTCTGAGATATGTCCACAGATCAAACTAAGCTTGTTCAATCCTTCTGTGGAAAAGTAACTTCACCAAGATATATTTCAAATACATGTTCTTCCATCCCAACGTTACCTTCATTCTATCTCTGTTTCAACACCTAGCACCAGGGACAATCTATTTATAGGGATATGTTACAGAGCCATGCAGTCGCCTCCGCAGCCTGCCACTATTGTTATGCAAATGAGCTCTTATCAATACCCTACTGTCCATATATATACAACTAAATAGACCTCTCTGGTAGCACACATCCCTGAATTCACCTGGTGGCTTACATTGGTCATAGCACTTTGGGTATGCAATGCACTCTCTGATTTCCATGTAGGAGTAAAGTCTAGAAAAAAATAGTTGTTTCCTGTAACGGTCCAAAAAAATAGGGTATGTAGGTCCGTTAAAAAGATTTTATTTTTATTTTTTGGGGGGCAAAAATGAGTGTTTTATGCATGTTTTACGTAGATTGTGAGTTGGGAGGGCGGAAAAAACTTTAGGGTGGGGATTTTTTAAATAAGAACTTGTTAGGGTAGGGTTACAGGAAACAAACAACTTTTTTTAGGCCTAAGAGAGGGTGTTGATGCAGCAGGGGAGATGATGAAGATGAGTCGTTAGGAGATACTGTGACTCTGCGTAGCTTAATGGCTTCAGGTTGCCAGTGGCCGAACATAATATCTTTCTTGCCAATGAAAGATGAGAAAAAATGTAAGTTTCTTGCAACACCGTTGGAAAATGTCAGGTTTTCTATATTTAATATGATGACTTGTCATAACATATCTGAAATTTTGCCAGGCTGAATAGCAGCTAATATAAGCCTTAACCCTTGTCCTGCAGAATTGCTGGTTGATGTAAACTACCCTGCAAAGTGCATTCTTTTTGGTACCCAGGGACAAAATTGACCATTTGGGCTTTTAAATTTTAAGGAGTCTTGCCATATTTCAAAATGAAGATCTGAAGATCTTCAACATAGAGCTGCGTTGGGTCATGTACAGGCTGGGTGTGTGTGTGCATGTGGGGGGGGGGGGGGGGGGGGGGGGGGAGGGAGTGGTCCTATAGACTAACTGATCAGATGAATGGTCATTAGCAGGTCAGTAAGTGCATGCTGATATTTCTCGGCTACGCACATCTGTTTAGTTAGTATAACCCAGTTATTTATGGGTTATTCTTTTGACAGTTAACAATGCTATAAAATGAAAAGAAAATTTGTTATTTTAAACTCAGCTGTTCACTATCACTCAACCTAATGAGCAATGGCAAAACTCCCAGTGTTACCTTGCATTATTGCATTAGCTTTATAGTCAGGGATTGGAACCCCCTAGGTGCCCCCCATATCATCTGAATACCTCTCCAGCCAGGAGCTACAGATATAGTCTATGTAGGGATGGATACCTTATGCCTTGTGCTGCTGGTGCCTAATTTGGCCAATGCAAAATGATGTGAAAAACCAGAAAAATGACTGAAACCCTGCCACATGGGTACTCATCTGAGAGTACTGAGCGAGAGCTTTCCAATGAGTACCAACATGACAGGGTTTAGATGTTTTTCAAAAATCTTTGTGTCCTTGTCCTTTGGACGAAAGTAGCCTCAACATTGGAAGGGTTAAAGAACGAATCGTTATGGTACAGTATCAGTACCAATGAAATGGTACAGTATTTTTATGAATTTATGCTTCTGCTAATGGTACTTTATTGCATTATTACCATATAAATTTTGGTATGTTTAGGATCTTGGACATTTTACTAATAAATGATAACATCAAAGTGGTTAGTAATGTTAAGAGTACCTTTAAGGAATGAAAGAGTACAATAGGGTCCTTTTTGAAAAGATAATGATACCAGCACCAGTACCCTTTAACAGTATCCAACCCTAATTCAAAGTGCATTCATTCGTACTGACCTACTATATCGTCAGAAATGATTGGTTCTTGTTTATTGTTCTTTGGAATATACAATTATAATTGCTTCGATTACAGCAAGACTCCCTAAATCAGGAAGAGGTTCCGATTTGAGGCTTTCAGTTGCAAAGACACCATAAGCAGCACTTCATAATGATGCACGCTTTTTTGCGACCATGACAACCTGGTTATGAGGACCCAGTGGGACACAAACCAAAGTCGTACCCTTGTAAGTCATTTTCATAACCACCAAGTCAAGGTGCATCTCTTTGCTAGTGACATACTTTATGCAGGTTACAAGTTAAGAAATAAATGATAGGGGTGCCTGAATATTTTACATTAGAAAATCCATGTCTTTTCAAGTCTGATTTCATAGAAAAAGATTTTATATGATGTTCAAACAGGTTTTACCATGACAGAATAAGCTTTTCCAATTCACCAGGAAATGATTTATAGCCCCTAGTCAAAAACAATAGGGTTGACTTCAGTATTCAGATTAATGAACTCCACAACATTATTGCATTCACTTGATCTTGACATATCTTATTACCATAATTAATCAGTTCAAGAATCGTTTCATCATGTTCGTTTTGCCATTGGCTGCAGCTATGTGGATCATTTCCCAAGACGCCCCTTAGCGTCCTAGCAGAGGAAAATCAATTGATCCTGAGAGAGCCATCAGGTGGCTTCGGTGCAGTGACCCCTATATTTTCCATGTGAGCTGGCATCCCAGGGATGATCTACACCTTTGAAAGACAAGTATTGCACCACTGCCCAGATGATACTGACATAAATAAACAAGGCATACTGCCAATTTCCCTGTATGTGAAGAGGAGGGTTTGGGAGAAAGGTTGATTAGTAATGTTGTTTGCTGACAATTTGTCTGCTATTTACAGCTAAGTCATCATTTCCAGGTAATTCATTCAGGAGTTCATCTAGAAATTTTCATCTGGATTCTATTTTACTTTTGACAATAAATAAGAAATGAAGTATGATTTTACAAGAGTTGATGGTAATGTTTTGATTAACATATGTCCCCTTGAAAGATTTCACCAAAATTACCTGGCTACCTTTGGCCGCTTCCGAACCTAAATGGGTAAAAAAGAAACCTGCTAGACTTTGAAAGCAGCTCTGTATAGTCCACAGCAGCTTTTTTCTTATCAAAAGGCAAAGAAATTTAACCTCTGTGAATTAAGTGGGCAACTGCTGATTTCAGAAATTGGAAATGCTTTGGTCATATTGCAGCTTAAATGTGATTAGCCAGTTGTAAGTGGTGGGACAAGAGTCACTGGCATTTACTTTCTCACATGCCCCCGCCCAGGAATCGAACCAGGACAGTACGTGGTGAGAGACAGGTAGCAGTCAGTGGCAACACCTTAGACTACATGCCACTAATTGTCATGTAGATAGGCATACTAGAGATAAGTGATAGGCAAACTAACATTAACAAAAACATGCCCAAATAGATCCTTTTCATAAAAAAAACATTTGTCAAATACAACAATTATTTCTAAAATATTGCATCTATATGAGAGAGCTATCCTGCAAGTTTCAGAACACCTGGCCGGCCATGAATAATGGGCAGGACTAGGCTGAGACAGAGGAGTTTCAGCTGCCATTTCCTATGCAAAAGCCCGCTGTCATTCTGCTCTATATGGACCTGCTTCCTGGGGCTTAGGGTTGACTTCATGTCTTTGTGCTGCTAAAAGCTTGTGCTTAAATAGGTGGTCTAACAAATTTCTCTAAAATAGAAGGTAAGAATGAATTAGGTAGTTTGTATTTCTAAAAGAAATGATAAGCTAATAAGGAGAACACACACATATTTATATATATATATATATATATATATATATATATATAGAGAGAGAGAGAGAGAGAGAGAGAGAGAGAGAGAGAGAGAGAGAGAGAGAGAGAGAGAGAGGGATCTTTGTTGCAGGTTTATGGGGTCCATTTCCATCCTTTCACTCACGTTGTGGGGTCCAATCAGCATATGGGCCACGTCTTTGGTGGCCCATATGCTGATTCCTTTAATTATGCCTTATCCACCCTGAGCCCTCAAGGTATTGAGTTTCCTCAATTTCTCCAGTTACCACATGTAAGTGTGACATGCGTCTACCTTTAATTATGCCAAACACACCCTGATCTGTCCAGATTTTGCATTTCTTCAATGTCCCCATATACCGCATGTGAGAGTGAGATAAGTCCAAAGCACCCTGAACAAGGGCGCCATCTATTGTTGACTAGTAGAAAATATGAGAGTTTTTATTATGGGGTCTGAGATTTAATATTGTGGGGACATTATATGTCCCATATGTTTATGGTAATCTGAGAGTTTGAACTGAGATTTAATCTGAGACTTCCCAGTAGAAAAGTGCCTATAGCTCTGCGTTGCATGATCGGATTTTCATAAAATTTATATTTTAAAAAAACTTGCATTGTCTTCTTTTAGTTGCCAGAGTCCTAACATGAAGCAATGTCCGCTTGTCCGGGACAAGTGCTGACTATAGCAGTGGCCGTGCACTTTTTTTCATGATTTTGCCGTTTTTTTTAGTTGTTTTCTTTTAAGGATTTCTCCTCCAATATTGGGCCAAAAAAAATAAAACATATGAATTTGGAAAGCCCACGATCTATATTTTTGTGTTGAACGCCCGTGCTCTAGCAGCACTGGCCGTACTACACCTAGTGATTACATCGCTGAAAATTCCTGTATCTAATGGCCTTTACTTCAAAGGGCCACTTCAGATTCTAAGTACCATTTTCATCAGTTCAAGTGCCCTGTTTCTATTGTTATCCGACGGCGCTAAACTCTGTTTTCCAGCCGTCTGCAAAGTTAATTTTGGTCTTTCCCTTATGTGTATGTTGTCCGGTACAAGCTTTTCGCTGTCCCTTTTGTATATTCTGTGTTTAAATGTGTTTTTGGGGCCTCCTTTTCCAATGACCTGTTCGCTATTTTCGATCGTCTCCTTTCAAAGATGGCGGCGTGAGCAAACCAAGAATCATACTCTCATTTTGCCACCACATGTAGCCAGGGACCATGTGGCCGAGTGGATAGGATTGTCGGGCTCTGAATGCGGAGTATGTGAGCTGATGTAGGTTCGAACCCCACCTGATCTATTTTCTTTTTCAAGATAATTTTTTTTTTCTTTTTTTTTTAAATAAAATATTATTTCTATTTATTATAATTGCAGGATCAACAAAAGAAACTTTAATATATATATATTTTTTTGTAGATGTGAAAGAGAAAAAAATAATGTCCACTCACTTAGATAAGTTCACACACATCACTTTAAGGCATCCTTAATGATAGACAGACCACATAACACATATCAGTAACAGGTTCGCTGTCCCTTTTGTATATTCTATGTTTAAATGTGTTTTTTGGGCCTCCTTTTCCAATGATCTGTTCACTATTTTCGATACAATTCTCTACAATTTGATGTATAGAACATGACAATCGGTTACAAATTGGCTGCCGTATGGCCCATTTTATAGTGGGAAAATACCCTAATATGGAGCAAATGAGAGAAACATTTGCTTTTTTGGCAGAATTTTTTTGTTTTAGCATATATCTTGATTCTATTAGTACTTAAATACTCAGAAGAAGACTGTGTAACAGAAAATATCTTCACTTGTAGCATAAGAGCTTCTTTTTTCAGTTCAACATGACCTCAGAAACCCAAAAAACTCCTAAAATGACCTTTAGAAAATTTCCAAAAAAATAAAGTTGGTTATTTCTTATAAGTTAAGCATGAAATAAGGGTAGAATTAAGCAGGGAATTGCAACAGATTAGTTTCAGGCTGAAAAAATAAAGCCTTCTTATGGTACAAGGTCATTTCAAGGTGAAATCTACAAATTCTGGTTCTTTTAGCCTCATATCTTTAAAATTGGCAATAATTTGTGAAGCAATGTACTTGGTAATCATTAGAGAATATAATTCCCTACAATTTGATGTATAGAACATGAAAATCAGTTACAAAATGGCTGCCGTATGGTCCATTTTATAGTGGGAAAATACCCTAATATGGAGCAAATGAGAGAAACATTTGCTTTTTTGGAAGATTTTTTTTGTTTTAGCATATATCTTGATTCTATTAGTGCTAAATTACTCAGGATAAGACCGTGGAACAGAAAATATCTTCACTTGTACCTTAGCAGCTTCATTTCTTAGTTTCACATGACCTCAGAAACCCAAAAAACTCCTAAAATGACTTTTAGAAAATTTTCAAAAAAATAAAGTTGGTTATTTCTTATAAGTAAAAAATTAAATAAGGATAGAATTAAGCAGGGAATTGCAACAGATTAGTTTCAGGCTGAAAAAATAAAGCCTTCTTATGGTACAAGGTCATTTCAAGGTGAAATCTACAAATTCTGGTTCTTTTAGCCCCATATTTTTAAAATTGACAATAGTTTGTTAGGCAATGTACTTGGTAATCATTAGAGAAAACAATTCCTTACAATTTGATGTATAGAACATGACAATCGGTTACAAATTGGCTGCCGTATGGCCCATTTTATAGTGGGAAAATACCCTAATATGGAGCAAATGAGAGAAACATTTGCTTTTTTGGCAGAATTTTTTTGTTTTAGCATATATCTTGATTCTACTAGTACTAAAATACTCAGGATAAGACTGTGTAACAGGAAATATCTTTATTTGTAGCATAAGAGCTTCTTTTTTCAGTTCTACATGGCCTCAGAAACCCAAAAAAACTCCTAAAATGACCTTTAGAAAATTTCCAAAAAAGAAAAGTTGGTTATTTCTTATAAGTAAAGCATGAAATAAGGGTAGAATTAAGCAGGGAATTGCAACAGATTAGTTTCAGGCTGAAAAAATAAAGCCTTCTTATGGTACAAGGTCATTTCAAGGTGAAATCTACAAATTCTGGTTCTTTTAGCCCCATATTTTTAAAATTGACAATAGTTTGTTAGGCAATGTACTTGGTAATCATTAGAGAAAACAATTCCTTACAATTTGATGTATAGAACATGACAATCGGTTACAAATTGGCTGCCGTATGGCCCATTTTATAGTGGGAAAATACCCTAATATGGAGCAAATGAGAGAAACATTTGCTTTTTTGGCAGAATTTTTTTGTTTTAGCATATATCTTGATTCTACTAGTACTAAAATACTCAGGATAAGACTGTGTAACAGGAAATATCTTTATTTGTAGCATAAGAGCTTCTTTTTTCAGTTCTACATGGCCTCAGAAACCCAAAAAAACTCCTAAAATGACCTTTAGAAAATTTCCAAAAAAGAAAAGTTGGTTAGAATTAAGCAGGGAATTGCAACAGATTAGTTTCAGGCTGAAAAAATAAAGCCTTCTTATGGTACAAGGTCATTTCAAGGTGAAATCTACAAATTCCGGTTCTTTTAGCCTTATCTATATTTTAATACCGCTAATTTGAGTTCGTTGTATACGGTTTTCTCGGCGGTTATGCCTTTTTGGGCTGCACTGCCGTCCTGATTCTTTTGCCTTGGCTTTCCAATTAAGGCCAACGCTTTTATTTTTTTGAAATTTTGGCATTTAATGCCTTTATTCTTGAAAAGTGGTCCGTTGCCAATGGCAATGCCAATGGCAATGACAAGTGTCTGCAGCCAGTCCAGGTCACGTCAATGACATACGTCTGCAGCCACCCGATATGATACAATGTATTTCATACAATGTTGTACAACTGTATCTATGAAATTATACAATGTTGCTCTCCCCCTCTTTCAACTCTGTCTATAAAAGTATACAATGTTGCAAAAAACTCTACATCATACAGCACTATAGGTTGATAGGGAGAATTAGTGCATGTGTACTCAGGGCTGTGGTGTTACAATTAACTCCCTCATTGACTGCCCCCTATTTACTAACTTGCATTAACTGTACTTTTTGTTTTCTCAACTGTATTGTGTGTTCTTATTTTTGTAATTTCTGTATTTCATCTTGCATTTTCATACCTTTGCAGGGCTTGACAATCCCCAGAAGGACCAGGTAGGCTGGCGGGGCTACCTGAACCCCAAATCAGGTAGTCCCGCCAGCATTTTAGGTAGCCCCGCCATTTATTCCAAAAAGGCAATCAGGTTCTTTTTCCACCTTTTCATGTTAGTAATGGTACTTATGCTTTTTTTCTTCTATTTTGTAGATTTCATGCTTAAATGATGCTATATTTTTCTTTTTTTCACGACCATTTTGTAGCATTTTAGTCGGGAACTTCCTCAGGATTCAGGTAGTCCAGCGGGACTACCTGAATCCATCTTTAGGTAGCCCGACAGGGCTGTTTTGGGAAATCAGATCTCCCGGGAGATGGGACTATGCTATATGTTGAGCCCTGCTTTGCTCTTTTTTTCATTCTGTATTTTTCTTTTGAATTTTTTTTTTGGAGATATTTCAATGCCTCACTATAAGTATTTGTGACTTTCTGATTCTCTCCTTTAGTATTCCATCCTGTACCTGTTCTCCCTGAGTGACTGACTCACACCTGAATATTGTGCATTTTTTCCTGTGTATTTTCGGTATGTTTCTTTTTTAATCTGCAGCCTTTTTCTTTAGGTTTAGGCCAGCCCATGTCAACTGTACTCTGTTTTTTTTTATCTATTTTCTCTCCCCTATATTGTATAGGACTTCTTTATTTACTAACTTGCATTAACTGTACTTTTTGTTTTCTCAACTGTTTGTGTGTTCTTATTTTTGTAATTTCTGAACTTCATCTTGCATTTTCATACCTTTGCTCTTTTTTTCATTCTGTATTTTTCTTTTGAATCTTTTTTTTGGAGATATTTCAATGCCTCACTATAAGTATTTGTGACTTTCTGATTCTCTCCTTTAGTATTCCATCCTGTACCTCTGTTCTCCCTGAGTGACTGACTCACACCTAAATATTGTGCATTTTTTCCTGTGTATTTTCGGTATGTTTCTTTTTTAATCTGCAGTCTTTTTCTTTAGGTTTAGGCCAGCCCATGTCAATTTTTGGTCTTATGGAATTGTCAACCGACTTTATTATGATACCAAAATTTCTGCCCATCCAGATATAGGTACAATTCTAATTAAAACCCTTCTACATTTAATATCCTATTGTGTCAAAAAGGGTATCTTGCACTTCAGCTATATCCTAGAAGATGGTTTGGAAGTAAAATATTTGTTTATTACCCTCAAAAATTTAGAATTAGAAATACTTCATGATTTTTTTTGCCTGTCCAAAAAGGAGGTTATTAGGAAACTGCCTGTCCAAAAGACTGGCAGGACAGATCCTGGCTAAGTCCATGCTGTGACCTCATGCTTGGGAGTCAGACACCTAGGCCATGATGGATCTGGTGGTGGGGTCGGTTGGTGGGGGGGGGTGATATACATATCTCTCCCAGCTTCTCTATGTTTTATCTTTTTCTTTCCCTCTAAATTATAGGAGCGAAATTTGTGAAGGGACATATCAATTAGATCATTTTGAGATTTTTCATCTTTTCAAAAAATTTCTGTCACCTTTTAAATACCTAATAGTGCCAGAAAAGGCATCTGAGAGCGCACATTTTCAAAAAATATTCTGGGGGAGCAAACAATCTGGACATTGTGCCTGTGGCAAAATCTTACTGATGTGGTGCCCGCGCCGGGATTTATTTGCTCCTAAATTTTAAAACCTAGGAGCCAAATCTGCTCCTGTCTGAAAATGTTAAGGCAATCCCTGTATGACTTAGAATCCTAACCCGTGCTGTGCTGGCCCCATCAAACAGGAAACACTGCCGGACCGCTCCAGAGAGGTGTATGAAGCCGGATCCATCTCTTTGAGCGATCGATATAACCATGCCCCCAATATGATTTTCCTCGCGTCATAGGGTACCACAACTTCACTATATGACATACAGATGTGTTTTGAAGCGTTACCTTATCTTGGAAATTGTGATCTATTCTGAACACTACTTATTTATCATGCATTCTATTTTTTGGGGGCACTTGCTGTTGGACTCTCACTGATAACATGGGGGGTGGGGGTGATTGATTACATCCCATGTTTCCTTTTTTCCTTTTCTCTCCCCTGTAAATTCTTTTTTGCATCTCTTTGCAACATTTTGTTCTTTGCAACATTCTGAACACTACTTATTCATCATGCGTTCTATTTTTTGACACTTGCTGTTGGACTCCCCTTGATAACATGGGGAGGGGGATGATTGATTACATCCTATGTCTGCAGTGTAATCAATGCTGCGCTATAAAAACTGAAGCGTGCCTATTCTTTGCAAGCAGGGGGCCTGCTATAAGGTGGGGGTGAACTTTTCATTTTGATCTGATTGCTTGCTGGTGATAACTCGTGAAACTAGAAACTAAAAAAATAAGAGCAACGCCAATGGTTCAGTAAGTGGGTAGGGCAGTTTGATTGTGTGTTTTTTTTATTTATTTATAATTACATATTTTTTTTATTCTATGCCTCTAACGTTCTAAACCTCCTGCACATCATTGAGTATGAATCCAAACCCGTGCTGTGCACGGGGGCCTGCTAGTATATTTTTAATATTGACAATAATTGGTTAAGTAATGTACTTGGTAATCATTAGAGAATATAATTCCCTACAATTTGATGTATAGAACATGAAAATCGGTTACAAAATGGCTGCAGTATGGCCCATTTTATATTGGGAAAATACCCTAATATGGAGCAAATGAGAGAAACATTTGCTTTTTTGGCAGAATTTTTTTGTTTTAGCATATATCTTGATTATATATCTAGAAGTTTGGACATCCAAGGGGTAAGAAATACAGCCCCTGCGGGCTCAAGGTTCGAATCGGGGTACTTCAAGGCCCACTAAGAGGCTCAAATGCCACAGGAACCCCCCACCTAAGGTAGATAACTCTTTCGAAGTGTCTAATGAAGAGTTATATGAAGTTTGGGCTTAATAGAGGGCCTATGGATTAAGTTATGAAAGGTAAAAGTTGACCTGTCAAGGCCAAGGACTTATTGATGTCGCGACTGATATACCTAGAATTAGGCTTACTTTGACCCCTCATAACTAGAGAATGAGAGTAGTTATGCCTTAAATGGACCCAAATTCCTTTAGAACATGTCCTAAGTAAGAGTTATTCATAACCTAATAGGGCCTATATCGATAGGGGGCCTCAGGAAAATTTTTAGAAGTTTGGACATCCAAGGAGTAAGAAATACAGCCACCGCGGGCTCAAGGTTCGAATAGGGGTACTGAAATACCGACTGAAATACCTAGAATTAGGCTTACTTCGACCCCTCATAACTAGAGAATGAGAGTAGTTATGCCTTAAATGGACCCAAATTCCTTTAGAACATGTCCTAAGGAGGAGTTATTCATAACCTAATAGGGCCTATATCAGTAGGGGGCCTCAGGAAAAATTTTAGAAGTTTGGACATCCAAGGAGTAAGAAATACAGCCACCGTGGGCTCAAGGTTCGAATAGGGGTACTGAAATACCGACTGAAATACCTAGAATTAGGCTTACTTTGACCCTTCGTAACTAGAGAATGAGAGTAGTTATGCCTTAAATGGACCCAAATTCCTTTAGAACATGTCCTAAGGAAGAGTTAATCATAATTTAATAGGGCCTATATCAGTAGGGGGCCTCAGGAAATCTTTTAGAAGTTTGGACATCCAAGGGGTAAGAAATACAGCCCCTGCGGGCTCAAGGTTCAAATAGGTGTACTTCAAGGCCCACTAAGAGGCTCAAATGCCACAGGAACCCCCCACCTAAGGTAGATAACTCTTTAGAAGGGTCTAATAAAGAATTATATGAAGTTTGGGCTTAATAGAGGGCCTATGGATTAAGTTAGGAAGGGTAAAAGTTGACCTGTCAAGGCCAAGGACTTATTGATGTCGCGACTGAAATACAGTACCTAGAATTAGGCTTACTTTGACCCCTCATAACTAGAGAATGAGAGTAGTTATGCCTTAAATGGACCCAAATTCCTTTAGAACATGTCCTAAGAAAGAGTTATATATAACTTAATAGGGCCTATATCAGTAGGGGGCCTCAGGAAAAATTTTAGAAGTTTGGACATCCAAGGGGTAAGAGATACAGCCACCGTGTGCTGAAGGTTCGAATAGGGGTACTTCAAGGCCCACTAAGAGGCTCAAATGCCACAGGAACCCCCCACCTAAGGTAGATAACTCTTTAGAAGGATCTAATAAAGAGTTATATGAAGTCTGGGCTTAATAGAGGGCCTATGGATTAAGTTATGAAGGGTAAAAGTTGACCTGTCAAGGCCAAGGACTTATTGATGTCGCGACTGAAATACCTAGAATTAGGCTTACTTTGACCCCTCATAACTAGAGAATGAGAGTAGTTATGCCTTAAATGGACCCAAATTCCTTTAGAACATGTCCTGAGGAAGAGTTATTCATAACTTAATAGGGCCTATATCAGTAGGGGGCCTCAGGAGAAAATTTAGAAGTTTGTACATCCAAAGGGTAAAAAATACAGCCACCGCGGGCTCAAGGTTCGAATAGGGGTACTTCAAGGCCCACTAAGAGGCTCAAATGCCACAGGAACCCCCAACCTAAGGTGGGTAACTCTTTCGAAGGGTCTAATGAAGAGTTATATGAAGTTTGGGCTCAAAAGAGGGCCTATGGATTAAGTTATGAAGGGTAAAAGTTGACCTGTCAAGGCCAAGGACTTATTGATGTCGCGACTGAAATACCTAGAATTAGGCTTACTTTGACCCCTCATAACTAGAGAATGAGAGTAGTTATGCCTTAAATGGACCCAAATTCCTTTAGAACATGTCCTAAGGAAGAGTTATTCATAACTTAATAGGGCCTATATCAGTAGGGGGCCTCAGGAGAAATTTTAGAAGTTTGGACATCCAAGGGGTAAGAAATACAGCCACCGCGGGCTCAAGGTTCAAATAGGGGTACTTCAAGGCCCACTAAGAGGCTCAAATGTCACAGGAACCCCCCACCTGTGATAGATAACTCTTTAGAAGGCTCTAATAATGAGTTATATGAAGTTTGGGCTCAAAAGAGGGCCTATATCAGTAGGGGGCCTCAGGAGAAATTTTAGAAGTTTGGACATCCAAGGGGTAAGAAATACAGCCATCGCGGGCTCAAGGTTTGAATAGGGGTACTTCAAGGCCCACTAAGAGGCTCAAATGCCACAGGAACCCCCCACCTAAGATAGATTACTCTTTGAAAGGGTATCATGAAGAGTTATATGAAGTCTGGGCTTAATAGAGGGCCTATGGATTAAGTTATGAAGGGTAAAAGTTGACCTGTCAAGGCCAAGGACTTATTGATGTCGCGACTGAAATACCTGGAATTAGGCTTACTTTGACCCCTCATACCTAGAGAATTAGAGTAGTTATGCCTTAAATGGACCCAAATTCCTTAAGAACATGTCCTTAGGAAGAGTTAATCATAACTTAATAGGGCCTAAATTAGTAAGGGGCCTCAGGAAAATTTTTAGAAGTTTGGACATCCAAGGGGTAAGAAATACAGCCACCGCGGGCTCAAGGTTCGAATAGGGGTACTTCAAGGCCCACTAAGAGGCTCAAATGCCACAGGAACCCCCCACCTAAGATAGATAACTCTTTGGAAGGGTCTAATGAAGAGTTATATGAAGTTTGAGCTTAATAGAGGGCCTATGGATTAAGTTATGAAGGGTAAAAGTTGACCTGTCAAGGCCAAGGACTTATTGATGTCGCGACTGAAATACCTGGAATTAGGCTTACTTTGACCCCTCATAACTAGAGAATGAGAGTAGTTATGCCTTAAATGGACCCAAATTCCTTTAGAACATGTCCTAAGGAAGAGTTATTCATAACCTAATAGGGCCTATATCAGTAGGGGGCCTCAGGAAAATTTTTAGAAGTTTGGACATCCAAGGGGTAAGAAATACAGCCATCGCGGGCTCAAGGTTCGAATAGGGGTACTTCAAGGCCCACTACGAGGCTCAAATGCCACAGGTACCCCCCACCTAAGATAGATAACTCTTTCGAAGGGTCTTTTGAAGAGTTATATGAAGTTTGGGCTTAATAGAGTGCCGGTGGATTAAGTTATGAAGGGTAAAAGTTGACCTGTCAAGGCCAAGGACTTATTGAAGTCGCGACTGAAATACCTAGAATTAGGCTTATTTTGACACCTCATAACTAGAGAATGAGAGTAGTTATGCCTTAAATGGAACCAAATTCCTTTAGAACATGTCATAAGGAAGAGTTATTCATAACTTAATAGGGCCTATATCAGTAGGGGGCCTCAGGAGAAATTTTAGAAGTTTGGACATCCAAGGGGTAAGAAATACAGCCATCGCGGGCTCAAGGTTCAAATAGGGGTACTTCAAGGCCCACTAAGAGGCTCAAATGTCACAGGAACCCCCCACCTATGATAGATAACTCTTTAGAAGGGTCTAATAATGAGTTATATGAAGTTTGGGCTCAAAAGAGGGCCTATGGATTAAGTTATGAAGGGTAAAAGTTGACCTGTCAAGGCCAAGGACTTATTGATGTCGCGACTGAAATACCTAGAATTAGGCTTACTTTGACCCCTCATAACTAGAGAATGAGAGTAGTTATGCCTTAAATGGACCCAAATTCCTTTAGAACATGTCCTAAGGAAGAGTTATTCATAACCTAATAGGGCCTATATCAGTAGGGGGCCTCAGGAAAAATTTTAGAAGTTTGGACATCCAAGGGGTAAGAAATACAGCCATCGCGGGCTCAAGGTTTGAATAGGGGTACTTCAAGGCCCACTAAGAGGCTCAAATGCCACAGGAACCCCCCACCTAAGATAGATTACTCTTTGGAAGGGTCTCATGAAGAGTTATATGAAGTCTGGGCTTAATAGAGGGCCTATGGATTAAGTTATGAAGGGTAAAAGTTGACCTGTCAAGGCCAAGGACTTATTGATGTCGCGACTGAAATACCTGGAATTAGGCTTACTTTGATCCCTCATAACTAGAGAATGAGAGTAGTTATGCCTTAAATGGAACCAGATTCCTTTAGAAAATGTCCTAAGGAAGAGGTATTCATAACCTAATAAGGCCTATATCAGTAGGGGGCCTCAGGAAAAATTTTAGAAGTTTGGACATCCAAGGGGTAAGAAATACAGCCATCGCGGGCTCAAGGTTCGAATAGGGGTACTTCAAGGCCCACTAAGAGGCTCAAATGCCACAGGAACCCCCCACCTAAGATAGATTACTCTTTAGAAGGGTCTAATAATGAGTTATATGAAGTTTGGGCTCAATAGAGGGCCTATGGATTAAGTTATGAAGTGTAAAAGTTGACCTGTCAAGGCCAAGGACTTATTGATGTCCGACTGAAATACCTAGAATTAGGCTTACTTTGATCCCTCATAACTAGAGAATGAGAGTAGTTATGCCTTAAATGGAACCAGATTCCTTTAGAAAATGTCCTAAGGAAGAGTTATTCATAACCTAATAAGGCCTATATCAGTAGGGGGCCTCAGGAAAAATTTTTAGAAGTTTGGACATCCAAGGGGTAAGAAATACAGGCATCGCGGGCTCAAGGTTCGAATAGGGGTACTTCAAGGCCCACTAAGAGGCTCTAATGCCACAGGAACCCCCCACCTAAGATAGATTACTCTTTAGAAGGGTCTTATGAAGGGTTATATGAAGTTTGGGCTTAATAGAGGGCCTATGGATTAAGTTATGAAGGGTAAAAATTGACCTGTCAAGGCCAAGGACTTATTGATGTCGCGACTGAAATACCTAGAATTAGGCTTACTTTGACCCCTCATAACTAGAGAATGAGAGTAGTTATGCCTTAAATGGAACCAAATTCCGTTAGAGCATGTCCGAAGGAAGAGTTATTCATAATTTAATAGGGCCTATATCAGTAGGGGGCCTCAGGAAAAAATTTTGAAGTTTGGACATCCAAGGGGTAAGAAATACAGCCATCGCGGGCTCAAGGTTCTAATAGGGGTACTTCAAGGCCCGCTACGAGGCTCAAATGCCACAGGAACCCCCTACCTAAGATGGATAACTCTTTAGAAGGGTTTAATAATGAGTTATATGATGTTTGGGCTCAAAAGAGTGCCTATGGATTAAGTTATGAAGGGTAAAAGTTGACCTGTCAAGGCCAAGGACTTATTGATGTCGCGACTGAAATACCTAGAACTAGGCTTACTTTGATTAAAGTCCATAGGCCCATTATTAAGCCCAAACTTCATATAACTCTTCATTAGACCCTTCTGAAGAGTTATCTACCTTAGGTGGGGGGTTCCTGTGGCATCTGAGCCTCTTAGTGGGCCTTGAAGTACCCCTATTAGAACCTTGAGCCCATGGTGGCTGTATTTCTTACCCCTGAGGTAACTATAAGCAGCACCTTTTAATGATTATTCTTATGTTTATTGTTGCAGGAAATTGTAAAGATAGTTATGAATAACTCTTCCTTAGGACATGTTCTAAAGGAATTTGGGTGCATTTAAGGCATAAAAATTCTCATTCTTTTGTAACAAGGGGTCAAAAGTACTCTTATTTCAGGTATTTCAGACCCCGAAAGTGCTCCTTGGGATAGTTTTTAAGCTATAAGGCAGCCATTTTGTGTCCAATTATCATGTACTATATACCAAATTGTAGGGAAAGCAATTCCCTATAACTTTCTAATTACTTTCTATAACATATTATTGATAGTTAATGACTTAGTTATCAAGAAACCCATATTTTGCTCTTTTTCGGGTTTTTTGAAAACTTGTCGTGTCCAAATTTTGAAATTAGGCAATTCTTCCACCAATATATGTCCTGATACATTAGACAGACATGTTGCAGAGCACCAAGAAAAATCTCAGACTCCTAGGATGCAATTTGGCCTCAGTAGCTATCATTGAAGTAAGGATAAAAGTGTAAAATCGACATATTAGATTGAAATAGACCATATTTTACAATGGCCATTGATATATAACTTTTTAATGGAAAACCGTATGGTAAAATACTTCAGGAAAAGATTACGACATATCAAAAGGAGTAGGTAGGCATAACATCACCTTGTACAAACAGTGTTTACTTCAAATCACATCACTTGTCAGGTTATCCCCTATACTTTATGATGGGGAATTAGTTTTTCAGCCATACGGCAGCCATTTTGTTTCCAGTTTTCATGTTCCATACACCAAATTGTAGGGAATCCTATTTTCTATAACTTTCTAATTACTTTCTATACCATATTATTGATATTTGTTGACTTAATTATCAAGAAACCCATATTTTGCCAATATTCGGGTTTTTTCAAAAACTTGTCGTGTCCAAATTCTGAAATTAAGCAATTCTGTGAACAACTAATGACCTAATACACTAGACAGACAGGTTGTAGAGCAACAAGAAAAATCTCAGCCTCCTAGAATGTAATTTGGATTCAGTAGCTATCAGTGAAGTCAGGCAAATAGTGTAAAAATGACATATTTCATGAAAATATACCAATTTTTTCAATGTTGAGTGATATATAACTTTTTAATGGATATCTCTATGGCAGTATGCTTCTGGAAATAATAACAACATGTCAAAGGTAGTATGTAGGCATAATATCAGTTTGTACAGAGATGTTTTTCTTTAAATCAAAGCCTCTGCCAAGTGCTCTGTCATACTCTATAATGGTTAATTAATGTTCTTTAGCCATACGGCTACCATTTTGTAACCGATTTTCATGTTCTATACATCAAATTGTAGGGAATTCTATTCCCTAATGATTACTAGGTACATTGATTAACAAATTATTGTTAATTCTGAAAATATGGGGCTAAAAGAACCAGAATTTGTAGATTTCACCTTGAAATGACCTTGTACCATAAGAAGGCTTTATTTTTTCAGCCTGAAACTAACCTGTTGCAATTCCCTGCTTAATTTTACCCTTATTTCATGTTTTACTTATAAGAAATAACCAACTTTATGTTTTTGGAAATTTTCTAAAGGTCATTTTAGGAGTTTTTTTTGTTTCTGAGGTCATGTAGAACTGAAAAAATAAGCTCTTATGCTACAAATGAAGATATTTCCTGTTACACAGTCTTCTTCTGAGTATTTTAGCACTAATAGAATCAAAATATATGCTAAAACAAAAAAAAATCTGCCAAAAAAGCAAATGTTTCTCTCATTTGCTCCATATTAGGGTATTTTCCCACTATAAAATGGGCCATACGGCAGCCATTTTGTAACCGATTTTCATGTTCTATACATCAAATTGTAGGGAATTCTATTCCCTAATAATTTTAAGTACATTGCTTAACAAATTATTGTCAATTTTTAAGATATGGGGCTAAAAGAACCAGAATTTGTAGATTTCACCTTGAAATGACCTTCTACCATGAGAAGGCTCTATGTTTTCAGCCTGAAACTAATTTGTTGCAATTCCCTGCTTAATTTTACCCTTATTTCATGTTTTACTTATAAGAAATTACCAACTTTATTTTTTTGGAAATTTTCTAAAGGTCATTTTAGGAGTTTTTTGGGTTTCTGAGGTCATGTTGAACTGAAAAAAGAAGCTCTTATGCTACAAATAAAGATATTTCCTGTTAAACAGTCTTCTTCTGAGTATTCTAGTACTAATAGAATCAAGATATCTGCTAAAACAAAAAAATTCTGCCAAAAAAGCAAATGTTTCTCTCATTTGCTGCATATTAGGGTATTTTCCCACTATAAAATGGGCCATACGGCAGCCATTTTGTAACCGATTTTCATGTTCTATACATCAAATTGTAGGGAATTCCATTCTCTACTGATTACTAAGTACATTGCTAACAAATTATTGTCAATTTTAAAAATATGGGGCTATAAGGACCAGAATTTGTAGATTTCACCTTGAAATGACCTTGTACCAGGAGAAGGCTCTATTTTTTCAGCCTGAAACTAATTTGTTGCAATTCCCTGCTTAATTCTACCCTTATTTCATGTTTTACTTATAAGAAATAACCAACTTTATGTTTTTGGAAATTTTCTAAAGGTCATTTTAGGAGTTTTTTTGGTTTCTGAGGTCATGTAGAACTGAAAAAAGAAACTCTTATGCTACAAATGAAGATATTTCCTGTTACACAGTCTTCTTCTGAGTATTTTAGCACTAATAGAATCAAGATATATGCTAAAACAAAAAAATTCTGCCAAAAAAGCAAATGTTTCTCTCATTTGCTCCATATTAGGGTATTTTCCCACTATAAAATGGGCCATACGGCAGCCATTTTGTAACCGATTTTCATGTTCTATACATCAAATTGTAGGGAATTCTATTCCCTAATAATTTTAAGTACATTGCTTAACAAATTATTGTCAATTTTTAAGATATGGGGCTAAAAGAACCAGAATTTGTAGATTTCACCTTGAAATGACCTTCTACCATAAGGCTCTATGTTTTCAGCCTGAAACTAATTTGTTGCAATTCCCTGCTTAATTTTACCCTTATTTCATGTTTTACTTATAAGAAATTACCAACTTTATTTTTTTGGAAATTTTCTAAAGGTCATTTTAGGAGTTTTTTGGGTTTCTGAGGTCATGTTGAACTGAAAAAAGACGCTCTTATGCTACAAATGAAGATATGTCCTGTTACACAGTCTTCTTCTGAGTATTTTAGTACTAATAGAATCAAGATATCTGCTAAAACAAAAAAATTCTGCCAAAAAAGCAAATGTTTCTCTCATTTGCTGCATATAAGGGTATTTTCCCACTATAAAATGGGCCATACGGCAGCCATTTTGTAACCGATTTTCATGTTCTATACATCAAATTGTAGGGAATTCCATTCTCTACTGATTACTAAGTACATTGCTAACAAATTATTGTCAATTTTAAAAATATGGGGCTATAAGGACCAGAATTTGTAGATTTCACCTTGAAATGACCTTGTACCAGGAGAAGGCTCTATTTTTTCAGCCTGAAACTAATTTGTTGCAATTCCCTGCTTAATTCTACCCTTATTTCATGTTTTACTTATAAGAAATAACCAACTTTATGTTTTTGGAAATTTTCTAAAGGTCATTTTAGGAGTTTTTTTGGTTTCTGAGGTCATGTAGAACTGAAAAAAGAAACTCTTATGCTACAAATGAAGATATTTCCTGTTACACAGTCTTCTTCTGAGTATTTTAGCACTAATAGAATCAAGATATATGCTAAAACAAAAAAAATCTGCCAAAAAAGCAAATGTTTCTCTCATTGGCTCCATATTAGGGTATTTTCCCACTATAAAATGGGCCATACGGCAGCAATTTTGTAACCGATTTTCATGTTCTATACATCAAATTGTAGGGAATTCTATTCCCTAATAATTTTAAGTACATTGCTTAACAAATTATTGTCAATTTTTAAGATATGGGGCTAAAAGAACCAGAATTTGTAGATTTCACCTTGAAATGACCTTCTACCATGAGAAGGCTCTATGTTTTCAGCCTGAAACTAATTTGTTGCAATTCCCTGCTTAATTTAACCCTTATTTCATGTTTTACTTATAAGAAATTACCAACTTTATTTTTTTGGAAATTTTCTAAAGGTCATTTTAGGAGTTTTTTGGGTTTCTGAGGTCATGTTGAACTGAAAAAAGAAGCTCTTATGCTACAAATGAAGATATGTCCTGTTACACAGTCTTCTTCTGAGTATTTAAGTACTAATAGAATCAAGATATCTGCTAAAACAAAAAAATTCTGCCAAAAAAGCAAATGTTTCTCTCATTTGCTGCATATTAGGGTATTTTCCCACTATAAAATGGGCCATACGGCAGCCATTTTGTAACCGATTTTCATGTTCTATACATCAAATTGTAGGAAATTCCATTCTCTACTGATTACTAAGTACATTGCTTAACACATTATTGTCAATTTTAAAAATATGGGGCTAAAAGGACCAGAATTTGTAGATTTCACCTTGAAATGACCTTGTACCAGGAGAAGGCTCTATTTTCTCAGCCTGAAACTAATTTGTTGCAATTCCCTGCTTAATTCTACCCTTATTTCATGTTTTACTTATAAGAAATAACCAACTTTATTTTTTTGGAAATTTTCTAAAGGTCATTTTAGGAGTTTTTTGGGTTTCTGAGGTCATGTTGATCTGAAAAAAGAAGCTCTTATGCTACAAATGAAGATATTTCCTGTTACACAGTCTTCTTCTGAGTATTTTAGTACTAATAGAATCAAGATATATGCTAAAACAAAAAAATTCTGCCAAAAAAGCAAATGTTTCTCTCATTTGCTGCATATTAGGGTATTTTCCCACTATAAAATGGGCCATACGGCAGCCATTTTGTAACCGATTTTCATGTTCTATACATCAAACTGTAGGAAATTCCATTCTCTACTGATTACTAAGTACATTGCTTAACACATTATTGTCAATTCTAAAAATATGGGGCTAAAAGGACCAGAATTTGTAGATTTCACCTTGAAATGACCTTGTACCAGGAGAAGGCTCTATTTTTTCAGCCTGAAACTAATTTGTTGCAATTCCCTGCTTAATTCTACCCTTATTTCATGTTTTACTTATAAGAAATAACCAACTTTATGTTTTTGGAAATTTTCTAAAGGTCATTTTAGGTTTTTTTTTGGTTTCTGAGGTCATTTAGAACTGAAAAAAGAAACTCTTATGCTACAAATGAAGATATTTCCTGTTACACAGTCTTCTTCTGAGTATTTTAGCACTAATAGAATCAAGATATATGCTAAAACAAAAAAAATCTGCCAAAAAAGCAAATGTTTCTCTCATTTGCTCCATATTAGGGTATTTTCCCACTATAAAATGGGCCATACGGCAGCCATTTTGTAACCGATTTTCATGTTCTATACATCAAATTGTAGGGAATTCCATTCTCTACTGATTACTAAGTACATTGCTAACAAATTATTGTCAATTTTAAAAATATGGGGCTATAAGGACCAGAATTTGTAGATTTCACCTTGAAATGACCTTGTACCAGGAGAAGGCTCTATTTTTTCAGCCTGAAACTAATTTGTTGCAATTCCCTGCTTAATTCTACCCTTATTTCATGTTTTACTTATAAGAAATAACCAACTTTATGTTTTTGGAAATTTTCTAAAGGTCATTTTAGGAGTTTTTTTGGTTTCTGAGGTCATGTAGAACTGAAAAAAGAAACTCTTATGCTACAAATGAAGATATTTCCTGTTACACAGTCTTCTTCTGAGTATTTTAGTACTAATCGAATCAAGATATATGCTAAAACCCCACTATAAAATGGGCCATACGGCAGCCATTTTGTAACCGATTTTCATGTTCTATACATCAAATTGTAGGGAATTCCATTCTCTACTGATTACTAAGTACATTGCTAACAAATTTTTGTCAATTTTAAAAATATGGGGCTATAAGGACCAGAATTTGTAGATTTCACCTTGAAATGACCTTGTACCAGGAGAAGGCTCTATTTTTTCAGCCTGAAACTAATTTGTTGCAATTCCCTGCTTAATTCTACCCTTATTTCATGTTTTACTTATAAGAAATAACCAACTTTATGTTTTTGGAAATTTTCTAAAGGTCATTTTAGGAGTTTTTTTGGTTTCTGAGGTCATGTAGAACTGAAAAAAGAAACTCTTATGCTACAAATGAAGATATTTCCTGTTACACAGTCTTCTTCTGAGTATTTTAGTACTAATAGAATCAAGATATATGCTAAAACAAAAAAAATTCTGCCAAAAATGCAAATGTTTCTCTCATTTGCTGCATATTAGGGTATTTTCCCACTATAAAATGGGCCATACGGCAGCCATTTTGTAACCGATTTTCATGTTCTATACATCAAATTGTAGGGAATTCTATTCCCTAATAATTTTAAGTACATTGCTTAACAAATTATTGTCAATTTTTAAGATATGGGGCTAAAAGAACCAGAATTTGTAGATTTCACCTTGAAATGACCTTCTACCATGAGAAGGCTCTATGTTTTCAGCCTGAAACTAATTTGTTGCAATTCCCTGCTTAATTTAACCCTTATTTCATGTTTTACTTATAAGAAATTACCAACTTTATTTTTTTGGAAATTTTCTAAAGGTCATTTTAGGAGTTTTTTGGGTTTCTGAGGTCATGTTGAACTGAAAAAAGAAGCTCTTATGCTACAAATGAAGATATGTCCTGTTACACAGTCTTCTTCTGAGTATTTAAGTACTAATAGAATCAAGATATCTGCTAAAACAAAAAAATTCTGCCAAAAAAGCAAATGTTTCTCTCATTTGCTGCATATTAGGGTATTTTCCCACTATAAAATGGGCCATACGGCAGCCATTTTGTAACCGATTTTCATGTTCTATACATCAAATTGTAGGAAATTCCATTCTCTACTGATTACTAAGTACATTGCTTAACACATTATTGTCAATTTTAAAAATATGGGGCTAAAAGGACCAGAATTTGTAGATTTCACCTTGAAATGACCTTGTACCAGGAGAAGGCTCTATTTTCTCAGCCTGAAACTAATTTGTTGCAATTCCCTGCTTAATTCTACCCTTATTTCATGTTTTACTTATAAGAAATAACCAACTTTATTTTTTTGGAAATTTTCTAAAGGTCATTTTAGGAGTTTTTTGGGTTTCTGAGGTCATGTTGATCTGAAAAAAGAAGCTCTTATGCTACAAATGAAGATATTTCCTGTTACACAGTCTTCTTCTGAGTATTTTAGTACTAATAGAATCAAGATATATGCTAAAACAAAAAAATTCTGCCAAAAAAGCAAATGTTTCTCTCATTTGCTGCATATTAGGGTATTTTCCCACTATAAAATGGGCCATACGGCAGCCATTTTGTAACCGATTTTCATGTTCTATACATCAAACTGTAGGAAATTCCATTCTCTACTGATTACTAAGTACATTGCTTAACACATTATTGTCAATTCTAAAAATATGGGGCTAAAAGGACCAGAATTTGTAGATTTCACCTTGAAATGACCTTGTACCAGGAGAAGGCTCTATTTTTTCAGCCTGAAACTAATTTGTTGCAATTCCCTGCTTAATTCTACCCTTATTTCATGTTTTACTTATAAGAAATAACCAACTTTATGTTTTTGGAAATTTTCTAAAGGTCATTTTAGGTTTTTTTTTGGTTTCTGAGGTCATTTAGAACTGAAAAAAGAAACTCTTATGCTACAAATGAAGATATTTCCTGTTACACAGTCTTCTTCTGAGTATTTTAGCACTAATAGAATCAAGATATATGCTAAAACAAAAAAAATCTGCCAAAAAAGCAAATGTTTCTCTCATTTGCTCCATATTAGGGTATTTTCCCACTATAAAATGGGCCATACGGCAGCCATTTTGTAACCGATTTTCATGTTCTATACATCAAATTGTAGGGAATTCCATTCTCTACTGATTACTAAGTACATTGCTAACAAATTATTGTCAATTTTAAAAATATGGGGCTATAAGGACCAGAATTTGTAGATTTCACCTTGAAATGACCTTGTAAAAGGAGAAGGCTCTATTTTTTCAGCCTGAAACTAATTTGTTGCAATTCCCTGCTTAATTCTACCCTTATTTCATGTTTTACTTATAAGAAATAACCAACTTTATGTTTTTGGAAATTTTCTAAAGGTCATTTTAGGAGTTTTTTTGGTTTCTGAGGTCATGTAGAACTGAAAAAAGAAACTCTTATGCTACAAATGAAGATATTTCCTGTTACACAGTCTTCTTCTGAGTATTTTAGTACTAATCGAATCAAGATATATGCTAAAACCCCACTATAAAATGGGCCATACGGCAGCCATTTTGTAACCGATTTTCATGTTCTATACATCAAATTGTAGGGAATTCCATTCTCTACTGATTACTAAGTACATTGCTAACAAATTTTTGTCAATTTTAAAAATATGGGGCTATAAGGACCAGAATTTGTAGATTTCACCTTGAAATGACCTTGTACCAGGAGAAGGCTCTATTTTTTCAGCCTGAAACTAATTTGTTGCAATTCCCTGCTTAATTCTACCCTTATTTCATGTTTTACTTATAAGAAATAACCAACTTTATGTTTTTGGAAATTTTCTAAAGGTCATTTTAGGAGTTTTTTTGGTTTCTGAGGTCATGTAGAACTGAAAAAAGAAACTCTTATGCTACAAATGAAGATATTTCCTGTTACACAGTCTTCTTCTGAGTATTTTAGTACTAATAGAATCAAGATATATGCTAAAACAAAAAAAATTCTGCCAAAAATGCAAATGTTTCTCTCATTTGCTGCATATTAGGGTATTTTCCCACTATAAAATGGGCCATACGGCAGCCATTTTGTAACCGATTTTCATGTTCTATACATCAAATTGTAGGGAATCCCATTCTCTACTGATTACTAAGTACATTGCTAACAAATTATTGTCAATTTTAAAAATATGGGGCTATAAAGGACCAGAATTTGTAGATTTCACCTTGAAATGACCTTGTACCAGGAGAAGGCTCTATTATTTTAGCCTGAAACTAATTTGTTGCAATTCCCTGCTTAATTCTACCCTTATTTCATGTTTTACTTATAAGAAATAACCAACTTTATGTTTTTGGTAATTTTCTAAAGGTCATTTTAGGAGTTTTTTTTGGTTTCTGAGGTCATGTAGAACTGAAAAAATAAGCTCTTATGCGACAAATGAAGATATTTCCTGTTACACAGTCTTCTTCTGAGTATTTTAGCACTAATAGAATCAAGATATCTGCCAAAACAAAAAATTCTGCCAAAAAAGCAAATGTTTCTCTCATTTGCTGCATATTAGGGTATTTTCCCACTATAAAATGGGCCATACGGCAGCCATTTTGTAACCAATTTTCATGTTCTATACATCAAATTGTAGGGAATTCCATTCTCTACTGATTACTAAGTACATTGCTAACAAATTTTTGTCAATTCTAAAAATATGGGGCTATAAGGACCAGAATTTGTAGATTTCACCTTGAAATGACCTTGTACCAGGAGAAGGCTCTATTTTTTCAGCCTGAAACTAATTTGTTGCAATTCCCTGCTTAATTCTACCCTTATTTCATGTTTTACTTATAAGAAATAACCAACTTTATGTTTTTGGAAATTTTCTAAAGGTCATTTTAGGAGTTTTTTTGGTTTCTGAGGTCATGTAGAACTGAAAAAAGAAACTCTTATGCTACAAATGAAGATATTTCCTGTTACACAGTCTTCTTCTGAGTATTTTAGCACTAATAGAATCAAGATATATGCTAAAACAAAAAAATTCTGCCAAAAAAGCAAATGTTTCTCTCATTTGCTCCATATTAGGGTATTTTCCCACTATAAAATGGGCCATACGGCAGCCATTTTGTAACCGATTTTCATGTTCTATACATCAAATTGTAGGGAATTCTATTCCCTAATAATTTTAAGTACATTGCTTAACAAATTATTGTCAATTTGAAAGATATGGGGCTAAAAGAACCAGAATTTGTAGATTTCACCTTGAAATGACCTTCTACCATGAGAAGGCTCTATGTTTTCAGCCTGAAACTAATTTGTTGCAATTCCCTGCTTAATTTTACCCTTATTTCATGTTTTACTTATAAGAAATTACCAACTTTATTTTTTTGGAAATTTTCTAAAGGTCATTTTAGGAGTTTTTTGGGTTTCCGAGGTCATGTTGAACTGAAAAAAGAAGCTCTTATGCTACAAATGAAGATATTTCCTGTTACACAGTCTTCTTCTGAGTATTTTAGTACAAATAGAATCAAGATATCTGCTAAAACAAAAACATTCTGCCAAAAAAGCAAATGTTTCTCTCATTTGCTGCATATTAGGGTATTTTCCCACTATAAAATGGGCCATATGGCAGCCATTTTGTAACCGATTTTCATGTTCTATACATCAAATTGTAGGGAATTCCATTCTCTACTGATTACTAAGTACATTGCTAACAAATTATTGTCAATTTTAAAAATATGGGGCTATAAGGACCAGAATTTGTAGATTTCACCTTGAAATGACCTTGTACCAGGAGAAGGCTCTATTTTTTCAGCCTGAAACTAATTTGTTGCAATTCCTTGCTTAATTCTACCCTTATTTCATGTTTTACTTATAAGAAATAACCAACTTTATGTTTTTGGAAATTTTCTAAAGGTCATTTTAGGAGTTTTTTTGGTTTCTGAGGTCATGTAGAACTGAAAAAAGAAACTCTTATGCTACAAATGAAGATATTTCCTGTTACACAGTCTTCTTCTGAGTATTTTAGCACTAATAGAATCAAGATATATGCTAAAACAAAAAAATTCTGCCAAAAAAGCAAATGTTTCTCTCATTTGCTCCATATTAGGGTATTTTCCCACTATAAAATGGGCCATACGGCAGCCATTTTGTAACCGATTTTCATGTTCTATACATCAAATTGTAGGGAATTCTATTCCCTAATAATTTTAAGTACATTGCTTAACAAATTATTGTCAATTTGAAAGATATGGTGCTAAAAGAACCAGAATTTGTAGATTTCACCTTGAAATGACCTTCTACCATGAGAAGGCTCTATGTTTTCAGCCTGAAACTAATTTGTTGCAATTCCCTGCTTAATTTTACCCTTATTTCATGTTTTACTTATAAGAAATTACCAACTTTATTTTTTTGGAAATTTTCTAAAGGTCATTTTAGGAGTTTTTTGGGTTTCTGAGGTCATGTTGAACTGAAAAAAGAAGCTCTTATGCTACAAATGAAGATATTTCCTGTTACACAGTCTTCTTCTGAGTATTTTAGTACTAATAGAATCAAGATATCTGCTAAAACAAAAAAATTCTGCCAAAAAAGCAAATGTTTCTCTCATTTGCTGCATATTAGGGTATTTTCCCACTATAAAATGGGCCATACGGCAGCCATTTTGTAACCGATTTTCATGTTCTATACATCAAACTGTAGGAAATTCCATTCTCTACTGATTACTAAGTACATTGCTTAACACATTATTGTCAATTTTAAAAATATGGGGCTAAAAGGACCAGAATTTGTAGATTTCACCTTGAAATGACCTTGTACCAGGAGAAGGCTCTATTTTCTCAGCCTGAAACTAATTTGTTGCAATTCCCTGCTTAATTCTACCCTTATTTCATGTTTTACTTATAAGAAATAACCAACTTTATGTTTTTGGAAATTTTCTAAAGGTCATTTTAGGAGTTTTTTTGGTTTCTGAGGTCATGTAGACTTGAAAAAAGAAGCTCTTATGCTACAAATGAAGATATTTCCTGTTACACAGTCTTCTTCTGAGTATTTTAGCACTAATAGAATTTCATTTTTTATTAAGTCATTCTCTCACCTAAGTCACTCATCTCAAAATGTCCCCACAATATGAAACTCTCAGAGCCCATAAATACAAACTCTCAGATTACCATAAAAATATGGGACATATAAGGTCCCCACAATATTAACTCTCAGACCCCATAAATACAAACTCTCAGATTACCATAAAAATATGGGACGTATAAGGTCCCCACAATATTAACTCTCAGACCCCATAATCAAAACTCTCATTTTTGGGGTACCATAAAAATTACTCTCATCTCAATTTCATTCTTTATTAAGTCATTCTCTCACCTAAGTCACTCATCTCAAAATGTCCCCACAATATGAAACTCTCAGAGCCCATAAATACAAATTCTCAGATTACCATAAAAATATGGGACATATAAGGTCCCTACAATATTAACTCTCAGACCCCATAAATACAAACTCTCAGATTACCATAAAAATATGGGACGTATAAGGTCCCCACAATATTAACTCTCAGACCCCATAATCAAAACTCTCATTTTTGGGGTACCATAAAAATTACTCTCATCTCAATTTCATTCTTTATTAAGTCATTCTCTCACCTAAGTCACTCATCTCAAAATGTCCCCACAATATGAAACTCTCAGAGCCCATAAATACAAACTCTCAGATTACCATAAAAATAAGGGACATATAAGGTCCCCACAATATTAACTCTCAGACCCCATAAATACAAACTCTCAGATTACCATAAAAATATGGGACGTATAAGGTCCCCACAATATTAACTCTCAGACCCCATAATCAAAACTCTCATTTTTGGGGTACCATAAAAATTACTCTCATCTCAATTTTATATTCGAAATATCTCGAAAAATAAGGAGAGAGTTTGAACTTTCAGACTATATATAAGCTGTCCTTGGTGGACTCTATATGAAATGAAAAAGAAAGAGAAGTAATCATATCTGTAAAGGGTGGACCCCATATGCATGTAGCTGGACACCTGTCCCATAAACCACCGAAGAGCATCTAGAGAGAGAGAGAGAGAGAGAGAGAGAGAGAGAGAGAGAGAGAGAGAGAGACTGTGTTTTGAGAGTATTGGGTATTCGTTGCAGGAGCTGCAGGCTGCATGAGGTAATGTTTTTTGCAAATATGCTTTTTGAACAGTAAAATGGCAGTCATCTATCACATTGAGACTCCAATAAAGTCCTCCCCCCTCTATTCCCTCCTTGATGCATAATTGCACTGTCATCCTCATCCAAGCTGGAGAACTGCTTTTCCTTTGTTCTATTTGTGCCAGTTTTTGATGGGCGTGCTGAATCAAATGCCTTCACAATATCAGGCGTGGAGGTGACAGGATGATATGCTCAGAATCTCCTGTTTTGTTGCCTAGCTGATTGGTTCTCGACAACCTGATATAGATCCCATCTAACAGAAAAGACCTTATCTGCAGAATCAATGAATATCTGTATATTATAAAAAAAATCATCTTACAAAAAGTCTTATCTGAATCAATGAATATCAATACTTGATGAAAGGAAATAGGCTTCAATGTTCAACATGGCAAACATTCCACAAATCCAAAAGGTCATCTGTTTAACCCTTTTATATTTAGAATGGTAAGCTATGTAATAAAAGTAATGATAAAAGCAATGATAAAACAATATCATCTAAAATTATTTATCAGAAAATGGAATACTGTGACATTCCACAGATTTACCATACATGCTTTTATGGCGGTCTCTCCTAAAATAACATATATCCAAAAATGATTGCCCATTTAGTACACATCACTTCTAAAGCCTAGTTTAGGCTCTATTGGTGGGTTATCTGTATATCAACACTTGGGGATACATCTTTTCCTGAAGGGGTGATAATCTGACATCTTCATCTGCTGGTAACATATCACATTAACATATCACTGCATACATATAAACATGAAATACATTTCAATTCTTGAGGGAACACGCCAGTGGCTGTGAAAGGTGATCTTAGGATTTAGCCAGAGTCGATCTTCATATCACTTGGCAAAAAGAAAATAACAAAAACCTGTAAATCTATACATGTCAGCAAAAAAAAGCAGTCCTCCCTTGAAAAGTGGCTATAGCTCAATGCACTCACTGACCTGACTGATTTGTAACATATCAAAAACTACCTATTTATCCTCGGAGCCCAAAAGGCCGAACCAATTTGGTGATCTCTCTCTGATGAGTCAGGATCTTTTGGAGATTGGTTGGAGAGGGTTAGTGGGTATACCTAAACTAACAACATTAGTCATTCCAAACTGCAGTGACGCACTGTTCCAGGAAGGTGTGACTATTTTCATGTTTTTTTCTCTTGAAGGAAGGAAGGAATTGGTTTCAACATTTTAGGTCATATTGCGACGAGATAGAAATCTGGAGCCAGGCCAACCTGATTATGGGGATCCAGTGGACTTTCTGATGAAAGCAGGTTTTACACATAAAGGAAAATATACCACTGGACAGGTAATAATTTAGGACACATTACTAGTCCAAATGAAATTATAGAAGTCTCTTTAAATGTAGATGCATATCTATAAAGGTCTCATGTCAATGGTATTTACAGTTTGCAAGGGGAAATGGTAAACATGATAAAAAAAATGCAATTATATGTAGCCAATCAAGAAGGAAGGCTCACTAGCTCAATATTTGTGTTGGGCAAGTAAAGATCAGATGGCCAAGTAAAACATGTTCTACAGGGAAAATATCTAGATTAATGTTGAGTCCTGAATATGAATATTTTTGTTTGTTTGTTTGGATTTACCTTGCATTTAATAGCTAAGGTCATATCACAATGATATTATAAGAACCCCAGCCGGGGAGAAATTCCCTTCTCTTTACAAATAATTCCAAGGAGTATTTCAACTGCATAGCATCATTTAGACAGATCATCACAATGCCACACAAGTTTGTTAAAGCACCTAGGCCAGCTCATTAACCCAAGATCCAGAGGGACTAAAATGGTTACCTACAATTAACCCTTTCCTGCCAGGAGATCTCCTTGAAGTACTGTGTTGTCCAGACACCTTTCAAAAGAACTTTGGAATTCACCATGAGTTTTGGGTTGGTCAACATTTCTCCTTCAAATATCATCTCAAAGGTTTTGGTAGAGAGATATCACCAAAATAGTCAAGCGGTTTTGGCCACTACAGGCATGAATGGGTTAAACACTTCGTACTAGACCTTGGCAGATATCTTTCAAGCATAAACAGGTTTAAATTTGGAACTTTTGTACACCATATTCAGGCTTAAGCGTGACTAGACCATTGTAAGTTATAGTGGAAACTTATGTATACCCAGTGAAAGACAACCGTATATTATCCCAAGTCACTTGCAACTTTCTCACATGCCCTAAAGGAGTATTCAAACAAGTAGAGGAATGAGAGACAGCGAGCAGTCTCAGTGGCAACGCCATAGACTACTCAGCTAGTAGGAAATAAATAAAAACCACAGACATGCGATTATGTTTAGCGTAATCATATCATGAAGTATTTTGTGTGTTCCCCACCCCAGGCTCACTGACTAATCTAGTTTGCCAGCGTATGTTGAGCGCCACCTGAATATCAAATCACTTGGGCCTTAACCCTATATATGCTGCTGGTGGCTAATTTGGCCAATACAAAATGATGTAATCAAACCTGAAAAATTACAGAAACCCTGGAAAATGGGTACTCATCTGAGAGTACTCAGTAAGAGCTATCCAAGGAA
>OZ012686.1:39011220-39048720 GCA_963942565.1 Maea johnstoni | reverse complement strand
GCTGGGACAGTCAAAGATGATAAGGTGTTACATGTTAGAAGCTTCTGCCTGTGTAGCTCATGACCCTTCAGGGGCCACTTAAGCACTTTATGATATGTTAAACATATATTTTATGAGATATTCATATATTTGTTTTTTGAGAGCAGCAATATTGTAGACAAAAGATGTGTATGAGGAAATTTTTATACACCAGCTGATTATAGGGATGTTTTAAAGCCAATATCTCTTGAATATTAGAAATCAGGAGCGTCCAAGTGTGTATATCTTGAAATACAGTCAATTAGTCTCAGAGTGCCTAATTTGGCTGACAAGCCACAAATATTTTAAATACTGTTACTGTATGGCACTATCATGTAAGGTTTCAAATCCATAGTAAGGGCATGCAGAATCAATAGATATATAAGAGAATTTGATGGAGTTAACATGTTCAATAAAATATACATAAAAAATCCTAATACTGGTTGCATTTGCAAGGTTTAGCCAGCCATGCTGTCTCGAGAATTTTGCAGAGTTTAACAATGGTTGGGATCAGTATAGACTGTGTAGAAAGCCAAGAATGAATTCTTTTCAAAATTTAACCCTAATATGCTGCTGGTGGCTAGTTTGTTAATATAAGATGATGCAAAAAACCTGTAAAATTATTGAAACCCTGGATCATGGGTACCCATCTGAGAGTACTTAGCGAGAGAGAGCTATCCAATAAATACCAACATGACAGGGTTTAAATGGTTTTCAAAAATCTTCGCTTGCTTTGAAATCTGGTGTGCCCCCCTCCCCCCTTCCCTCTGCCCCCCCCCCCCCCCACCCCCCACCACTGAATAGAGTGATGGTTGGGGTCAGCAGAGACAAGCCAGTATAGACAGCTAAGAGTGATCAGGTGCTACATGTCGGAGGTTACTGCGTGTTGCCAATGCCCAGAGGGGCCACTCCAGCATTTCATGATATGCCACCGCCAATAAGTTAGCCGCTCTTGCTGCCAGCCACAGCATGTGCAGAACCAGCCCAGCCATAGCAGGTCAAGCAATGAGGCATCAACAGAACTAAAGTCCAGGGGGCGCCACTCCAGCACTTCATGATATGCCACCACCAATAAGTTAGCCGCTCTTGCTGCCAGCCACAGCATGTGCAGAACTAGCCCAACTGTAGCAGGTTAAGCAATGAGGCATCAACAAAACTAAACGTCATGAATATCTGAGCATGTGGCAAAATTTCTTTACCAATTTAATCCTGTGGAGGTCAATCTACCCTGACAGTTTTCGTACTATCTCTGTCACCAGAGAATTTTCCACTAAATATCTGAAAGAGAACCAAACTCACAACACTCCTTCAAATATCTTTGTGAGTTTGTGATTGATTCCAAAGTAATTTTTGAAAATATCTAAGGCACAGCCAACACCTTCTAATGAGAAACAGGGTACGACGCCTAGGCTTGCCCTATTGCCCGGGGCAAGTTCAACAGTAAAAAACAGAGTTTCGGGCAAGTTCATGGCCTAATCTAAAAGCCCGAACAGGCAAGTCAATATTCCCACTTTAATAGTACCCCATACAAAAGTTAGACCGAGATTATCGTTGTTATTTCTGCAAAACACTGCCCTTTACAGTGAGATTGCCATTCTAAATTGTATGCCTCTATAGAGTTTATTCTCATAAAAATGCTGAAGAGGCATACAAAATAGGATGTCACTGTGTTAATAATGAACAAAGTGCAAAATAACATTTTGGGGGGGCAAGTTGAATTGCTTTTTGGGCAAGTAAATCTTGGGGTCGCTCTGCCCGAATGGGCAAGTGCCTTCAAAAGTTAACGTCGGTCCCTGAGAAATCAGGCACAGATGGGTTATAATTAGTAATATATATACAGACAACCTGACCCCTCATTGGAATTGTAGTGTAACAATTGGGTCTCAGGAACAAACCATGCAAACTTTAATACTGATTGATGCTAACTAAGAGTACCAGATGGAGCTCTTAAATAAAGAATGATGTCAATTCTATCCCACAAGTCATCCCAATGGTATGCCTTGGCTACAAAGAGAAATTTAACAAAGCCTGCCCGTGAGATAGAATAGCCTATTTTCCCCCTCTTAACCGAGAAACTTAAATATTAATGATCACAATTATCCTGATAAATCACAAACAAGTGAGTGATCTCAGATGATTGGTTCCTCAGTGAATATTAGAACAGAGCTGTCAATAGCTGTCTGTGTGAGATATGGTTTATTCATTATGCAGCATCTGTTTTCCACAGTGGAATATGCCAAGGCCAGTAGAAAAACTACAGTAGGGAATGGTCCAATTTTGTTAGGACAAGTAAGACTGCAGACAATGTTCAGAACACCAGTGCTGCCACGTTGTACCGAAGTACCTGCCCTGTGGCTAATTTGGCCAGCACAAAATGATGCAAAAAACCTAAGAAAATGACTGATACCCCGGCACACTGGTGCTCATCAGAGAGTACTCAGCGAGACCTATCCAATGAGTACAACATGACAGGGTTTAGATGGTTTTAAAAAATCGTTGGTTCTAGTGCTTTGGACAAAAGTAGCCTCAGCATTGGAAGGGTTAATAAGGGTAGCTAAAGCCTACAAAGAACATATCAAAATTTCACCATTATGTATTGAGTAAAACCAGTTGCTCATGTTACAAGTCACAAAACATTCACCCATTCAAGATCACATGGTCAGAAAAAAATGAAAGAGCATCTCCCCCGTAGGGATGGATACTGCTAAGAACAAAACAGTATGGTACTGGTATCGGTACCAATGAGCGGTATGGTACGGTCTTTTGATGGTTAATTTTTATTTTTCAGTTGATTCTTTTGCTTTGACTGGCATGACCTGGTCATGAAAAAGAACCCTATATCATCTATAGAGTATTCGTACAGGCCAAAAAGTCATGACAGGAAATGGTCACATAGAACTTTTGAAAGTCACTAAATATAACTTTCAACCTCCAAGAGCATGCTAAAACTCCTATATTAAGCTGCAAGCCGGTGTATTATATACTTGCTTACCTAAATATCTCACTTTTATGCAGTCATTTCCATTAAAACTGCTTTCAGTCTCAATTTTCTTCTACGAGGGGAAATCTGTGAGACTGTCTCTTTTTATGTAACACCCCCTCTGATAGCTTAATTGATTTGACCCAGATAGATAAACAACCGCCAAGAGCATTGAGGGGAGGCTACTAAGCAGGAAGCACAGCCACAGCACAGCCACTTATCGTATCCACGACTCCACATCTTGGGTGCTCGCTACGGAAAATAATGTTCAGAAAATAATGTAAGTGGTGAGAAAACATGAAAAAAAGTGAATCACCCCCTTTTGTTTCAAGCAAAACTGCTGCACATTGGGAGTTACAAAACTTTTACCCTATAATTATCACGTTGATTTAGTGGTGAGAAAACATGAAAGGAAGTGCATGTTATCCCTTTTGATTCTAGCAAACTATGGCACATTGGGAGTAAGAAAATATTCACCCTTTCTCTAGAAAGGGGTTAACTCTATAGCAAAACAACAACTTAAGCTGTTTACCAGTACACCTCAATCACACAAGTATTGCTGCTTTAACTCAGTTTTTACAAAAACACGAACTCACTCTGAATTGATTTTATTTTATTTATTTATGGGTAGGAGTGCTACGCACTTGATAAATACTTATGAATGAGAAACCATCTGCAAATTTGTTATCCATACTTGTCAATGCAATATCACAACATGACCATATTTATCCGTCACTATATCATATTCAAATTTGCTAAAAATGACATATGCTTAAAATATTTTGCAGTACCATGGATCTCCAATAGATGGCATCATATGATCTGCCCTAGCTGTCTCTACTCTGTCAATTACACCCTCTGACATTAAGCTATTGCATCTCCATCCAGTGAAAAGCGAAAACAATATTGATCACCTTGAACAGGCCGGGGCATGTGAGAGAGTTGCCAGTGACTCGGGTGGTTTTTGCTGGGTACTCTAGTTTCCTCCACCACTTACAAATGGCTAGTCACAATTTAACCACAATATGGCAGAAATTGTGATGAAAAATCAAAATTCCAGATTGATCAACTTGATATCCGGTCAGCCTTGTCAGAATTCATGCGGTAGAAAGCATCCATGTATTCATAAAGCCTAGATTCTAGACTAAGTACACTGGCACATGACCTTTTCCTGGACTTTCAGTAGAGTTGTACAGTAGAAAACAAACAAGTATTCATAAAGACTAGATTCTAGGCTAAGTACACTGGCACATGACCTTTTTCTGGACTTTCTGCATGCAACATCACTCATCCCATGAGTGCAGAAAGAGGGCAATCAATACTAGTTTATAGAAATCCCTGACTAGCAAACATGTCAAACATGAAAAGAACTGAGCAGCACTGGATTGATGGAGAGAGATTTCTTTGATTCTCTCCGCATCCCAGTTTTCAGTATGGAAAGGGTCGATGGGGGCATATATTCATAGCAAGAATGCGTTCATAACACTCTCACTTGAAGAGTGCAACTGACATGATTTTGCACCAGTGTGTCCAGCATTGAATATGATCATGGTCACTACAAAGTATATAATTCAGATACTAGATGTGTGAATGCAGACAATTACAAAAGTAATATTAGGGTATTTGGACAATTTACTATTATTTTCATATACCTTTTAAGAGCAGTATCATTTCACATTGGCATATCAGATATTTAAGTGTACCATTTCACATAGGTCATAAATTCTAAGGGAACCATCTAGCATGATATTTATCCATTTTGAGTGTTATCATTTCAAATTGGCATATCAGATATTGAAGTGCACCAATTCACATAGGTCATATTCAATATCTAAGTGCATCATTTCAGCATTGGTGATATCAGATATTCAGGTGCACAATTACACAAAAATGACATGTTATCTTATAATCATGCACACCATCTTACACCATCTTCTACTAAGAGGGTGCATTGTTTCTATTCGAATGTAGCACAGTTCACCGATAGATTCCTCAGCATTGTAGGAAATCTTATTAACAGGTAAACTAGGGAGAAATATGAATGCCCAGCATTCCACTCCAGGCGAGCTTATGCCAGTGCCAAAGTGATAAATGAATGGAATTCAATGTAATAAGATGACAATACTAGGACAATAAATGAAGTATGAAGTTCAAAATAGCTGCACCCATGGCGAACTGATAGATCAGCTCAAAACCTGAACAAGTGAGTGAAAGAAAATGACATCAATTTTTGACCTTTTCATGCATGTAAGGCCTTAACCCATTACTGGTTAAGAGTTCCTACAGAAGTTGTCATTTGGATCTCAGATACTTTTAACAATAACTTTTGAATTGAGAGTGATTTTGCAACATATTTGAAAGAGAGTTCTTGGTAAGTTTTTGATTAACATTGTGCCATCAAATATTTTTCTAACTATGCTTTTACCAGCAAGATTTCATCAAAATTGTCAGACTGATTTGGCCGCTGTGAGTATTAATGGGGTAAAGGCCTCTACTCCCTTCAATCCTGGTGACCCTCCCTCTGGTCTTTCTAAGCAAGATTATAATTGGCAATACAACTCTCAAGTTATTGGAATAGAAAGAGAGATAATGAAATATGCAAGATTTACAAGAGAAGTAAAGAATGCAATGGTAAATGCATGGAAAATGCTGGATGAATAATCCAGGTACATCCTTTGGCAGTCTTAATAAAAAAAAAATACTATGTATTACTGTAGAATGGCTAATTTTTTGTGTTTGGGTGTTTCCGTTTCTAATACTTCCGAAGAGAGGACATATGTTTTTTTTTTCATTTCTAATTTTCACGTTTTATGTAGATTTCTAATTTTAGTATACCAAAGAGTATAGTCTATTAATCTAAGGTCAGGATTTCTCTGTGTTTATCAAGTCGGGACTGTATTGTTTTTTCCTGTGTTGTTTATTCCCGTTTGAAAGCATTCTGTAAAAAATGTGAAAAAAAAACTCACGGAAAAATTAGCCATTCTACAGTATTTGAACTCTATGTTCTGAAACAGCAACTTCCTGCACTAAATTACACAGAGTAACTTAAAGCCGCTCATCTTTCTCAGTGCATTGACCTTTAACCCCAGTGCTAATCCATTTCAGGAGAGTAGATGGCTTACCCCTGTTTTTACGGGTACCAATCAACCAGTAAAAGTAAGCCACAAGATAAAAGACCTATCTGTTAGTGGCTGGGGTAATTTAGCATAGTTGATTGCCTCGTGAAGAGGGGATGATTCGGGAAGCCATAAAAATCTTGAGCATCCTTTGTCGCGGCAATAGCTGAGGGTTCCATCCATCCCGGCAGGCAGGCAGGCAGGCAGCCCTAACCCTGGCCGCCGTCGGATGAGTGTTTTACTATTGGTTGTGACAAATTGCTTCTTGCAAGCACTGACGTCCAACAGCCATTAGTGATGGATGCAACATCTTGTAATGAGACATCTGCATACCAGGCTCATGTGTAGCACTTAAAGGGAAGCTCCACTCACATATAGGAGTACAAAAAGGTCACTAGCATACACGCCTGGGAAGTTGTAAAATGAAAGTTAAACTCATAATAGTGTACAAAAAAGGTCATTAGCATACCAGCCTATACATTGCTCAAAATAAACCTCTCAAAAAGGTCATTTGCATACCAGTCAGCCCTATTTGTGGCTTTCGAGGGAAAGCTTAAAACATAATGGGGTACATTTTTAAGAAATGGTTAAAAACACAGAAAATGGGGGGGGGGGGGGGGGGGGGGGGGGTAAACAAACCCTCTTCAAATATTTTTCAAATTCTACTCTACTTAATGAAATATGCCCATATTAAGTTGTCAGATCATGTGTCCATTTCCGATACAAATGGGTTAGGGAAATTTTATATGTAGATGTAAAACAGGCTTGTGAGAGTGGGGGCCTAATAGACACTGATGCCAATTGCAGTGTGAGTGACCTATGTAACATCAATCACGATCTATAATAACAGTTACAGCTCGCCCAAACCACACATTACACTTCAGGACATGGCCGGACGAGCCAAGCCAAGCCTAGGGGAAATGAGCTTCCAATCCTCTTGAATAACAGGTGCAGGCTGTTGCTTAACCATTTCACACCAAGAGCCTGCATTATTTAACACAGATACATAATTTTCAACTTTCCATACATTTTCTGCATGATAAAGAAACCAGCCTGCCTTAAAAGTCACTAGAAATGAATTACCTTGTGAATGGAAATCAAACTCCATGTCTCTCTACTAGTTATCTATCTATCTATATCTATATCTAAATATCTATATATCTATATATATACTTATCTCTCTCTCTCTCTCTCTCTCTCTCTCTCTCTCTCTCTCTCTCTCTCTCTCTCTCTCTCTCTCTCTCTCTATATATATATATATATATATATATATATATATAAATATATATATATATTGTGACGGAATGACCCCAGGGCTAAGAAACAGGTCATGTTCCGTCACTTCTATTATTGTAAGCTGGGTCTCTGCCTTCGCAGAGCCTAGCATTTAGACGTGCTACAAAGTATCTAGTTATTTCGAGTGCTCTGTGACGTAGCGCTCGTGCGGCCTCAACGATTGATGTACCGCGCGTGCGATTGGAAGGAAGGGCGGGAAACTAGGTTAGGTTCGAAATCACGTCAGTCTTGGATTAGAGTTAGAGTAGAGTAGAAGTAGAGTTAACGACAGAGGTGTTTACAGACGGATTAAGGTGCTTGAGAGCTGGATTTAGACTACCCAGAGAGTAACGATTACAAGGTCAAGTAGCCAGAAAGAGACTGAAGCTGTTCACGGATTATTATGTGTATATAGAGAGGATTATGATGACAGCGTAGAGAAGAACTGTAGCTGAGCAGAGTGTGTATTTACATCCAGATTTACCAGATATCGAGACCAGAGATTAGAGGGATCAAAAACTTTTTGTGGACTTGTGATGTCGAGATGGTCATTTACATAGAGTGGACTTATTGTGTTGATGCTGCTGTATAGAGAACGAGTGCGGTGGTATGTATATTGTACTGTGATGATTAAACTGTATTGTTGATTTATACTTGCTCGTCCCGTCTTCTCTTCAACACCACATCCATCCCCAACCTTCGCTAAGCGTTATTGTAAGAGTCAGAAAACCCAACTGAGCTTTATTTCATTTCAAGAGAGAACTAAGAAACCTTTTATTTAAGTAAGGTGATTCTGTTTGTCAGTCGGATCATCCCTTCGGCCAGGGATCCATTCCGCTACATATAGCACACTCTTCTTTGGTGACAGCGGTGGGATAGTGTTTAACACTATCGGCGAAATTCTCGAAACTTTTTGTCGGAACGGACTCACAGTTGGTAGTAATAATCAGTGGGGATGGAAGGTGAAGCGGAACGAAAGCAAATTGTCGAGGTGGTGGAGGAACAGGCGGACGGTGCGTTGCGGCTCGAGGGGGTAGACATCACGCAGCCGTGGCTGGCGGCGCAGTCACTGGCGATGGCGGCGGCCAACAGATCGGGATCGGAGTTTGGGCGAGAACATTCACCAAAAGTGGCATTGAGTCCACCTCAAGACACAGAATTATCGTCCAAACCACGCATAAAGCGAACCTTTCTTACGCCTGAGCGAACCGATTCCTTACGCATTGAGCGAACCTTTCTTACGCCTGAGCGAACCGTTAACACTTTCAGAGAACAGATCTCGGGTGCCCGTTTGGACGATTTTATATCAGCAGATCGTTCATTTGGTGCAACCCGAGCGACAGAGTGGCCGTCCGAGCGACCGGTAGCTGAGAGACACGCGGTTCTTCAGAGAGATAGCAAGGTAGAGGCGGGAGATTCGTCGTCAGATGCAGAGTCGGTGGCGCCAGATCGACCGTGCCGTGACGTCACAGGGGAGCGGGTGACCCCCAGAGCCGAGCAGAGGACAGAAGCTGATTGCGGTACACGAGCACCACCAGGCCATCCCTCGGCGAGTAGAAGAGGAGCGGTCAACGCCTCGTTGGACACCACGGTGCCCATGATGGAAGTGCCGTTAGCCAGTAGCAGCTCCGGGGTGATTGACTTTCCCAGGAAGGGAATTGTGGGGGCGGGGCGGACGACAGCCCCGGCCCGAGGTACAGAGTCACCGCGAGAGAGAGAGCCGATTGGTATGGAACAGGTGATAGCAGACATGGCAGCCCTGATGGGAGGAACGCTGAAGACGATAGCGGAGACGCAGCGGGCCATGGCAGCACGAGTGGAGGGAACGGGCGAGCCCCAACGGCCGAAGACATCAGAGCACTGGCGAAACGCCCGAGTGGACCGCTTTGACGGGGTGAGCGAGTCATGGGTGGATTATCGCATGCACTTCGAGGCGACAGCGAAGCTCAACAAGTGGAGCGACAGCGAGAAAAGCCTGTGCCTTATCGCGGCTATGAAGGGAGGAGCCCAACGGGTGGTGCAGCACCTGTCCGACGCCGAGAGATCCTCGTACCGAAACATCGTCAGGGTTCTTGACCAGCGCTACGCATCGGATGACCAGGCCGAGAAACACGCCATGGAGTTAGCGCAGCGTCGCCAGAAGCCAGAAGAGAGTCTGCAGGAGTTGGGTGACGTGTGTAGACGGCTGTTCACCCTGGCCTACCCCGACGCAGAAGGGAAGTTGAAGGATCGTCTCATGAAGAAGGCGTTCATCGAGATGATTGCGGACGAGAAGATACAGCGTTTGACCGCCAGAGGGGATGCCCAGACCTTGGAGGAAGCCGTGCACCTAGCCATCAAGTACGAGGGCACCGAAAGCGGGCGTGGCGCGAAAGAACTGAAGGGAAAACCCCTGCTGACCACGGTAGCACGACAGGTGGGGACAGTGACACCCACTGCAGATAACACCATCCAAGCGAAATTAGAGGCCTTGGAAGAACTCGTCCTGAAGTTGCAGCCCAGAAGATGGGAGGGTGCTGGAGGACAACAGAGGCCGTTCCTGTGCTATAGCTGCCGACAGCCAGGTCACATGGCGAGAGACTGTCCCAACAAGACCGGTTCGGGAAACGGACCGAGTGCCGCCCCCGGGGCAGGAGGGCCGGCACAGGAGGAGTAGAACAGACGCCCAAGAAAATACACTTCGACGGGGAAGATGAGGGGAGCCCCTACATGATTGGAAAGATAGGAGGAAAAGAGTACGAATGCTTGTTGGATACCGGCGCCACGAAGTCGATTATCTCGCCCGAGGTCTACCTGAACCATCCGAATAGAAACGACCTAGCCCTGAGAGAGTGCAGAGAGAGGCTAGTCTCCATCGACAAATCACCAGTGACAGTTCGGGGAGAAGTGGAACTAGAAGTGGATTTGTGTGGAACGATATTGGTGGGACACTTCATGATCGCCGAGATAGCCGATGACGTCGTGTTAGGTATAGGACTACAGAGAGCGGGCGGAATCATGGTGAACCATCATACTCAACAAGTCGAGTTCGAGGGAGGAAAAACAGTCCCCTACATCAGCCAGAGAATATCAGGGCTGTCGAAGTGTTGCAAGGTGCTGGCGGACAGAACAGTGGTGATACCCCCCCGAAAGGAAATCCTGACCACGGGGTATATCTGCGGCCGCACGAAAGAATTGGAGAAAGTGAGAGGATCAGGATTGGTGGAACCTAGTTCGAAGGGGAAGATGGGACAGAGGGGCGTCATGGTGGGGAAAGCACTGGTGGATGTGGGCAAAGATTATATACCCATCCGACTCCTCAATACCACCAGCGAACCTATCACGATCTACAAGGGCACGCCAGCAGGAGTAGTGACCCCGGTGGCCGGAGAGCCACCTGTCCCCGTGGAGACCAAGAAAGAACCAGAGGAGAAAAGATGTACAGAAAAGATGCCTGACTTCCTGCGGCCATTGTGTAAAGATGGAAGTGAAAACCTGTCGTCGGAAGGGAAGAAGAAACTGGCGGAGCTGCTGACCAAACACCAGAATGCTTTTGCTAGTGGGCCAGACGACCTGGGGCGGACACATTTGGTCCAGCATGAGATCAGGACACCCCCAGACCTGCGACCACTGCGGCAGCCGGCCAGAAGGTTCCCGTTTTGGAAACAGACAGAAGCCAAGGAAATAGTGGACGACCTGCTGAAGAGGGACCTGATAGAGCCGTCGGCGAGCCCGTGGGCGGCACCAGTGGTGATGGTGAAAAAGAAAGACAACACGACCCGTCTGTGCGTAGACTACCGACGTCTGAACAGCCACACCATCCAGGACGCCTACCCCTTACCCAGAATCGATGATTCACTAGATGCCTTGGGAGGAAGCAAGTGGTTTTGTACCCTTGACCTGGCCAGCGGCTACTGACAGGTGGGAATGTCCAAGAGTGCACAAGAGAAGTCCGCGTTTATAACCAGCGGGGGGTTGTATTCCTGGAAGGTCATGCCCTTTGGCTTGAGTACAGCACCCGGTACTTTCGAGCGGCTGATGGAAACAGTGCTGTCGGGACTACAGTGGGAAACCTGCCTCATCTACCTGGATGACGTCATCATCTTCGGGAAAACAGAGCAGCAGACCCTGGACCGCCTGGATGCGATCCTGAGCAGAATAGGACAGGCGGGAATGAAGCTCAAGCCCAGCAAGTGTCGCTTATTCCAGAGGAGAGTACACTACCTGGGGCACGTGGTGACGGAGGAGGGAGTCATGACGGACCCTGAGAAGATCGAGACCGTGAGAGAGTGGCCAGTGCCCACCACGCAGACAGAGGTACGCAGCTTCCTGGGGACTGCATCGTACTACAGGAGGTTTGTACAGAATTTCGGGACAATTGCCCGTCCCCTGCATAGGCTGACGGAGAAGAACAGACCCTTCTTGTGGACCACCGAATGCCAGGTTGCCTTCGAGACACTGCGGAAGAAATTGGTGGAGGCCCCCATCCTGGCCTACCCTAGCAGTGAGGAAGACTTCATCTTAGATACCGACGCCAGTGCCACAGGAATCGGGGCGGTATTGTCGCAGGTGCAAGACGGCGTAGAGAGACCCATAGCATATGCAAGTCGGGGGCTGAGCAAGTCGGAGAGGAACTACAGCGTGACAAAGAGAGAGCTGTTGGCGGTGGTCTTCTACTGCAAGTATTTCCGGCACTACCTGATAGGAAGAAAGTTCAAGCTACGCACAGATCACGCCGCCTTGAGGTGGTTGCAAACCTTCAAAGACGCCACGGGAATGTGGGCCAGGTGGCAGAATACCCTGGCAGAGTTTAACAAGGAAATTGTGCACAGAGCTGGCAGGAGTCACGGTAACGCCGACGGCTTGAGCAGACGGCCAAACGAACAACCAGAGAGGGGGAGAAGCTCCGACAGTGGTGACCCCGAAATCAAGAGTACAGAGAGTGAATCGCCTGAAGAGGTGGAAGAGAACATCACCTGCCTTCGTCCAGAGGAAAACCACAGGGTGGCAGCGGTCACTATACAGCCGCTGTGGACGAATGCTGAGTGGAGAGAATTACAGAAAGAAGACCCCGACATCGCGCCAATCTGGACTAGGCTGGCCAGGGGGGAAGAGAGACCCAGATGGAATGAGATATCCGAACACAGCTTGGCCACCAAGTCCTACTGGGGAGAATGGCAACGCCTGAAGATGAGAGAAGGTGTCATCTACAGAAAGTGGGAGAGCTCCGACGGAGCGAAAGTTCACACTCAAGTGTTGGTTCCAAGGAGCAAGCGGAAAGAATTCCTACAGCAAGCCCACGGTGAGAGGTGGACAGCTCATCTGGGAGTGAAGCGAACAGTGGCACGTCTACATGAGAAGTACTTCTGGTATGACATGCGAGCTGACGTCAGGAGTTGGCTGGCCCAGTGCGGGGTCTGCGTCAGAGCCAAGGGACCGGGAGGCAGGACCAGGAAGAATCCTATGACCATTGTGAGATCGGGGACGCCCTTTGAGAGAATCGCCATAGACATGTATGGACCGCTGCCTGAGACAGCCAGAGGGAACTCGAAGATCCTAGTCATCACTTGTTATTTTACCAAGTGGGTAGAAGCCTATGCCTTGCCGGACGAGACAGCCGAGACGGTAGCCGAGGCCCTGGTGAATGACTTCGTCAGCAGATATGGTACCCCTGTCTCCATTCACAGCGATCAGGGAAGAAACTTCGAGAGTACGCTGTTCCAGGAGGTGTGCAGATTACTGGGAATACGCAAGACAAGAACAACTGCCTATCACCCTGAGGGAAACGGAATGGTGGAGAGGTTCAACCGTACGATGGGAGCCATGATCAGAAGCCTGATAGGAGAAGAACACGACAACTGGGATAAAATCCTACCCCTCACCCTGATGGCTTACAGATCCAGTGTGCATGAGACCACTCAACAGACACCACACATGATGCTGTTTGGAAGAGAGATGACCGTCCCCTTGGCACTCACCATGTCCGAGTTGCCCACCAGCCTGGTGGAGCAGGACGAGCTGGAGCACAGCTGGGACCTCCGAGAGAAATTGGCTAAAGTCCACCGACGGGCCAGAGAAGTCACCGGTCAAGCAATGCGCCGACAGAAACTGCAGCATGATCGGGGGGCAACGGGCCACCGGAGAGACGTGGGAGACTTAGTCTGGCTGATCACCAAGGTTAGAAGACAGGGTAGAGCTGCCAAGTTTGAACACAAGTGCAAGGGACCCTATACCGTGATCGACGTGATGGCCGACGTGACGTACCGAATAGAAGACAAGAAAGGAAAGAGAACAGTGGTCAATGGAGAGAGGCTGATAACCTTTGTCAAGCCCGGGGATTGGTCTAGCACCGATGGAGCTGAGGACGAGCCCAGAGAACACGAGATTTCGACATCGGTAGACTCCGAAAGTGGTGATAACCAACCCGACGTGAGACCAGAGAAAGAAAATTCCCAGAGAACCTCGGGGCGGAGAGAAAGAAGAGCTCCGCAGCGCTATGGGTGTGAATAGAGAGTGAAGAAAACCAGGTGGTCTAAGGCAGAGAGAGATCGTATGGAAGTGTGAAGGATAGAGAAAGACAAGACACTGAAGTTCGAGCTACGAAATACGCGTGTATATGCTGTGCCGGCTGGTAGCAGGGGAAATGGCAAGACTAGCCAGCAACAAGGATAACTCCTACAACCCTGGATCATGCTGACATCAACTCAAAAGCTAATGCACCGTGAGGACTGAAGAATATTCGTCCAGCTGGAGGAGGAGTCATTGTGAAGAGTGAGAAGAACGCCAAGTAATTTACTAAATTCAAAATTGCTAGCACATCCTGGGAACATCTTAGAATTCAAGAATGGTGATTTCGACCACTTGGGGAAGTGACCAGCCACCTGAGTACCGGCAGGAAAAGACGATGGAGAGAAAATGTCCGACAGAAAGTCCTTAAGATGACACCTGGGGAGAAATGGTTGCCATGGAAACGAGAAAGGAAGGCATCCGGAAGAAAAATCCCAGAACAATCAGGAGATTGTAGCGTAAAAGAAGAGGGGGAGTAGGGTGAAGGCATCATCCAGACCACCAAGAACAGTGAAGACAAAAGAAATTTCTGAAGTGTGAAAACTGAAGAGAAGAAGAATCGCTCTGGCGTAGGAAATCGCTGGAGAAGAGAAGAAGAATCGCTCTGGCGTAGGAAATCGCTGGAGAAGAGAAGAAGAATCGCTCTGGCGTAGGAAATCGCTGGAGAAGAGAAGAAGAATCGCTCTGGCGTAGGAAATCGCTGGAGAAGAGAAGAAGATTCGCTCTGGCGTCAAGAAGTTGCTGGAGAAGAGAAGAAGATTCGCTCTGGCGTTAGAAAGTTGCTGGAGAGAAGACCTAGAGACGCTCTGGCGTGAGAAACTGCAGGAGAATGGAGACTGTGGAGAGCGGCGAACTGTGCCTGTTGCTGCGTCGAGTGTTGGCGAGCCGAGTGAGAAGTCCCATCTGGAGACCAAGGGGTTTCCCCGCACGTGAGAGGGAATCCCCGCATGACGTCACGGCAGTGGCTGAGTTTGACCTAGTTGGCGAAGCGAGGAATTTGCCGTGGGCGAAAGTACAGAAATAATCTCCGCGCGGCGAAATAGAAACCAACCGAGCTGATGGCAAGCAGTCAAGCAGTAACTGAATGGAATGCGGGAACGTGGAGGCTGGAGAACGAGGAGACTTGGGATATTTCGGCGGTGATGGTGGAGGATGGCGGCGGCGAAAGAGTCCGAAAAACAACAAGTGTCGCAGAGGTCACCTGAGAACCAATCAGATGTCTCCAAGGGGTGCCACACCCCCGGAACCGCATCACCAGATTGACCCAGTTAGCGGAAAGACGCCATTCTTCATCTCACGCCTGAGCGAACCAAACAGATCACGAATTAATCGCCGCTAATCCCATTGTCAACAAGTCATCCGATACAAAAGAAAGCAACATGAGCATGCAGCCGACACACTCGCTTCGAGAAGAGGGATACTGCGGCATCTGCAAGAGGAATTTTCGGGATATGGGCCGACACAACCTAGACTTGCACGATGGAAGGGGAATACACGCGTGGAGGTGCCTGAGCTACAAGGGAACGGGACATGGCGGACGGTGCACCTACGTAGACTGCAACTTTACCGAGATGAAGATGCACTACATGAAACATCATGCCGAAGAACTCGAGTGCATACAAGTCAAGTGGAAGAAGGGGTATTATGCAGTCGAAGACGGACACATCTTGCCTGGGGCTCCATTCTACCCATCGGAGCACCCGTTTAGCGCCGTCGACGACCCGGATTTCCCTGCCCGACGTCTTGAGATCGACGAGGAGAGATACCAGCAAACAGAGAGGGGAGCGACGCCGTTCGATCCGATGGTGCGGCCTACTTCGGCGAGTGCGATGTATCGCATGGAGGCGAGAAGATGGGAAGGCGAGACTCCACCACCAAGGAAGCGAACGAGGACACCCTCACCACCTCGCACCCGCAGAAACTCCCGAGAAGAAAGCAGGCGAGATACCGACAGGCGCAGCTATGGGGGGGGCGATAACTGGCACCAAGGTAGCGAGCCCGGAGCAGCGGGAGGCTACCCTCGAGACGACCATCCCCGTGGAGTGCAACCGGCTCACGTGCGGTATGAAGCTAATACAGACAGGGCGAGGAGGGCCGAGGCAGAGCGGGACGAGCTGGCACAGCGAATCCAGAGCGTCGAAGCAGAACTTTTACAGTCCATGCAAGATGTGGAGGACCTCTGGAGGGAAAAGTACAGTGCCCTCGAAGAAAGCCACAAGGTATCGCTGAAGACGAAAGCCGAGATGGAGCAGGAAATCGACCTGATGACGCTACACGAGACCGAGTTAGAGCGGCAGTACAGAGAGCTGAGCGACAGGTGTCGAGCCCAGAAAGACTCGCTCCTGCTAGCCCACCAGTCCGAGCAGAGGGCCGTGGCGGGTCGACGAGACGATGGGCGAACCATCCAGCAGCTACGCCGGAAAGTGACCAGCATCCGACAGGAAATGGCAGAGTGGGCTGGCGCAGAGACAGCGAAGGCAACAGAGAACTACAAGAAAAAGAAAGAGATCACCGAAAAGATGCTGGCCGAAACCCTGCTCAGCATGGAAGAAGCTGAAGAAGTCAAGAGTCAGCTTGACGTTCGTTTGAAGGCAGCAGAACAGGATGCTGCGAACTACAGAGAGTGTTGCGAGACGGCGCTAGAAGATCTCCGGTTAGAGAAACACGCCAACAAAGAAGCCACGAAGGTAGCCATGCAGGCTGCCCACTGCCAAGACCAAGAGAGGCTGACTCTACAGAAGCAGGTGACGGAGATCCGACTAGAGGCCAAAGAAGCGCAAGAACTGGTGCAGAGATGCCGATTAGAGATTGACCATATGCAGCACCAGATAGAACGTCGAGATCGGCAGCTGACGGCGGCGGAGAATGAAATCCGACTTGTCCAGGAGCAGTCAGCCGGAAAGCAGGAAGAAATAGACGCCCTGACGACAAGCCTGGAAGACCTAAAACTACAGTGGGACGAACTGAGCGGAGGCCGAACTTCGAGACCGCGAACGATGGTGGGGAGTGAAACGACCATGGCCCGATTCCCACCAGTAGAAGACCGAGAAACAGACCAAGTTGAAGTGAGGCGAACCCTGGCGGTAGCCTACGACATCAGAGCAGTCCAGCGAGGACAGGTTGTCGAGCAGTCTCGTCGTCTCACCTTCGATGCCAACGTGTTGAGCCCCATCGTGAGAACCAGCCCTGATGAACTGATGACATACCTGGAGAAATTCACCAAGGCGCGCATCGATGAAATCCGAATGGACCTCGAGAGGAAGGCCTTTGATCGGGGGGTGTTGGAGGGGATGCGACGACAGCAGATGGCAGACCGGGATGCGGCTGACGGGATCATCCTTATCTCCGATTCGGACCCCTTCTCCGACTCGGAACCCATGCCCGACTCGGATGCTTAAGTGAAGAAACTTGGGGCAAGAAAGAACAGACAACCTCGATCTCACGCATTAAGCGAACCAATTTATCTTACGCCTGAGCGAACCATTATTTATTTATTTATTATTTTTATTGTGATCATCATGAGACGTCTACTTTTATTTCCTGGCGCTGGAGTACCCAGCAGCAGCGGTCGAACCTTCGACCTGCCTGCCATTCCTGATACAACCTATTTCCGTCCATCCTCTGTGGCGCTGGATTACCCAGTCACGAGGATTTGTGTCTCTTCCATGGATAATTACCCGAAGTGCCAACTTACTACGTCCATCGTCTGTGGCGACGGATTAACAAGTCACGACGATTTTTGTGCCTAATTATTGGATTATTATTGACTACTCTACGAACTACCGGACCTGTGTACCATCCATGACGTCCCAGGAAGAAATCGGCGACCAAGGAGAAGTTTTAACGAAGTGACACTTGAGAGATTTTGGACTATGCTGGTGTGTCGGAGTCGTTCACATTTTTAGTGAACTTAAAATAAGCGAACAATTTTGAGACCTTAGCGACACAACAGCTGGTAGCCGTAACGTGAGTAAACCACTGTATTGCATGATTTTGATTGTTTTTATCTGCCATGTTTTATCCATGTTTTTATTGTTCTCAGAGTTAACTCAGAGTGCTATTTTTCTAGTCATAGATTTTATATAAGTCGGGTATTTTAAGAATTAACGTTTAACGTTTAGGTAATAGAGATGCGTTTATTTTCTTTAATTAGTAGTTATGGTAGTTCTTTTTAAGTATTCCGCTCCAGTGCAGAGTTCGTGTTCATGTAGATTTCGAGAGTTAAGAGTATTTCGCTGAGCGATATTGAAAGTAAACAAAGTGAGCGATAATTGGGAGAGTTGGACCGGAAGTCCAGGACTTGTCCACTCTCGGAAATTGTGTACATTAGAAGTTAGTATTCCTATACTGTGTTTAGTGACCTGTGTGTCACTGGGTTAGTCTGTTCATAACAGACGAGTTTAGAACTTGTTCGAGAGAATTATTTGTTTAACGTTCGAGTTACGTTTGGAGTTCCCTTTTTGGAAATTTTTGAAATTTAAGAATCGAGGACGATTCAGAGCAAGTCGGGGGCTGTGTGACGGAATGACCCCAGGGCTAAGAAACAGGTCATGTTCCGTCACTTCTATTATTGTAAGCTGGGTCTCTGCCTTCGCAGAGCCTAGCATTTAGACGTGCTACAAAGTATCTAGTTATTTCGAGTGCTCTGTGACGTAGCGCTCGTGCGGCCTCAACGATTGATGTACCGCGCGTGCGATTGGAAGGAAGGGCGGGAAACTAGGTTAGGTTCGAAATCACGTCAGTCTTGGATTAGAGTTAGAGTAGAGTAGAAGTAGAGTTAACGACAGAGGTGTTTACAGACGGATTAAGGTGCTTGAGAGCTGGATTTAGACTACCCAGAGAGTAACGATTACAAGGTCAAGTAGCCAGAAAGAGACTGAAGCTGTTCACGGATTATTATGTGTATATAGAGAGGATTATGATGACAGCGTAGAGAAGAACTGTAGCTGAGCAGAGTGTGTATTTACATCCGGATTTACCAGATATCGAGACCAGAGATTAGAGGGATCAAAAACTTTTTGTGGACTTGTGATGTCGAGATGGTCATTTACATAGAGTGGACTTATTGTGTTGATGCTGCTGTATAGAGAACGAGTGCGGTGGTATGTATATTGTACTGTGATGATTAAACTGTATTGTTGATTTATACTTGCTCGTCCCGTCTTCTCTTCAACACCACATCCATCCCCAACCTTCGCTAAGCGTTATTGTAAGAGTCAGAAAACCCAACTGAGCTTTATTTCATTTCAAGAGAGAACTAAGAAACCTTTTATTTAAGTAAGGTGATTCTGTTTGTCAGTCGGATCATCCCTTCGGCCAGGGATCCATTCCGCTACAATATATATATATATATATATATATATATATATATATATATATATATATATATATATATATATATTATATATACATTTATATACATATATATATACATTTATATACATATATATATATATATATATATATATATATATATATATATATATATATATATATATATATATATATATATATGTATATATATATATTGTCAAAACATTCAGTTAATCTTGGAACATAAGAGACATTATTCATCATCACATTCTCTGCCATTCTAGGAGAGATCCTAACTAGCTAGAGGCTGATTCGATGACATACCTTTGGAACCCAAAGTCACTGGCAACTTTCTAACATACCAAACACAATCAATACAGGAGACTTGCATATGTCACAAATACCTTTCTATTCAAATAGATTTAGATAGATCAAACTGATCTCAGAGTCCAATATAAATGCTAATGAAAAGATCCATCAATTTGCAATATTGAGCAATAAGTCGATGCAACATGAATACCAGTGATTAATTGGCCATTTTATTGACAGGTTGCGTAGTTAAACAGGCCTCAAGCAAGCCAGAGTGTTCTCAATATCAGATAGCTGCAGTAATAGCATTAATCCTCTCTGACAAACACCTGTGGAATACAACATGCTAACATAAATATTATGATCAACACATCCCATGTACATACTGTTCTGTAAGGTGAAATGTAGGCTTACCTCATGTTGGTAAATGGTGGAATGGCATGACCACATGGTAGTGTCCAGTAAGGGGGTGAGACTATACGATGATCCCCTGGCTCACCCGCTGCCGCCGCTCATTCCTTGCACATTCAGCAGCGTAGTAGTAGCAGTGCGGCAATAAGACACCACTGCCACCAGGACATGGCAGGCCCATAATGTATTGATTCCAGAGATATCACTCTTTCCTGCCTCACACACACACTAACACACTCTCCACCGACGGACACACCGCAGCACCGCCGCCACCGCCACCGTCAGAATCCTAATGTTGCCGCTGGCCCTGCTGCCTCCTGACCCTAATTACTGCACCCTCTACCTACATTCACTGGATTGCAGCACACTTCTTTAAGGAATGCGCTACCACTGAAAACTACCACGAAATCCGCGATGAAATCGACATCCTGACTGAGCTAGAGGCTGCACAAGCTACTCTAACAATGTAATTTGACCAGCGATGTGGCCACCTGGTTATCATCTCACACAGCTTCCTGTGGCACACTCCTACTGCTGTCACCTTCACTGGGAAATCAACTATGATGGTCTCTATTAAACAATGTGGTCAGTTCCGGCATCAAAGGCACCACTGTTGCTGTCGCCACCTGGTAGGCCTCCTTCACAACTTCCTGTGGCACAATTCTCCTGCCGATACCGCTAGGAAATCACAACAACGATGCCCCTCAGGAAAAATAGATGGCGAAATCGACATCCCAACTATGTGCTGTACTCTAACAATGCAATCTGAGCAAAGGCGTCACCGTTGCTGTTGTGGTCACCGTCTGTGCGTCCCCTTTCACAGCTTTGTTCAAAGCTGTCACCTCCTGCAGGTTAGCCCAATCTCTGTACAGTTATCCCGCTGCTGCAATGATCCCCCTGCAAGCTATAAGGTAGCCTCTCCTCCTGCAGCAATCCTGCTACTACTACCTACACCTCCTGCAAGTCCTACTACTACACTGTGATAGAGCAGCACCCGAGTGTTGTAGCATGCTATAACGTACTCCACCATGCCACGAGCTGACAACATATTCTACTTCCCTCTCTGTTGCATCTTGTCAGCCTGGGTCCTTTCCCTTCAGCTACTCAAGACAGTATGCAGAGTACAGGGCCACAATGCATTTTAATGCAAATCAAATATGAATAATTTCTTCGATAGCAAATTGCTCTAGCATGGATTCCATGTAATATAATTCTCCAACCACCCACAGAGGCTATTCAGTTAAAAACTGCATCCCACCTTCATTTCTGGCAATATAGACTATACACGCAGGTTTCCCGCGATCAATAATTCACCATCTTGGTATCAATCATTCACACGTATTAAGCACATCCATCTGTAATTTCATTGTCACCAGTCTAATGCATCTCACCACACTAAGCAAACACTCGCCCCAGTACAAAGAAGCTGCATGATTCATTTTTTTCTCCTTCTGTACTTTAGCCCCAGTTCTTTAAGGGTCAAGAGGTCAAACAATATTGCTTATTTTCCTCAGATCAATATTAGCAGATATCTGAGAGCCGTGATGATTCATCTGCATCAAGAGAAATTAGCTTGAATCCGATAAAAGAAGTCGCCGAACCATTACATTGCCACAATAAGTTAGGCATATCTCTTCACAAAATATAATGAGAAACAGCATTAATGGAATATTTTGAGAAAGTACTGGAATTTGCTTGAAACCACTGAACAAGTTGTGCCATATGAGTTCCACTGCTAGTAATATTAAAGATATGCATATCTCCGGACAACCATTTAAGAATAAGGAAATTGGTGAATGAATAAAATGATTGAGCAAAGTAGAAATCATCTAAGACTGGTCTAACATGGTGGCAAATTGATAATAACCTTTCTAAGAAATGTGCCAAGAATTACACTGGTAAGAAAAGATAGACATATCTCTTGACAATAATCTAGGAATGAAAAATGATTAGGGAAAGTTAGTACAGCATATGTTATTCATTTCATTATTCTCAAAGCACATACTAGGTAAAATATAAATACTGTTGATGCTTGACTATTTGTATTTTTATACACATTACATAATTGCAATTTGTACCCATAATGGTAAAAGTTGTTACTTTGTATCGTATGTATCGTATGTATCTTATGTTTATCCTAAGAATTCCTAGCCAATCCCCTCTACATGTGGTGAGGATATAATTCCCATCACAATTCAATTGGTTAACGGAAGGTTTGTTATGTGTGGAACTTATGATCTAATTTACAAAAATTACAAATAATTGCATAATCATTAATAAATTAGATCAATACAAAATTAGATCTAACAATCTAATTCCACCTAACAAATTAACTCCTGATCTCCAATCTTTAGGATGGCATTTGAACAGCAACAAACTGCCAGAAATACTGTCTTGTTGCAAATATAAATCACAACTCTATGAAAATAATAGATAGAATGTTAAGGAATTGTAAAGGAATGATAACTATATAAACAAAGATTTATTGACTTTATATATCTAAAAAATATGTATAAATAAATAGCTCTCATTGGCATGTTTTTAACCCTTCCAATGCTGAGGCTACTTTTGTCCAAAGCACTTGGATGCAAAGATTTTTGAGAACTATCTTAACCCATTCATACCTGTATCAGCCAAAACTGCTACTAGTCAAGTAGATCTCCAGGTATGAAAGGGTTAACACTGTCATGTTGGTATTCACTGGAAAGCGCTCACTGAGCACTCTCAGATGAGTACCCATATGCCAGGGTTTCAATCATTTTTCAGGTTTTTTGCATCATTTTCTAAAGAACGAAATTAGCCACCACCAGCATAAGGGTTTAAGCATGGCAATAAGGTTGTTTTAGGGGCTTCTGTTACTAATATTGCTCTGGGTCTCTATACTTCTAGTGTTAGGGACCCGGGTGGTCATCTAATAATCTTATCTTATAGATAACTCATGAAGAAATGTAGACCACAGGTTTTCATTCTGTTTTATCTACATTGCACAGCGAGAAACCAACATGTTCTCATGCAGTAAAAATTGTATAGGGCCTAACTTGCAGGTAGATCACCAAATTATAGTCAAAGGTTTGTATTGACCTTGTGTGTTCTATCCATTGCATGCACCCACAGAAGCGTGCTTGCCAGCTGCTTGCAAGGGCTAGTAAAATAACTGTTTAGTAGAAATCACCTAAGACTGGTCTAACATGGCATATTGATATTAAAAACTTCAAACAAAATAAAAATAAAAGTATTAATGAGGATCAATAAATAAATGTGTTTCTTTAAGAATATTAAATTAGACAGGCATTTCAAGATGAAAATATCTAAAATTGATTACAATCACAGCTGCACCCTAACAGATGGTTTAATCTTACAGGTGTTTAACCTTTTAATACTTACAAGGAGTTACTCTTGAAATTGTCCTCTGGATCTTTGATACTTTTGCCACTACCTTAGGAATCAGGAATAATTTTGCAAAATATTTTGAAAAGAGTTTTTGGTTATGTCCAGAATAACATTTTCCCTTCAAATATTTTCTCAACTGAGCCTTTGTTGCCTGCAAAATTTCGTCAAAATCATCGGGCATTTGGGCATGAATAGGTTAACCATATTTCAATGTTTTCCTGGACAATTTCAATTTTTCCCAGTCAAGTGAAAACTGGTATAATTTTCCCCACATGAATTGGCAAGTACTAGGTTTGCTAGGTTATGTAAGCCCCTGTAATGTGGTGTAGAGATACGTGCTCAAGCAGAATATTCAGGAACCATTCCTCATCACTTGTATTAGATTAGCGGTAATGGGTGAGATCCTGTCGAGTTGCTTACCAAATGAAGCTAAATTCTCACAGCAATTACTGCATTTTCTACTGTTTTTTGGTGCTTTTTTTGAAAGTCCTATAAAGTCTTGGCTATACGGCAAAAGAAAGGTTGGTGTTCAGATGATTTGAGCATTGAACCTCCTTTACCCACTACTGTGACTGTAAATTTATCTTAAGTTTTAAACATAAAATGCACCTTTTCGGCCAATACTTGAAAAGAAAATCTTCCTTATATCTAACTTTACCTTTGGAAACAATTTTGCCTAAGGCCAACTTAAGTACACGCCAAATTAACCAATTTAAATACAGTAGATGAATAAATAATCAATAAATAAATAAATAAATAAGTAAATAAATGAATAAATAAATATATAAATAATTTTTTCTGGATAAGCTAATAAGTGATTTTTGATTAGGCAATAAATCAAGTATAATAGAAAAATGTGTCAGGGAAAGTTGGGACTATGTTTAACGTTTTTCTTTCAGATATCTTCAAAAGATGGTTTATTCTTTGAAAGAAATGCCACATTAAATATTCAAAGCTTTTCTTTATGGGTTGCTATTGTGAAAACTCTGTCATCAATGAGTGCATGAATATTTTCTAATATATTGGCCCCTATAGAATATATTTAATTCATTGTGAATTCATTATGGTAATGGAATTATGCCATTCATACTAGCATTGCCAATTATGAATACCTGGTAAAGGTTTTCCAGAGGAAAGCATTTTTAGGAGTAAATTTTTGGAGATAAGATACTCTTTAGAATAGAACAACAGTTTCCCCACCAAATATTGTAAATAATGATAATTAATCAAAAACAGGAACTCAAATCAAATCATTGAAATAATAAATCTAAATAAAACTGTCATAGGCTGAGAATTCAGGGGATTACCTTAAGAAAAGAATATGCAAGATTTTTTAGGACCTTATCTGAAGAAAATGAATCACAGTTCCTTCCCTTCCAAAGACATTTGGTAAATTAACGAATAAGTACTGATTTGAATTAGGTTATTCCATATATGTGATTTGAAAAGAAGCAATACGGAAATCCCTACCTCTGCTCAAAGCTGGTATGCAGCATAGGGCCTCAAGCCAACAGTGGTCTCAATACCATGTTCAGTCAGTAAGCCACCTAATTAGTTCAATTTCTACAACCTACTGAGTGCTTTCAAGAGCAATATTTAACCCTTTATCCCTGTACAGGGATTTTAAGCCAGCAGGGCGAGTGGATATACACACACCCAAAATCACACTCAAAACACCAAAATATTTAATGAGAAATTTCTTAAAATGTCTATTTAAAGAAACATCGATACTGTTTCGGATCGTGAAAGATTTAAAGGCGCCATTTTCTAAAAGATCTGCCTGTCAAGAGCATCATTGCTAAGTATTTGAAGGAGAGACGCCAATGGTTATATTACCAACTATAGCTATTTTATTTTAGCTCCAAATTATTTCAATTAGTATCATACATCCAGGTGTCATTTGTCAATAGGCCACTTGGAGAACTAATGAGTTTACCCAGCGTAATTGTAATTGAAAAGATTTTCAAGTGAAATTTGTTGTTACTGTTACTGTTAGGTGGAATAATTCACTAAAAAAATTCAAACATAACTCTGTTTCCTGATTAAATTGGTTCAAAGTTGTGGGTTCGAACTTCAAAGTGTAAAGGCCGTTTCCCACATCAGCGATCTTATTTTGCGCCCGTAGCGATCCTCAAATCAGTTTGTAGATCGCTGTTACATCGCAAAAATATGTAAAGATTTAACCCAAATTAGTGTGAATAGCGATTTTCTTACGTTTAATAAACAAATAAGTTGCACTGCGAAGGACTGAAAGCCGATGTGGCAGCGATGTTAATGACAAATGTAGAAGATGATGTTGCGACGGTTAGGAAGTGATAACGTTCATCACGAGTGAAAAACGATGACAACACCTTTACATAGCGACAGGGACGATGGAATTGCGACATCATCTCTATTCAGTCACTAATCATTCGTTATTGAATCGTTATTGCATCGTTAACGCCATTCCCAAACTCAATTTTGCGATTTTATCAAGATCTTCAAGATGAATTTACAAAGCTAACGATTCCATAACGATGTACAAATGACTTATTCGAATCCATTGCGGTTTTAGAGCGATCAATAAGAATTCATAGCGATCATTAAACGAATCACCGACCTAATTTTTCAACAGCGATTTTTTTGAGCATGTTCAAAAAAATCGCTACAGATGGTCGGCCACAGCGACAAGCAACGACCATGTGCGGAGACGTAACGACCAGAACGGCATCGTTACGGACCACACCGATTTACATTCTGACCTCACAGCGAACGCAAATTTCTCTAATTCACTCTACACTCATAAGTCAAAATAGCAGATGTGGGAAAGGGCCTTTAGACTACGTGTTTATTCAAGAAGCAAATGGGTTCTACAATCTAGACTCATGACTGTGGTTATCATTTAAAAGCAAATATAATATAAATATTGAGGCCCTAAACAGTGAATTCGTTATGCCAAAATTGCAACTGTGAATATCTTTACATATATATGTAAATATATACATATATATATGTATATATATATATATATATATATATATATATATATATATATATATATATATATATATATATATATATATATATATATATATATATGTATATATAAATATATACATATATATATATATATATATATATATATATATAAATATATATATATATATATATATATATATATATATATATATAATTATATATATATATATAAATATATATATATATATATATATATATATATATATATATATATATATATATATATATATATATATATATATATATATATATATATATATATATAAAACATACTAAAAACTGAAAGTTTAAAAAGTCCGTATAGAACTTAAATTTGAGTGAATATGAAAATAAAAGCCTTACCCTTACTTCTACTTCTACATCTGTTCCTGATATCTGAGGCTTTTACACATATTGAAATCACTAGGATCTGACATTGTTGACAGTTGTTGATAGACATTGTGGTTGAATGTGACATAAACAAAATCATGCAAAGGGTTCTAGGACCAGCATGGTTTATCTAATACATTACCAGTTTCTCCATTTATCTAATATTTCCTTTTTTTAACAAATCCCATACTTTCAGGCCAAGACAAATTTGGTGATGGAAGATATGATCCTTACACTCTACTGCTCACACCAGAACATCTTCACTTAACCCTTTCCCACCAAAGAGATCAGTTTATCTGAGAATTTCAACCATATTCCATCTATAAAACCTGGGATATTAGATAAAAATATTTGATGAAACGTTGATGTAGTATAAAGGCAAATTTTGTTCATAGTTCATACACTGAAGTTTTTGGATCAAGATATGAGTTGTTTTTTTACCACAGAGAGCACTCTGGGCCAATTAATGCTGATGCTACTTTTGTCCAAAGCACAAGGATGCAAAGATTTTTGAAAACCATCTAAATCCTGTCATGTTGGCATCCATTGAATAGCTCTCACTGAGTACTCTCAGATGAGTACCCATTTGACAGGGTTTCGGTCATTTTTCAGCTTTTTTTGCATATTTTGGTATTGGCAAAATTAGCCAGCAGCAGCATAAGGGTTAACCAGCATCCAAAAAAAGATGATAAGTGGCCAGCATTAAACTGCTTTCAAGGATTACAAGGGATATCCATAGATCTTCCCCCACTTGATTTAATGTGTCATGTTCCTGAGGGGATTTAGGGACGAGTCATTTTCACCGGCGGTAAAAGGCATCGCCATGTTGTCTCATAAATCAAGATAGGTGAAGGAAGCTTTTAGCTCCTTACGGCAATCTTCGAGATGCTTGCTACGATCAGAGACATGCACCCAGTGACCTCTCATAAGTTCATCAAGTTCATCATATTCTGAATTTTTAACCTACATTCATCAAATCAGTTTGACCCAATATACTTGATGGAGCTGCCATCTATAGTTTGCTCAGGAATCCAAATAATCTCTGCGTTATCAAAATCAATTTATCTCAACTCCACTCTTATAAGACTAAGAGAAATTTACAGTATTTCTAATAATGAAAAGGGATCTTTATCATACACAATATCAAGTGTATATGGACAAGACTAGATAGAATCACAACAAAATAGAAATGCAAAACAAAATCTTTATCTTCAATGCCATCTTGGATGAAACTTTCAAAATTAATTCTATCATTCTCTGCATATTAAGAATAAAATGTGGTTGCTAAAAGTTTCCTTGAAAAGACTTTGCAATATTTCTATGAATATAAGACACCCCAGTATTCACTGGAACTCACACTGGGACTTTGCCTTGCATCTGATTAGAACCTTGGCAGATAGAACCCTGACATTGCATAGTAATAGTGTAGAGTGGCTCCATCTATCAACAAGGCTACAAACTAAATCATTTAGGGTAGGTCACACAGTACCACTAGTACATGTTATAGTAGATGTATTTTACCATCCTAGATGTGTGTATCTTGGTGAAATATTGACAAAATTCTGACAAAATCTTCCCTACTTTAATGAGCTTAATTTACCTCTTATTGCAAGAAATTTGATGAGTAAGAACTACAATCTGACTAGCTGCCATACCAGATCTACCAGATCTCAGACCCCACCTGATCTATAAATAACAAATTCTGGTACTTACCTAAAATAGATGACTTTAAGGAGACCTTTGGCTTGGGTTCCATGAGAACAGCCATCTTCCACTCATCAGGGTCATCATGATGAGCACCGCTGATGAGGAGCTTAAAACGCAGGTAATCTTTAAGACTCTCCTCCCATGCAAGGTGAAGAACGCCATCCGAGGCCAGGGAGAGATCTGATAGGCTACTTATGTCACGCTTCAACAACCTGTGATAACGATAGATAGAAAGTCATGTTTCAGTATTGGTACGTCATATGCAAATTTTGTCATATACATATGACACATACTTGATATGCGTGGTATTGGGACCAAGCATATCGTCCGTCATGGCAAAAAGTCTGGCGTACAGCAGTTCATCATATGCAAGATCGTCTGTATACACACACAAATGTACCTAGATATTTCTCATGCCAACAAATGTGTTGACCATTCCTTAGTTGTCTACTTGCCCAATAGAGGGCAGGACAGCAGTGGCAAGCGCATGTGAAATAGACTTCAAAATAACCTAGCTAGATCCTATAATGCACTCCCTCAGCTAGAGATGTTGTTATACCATACACAAATAATATCCCAACAATTGACTCATCTCACATTTACATTGAAAGCACAAAATCTTTGATGCTTACTGCTGCTAAATCAAGCGAATATCCTAATAATTAATATATTTTGATTGGTCATATTCAGTAAAAATCTGACTAATCAAGCCTTGTTTTACTAAGATTTCTTCGTCTCATGTCTTGAGTGGCCATAAGAAGTAAGTCTTACTGTTTAGTAATTTCTTTCAAACAAATATTTTTATAAAAATACCTGAAGGACAAATGACCTTCAGAAGCCAAACTATGACTCCCGTTTATTTTTTTTACATGTTTGCTTGATTCTCAGGTTATTTTCAAAAGATTATCTTAACACTCAGAAAACAAATTTAAGGGATATCTGTGCTTACAGAATTTACCAAAAAAAGTGGCAATAGTTATGACGACCTTTGGAAAGCATTTAATTGTAAAGTAAGTCATGATCACACAAAATTTTAAATACAAATCTGTAAATCTATCAATTGACTAGAATTTTCAAAATGATATCTAGACATGAAAGGGTTACGTTCAATTCTTACTTTCGGAAATGGTAATCCATATTTTTCCACAATATAAGCTATACTTTCAAATGTATCATAGATAAAGATGACAATTTTAACAGGGAACAAACTCTAGGCATGAAAGGGGTAGAGCTGAACTCATGGAGGGAGATCAACTCATGAGCTCACCACCCTTTTGACTCATGAGCTCTAGAGCTCACGGATGCACTGATTTTCCAAAAAAATACTTATTTTCCAGCCCAGTTATTAAGAAATAAATACTTAATGGTAACGTTTATGTTCCCAACATAGACGAGCTCACGACCACAGTATTTAAGCAACTCGAGTTTGTGAGTTGTGAGTGCAGCTCTAGAAAGAGGTTAACTTTGTATCACTTACCTGAAGTAATAGTGGTCTAGTTTATTTTCAATCAGCCTCTTTCTGAGCACATATTGTTCCCGCAGACTTATCACAGCATGGACTAAGTGACCCATATCATCGTTGTCAAGCATTTTCAGGGTATCCTCTTTCGTCACATCCAAACGAGCTAACTGTGAAAGGTTCTTCACACCTGGAACAAAAACAACAAATGTATTCATCTAGTTTATTGTGAGGATAAGACAGAAAGAATTATTTAGAACACCAAAGAGTGAATTGAATAATTTTGTTCAAAGCCCATGGAATTTTTTATGATTGCAAATGTCAGCCAGCCTCTTCCATACTCATAAGTTGTCAGTAAAAAGGCAGGCTTAGTTACCCTAAATATCTATCTCATTATATTTTGTCTTTTCCCTTAATAGGTGAGTAATGAAACAGGTGTACCCTGGTCTGATATGTTATATAGGAAATATGCACTCTTAAAAAATTAACCCATTAGTGCTCAAAGCTGCCAAAAGCAGCCCAACAATTTCAGAGTAATCTATTAGTCAAAAGAAAATTTTCCGAAAATATTTGAAGGAGGAATGTAAATTGGAACACTACCAACAACTGTCTGCCAAAAATTTAATGAACTAAATTTGAATTCCCTAGTTATTGTCAAAAGTATCATAGATCCAGACGACAATTTCAAGAGCAACTTTTAAGCATTAATGGATTAATATAATTATGTAAGGGAGCTTATTGTATGGATAGGCAGTTAGTTTGATAAGTTAACTATTACGTCGGTGGAAATTTAAGCCTAAATTCTAGGCTGATGTTTTTCCTGTGACAGCTGATGTCTGTAATACTGTGTTGCATGGCAGCTGCTACACAATCATGCTCTACAGTGATCAATACCACTGATAGCTGCAACAATTGCATGTTCATAAACAGCGAGGCACTGATTGCAGGGAATCCATAATCGTTTTGATCATGACAACTCTCTCCATGTATAGTTCAAGCACTTACCTATATAGCCTAGATTTCTAGGCTGTTATATGTATTTTCTGTTTGCACCAAATATTCTAGGTGGCCATAGTGGTCCATTTAGTTTACACTTATCTCACCAGGATTCAGTTTGATTAAAACCTAAAGAGATCTGAGGATCAGGTGGTGCCATCTATCTACCTTACCTGGTACTACACCACACTGCTTGGTCAGCATAGAAGGGAATGTCAACTTTTTAGGGACTAGGAACCTAGTCTATTACCTATACTGGTACAAACAACACAATCATCTAGAAAACTAGAATTACGGAGTCGAACCCCAGAAACAAATGCAGTTAGGAATAAATAAAAAACAAACAAACAAACATAAATTATAATGGTAAATAAAAGAGGCATGTTATGATCAAGTCAAAGGTGGTTGTGTTTTAGGTTTCCAATAAATAAGATTGTAAGATATATATTGGTATCACAAATGTAACATGTAATTACAGTAAACCCCTATAAATACTGCTTGACATTTTACTGGCATAGCTAGTGAGTAGGTGAATATCAAATGGCACCGAATATAATAGATAAATGAATGTGATCTCATTGAGTGCATGGGAAATTGGGGTCATGCTTAATGTGATGGCCACTTAATGTGATCACAATTAAGTAGGAGAAAATACAAAGGGGCTCAATTATAAAGGAGATTATAGTAAGTACATACAGAAGTCTAGTAAACATGTCCTATCCAAGAGCACAGCCTGGCGAATTTTAGAAATTCTGCCCAGGCATATGAAAATTCTGATATACACATATTCTGATAAAGGATTGATTACATATTTCAGATATTTACATATAACATGGTGATTTATTGGTTATGTGACAGAAAAAAAATTAATGCCACGCATTGACACCTAATTTGTCACACTAGTACCACAGAAAAAACTGATTAATTAAGCCACATTTGGACAGAAAATGTTACTATTTTGTTTTTAAGGGAATCTCCTTAAGCCTGTCTACACAATCGATAACCAATTCTTAAGAAAACAGTTTACTCAATAAACATTACGGTATAATACTATATTAGCAGTGTGAATTTAAATCCCTTTGATTATCATTGTCAAGATAAGGCTTGTCAAAATTGAAGTGGGATGAGAAGATATAATAATGATATTATCATTAATAATATTATGATATCAATATCAATATTAATAATAAAAATAATAATAATAATAATAATAATAATAATAATAATAACAATAATAATGATAATAACAATAATAATAATAATAATAATAATAACAATAATAATAATAATAATAATAATAATAATAATAATAATAATAATAATAATAATAATGATAATAATAATAACAATAACAATATTTATTATAATGTTTTTTTTCATGAAGGTAACAAAGTCAAATATAGTATTTTATTTTGGGAGTGACACTCAGAATGCTTGCTAGGTCCTGCTAAGCCAGTGGAAATATTTGGTTGTATATGTGTAATTAAACGCGACATACAAATTGGTAGACAGATTTTGGCTGCAACTTAACAGTCACAACATACTTATTCATTGTAGAGTAGGGTAGGTTTTGTCCTAACAGCCAAGCTGTATAGCACATAGCACTGACAAATATTGCTCAGACTTCCTTGGAAAACCTGCAATCTTTGTGGCATTACCGCAGGAATTCCTGGGTATTCCAAGCTACGTTTGATAAGGGCAACTTCTGCACACTATCAGGGTTCTAACTCTTGCATAATTAGCTCTGTTACAGAAAACACAAGCAGCTTTTAAAGGGTGATTGTGGGTTCCCCAAGCAAGTTCCCCAATACAAGCAGGATCTAAAGGGTGATTGTGGGTTCACCCCGGTCATTCCATTTTCCTGCTTTGAGTAACTTAACTAAAAGCAGACTTAGAGTAATAGGCATTGGTAGGGGTCTTTTTCAGAAAACAGTAGCTGCTGTAAAGATACTGTAGATTGTGGGTCAGAGTGAAATGCACGCATAGCTGGCTGCATGGAGTCCTGGCCTGGCCAACCCATGGTAAACGGATTACACAAACAGTACCTTTATAGCAACCACACTATTTGGGTACTACCCAAACCTCTTTCCTAAGCTGATTACAATAATGCTTTGCATTGACAAAAGGTTTAATTTTACCCTAACTACATTAGGATGGGTGATTTGAAGTAATGGCCATGGTTGGTGTAGAATTCTGAGAAATTGACAAATAGCTGATCTTGACAGCTAGGGATTGGCACATTAAAAAGTTTTGTGATACAATATGATATTGATATTGTGTTAACGATACCATTTCTTAACAATATTTTCAACAATACTGCCCGCCTTCTGGAGACGTAATTTTGAAAAATTTAGCAAGATCTGTCAGCTTCAGAAATGTTCATGCATGCTCCATTTGGCTGAAGTATATGACTATAATAATAGTTTCACTTTTTTGCAACAAACAAAATACTTAAAAAATAAACAAAATACTTCTTTAAAACTAAAAAAAAAACACTTTCTTGAGCATTCTTCATTTGGCTAATAAGTAGATAGATTATAACAGTAAGCTGTTGATCTGTGGATGGTGGAGCCACAGATGGCTTAGCCATTTCAAGAGCAAATTAATCAGTCAGGACATGCCAGTGAGATAAGGCGCTGGGTTGAGAAGCTGCCAAGTTCACATGAGTTATATACGAAATCCACCAAGATCCTAGCTGCAACAATGGGAGATAACAATGGGAAGTTTGCTGGGTTGAGAAGCTGCCAAGTTCACATGAGTTATATACGAAATCCACGAAGATCCTAGCTGCAACAATGGGAGATAACAATGGGACGTTTGCTGGGTTGAGAAGCTGCCAAGTTCACATGAGTTATATACGAAATCCACGAAGATCCTAGCTGCAACAATGGGAGATAACAATGGGAAGTTTGCTGGGTTGCAAAAGCTGCCAAGTTCATATGAGTTATATACAAAATCCACGAAGATCCTAGCTGCAACAATGGGAGATAACAATGGGACGTTTGCTGGGTTGCAAAAGCTGCCAAGTTCATATGAGTTATATACGAAATCCACGAAGATCCTAGCTGCAACAATGGGAGATAACAATGGGACGTTTGCTGGGTTGCAAAAGCTGCCAAGTTCATATGAGTTATATACGAAATCCACGAAGATCCTAGCTGCAACAATGGGAGATAACAATGGGACGTTTGCTGGGTTGCAAAAGCTGCCAAGTTCATATGAGTTATATACGAAATCCACGAAGATCCTAGCTGCAACAATGGGAGATAACAATGGGACGTTTGCTGGGTTGCAAAAGCTGCCAAGTTCACATGAGTTATATACGAAATCCACGAAGATCCTAGCTGCAACAATGGGAGATAACAATGGGACGTTTGCTGGGTTGCAAAAGCTGCCAAGTTCATATGAGTTATATACGAAATCCACGAAGATCCTAGCTGCAACAATGGGAGATAACAATGGGACGTTTGCTGGGTTGAGAAGCTGCCAAGTTCACATGAGTTATATACAAAATCCATGAAGATCCTAGCTGCAACAATGGGAGATAACAATGGGACGTTTGCTGGGTTGAGAAGCTGCCAAGTTCACATGAGTTATATACGAAATCCACCAAGATCCTAGCTGCAACAATGGGAGATAACAATGGGACGTTTGCCATCATTGCATAATCAACTACTGTAATCAACAGGGCAAATAGATAATGTTCAGCTGAACACATCAACATTTATTGTTTATATAGAATTCTATGGATTGAGATCTTTTGAAGAAATGCTGTCGCAAAAAATGAACAAGAATGTATCATTCTTATAGGTAATCTTCAAAAGAATTAAATATCAAATGTTATCAGATTAAGAATTAGGTTAATAATAATAATTATTATTATTATTATTATCATTATCATTATTATTATTATTATTATTATTATTATATTATTATTATTAAGAACTAGGTTATCAAACAAAAAAGATAATGGATGAATAAAATGAGGTTAAAGTTCTCAGGACCGCAAATATTGCGGGAACACTTGCAGAGAATTTGCAGCAATTCAATTTGCTTCACTGCCTTTGGTATATCTCTCGCTTAACACCATTTTCGCAGTATCTAAAGCCAACTCCGGTAAATGACTTCATTGATTCAATATTCTTTACCAATGAGTAATTCTGTTAGGCTAACCTAATTCATCAAAGCGTTTGGTCCAACACATGAATAATTGAATGTTTTCGATCTACTGGTGTATTGCGAGATGTTAGGCAAGGCAATATTATGGAGGATCTAGAACCAGGATATGTAAAATTGTGATATGATATCATGAGCTTCCTGAACAAGTGTTCAAAGAGTGCATCATCTGACATCCAAGCTGAGGAGAATATTGATCTGTCTGTTAGACTAATCAAGATGAATTTGGCTTGCAGTCTCTCACACATTAATGCTTTGAAGAAGGATTGAGCAAGTTTGAAAGAAAAATAAGGCAACTAAGGGGTGGATGCAGCATTGGGTCTTTCTGTATGAGGAGATTTGGTTTTAACAAAACGGTTGATCTACTGGTTCTAACCAAAACTAAAGAAAGAGACAATTGACTCAACTGCAAGAAATCAAGGTGTAATGTTGTGACGGGGTAGGGCTGGGTGGGGGATGGGTCAAAAAATCTTCTCTGTATCAACATCTGCAACTGAAGAACAGTTGGTTTAACCCATTAATGCTCACAACAGCCAAAACAGGCTGACAATTTAGCATCATCTCTTTTATTTTCTTTCACTTTAATACTACGATTTCCGAGCCCTAGGTGGTCTTTTCAAAAACCACACACCTTCGAAGAAAATTATAATTAAATTGAATTAAGAATAGACAGGGTAGCTCAATTGGTTAGGTGTTGGACCAGCGATCAGAGGGTCGCCGGTTCGATTCCCAGCTGGGTCACTTTGGTCGTTTCTTGGGCATGACAGTTAACTTCACATTTCACCCAGCTGTGAATAGGGTACCTGGCATAAAGGGCAGAATGGCTATGTGATTGCTTCAACCTAAGAGCGCTGAAATGGCTGCCATGGTTGCATGCTACCCAGGGAGTTGAAATGGTTCAAAGATTGATCAGGCCTGCAAGGGAATAAATGTAAGAGTCGTGTGAACATTGATAAAATGGAACAAGACTATAAACCTTACATTTATTTATTTATTTTTAATAGTTAAGGATGTCAAAAAATGAAATAAAAGTGTAGTTTACAGAAGAAAACGGAAAGGATCCTAAGAAGAGGCTAAGTTAAGTGACCAATGGAGCAAGGTCATATTTTTGATATTCCAGAGAACATTGGTTCATATTATGCCATTTTATATAAATCCCTCTTCTGAGCTGCTATGAATACCTAAATATTGTACATAAGATCAGTTACAGGTGGGCTAAATATTTTCCAACAGTGGTATTAGGCTGCCAAAACTATAAGCCCTACTCTAATCACTGGATGGATGTGAGCATGCATGCACAGTCTTTGAACAGACCCCTTGAATGCTATCCATGACACTCATATCAATAAATGACTAAATATAAAAATATATAAATGACTATGAATACAATACCTATACCCCTTTAATTAATTATCTGATTCTCTCTCTCTCTCTCTCTCTCTCTTTCTCTCTCTGTATATATTATATATATATATATATATATATATATATATATATATATATATATATATATATATATATATATATATTATATATATATATATATATATATATATATCTATATTATAAGAGAGGAGGCCCAATCCTTTGCAACGCATGATCTCCGTTGCCGCGCCTGTTTGCCTAATTCTGAGTTGGCAGTTTGGTGGACGAGTGTATCTAGATGGTTCTTAACGTAAACTAATTTCAGAAAGATTAGCAAAAATGTGCTTTTGATGCTGATTTCTCATCCTCACTTGAGGGCCTGGTTTGGTATGACCACCCGGCGTTAGATGGTACTACCGATATCAAACCTCTGCTTCCACAGTGGGGTTGCACTGCATGGACTTTGTTGGTTGTACGGTTGCTGAAGTACGCACACAGTAGTAGAGTGGCCTGCCCGGATATTCAAAAGAAACTCAAGGCATGTAGCGAAAGGGTTTAGGCAGCATAGAGACCCTGGACAATGCCTGCATGGGCGCTTAGAACGTCTGAACACATCCCTTGGGGGTAATGCACTAACAAAGGTATTGCGCTTAGACAGAGAGTATTGACACAACAGACAATTCAGCAAACTACGGTGGCACATGGATAACAATTTGAGCGTACGAAAAATCCTAATTTTCTGTAGTTCCAAAAAGAATTTTCCAGACAGCCAGCCAATACATAAGTTACATACTGATGGAACTTAATGTCTAAATACATAGAAGTACCCCATGCCCATACCGCACTTTGGGCATGCATGGAGTGCGTACATGTATCTATTATGAAGTCAAAACAGTTTGCATCCTTTGGAATATTTCTTCCTTCAACAATTATTGAAATAGTTTTTCCTTAACAATCTTAACATAGCAGCGCGATTCTTTTTTTTTTGGGGGGGGGGGGGGGATATCTACATAAAAGGATCATTTGAAAACAATTTATGGGTAGAATGAATA
>OZ012686.1:38936809-39011020 GCA_963942565.1 Maea johnstoni | reverse complement strand
TATTGTCAAAACATTCAGTTAATCTTGGAACATAAGAGACATTATTCATCATCACATTCTCTGCCATTCTAGGAGAGATCCTAACTAGCTAGAGGCTGAATACGATGACATACCTTTGGAACCCAAAGTCACTGGCAACTTTCTAACATACCAAACACAATCAATACAGGAGACTTGCATATGTCACAAATACCTTTCTATTCAAATAGATTTAAATAGATCAAACTGATCTCAGAGTCCAATATAAATGCTAATGAAAAGATCCATCAATTTGCAATATTGAGTAATAAGTCGATGCAACATGAATACCAGTGATTAATTGGCCATTGTATTGACAGGTTGCGTAGTTAAACAGGCCTCAAGCAAGCCAGAGTGTTCTCAATATCAGATAGCTGCAGTAATAGCATTAATCCTCTCTGACAAACACCTGTGGAATACAACATGCTAACATAAATATTATGATCAACACATCCCATGTACATACTGTTCTGTAAGGTAAAATGTAGGCTTACCTCATGTTGGTAAATGGTGGAATGGCATGACCACATGGTAGTGTCCAGTAAGGGGGTGAGACTATACGATGATCCCCTGGCTCACCCGCTGCCGCCGCTCATTCCTTGCACATTCAGCAGCGTAGTAGTAGCAGTGCGGCAATAAGACACCACTGCTGCCACCAGGACATGGCAGGCCCATAATGTATTGATTCCAGAGATATCACTCTTTCCTGCCTCACACACACACTAACACACACTCCACCGACGACGGACACACCGCAGCACCGCCGCCCGCCGCCACCGTCAGAATCCTAATGTTGCCGCTGGCCCTGCTGCCTCCTGACCCTAATTACTGCACCCTCTACCTACATTCACTGGATTGCAGCACACTTCTTTAAGGAATGCGCTACCACTGAAAACTACCACGAAATCTGCGATGAAATCGACATCCTGACTGAGCTAGATGCTGTACATGCTACTCTAACAATGTAATTTGACCAGCGATGTGGCCACCTGGGTATCATCTCACACAGCTTCCTGTGGCACACTCCTATGCTGTCACCTTCACTGGGAAATCAACTATGATGGTCTCTATTAAACAATGTGATCAGTTCCGGCATCAAAGGCACCACTGCATGTTGCTGTCGACACCTGGTAGTCCTCCTTCACAACTTCCTGTGGCACAATTCTCCTGCCGACACCGCTAGGAAATCACAACAACGATGCCCCTCAGGAAAAATAGATGGCGAAATTGACATCCCAACTATGTGCTGTACTCTAACAATGCAATCTGAGCAAAGGCGTCACCGTTGCTGTTGTGGTCACCGTCTGTGCGTCCCCTTTCACAGCTTCGTTCAAAGCTGTCACCTCCTGCAGGTTAGCCCAATCTCTGTACAGTTATCCCGCTGCTGCAATGATCCCCCTGCAAGCTATAAGGTAGCCTCTCCTCCTGCAGCAATCCTGCTACTACTACCTACACCTCCTGCAAGTCCTACTACTACACTGTGATAGAGCAGCACCCGAGTGTTGTAGCATGCTATAACGTACTCCACCTTGCCACGAGCCGACAACATATTCTACTTCCCCCTCTGTTGCATCTTGTCAGCCTGGGTCCTTTCCCTTCAGCTTCTCAAGACGGTATGCAGAGTACAGGGCCACAATGCATTTCAATGCAAATCAAATATGAATAATTTCTTCGATAGCAAATTGCTCTAGCATGGATTCGATGTAATATAATTCTCCAACCACCCACAGAGGCTATTCAGTTAAAAACTGCATCCCACCTTCATTTCTGGCAATATAGACTATACACGCAGGTTTCCCGCGATCAATAATTCACCATCTTGGTATCAATCATTCACACGTATTAAGCACATCCATCTGTAATTTCATTGTCACCAGTCTAATGCATCTCACCACACTATGCAAACACTCGCCCCAGTACAAAGAAGCTGCATGATTCATTTTTTTCTCCTTCTGTACTTTAGCCCCAGTTCTTTAAGGGTCAAGAGGTCAAACAATATTGCTTATTTTCCTCAGATCAATATTAGCAGATATCTGAGAGCCGTGATGATTCATCTGCATCAAGTCTCTATTGGATCAAAGTAATTAGCAATTATCACACAACAATGCAGCCTTTGCATTGTTATTCAGTTATGAGCAGTCCAGCCAAAGAGAGAAATTAGCTTGAATCCGATAAAAGAAGTCGCCGAACCATTACATTGCCACAATAAGTTAGGCATATCTCTTCACAAAATATAATGAGAAACAGCATTAATGGAATATTTTGAGAAAGTACTGGAATTTGCTTGAAAACACTGAACAAGTTGTGCCATATGAGTTCCACTGCTAGTAATATTAAAAATATGCATATCTCCGGACAACCATTTAAGAATAAGGAAATTGGTGAATGAATAAAATGATTGAGCAAAGTAGAAATCATCTAAGACTGGTCTAACATGGTGGCAAATTGATAATAACCTTTCTAAGAAGTGTGCCAAGAATTACACTGGTAAGAAAAGATAGACATATCTCTTGACAATAATCTAGGAATGAAAAATGATTAGGGAAAGTTAGTACAGCATATGTTATTCATTTCATTATTCTCAAAGCACATACTAGGTAAAATATAAATACTGTTGATGCTTGACTATTTGTATTTTTATACACATTACATAATTGCAATTTGTACCCATAATGGTAAAAGTTGTTACTTTGTATCGTATGTTTATCCTAAGAATTCCTAGCCAATCCCCTCTACATGTGGTGAGGATATAATTCCCATCACAATTCAATTGGTTAACGGAAGGTTTGTTATGTGTGGAACTTATGATCTAATTTACAAAAATTACAAATAATTGCATAATCATTAATAAATTAGATCAATACAAAATTAGATCTAACAATCTAATTCCACCTAACAAATTAACTCCAATTAATCTTCAATCTTTAGGATGGCATTTGAACAGCAACAAACTGCCAGAAATACCGTCTTGTTGCAAATATAAATCACAACTCTATGAAAATAATAGATAGAATGTTAAGGAATTGTAAAGGAATGATAACTATATAAACAAAGATTTATTGACTTTATATATCTAAAAAATAAGTATAAATAAATAACTCTCATTGGCATGTTTTTAACCCTTCCAATGCTGAGGCAACTTTTGTCCAAAGCACTTGGATGCAAAGATTTTTGAGAACTATCTTAACCCATTCATACCTGTATCAGCCAAAACTGCTACTAGTCAAGTAGATCTCCAGGTATGAAAGGGTTAACACTGTCATGTTGGTATTCACTGGAAAGCGCTCACTGAGCACTCAGATGAGTACCCATATGCCAGGGTTTCAATCATTTTTCAGGTTTTTTGCATCATTTTCTAAAGAATGAAATTAGCCACCACCAGCATAAGGGTTTAAGCATGGCAATAAGGTTGTTTTAGGGGCTTCTGTTACTAATATTGCTCTGGGTCTCTATACTTCTAGTGTTAGGGACCCGGGTGGTCATCTAATAATATTATCTTATAGATAACTCATGAAGAAATGAAGACCACAGGTTTTCATTCTGTTTTATCTACATTGCACAGCGAGACACCAACATGTTCTCATGCAGTAAAAATTGTATATGAATTATTTCAGGTATCTAAGAAATTTCTTTGGGCCTGTGATTTTCCTAAGTTTAGGGCCTAACTTGCAGGTAGATCACCAAATTATAGTCAACTCAAACCAAAGGTTTGTATTGACCTTGTGTGTTCTATCCATTGCATGCACCCACAGAAGCGTGCTTGCCAGCTGCTTGCAAGGGCTAGTAAAATAACTGTGTAGTAGAAATCACCTAAGACTGGTCTAACATGGCATATTGATATCAAAAACTTCAAACAAAATAAAAATAAAAGTATTAATGAGGATCAATAAATAAATGTGTTTCTTTAAGAATATTAAATTAGACAGGCATTTCAAGATGAAAATATCTAAAATTGATTACAATCACAGCTGCACCCTAACAGATTGTTTAATCTTACAAAAATACTTGCTCTTGAAATTGTCCTCTGGATCTTTGATACTTTTGCCACTACCTTAAGAATCAGGAATAATTTTGCAAAATATTTTGAAAAGAGTTTTTGGTTATGTCCAGAATAACATTTTCCCTTCAAATATTTTGTCAACTGAGCCTTTGCCTGCAAAATTTCGTCAAAATCATCGGGCATTTGAGCATGCATGGCTTAAACATATTTCAATGTTTTCCTGGACAATTTCGATTTTTCCCAGCTAAGTGAAAACTGGTATAAATTTTCCCCACATGAATTGGCAAGTACTAGGTTTGCAAGGTTATGTCAGCCTCTGCAATGTGGTGTAGAGATATGCTCAAGCAGAATATTCAGGAACCATTCCTCATCACTTGGATTAGATTAGTGGTAATGGGTGAGATCCTGTGGAGTTGCTTACCAAATGAAGCTAAATTCTCACAGCAATTACTGCATTTTCTACTGTTTTTTGGTGCTTTTTTGAAAGTCCTATAACGTCTTGGCTATACGGCAAAAGAAAAGTTGGTGTTCAGATGATTTGAGAATTGAACCTCCTTTACCCACTACTATGACTGTAAATTTATCTTAAGTTTTATACATAAAATGCACCTTTTCGGCCAATACTTGAAAAGAAAATCTAGCTTTACCTTTGGAAACAATTTTGCCTAAGGCCAACTTAAATTACACGCCAAATTAACCAGTTTAAATAGAGTAGATGAATAAATAATCAATAAATAAATAAATAAGTAAATAAATGAATATATAAATAAAATTTTCTGGATAAGCTAATAAGTGATTTTTGATTAGGCAATAAATCAAGTATAATAGAAAAATGTGTCAGGGAAAGTTGGGACTATGTTTAACATTTTTCTTTCAGATATCTTCAAAAGATGGTTTATTCTTTGAAAGAAATGCCACATTAAATATTCAAAGCTTTTCTTTATGGGTTTCTCTTGTGAAAACTCTGTCATCACTGAGTGCATGAATATTTTCTAATATATTGGCCCCTATAGAATATATTTAATTCATTGTGAATTCATTATGGTAATGGAATTATACCATTCATACTAGCATTACCAATTATGAAGACCTGGTAAAGGTTTTCCAGAGGAAAGCATTTTTAGGAGTAAATTTTTGGAGATAAGATATTCTTTAGAATATAACAACAGTTTCCCCACCAAATATTGTAAATAATGATAATTAATCAAAAACAGGAACTCAAATCAAATCATTGAAATAATAAATCTAAATAAAACTGTCATAGGCTGAGAATTCAGGGGATTACCTTAAGAAAAGAATATGCAAGATTTTTTAGGACCTTATCTGAAGAAAATGAATCACAGTTTCTTCCCTTCCAAAGACATTTGGTAAATTAACGAATAAGTACTGATTTGAATTAGGTTATTCCATATATGTGATTTGAAAAGAAGCAATAAGGAAATCCCTACCTCTGCTCAAAGCTGGTATATATTGCAGCATAGGGCCTCAAGCCAACAGTGGTCTCAATACCATGTTCAGTCAGTAAGCCACCTAATTAGTTCAATTTCTACAACCTACTGAGTGCTTTCAAGAGCAATATTTAACCCTTTATCCCTGTACAGGGATTTTAAGCCAGCAGGGCGAGTGGATATCCACACACCTAAAATCACACTCAGAACAACAAAATATTTAAGGAGAAATTTCTTAAAATGTGGATTTAAGGAAACATCGATACTGTATTGAATCGTGAAAAATTTAAAGGCGCCCTTTTCTAAAAGATCTGCCTGTCAAGAGCATCATTGCTAAGTATTTGAAGGAGAGACGCCAATGGGTATATTACCAACTATAGCTATTTTATTTTAGCTCCAAATTATTTCAATTAGTATCATACATCCAGGTGTCATTTGTCAATAGGCCACTTGGAGAACTAATGAGTTTAGGCGACGTTTACTTGATTTATTGGTTCCCGGATCCTTCCCAGACCTATTTTACAGGGTCGGGAGGGAGGTAATTAAAGATAGAGTTGATTTTTTAAATTTTATTTTAACACACGGGAATCTAAGTAAGCAAACAATCGGGAGGGAGGTAAAAAATGAAAAGTGATTTTTTGGCTGTACCAAAATACATACTTAAACCATATTTTTGAATATTAAAAGAATCCTTTTTTGAATAAGATGATGCATTTTAACAACACTGTATTACATTGCAATTGTAATGATGTATTGCTCTGTTATTAATATTCTCGTAGTCTTGTAGTTTTTTACCATCCATGGTAAATCTGGTGTAGGTTTGGTGTACCTACTTATGACTTGGCGGCAAAGCACAAAATAAAGTGGGAGGATTACATTAATTTTCCCGTCGGGTCTATTCCACTTTGATCGGCAGATCCGGGAACCACTAAATTATGTAACCGTCTTCTTACCCATTATAATTGTAATTGAGAAAAAATCTTCAGGTGAAAGTTGTTGTTACTGTAAGGTGGAATAATTCACTAAAAAAATTCAAACATAACTCTGTTTCCTGATTAAATTGGTTCAAAGTTGTGGGTTCGAACTTCAAAGTGTAAAGGCCGTTTCCCACATCAGCGATCTTATTTTGCGACCGTAGCGATCTGCAATCAGTTTGTAGATCGCTGTTACATCGCAAAAATATGTAAAAATTAAACCCAAATTAGTGTGAATAGCGATTTCCTCACGTTTAATAAACAAATGAGTTGCGCTGCGAAGGACTGAAATGCGATGTGGCAGCGATGTTAATGACAAATGTAGAAGATGATGTTGCGATTGTTAGGAAGTGATAACGTTCATCACGAGTGAAAAACGATAACAACACCTTTACATAGCGACAGGGATGATGGAGTTGCGACATCATCTCTATTCAGTCGCTAATCATTCATTATTGAATTGTTATTGCATCGTTAACGCCGTTCCCAAACTCAATTTTGCGATTTTATCACGATATTCAAGATGAAGTTACAACGCTAACGATTCCATAACGACGTACAAACGACTTATACAAATCCATTGCAGTTTTAGAGCGATCAATAAGAATTCATAGCGATCATTAAACGAATCACTGACCTAATTTTTTCAATAGCGTTTTTTTTTGAGCATGTTAAAAAAAATCGCTACAGATGGTCAGCCACAGCGACACGCAACGACCGTGTGCGGAGACGTAACGACCGGAACGGCATCGTTACGGACCACCCCGATTTACATTCCGACCTCACAGTGACCGCAAATTTCTCTAATTCGCTCCAATCACTCTACACTCATAATTCAAAATAGCAGATGTGGGAAAGGGCCTTTAGACTATGTGTTTATTCAAGAAACAAATGGGTTCTACAATCTAGACTCATGACTGTGGTTATCGTTTAAAAGCAAATATAATATAAATATTGGGGCCCTCAACAATGAATTTGTTATGCCAAAATATATGTAAATATATACATATATATATATATATATATATATATATATATATATATATATATATATATATATATATATATATATATATATATATATATATATATATATATATATATATATATACACATATATATATATATAATTATATATATATGTATATATATATATATATATATATATATATATATATATATTTGTATATATATAAATATATATATATATATATATATATATATATATATATATATATATATATATATATATATATATATATATATATATATATATACATATATATATATATATAATTATATATATATGTATATATATATATATATATATATATATATATATATATATATATATATATATATATATATATATATATATATATATATATATATATATATATATATATATTAGTGTTCGGAATCAGTCACAATTTTCAAGATCGATCATCGGTCCATCTGAACGCCCGATGACCGATTAATAATCGAAGTTGTGTACATGGTTTTTCGTGTCGCCATTGCTGTTTACTTAAGTCATAAGGTACCGCGTCACCTAGCGGTATCAACACACACTCGCGTAATTGCGTCATGCGCGTTTGTGCTATGGTGTGCCGATAACCACAACAACAATGGCGGCATCGTAACATCGCCTCAGCACGCTAAGAGAGGTGGATCTGGAGCGGTCCAGCAGTGTTTCCTCTTTGGTGGGGCAATAAATAGGTAACTAAACTTTTTTCTCAGATATTCTGACAGGCAGGACTACCGAAAGTCCAGCTATTTCTTTGAATAGAATTTTTATCCATGTTCGTTTTTTTTGTTCGAACATGTGAAATTGCGTTCGATCATCATAATCGGAGGCACAAACGAACGCTGTTTGGCTTGTTCGAACAATCGGACGAACACTAATATATATATATATATATAAATATATTTATATATATATATATATATATATATATATATATATATATATATATATATATATATATATATATATATATATATATATATATATATGTTTATATATATATATAAAACCAGAGAGTATATCATTAATTGTTCCTGATAAAACATACTAAAAACTGAAAGGTTAAAAAGTCCATATAGAACTTAAATTTGAGTGAATATGAAAATAAAAGCCTTACCCTAACTTCTACATCTGTTCCAGATATCTGAGGCTTTTACACATATTGAAATCACTAGGATCTGACATTGTTGACAGTTGTTGATGGACATTGTGGTTGAATGTGACATAAACACTTATACTAAAATCATAGAAAGGGTTCTAGGACCAGCATGGTTTATCTAATACATTATCAGTTTCTCCATTTATCTAATATTCCCTTTCTTTTTAACAAATCCCATACTTTAAGGCCAAGACAAATTTGGTGATGGAAGATATGATCCTTACACTCTACTGCTCACACCAGAACATCTTCACTTAAACCTTTCCCACCAAAGAGATTAGTTTATCTGAGAATTTCAACCATATTCCATCTATAAAACCTGGGATATTAGATAAAAATATTTGACGAAACGTTAATGTAGTATAAAGGCAAATTTTGTTCATAGTTCATACACTGAAGTTTTTGGATCAAGATATGAGTTATTTTTTTACCACAGAGAGCACTCTGGGCCAATTAATGCTGATGCTACTTTTGTCCAAAGCACAAGGATGCAAAGATTTTTGAAAACCATCTAAATCCTGTCATGTTGGCATGCATTGAATAGCTCTCACTGAGTACTCTCAGATGAGTACCCATTTGACAGGGTTTCGGACATTTTTCAGCTTTTTTTGCATATTTTGGTATTGGCAAAATTAGCCAGCAGCAGCATAAGGGTTAACCAGCATCCAAAAAAAGATGATAAGTGGCCAGCATTAAACTGCTTTCAAGGATTACAAGGGATATCCATAGATCTTCCCCCACTTGATTTAATGTGTCATGTTCCTGAGGGGATTCAGGGACGAGTCATTTTCCGGCGGTAAAAGGCATCGCCATGTTGTCTCATAAATCAAGATAGGTGAAGGAAGCTTTTAGCTCTTTACCGCAATCTTCGAGATGCTTGCTACGATCAGAGACATGCACCCAGTGACCTCTCATAAGTTCATCAAGTTCATCATATTCTGAATTTTTAACCTACATTCATCAAATCAGTTAGACCCAATATACTTGATGGAGCTGCCATCTATAGTTTGGTCAGGAATCCAAATAATCTCTGCGTTATCAAAATCAATTTATCTCAACTCCACTCTTATAAGACTAAGAGAAATTTACAGTATTTCTAATAATGAAAAGGGATCTTTATCATACACAATATCAAGTGTATATGGACAAGACTAGATAGAATCACAACAAAATAGAAATGCAAAACAAAATCTTTATCTTCAATGCCATCTTGGATGAAACTTTCAAAATTAATTCTATCATTCTCTACATAAGAATAAAATGTGGTTGCTAAAAGTTTCCTTGAAAAGACTTTGCAATATTTCTATGAATATAAGACACCCCAGAACTCACACTGGGACTTTGCCTTGCATCTGATTAGAACCTTGGCAGATAGAACCCTGACATTGCATAGTAATAGTGTAGAGTGGCTCCATCTATCAACAAGGCTACAAACTAAATCATTTAGGGTAGGTCACACAGTACCACTAGTACATGTTGTAGTAGATGTATTTTACCATCCTAGATGTGTGTATCTTGGTGAAATATTGACAAAATTTTGACAAAATCTTCCCTACTTTAATGAGCTTAATTTACCTCTTATTGCAAGAAATTTGATGAGTAAGAACTACAATCTGACTAGCTGCCATACCAGATCTACCGGTCAAAGCTACTCTTACTATGGATTTTGCTTTGTAATTACATTTATAATCATCATATTGAGGCAAATTGTAATGGGTGGAAGAAATTGGCATTGCAAATTTCTACTTTGCCTTCCATCTGATTAGAAACTGGGCAGTTTAAATTGACAACGAGTAGTCTGTGGCAATGCCTCAGACCACTCAACAATCGGGGCAGGCCCCACCTCATCTATAAATAACAAATTCTGGTACTTACCTAAAATAGATGACTTTAAGGAGACCTTTGGCTTGGGTTCCATGAGAACAGCCATCTTCCACTCATCAGGGTCATCATGATGAGCACCGCTGATGAGGAGCTTAAAACGCAGGTAATCTTTAAGACTCTCCTCCCATGCAAGGTGAAGAACGCCATCCGAGGCCAGGGAGAGATCTGACAGGCTACTTATGTCACGCTTCAACAACCTGTGAGGATGATAGATAGAAAGTCATGTTGTAGTATTGGTCCGTCATATGCAAATTCTGTCATATACATATGACACATACTTGATATTAGGGCTGTCATCACTAAGGATTTTTTAGCGATTCGATAATCAAAAAGATATTTACCGATTCGGCACTTCGATTCGATTCGCTATCGATTCACACTAGAAATTGTCTCACGCTTGGTTTTTGGCTAATATATGTGCAATTAGCTTTTCACGCATTAAATTTTCATTCCCCAGCAATCACCGCCTCTAACAATAACTAAAATCTACCTACAATTTGCGATCTCGCCATTAGCGCCGATATGTCTTCGCCCGTCATAGTCTCGACGGGACCCCACAATGCATTGCGGTGACCTGCGCAGTAGTGCGCCAGAGATCGTCCGTCCTCAATTCAACTTCCGTTTTTGAATTGAGGTAAGTTCTCGCTTATTTGGACTTTTTTAAAAAAGATTTCTGGTTGGTTACGGCAGTTTTCACGAGTTGCAACGTATCCAACCAGTTTTTTATTATTTTTTATAGCGAATCGATACCCCAGCATTTCTGGCGTATCGATTATCGCTAGGGCTTCGCCAGCGATCCATCGATACTGCCGGTATCGATGACAGCCCTACTTGATATGCGTGGTATTAGGACCAAGCATATTGTCCGTCATAGCAAAAAGTCTAGCGTACAGCAGTTCATCATATGCAAGATCGTCTGTATACACACACAAATGTATCTAGATATTTCTCATGCCTTCACATATGTTGACCATTCCTTAGTTGTCTACTTGCCCAATAGAGGGCAGGGTAGGACAGCACTGTGGCAAGCGCATGTGAAATAGATGTCAAAATAAAGCCCCATTCTCACATTCACGACTTCAGCCAGGACTATGCCGATTTAGCGAATAGACCGAATTTGATGTTTCGAGTACGCTATTATGCAAATTTTGCGGTTTTCTTTTTTTAAAGAGGACTGTTATTGGACTACCATACTGTTGACGGCAACGGAGTCACGACTGTTGTTGGACATGAATACGTTCCTTCAAGACTTATACCGCATGTAGTTGTAGTTAGTACGACCGTTTTACGATGCTCATAGGTATATCCCGACTATCATACGCTACTCATACGCTTGCTATACGACTTGAATACTTGAATAGCGTATAGCAGTCCTGTGCGATCGTACGCAGAGTGTATGCAACTTTCCCACGGATTTGCATACGCATGACGCCGATGTCAATACGACTGCTATACGCTGTTGCCGACCTTCATACGCTGTTGCCGACCTTCATACGCTATTGCCGACCTTCATACGCTTCTCATACGCTACCTATTGGCACCTACATGTTATTGGAGGTGGCGCCAATCGACTACGACTGTTTTGAAATTTTCAAAACAGTCGTAGCCAACGCTGACTTCAATACGACTTGTGCAGACTCGCTAGACTGTCATACGTCAGTACATGTACTATTGCCGACTCACCACGATCGACCAGGACTGCTGAGTCGTGGTCTATCGTGGCTGTAAGTTGTGAATGTGAGAATGGGGTTTAACCTAGCTAGATCCTATAATGCACTCCCTCAGCTAGATATGTTGTTTAATATACCATACACAAATAATATCCCAGCAATTGACTCATCTCAAATTTACATTGAAAGCACAAAATCTTTGATGCTTACTGTTGCTAAATCAAGTGAATATCCTAATAGTTAATATATTTTGATTGATCATGATCAATAAAGATCCGACTAAATAAGCCTTGTTTTACTAAGATTTCTTCCTCTCATGTTATGAGAGGCCATAAGAAGTAAGTCTGCCCATTTAGAAATTTCTTTCAAACAATTTTTTTTGGCAAAATACCTGAAGGACATATGACCTTCAGAAGCCAAACTATGACTCGATCCCTTTCAATCTTGCTTGATTCTCAGGTTATTTTCAAAAGATTACCTTAACACTCAACAAATTTAACCCTTAAGCTCCTGGTGGTCAACTCCTAATTTGGTCAATACAAAATGATGAAAAAACCTGGGAAATGATTGAAAACATGGCTTATGGATACTCACCTGAGAGTGCTCAGCAGGACCTATCCAATGAATACCAACATGACAGGGTTTAGATGGTTCTCAAAAACCTTTCCATCATGTGTTTTCAACAAAGGTAGCCTTAGCATTGAAAGGTTTAAGGTTTGCAGAATTTACCAATATCTCATTAGCGGCCATAGACCTTTGGAAAGCACTTAATTGTAAAGAGTTATGATCACATCAATTTTAAATACAATTCTGTAAATCTATCAATTGACTAGAATTTTCAAAATGATATCTAGACATGAAAGGGTTACATTCAATTCTTACTTTCGGAAATGGTAATCCATATTTTTCCACAATATAAACTATACTTTCAAATGTATCATAGATAAAGATGACAATTTTAACGGGGTACAAACTCTAGGCATGAAAGGGGTAGAGCTGAACTCACGGAGGGAGATCAACTCATGAGCTCACCACCCTTTTGACTCGTGAGCTCACAGATGCACAGATTTTCCCCCAAAAAATACTCATTTTCCAGCCCAGCTATTAAGAAATAAATACTTCCTGGTGGAGATGTATTGACATTGACATGTTTCTTTCATTTCAAAATGTGCTGACGAGGTACAAAGGTCAGTATAACACTCAACACTGCTTTTACACATTGGAGATTGTAAACAAGACGTGACAGCGATAAGTAGTTATAAGAAGGTATGTTAGGTGCTCTGTGTAACGTTTATGTTCCCAACAAAGACGAGCTCACGACCACAGTGCTCGAGCGACTCAAGTTTGTGAGTCATGAGTGCAGCTCTAGAAAGGGGTTAAGTATGTATCACTTACCTGAAGTAATAGTGGTCCAGTTTATTTTCAATCAGCCTCTTTCTGAGCACATATTGTTCCCGCAGACTTATCACAGCATGGACTAGGTGACCCATATCATCGTTGTCAAGCATTTTCAGGGTATCCTCTTTCGTCACATCCAAACGAGCTAACTGTGAAAGGTTCTTCACACCTGCAACAAAAACAACAAATGTATTCATCTAGTTAATTGTGAGTATAAGACAGAAAGAATTATTTAGAACATCAAAGAGTGGATTGAATAATTTTGTTCAAAGCCCATGGAATTTTTTATGATTGCAAATGTCAGCAAGTCTCTTCCATACTCATAAGTTGTCAGTAAAAGGGCAGGCTTAGTTACCCTAAATATTTATCTCATTATATTTTCTCTTTTCCCTTAGGTGAGTAATGAACCAGGTGTACCCTGGTCTGATATGTTATATCTAATCATAGGAAATATACACTTATAAAAAATTAACCCATTATTGCTCAAAGCAGCCAAAAGCAGCCTGACAATTTCAGAGTAATCTCTTAGTCAAAGCAATTTTTTGGAAAACATTTGAAGGAGAAATGTAAATTGGAACACTACCAACAACTGTCTGCCAAAAATTTAATGAACTAAATTTGAATTCCCTAGTTATTGTCAAAAGTATCATAGATCCAGACGACAATTTCTAGAGCAACTTTTAAGCATTAATGGATTAATATATGTAAGGGAGCTTATTGTATGGATAGGCAGTTAGTTTGATAAGTTAACTATTACGTCGTGGAAATTTAAGCCTAAATTCTAGGCTGATGTTTTTCCTGTGACAGCTGATGTTTCTACTACTGTGTTGCATGGCAGCTGCTACAACCGGTCTAGTAACAGTGATCAATACAACTGATAGCTGCAACATGCATGTTCATAAACAGCGAGGCACTGATTGCAGGGAATCCATAATCATTCTGATCACGACAATCCTCCCCATGTACAGTTCACACAGTAAAAGCACCCATATTGGTACAAACAACATAATGTAAAGTTCGAAATATTAATGTGGCAGTAATATCAGCAACTTTAACGAGTGGGTCTGATTTGCTAATATTGGTAGATTACATGATGGCGCTTTTGATGACAGACCACACGTGAATATTACGATCCGTAATTATTGAAAAACGGATCGATTTGGGAAATTACTTTACAGTAATCGTCTAGAAAACTGGAATTAGTGAGTCAACCCTGTGGGACATATGCAGTTACGGATCAAAAACAAACAAACAAACATAATAATTATAATGGTAAATAAAAGAGGCATGTTATGATCAGGTCAAAGGTGGTTGTGTTTTAGGTTTCCAATGAATAAGATACATTGGTATCACAAATGTAATATGTAATTACAGTAAACCCCTATGAATAATGCTTGGCATTTTACCCGCATAGCTAGTGAGTAGGTGAATATCAAATGGCACCGAATATAATAGATAAATGAATGTGATCTCATTTAGTGCATAGAAAATTGGGGTCATGCTTAATTTGATGGCCGCTATAGGTTTAAGTGTGAGAAAAGACAAACGGGATTATAGTAATTACATACAGAAGGCTAGTAAACATGTCCCATCCAACAGCACAGCCTGCCTAATTTTAGAAATTCTGCCCAGGCATACGAAAATTCTGATATATGCATATTCTGATAAAGGATTGATTACATATTTCAGATATTTACATATAACAAGGTGATTTATTGGTTATGTGACAGAAAAAAACTGATGCCACGCATTGACACCTAATTTGTCACACAGTACCACAGACAAAACTGATTAATTAAGCCACATTTGGACAGAAAATGTTACAATTTTGTTTTTAAGGGAATCTCACTAAGCCTGTCTACACAATCGATAACCAATTCTTAAGAAAACAGTTACAATTTACTCAATAAACATTACTCTATAATATACTATACTAGCAGCATGAATTCTAAACTCTCTGATTATCTGTGTCAAGATACATTGAAGTGCGGTGAGAAGATTTAATAATGATATTATCATTAATAATATTATGATATCAATATCAATAATAATAATAATGATAATAATAATAATAATAATAATGATAATAATAATAATAATAATAATAATAATAATAATAATAATAATAATAATAATATCAATAATAATAATGATAATAGCAATAAAAAAAATGAAATAATAATAATAATAATAATAGTAATAATAATAATAATAATAATAATAATAATAATAATAATTTTAATAATAATAATAACAATATTTTTTTCATGAGGATAACAAAGTCAAATACAGTATTTGATTTTGGATGTGACACTCAGAATTCTAGCTAGGTCCTGCTAAGCCAGTGGAAATATTTGGTTTTATATGTGTAATTAAACTCGACATACAAATTGGTAGACAGATTTTGGCTGCAAGTTAGCAGTCACACCATGTACCATACTTATTCATTGTGGAGTAGGGTAGGTTTTGTCCTAACAGCCAAGCTGTATAGCACATAGCACTGACAAATATTGCTCAGACTTCCTTGGAAAACCTGCAATCTTTGTGGCATTACCCCAGGAATTCCTGGGTATTCCAAGCTGCGTTTGGTAAGGGCAACTTCTGCACACTACCAGGGTTCTAACTCTTGCATAATTAGCTCTGTTACAGAAAACACAAGCAGCTTTAAAGGGTGATTGTGGGTTCCCCAAGCAAGTTCCACAATACAAGCAGATTCTAAAGGGTGATTGTGGGTTTCCCCGGGCATTCCATTTTCCTGCTTTGAGTAACTTAACTAGACTCAGAGTAATAGGCATTGGTAGGAGTCTTTTTCAGAAAACAGTAGCTGCTGTAAAGATACTCTAGATTGCGGGTCAGAGTGAAATGCACACATAGCTGGCTGGTCAGTCCTGGCCTGACCAACCCATGGTAAAGAGATTAAACACATAGTACCTTTATAGCAACCACACTATTTGGGTACTACCCAAACCTCTTTCCTAAGCTGATTACAATAATGCTTTGCATTGACAAAAGGTTTAATTTTACCCTAACTACATTAGGATGGATGATTTGAAGTAATGGCCATGGTTGGTGTAGAATTCTGAGAAATCGACAAATAGCTGACATTAACAGCTAGGGATTGGCACATTAAAAACATTTGTGATGCAGTATGATATTGATATTGTGTTAACTATACAATTTCTTAAAAATATTATCAACAATACTGCCTGCCTTCTGGAGACGTAATTTTGATAAATTTAGCAAGATCTGTCAGCTTCAGAAATTTTCATGCATGCTCCATTTGGCTGAAGGATATGACTATAATAATGGTTTCACTTGTAGTCTTTTCTGTTTTTGCAACAAACAAAATACTTGAAAAATAAAAAAATAAAAAAAATAAAAAAACAAACTTTCAAGCATTCTTCATTTGGCTTAAGTAGATATATTAAAATAGCAAGCTGTTGATCTGTGGATCGTGGAGGCTTAGATGGCTTAGCCATTTCAAGAGCCAATTAATCAGTCTGGGCATGCCAGTGAGATAAGGCGCTCACAGGGTTGAGAAGCTGCCAAGTTCACATGAGTTATATATACGAATTCCACGAAGATCCTAGCTGCAACAATGGGAGATAACAATGTGACGTTTGCTGGGTTGAGAAGCTGCCTAGTTCATATGAGTAATATACAAAATCCACCAAGATCCTAGCTGCAACAATGGGAGATAACAATGGGACGTTTGCTGGGTTGAGAAGCTGCCAAGTTCATATGAGTTATATACAAAATCCACCAAGATCCTAGCTGCAACAATGGGAGATAACAATGGGACGTTTGCCATCATTGCATAATCAACTACTGTAATCAACAGGGCAAATAGATAATGTTCAGCTGAACACATCAATATCTATTGTTTATATGGAATTCTATGGATTGAAATCTTTTGAAGAAATGCTGTTGCAACAAATGAACAAGAATGTATCATTCTTATAGGTAATCTTCAAAATAATTAAATATCAAATGTTATCAGATTAAGAATTAGGTTATCAAACAAAAAAGATATGGATGAATAAAATGAGGTTAAAGTTCTCAGGACTGCAGATATTGCGGGAATACTTGCACAGAATTTGCAGCAATTCAATTTGCTTCACTGCCTTCGGCTTATCTCATGCTTAACACCATTTTCGCAGTATCTAAAGCCAACTCCGGTAAATGACTTCATTGATTCAATATTCTCTACCAATGAGTAATTCTGTTAGGCTAAACTAATTCATCGAAGCGTTTGGTCCAACACATAATACATGAATAATTGAATGTTTTCAATCTACTGGTGTATTGCGAGATGTTAGGCAAGGCAATATTATGGAGGATCTACAACCAGGATATGTAAAATTGTGATGTGATATCATGAGCTTCCTGAACAAGTGTTCAAAGAGTGCATCATCTGACATCCAAGCTGAGGAGAATATTGATCTGTCTGTTAGACTAATCAAGATGAATTTGGCTTGCAGTCTCTCACACATTAATGCTTTGAAGAAGGATTGAGCAAGTTTGAAAGAAAAATAAGGCAACTAAGGGGTGGATGCAGGATTGAGTCATTCTGTATTCATGAGGAGATTTGGTTTTAACAAAACGGTTGATCTACTGGTTTTAAGCAAAACTGAAGAAAGAGACAATTCCCTCAACTGCAAGAAATCAAGGTTTTATGTTGTGAAGGGGTAGGGCTGGGGGGGGGGGGGGGGGGGGTGGGGGTCAAAAAATCTTCTCTGTATCAACATCTGCAACTGAAGAGCAGTTGGTTTAAACCATTAATGCTCACAACAGCCAAAACAGCCTGACAATTTTGCATCATCTCTTTTGTTTCCTTTCACTTTAATACTATGATTTCCGAGCCCCGAGTGGTCTTCAAAGAAGATTATAATTAAATTAAGAATAGTTAAGGATGTCAAAAAATGAAATGAAAGTGTAGTTTACAGAAGAAAACGGAAAGGATCCTAAGAAGAGGCAAAGTTAAGTGACCAATGGGGCAAGGTCATATTTTTGATATTCCAGAGAACATTGGGACATATTATGCCATTTTCTATAAATAGCAACATTCTTTAACCCTTCCAATGCTGAGGCTACTCTTGTCCAAAACTCAAGGATGCAAAGATTTTTGAAAATCATCTAAACCCTATCATGTTGGTATCCATTGGATGGCTCTCCCTGAGTGCTCTCAGTTGAGTACCCATTCGCCAGGGTTTCGTTCATTTTTCAGGTTTTTTTCATCTTTCGTTTTGTATTGGACAAATTAGCAACCAGCAGCATAAGGGTTAAAATCCCTGTCAGTTTCTCATAACCAGTAAATAATGAATTTCTAAAATTTCTCTAGTCAATGAAGTGAATTTGTTTAAAGCTGTCAGGTCTACCATATATATACATTTTGATTCACATTTCCAGTATATTTACAATGGCCATTTCTCCGCTGAAAAATTTGAAATCCCTCTTCTAAACTGCTATGAATACGTCCTAAATATTGAACATAAGATAAATTACAGGAAGGTTAAATCTTTTCCAACAGTGGTATTAGGTTGCCAAAACTATAAGCCCTATTCTAATCACTGGATGTGAGCATGCATGCACAGTCTTTGAACAGACCCCTTGAATGCTATCCATGACACTCATATCAATAAATGACTAAATATAAAAATACATAAATGACTACGAATACAGTTATACCTATACCCCTTTAATTAATTATCTGATTCTCTCTCTCTCTGTCTCTCTCTCTCTGTATATATATATATATATATATATATACATATATATATATATATATATATATATATATATATATATATATATATATATATATATATATATATATATATATATATATATATATATATTATACAAGTATATAAATGTATCACCTTGTATGGCATATTGCCATTAAGAACTATAGACAGGTAGCATGTTGGAAAACCTAGTGCTTCTGAAGTCTCATGCAATTAACACCCTTGGGCGTTCATCTGAGCTGTGAGATGTATCAACTTCTGTAACCCGGCCTTGGCTTAAGGCAAAACTACCTGGATTCATCTTAATCCCTATATATTCATATAAATACATATATAAATATATATATATATATATATATATATATATATATATATATATATATATATATATATATATATATATACATATATATATATACATATATATATATATATATATATATATATATATATATATATATATATATATATATATATATATATATATCTAAAAAGATATCCAGAACAGCTTGATCAGATGCTGACGTATCATCAACACATACAGCGTATGATGGCACGACAAGCTAACTGGCGTGATTACGATTACCATTTCAGGGTAGATCGTGAATATGTCCAGTTCGACTGGGATATTGTCCGCCCTGATCTGGAGAGAGATGCTTATAACTCTTTTCGTCCCTATACAAAGCAATCCGGAAACCCCTCTTATAAGACCAGCAGTTCCACCCAATCTATCCCAAAGGGATACTGTTTTGCATACAACACTATTGGGAAACGATGCGTACGAGACAATTGCTCCTTCAAGCACGTTTGTCCAGAATGCCAAAACAAACATCCAAAATACCAACACGGGAAGCCTTTCAAACCTTCTTCCCATGCCAACTCCGGTCAAGGTGGAAGTACTAAGTAAATATTTAGAAGGATATGAAAATGCTCAGTATATAATTGATGGTTTTACACAAGGTTTTCGTATAAATTTTGATGGTCCTGATTTGCCTTTGACATCTTCCAATTCTTATTCGGCCAATCAAAACCCACAAGCTGTGGATCTAAAAATCAAAAAAGAATTAGAATTGGGTAGATTAGCTGGCCCATTCGATTCAGTCCCATTTCAAAATTATAAATGTTCACCCTTGGCTCTTAGAGAAAAACAGAACACTGGAAAATACCGTTTATTACATAATTTGTCTTTTCCATATGACGCAACATCAGTCAATTACAATATATCAAAAGACGACTCAACCGTTTCTTATTCTAATATAAAAGATGCCATTTCATTGATTCAAGCTGCTTCCCCGCCAGCTTTTATGGCAAAAACGGATATCTCCGATGCTTTTCGGATTATTCCTATTCATCCGTCTGACTACCATCTTACCGGTTTCTATTGGAAAGGCTACTATTATGATAAATGCCTACCAATGGGTTGTTCATCATCCTGTAAAATCTTTGAACTGTTCTCCTCTGCGTTACAATGGATTTTGAAGGAAAAATTTGGTATAGTCAATGTTGTAAAAATTTTAGACGACTTCTTGTTCATTGAAGAAGAGTTTCATCAATGTAAGAACAGCTTACAAACCTTCATCACTTTATGTAATGAATTGGGTGTTCCTCTAGCTCCCCATAAAACAGAAGGGCCATCAACTAGTATTGTTTTCCTTGGTATTGGGTTGGATTCCCAAAAGATGCTAGCTTTCCTTCCTCCAGATAAGTTAGAAAGGTATTCAAATGAAGTCAAACTTTGTCTATCAAGAAATAAAATGACACTCAAGGAATTACAATCACTGTGTGGGAAACTTCAATTTTCAACTTCTGTAATCAGGTCAGGGAAAGCCTTCCTCAGAAGAATGTACGATATCCAAATAGGAATAAACAAACCCCACCATTTCATTAGAATAACGTCAGAGGTTAAACAAGATTTAGAGATTTGGTACCATTTCCTGGAAAATTACAATGGCCAGTCAATTATCAGGAAACCCCCCTTTGGGGATTCCAATACCCTTCACATGTGGTCTGACGCTTCCAAACTAGGTTTTGGCGCTACCCATGGCACACAATGGATGCAAAGTAAATGGCCAGACAGTTGGGCAAAACTAAACATTGCATTATTGGAAATCTTTCCTATACTTGTGCTTGTTGCCTCGTTTGGTCCAAAAATTCAAAATTCTAAAATTCTATTCCACTGTGACAACTCTGCTGTCGTAGCTATAGTTAACAAACAAACATCAACAGATAAACTAATTATGAAAGTTGTCCGTCCATTAGTACTTCTTCTATTAGAATATAACATCAACTTAAAAACTGAGCATATTCCAGGGGTTAATAACGTTCTTGCCGATTCAATTTCTCGGTTTCAGGTACATCCTGCACTACTACATCAATATGGCATGCAGCATTCACCAACACCAATACCACCACACGTCAGACCAGAAAACTTTTCACTGTTTTAAAACAGATTTTGGACAAGTCTATGTCAAAATCAACAATTCGCTCATACACAAGGCATTGGCATTATTTTCAATTGTTTTTGACCAACCGTTTACAAGCTACTACTGCTTTACCTATACCTTCCCTTCATATCGCTCTATTCATTGCACATCTGCATGACAAAAACTTGGCAAGCAGTACAATAAGATCTTATATAACTACAATATCCTTCATGCATAAATTAGGCAACTTCACTGACCCAACAAAGGCTTGTTTGATAACAAAAACGCTTTTAGGTCTAAAGAATTCACAGGTACAGCTCTCACAACGCTTACCAATAACCAAAAACGTATTGCAAAAAATCATTCAAGCCATATCATTTGCAACCAATGACCGTTATGTTAAAATTTTATATACAGCGCTATTCTTATTCACTTATCATGCCTGCCTTAGAGTGGGAGAGGTAGCTCAATCATGCCAAAAAATGCATGCATTGACTCTAAATCAGATAACTCAGATCAAAACTAAATCTGGTTTTGGTTATAAAATCAAATTTCTCTCCTACAAACACTCAAAAAATCAAACACCCACTTTCCACTTACTCCCGTCTAACAAAAACCTTTGCCCTGTGGCCGCGTTGTCTAGCTATCTAGCAGTACGGCCCACAGGTCAAGGATCATTGTTTATACATCAAAACAAAAAATCAGTTACTAGACAGCAAGTAAGTCAATTTCTGAAATTATGCCTAAAATTACAAGGTTATGATCCACAACACTACAATACACATTCTCTTAGAATCGGTCGAGCCACTCAGCTTGCAAATGACAATACACACAGCAACATCATTAAAGCAACGGGTAGATGGAAAAGCTCGGCTTACCATAAGTATATTCAACCCTCCTATTTTGTCTTACCAAATTAAGATTGCGGTACAGTGTACACATATGCTATTTAATTAATCACTACTATATTGTTACCCCCCTTGTTTCCGTTTCTTTGGGCTGCCAGTACTGTTTATTGTCACAAACAGTACTTCTTGGCGCACTCTAACGAGGTCAGCCCAAATTTCGCAGTACGAAAATGGCAAATAATGCCTGTTGCTATCTAGCTTCCTAGTAGTTACATGCTTGTCTGCTATTTTCATTCCTGTTTATCACATCAACTTGTTCATCACAATTGTGCAGTGGTTAAATACCAAATTAGCATATGTAATGGTTACTGGTATATTATTTACCATATTTATTGTAGTAATATTTATAGCAATTATCACATATTAAATACAATGGTATGTATGTATATATATATAATCTCATATATGTTATCTTGTAAATACAATTTGATTATAATAAATTATTTATTTATCCATATGCGCGTTACTGGTTATGACACAAAAAATCCACGTTTGGCGTGCAAGTCATGCCAAACGAATTTTTGTGTTGTGACCTGGCGCCATCTTTTGGTTGGTCACAAAACTACACATCCGGGTAACTAGGTCACCAAGGAAGTGACGTATTGCACGTGATGTAAACAATACAGACTGAACGCAAAGATCGTTCAGTCAGTATTGAAAATTACACAGCAGCCACCGAGGCTGTTGTTGTATAGTAATTTTTAAAAATCCCACCACTATGCTTCCCACCCTTTGTACAATATAATTTGTTATTTGCAACGATTTCGGTTACATATTGCTTCTGTCTAGCTATCTAGCAGGCGCACTCTAACGAGGTCAGCCCAAATTTCGCAGTACGAAAATGGCAAATAATGCCTGTTGCTATCTAGCTTCCTAGTAGTTACATGCTTGTCTGCTATTTTCATTCCTGTTTATCACATCAACTTGTTCATCACAATTGTGCAGTGGTTAAATACCAAATTAGCATATGTAATGGTTACTGGTATATTATTTACCATATTTATTGTAGTAATATTTATAGCAATTATCACATATTAAATACAATGGTATGTATGTATATATATATAATCTCATATATGTTATCTTGTAAATACAATTTGATTATAATAAATTATTTATTTATCCATATGCGCGTTACTGGTTATGACACAAAAATATATATAATTATATATATATATATATATATATATATATATATATATATATATATATATATATATATATATATATATATATATATATATATATATATATATATATATGGCCATGGATCCAGTGGTCAAGCCTTTCCAGCTGTGAGAAAAGAAAACAAGGGTGTATGATGCACTATAGATTGCTGTGGTAGCAAATCCTATATATTCTAGCTGACTCAAATTGGCTGAAGAGACCACTCTGGCTATGAAGTCCTCATGCACATTTCTTCAGGATAACAGGTTAGACCTTTGACAAATATCTGTAAATGTATACCATTTCGGAGTGCATTCATTTGCCCTCTTGAATTTGTTTACATATATAGAGGAAGGTGCTCACGCACATGCATAGAATGCACCACTTGACAGCGGTTCTCTTCAGCACTCAGTGTGAAGCGAATCAGCACCTGGGCTGCAATCTGGAAAGAGTATCAGTCAGCTCCCTGCTGTGACCCTTGCGAAAGTTTTGGCGCAGGATCTGCTGACTACCAATCTGTTTAATATCTCACAAGGCTCAAAATTAGTGGTGCCCGGAGCCTAGGGGCAGCTCCCTTGAATTCTCCTGCAGATCCCTCAAATTTCTGCAGCAAGACACAAGATGTACTGGTTTCTAAACACAACATCTATAGGTAGCTTTAGAAGATGCAATTGGGCTCACTGGATAAAATCTTAATTTCCAGCCCTGTCTTAGAAGAATAAAAGAATGGATATGTATTGAGAGACCAATTATCATTATCCCTATAGTGAAGGCCTGGCTATGCCAGGGGTTTCAAATCTGGCCTAGGAGTGACATCACTAGGAGACAAAGACCAATGAGTGCTATCGTATCGTCTAATTAGTAATTACATTACAGAGAAACTTGCATGCCAACATGCATAGAATGCGACTTTGGGGCTATTTGCCTCAGCCAGCCTGTTCAGGTTGACCGGCTGGTTTCATATCCACTTGTTTTTTATTCATCTATGGTAATATATGTCTTGTTATCAACTAGTGAACACACACCCTACACAACTGATTAAAGTGCAACTGAGGGGAAGTGATTTGTTCATTGATCCCATCATCTCAAGCAAGTTGTAAGAAAAACATCTGAAGGTATATACCTGCTGCAATCACTGCTTCTGTCAGCTCGGGACAACCCTTCTTTTTCATCCAAGAGGCCACCTCTGCTGTGCCATCTTCAGCACCTGACACCATCCACAAGGACATTCTGAAGAGAGGAACACCAACAGCAATACCCAAGAACACCAGTAGACACCATCCATACACCAGCCTCGACGTCCCCTCTCCTCGTCTCGGGGGAGCCATATCCAAGAGAGATAATGGAAGAATTACCACCTTTCTTGCTACCTTTCGTAGCTCCCTTTTGATCGAGGCCCGGATATGCATTGCTATGTTAGCAGCAAGACGGTCTACAAAACTCATCACTGGTTGTTTTGATTTGGCCTCACACATTCATGCGCTTGGAATTGTGGGTAGTTGAACACTATTCGGTTAACTAAACGCTCGCTTGATTTGCTAGAAATCTAGCGTTTGATTGGCTCAAATATCCGAACGTTTAATCGTCTGAATATTTCCAATGAATGGCGAATGTTGTACTTGGAGCTGACAACAGAAACTGCTGCAATTAGGTAAGGTTTTCTTAACATTTGATTATGCGATCTTTAACAGATTTTGCTTTTGGGTTCAGTAACCTAGCGTTGTTAAGTAGGAAAGGTCACGTAGTGCTTCATAACTTGGCACTGTCATTTGAAAGATTTGACAGCTGTCAACATTACCAGATATGGCAGATTACAGTCAAATGCTTACAGTTGGAGATGTGAGATGAGTCATATACACTGATATAGCTATGATTCAGCTGATATGGAGACCACACTTTAAACAAGCTGCTGATGTCATTGAAGGTAAACAGGACTTCTCCCTTTGAGTTTTTTTAGAGGGAAGTCCTTAAGAATTTAAAGAAAATTAGAGTGAAAGATAAAAAAGGAAATATCTATACAGACAGGAAGGAAAGGTAGGCAAATTGTTGAAGGGAGTGCAATGGGAGCATAATTGTGGATGTATTTTGTTTTCATACTGTAACACAGTTAAACCGTTCAGTCTAAAGCCTAAAACACACTTGAGCAGTGCAGCGCAGCAAAATATAGTTTGGTCATATTACCTTGGACCAAACAAACTGGAGCAGCGCAGCGCAGCATAGTATTCTCTGGAGGAATATTTTGCTGCGCAGCAAAAACGTTGAAAGGCTTCAGCCAAACAAAATACCGTAAATTCTCGGAAATCTCGGCCGCCCTAGGAAACGGCCACTATAATTAATCTACCAAATAATTATTGGGGAAATTCGCCCACCCCCGATTCATCCAATGACACATTTCGCCAAAAGTCGGCCACCAAGTAAATTTCATTGATATAAGAAAAAACTTTAAGATTTCCAAAGTTTGCGATTGATTTTAGATTATTAACGATCGTTTCTAGTGCCCATATCCGCCAAAAGACGACCGGTGCGAAACCGGAAGTAGGTATCGCATTTCTGCATGTAGAGTGGAATACAACTTGGGCGGCGCCATTTCGAAATAAGACTTGTCAACAACTTGAACAAGTATATAATTCAATGCGTAATTGACGTGCGGCAGCAAGAATAAACAAGTAAACAACATACAAGAGAGGCAAGTTACTTTACAAGTATATATAGCAGAGGAATGACAAGCCAGGTAGGTGTTTTTGTGAGGGAAAATTGTGTTCTTGTTCACGAAGTTAGCGATCGAAGTTCCATCTAGCTTTCGTTTCAATTCAATTGACAATTGAAAATATCGGCCAAAGTGAAAGACATGTTTAAATTGATCAAGTTTCCGATTGATTTTAGATTATAAACTAACATTTCTAGTGTCCCTATATCTGCCAAAACACACCGGCTCCGAAACCGGAAGTAAACACATCGATCTCATGGGCTGCGCCAGTTTGTATAATTCAATGCGTAATTAGCGTGCGGCAGCAAGAATAAACAAGTAAACAACATACAAGGGAGGCAAGTTACTTTATTAGTTTATATAGCAGAGGAATGACTAGTCAGGTAGGTGGACAATAAGGGTTTTGTGGGGGAAAATTATATTCTTGTGTTGGAAGTTAGCAATCGATTTTCAGTTCCATCTACATCATAGTACATGTAGCTTTCGTTTCAATTGATAATATCGACGAATCTCGGCCACGGTGTCTGACATTTGATCGCTATTCTCAGTAAATTTTGGCCACCATCAGCCAACGAAAATCGTAATTAATAAAAAGTGTCCGAGATTTGCGAGAATTTACGGTAGGGCAAGGCATTGGTAATGATGTAATAACCAGGAGACTGCCTTGCAAAACACTGAGCAATTCACACTGCTCAAAACGCTGCTGCATTGTTTTGCTGCACTACGCTGGTTATTACACATACTATTTTGGGCCACTAGACTGAAAAATCTAGGGACCATAGCAAAATCTAGGGGCACAAACATCAAACCCCACTTATAAACTGTGTTAATTTATTATTTCATTAAAACAACAACAATTAAAACAGCTGTGTACCACTACATCAACTCCCCTCATGTATCCTCCACGCCTACCTGTTCCAGCGCCCCTCACTTACACCAGTAACTCCCTCCCCCTTAGGTACTTGGTATGAACCAACATCAACTGTGATAGATAAAAGTAATAACACATAGGTTCGCCAACACACCCCTATATCTCCTTTCACCTTTCCCCTTCTCTTTCCTTTATCATTTTCTTCACCCCATCTCCCACCATTCTAGCCAGTACCTCTGATGGTTCCCCAACCAGACCTACTATCTCCTTCAGTTGCTCCCCCTCCTCTTTGCCCATCCAAACCCCCCATCTCTCTTCACCCCATATTCGCCTTACCTTCCCCAACATTCTATTTCTTTCTATTCTGTATGCTTGGCATTTAAGCACTACATGTTGTTCAGTTTTGATCTCCCCTTCTATACATTTCTGGCAAGTTTTATCCTGCACTGTCCTCTCTGTCCTATTCCTCAGACCATAGATGTATAGTGATGGAGCTGGTACATGGCATAACACCAACTTTCAGGGTGCACTTACCTGTTTGGGTAATTGAAATTGGAAATCCACTTCCCCAAACTAAAACACACTTCCCCAACTCAAAAAATCCACTTCCCCAAATGAAATGCTTATGATCATAGTTTCTATGTAAAGCTATATATATAGGCAAGATCAAGAACCACAGGTAAATTTTGGACACCAATTGAACTTGTCTGTGATGGACTGGCACCAGTCTATAATCACAGATTGTTAATTGTAATGTTGAGCATAGATACCCAGAATGAAGGACTAGAGTTGCAAGTTTAAATTCTAATTTGTTGTATAGGGACATATTATAGAGGTTAAAGGCCCAGGTTGAAAAGTATTGGGTAGGATAGTATTTTCACTAGGTCCTGCATATAGTGTTAACCTGGAAAGAGATGTGTGGTTATTGATTGAATTTATCATCATCGTCAATTCATAAACATCATTTTCACACCAAATACCAATTGCCTTATGGTGAATGAAATTAAGTACATGTAGCTGACATTTTCTTTTCTTTTAGTTATTCAGATTCACACTATGCCTGGAGAACAAACGATGTCAAACTGTGTTCCACACATAGGCTCAAGAGTTCGGAGTGAAGGTTTCTTTGCAACTGTAAAGTTTGTTGGAGTTTTACCAAATGTGAAAGGTTGGTCCTTGTTAAGAATGATGTACATAAACAACATTAAAGTTAATTTTCCACATATGTCAAAATTATTGTTTCAAGCTCAAATTTGTTTTATCCCTATCTTTTGATTAAGGACTCTGATATTATGGTAAGAATAACTTTTTGAAAAGAATAAGTGTAACTGTGAAAGTATAATTCCGCCTTTCTTTCCCTGGCAGTGTACATTCCCCTCTAAATAGGTTCCTAAAAGCCATCCTGGACATCTAGTTGCTAATATGATACTTACGGTACCTGATTTTATATACTGTAGTATTTTATGCCTGTAACATTTTATTTTTCACAGGAGAGTGGGTTGGAGTTGAGTGGGATGATGCGAGCAGAGGAAAACATGATGGCAGCCATGAAGGCATATCCTACTTTAAAACAAGGTGAAATCATACACTAGAGACATATAAGTAGTATGGATCATAAAGAAGTTTTAAATCAAGAAGGTACTTTCATGAAAAGAATTTTTGTAATATTGGATGTTTGGTTGGCTATGTTGATCAAGTTTTTCCATGATATTGGGGTTGGAAAATGAATGTTACCAAACATCATCTAGTTTAGCAAAACAAGTCATTTAAGAGTGGAATTTTGCAAAATGAATGTAAATTTGGGAAATGTAAAATTGCTCTTAAGTTTCACTATTTGAATTTTTTTTTATAATTCCTAGTCAATTTATTTATATTTTTTCATTGAATAATTTTGTCTATTCATTTCTTTTATCCTTTACAGACATCCCACCTCAGGATCATTTGTTCGATCCAAGAAGTTGAAGCTGGGAGTGGGTCTCCTCGAGGCATTGTCTGAGCGCTATGGCTTGGTAGATGATGAGAAGGGGGGCATCAAGGAGGAGGAGATGTTCGTAACAGGCTATAACCAGCAGGTCACCAGGGTGGAGGTGGTGGGAGCCAAATCTCTCAACCTACAACAGAGGTAGGTGGCCAGTGGGTATAATATTGTAGAAGAGATGTTAGACTGGATCCCATGCTTAACCCTTTAAATGCTGAGGCTACTTTCGTATTAATTACAAGGACGCACAATTTTTTGAAAACCATCTAAACACTGTCATGTTGTTATGCATTGTATAGCTCTTGCTGGGTACTCTCAGATGAGTACCCATGTGCCAGGGTTTCAATCATTTTCCAGATTTTTTGTATCATTTTGTTTCGGCCAAATTAGCCCCCATTAGCATAATTAAGGGTTAATTAAATAGGCATCATGCCATTACTTAACTAGATAGTAAGATGGGTTTATGTATCTATTAAGATAGATTTGGCAGCAAAGTTATAAGGGTCATATATAAGAACTCATCAGCTTCAGCTCGAATGGCTCCCCCTTAGGGTTGAAGCAGAACTAAAAATGAAATCAACTTGGGTACATCATTGTGCTTTAGGGATAGCCATGTAACATTTCAGCGATATGGCAAGTCGAAGGAGATGTTTGTTAAAGGCTATGTTTCTGAGTTTTAGCAGATCACCATGCATGAATTAGTATTAGGTTAGAGTTGTGGAAGGGATCAGATATGCAGAGGGTTAATAGTCAGGGTCAAGTTTTATTTAAAAAGCATCACCAAAATTTAAATTTAGATTTAGCTCTCCTTTTAAAAGATTTTTAAAAATGTGATGTATGTATGCAATGGAACTATTGATATTAGAAGATTATTAGAGCATGCTATTTTTGTTAATATTTGAGTTGATTTTAACTATTTTTTTGTTGATATACTTCTCTAGAGAAGTTTATCAACAGCTATAGATGAAAACCTTCTCTATAGATGAAAACCACTATGTTTATCTTCGGTTCTTATTTTTCAGTAAATTTGATACTCTTAGAAACATAAGCTTAAGAGACGAGTGTATCAGTGGAGCAGGTCTAGGTCCACGCTCCATTGGGGAGACCCTGCCAAACATAGTGGAGCTAGACCTGTCCAGGAATCTTCTATCTTCGTGGGAAGATGTAGCGAAAATAACTCAACAACTTCCACATCTGCGATGGCTTAATCTCAGGTGAGAGGATTCCTAAAGCTCATATTTTCTTGATGTGTCACGGTGTCTTTCTTGAATAAAATGAGGTTTTTCGTTTCTCATCAATTTCTAGATTTGCTACCAATACCATATTGCACCATTAATATTTTACAAAATGCGGTACTAGACAATGTCTTGGGGTATTACTATTTCAATATTTTGATGCAATCGCAGCAAACATTGTACAGTCAGTAATAATATTGGAATGTCAATGATTTTCATTTTTTCACTGATGTATGATGGCAGCATTTATTTTTACATATTTGGAGTAAACAAGATTGTGTTATCTTAGGGCTCGCATTTTGTTTATCCTTTAAAGTTGGCTTTCAAAATATATTTTTAATGAATAAGATCTGTATATAGTCTCTGCCCTTGCACTTTTCTAAAGAAATGTTTAATCTTGTAAGTAAGGTTGCATTTTGCGAAAGTCAGAATTGAGTAGATTTGAAAGAATTCATATCATTCTTGTATATGATATATAATTCTGTAATTGGTCTTATATCAATTTGTTTTATTTCAATTTTGTCATATTTGTGGTAACCAGTTTTTATCACTTGGAAATGATTACCAGGGTTTGAAGCATTGAATTATTCTCTCTAATGCATATAGATGTTCTTTTTATAGTGAAAACAGACTAGTGCTGCCGGAAAATCCTGCCAGCCTGGCAACAGCTTTTTCTCAACTGAAGGTTCTTCTGATTGCAGAGATGGATCTAACTTGGGAAGATGTAAGAAAACCACTTATCTATCATATTCACACTAAATTTGGCTATGTGGTCTCATGCAAATACATGCATTGCTTTACAGCAACAATTTTAAGATTTTCTTTCAATCAACGCACTAAACCCATTCATGCCTTTAGTTCCCAAAACCAACTATTTTGTGGATTTCTCTCTAATATACTAATATAGGGAATTTTCAGAAAATATTTGAAGGATAAGTGTTGATTGAACTCCAACCCACAACTCTCCTTCAATTATTTTGTGAATTTATGATTAACACCAAATTTATTCTTAATAGTATCAAAGCTCATATAGGGAATTTTCAGAAAATATTTGAAGGATAAGTGTTGATTGAACTCCAACCCACAACTCTCCTTCAATTATTTTGTGAATTTATGATTAATTCCAAATTTATTCTTAATAGTATCAAAGCTCAAGGCAAATATTGAAAAAAGATGTCTGAAACTATGGTACTTTTGAAAATAACTTTGGAATGGAACACAAATTTGCCAATATTTAAGCGAGAGTTGTGGGTAGGGCTCTGATCACCTTTTTGTCCCCAAATAATTTTAGAAAATTGTTTGGGACGTGAGAAATTACCTAAATAGTCAAGAGTTTTTTTGTGCTCTAGGCTTAAATAGGTTAAATTGTTCTTATATTTTAGGTACTTCCTCTCCCTGTCCTGTTGCAATCTCTCATAAAGTTACATCTCTACTTTAATAAAAAATCATTCATTTACAACCACTCTCCAAAAATGTGCTTGAAATCTTCTGATTGAGCTATGCGTGTTAAATTTAGTCATGGATTACCAATATAACAATATCACATATTTATAACTGGCACTGCCACTTAGAAATATGCTTGAAAACCTCTAATCAACCTCTTATATTTTAGGTGCTCTATCTGTCTGTCATGTGGCCATCCCTCACAGAGTTTCACGTTGCCTTCAACAATATCTCCCATCTACAACCACCTCCTGGAAATGCACTAGAAAACCTCAAACTGATCAACTTTGAGGGATGTAAATTATCATCATGGGATGAGTTGCTGCATCTAGAAAAATTGAAAAGGTATTGGAAGTTGAAGCATTGACTATATGTGTACTGTATATATAACTGTTGAGTAATTAGCAATGATGAGTAGTCTATGCTACTGATATGTTATCAGTGACACTTAATTATATCAGAGGAATATTGCAGCTGTCTTAGGGATATTGCTTTTTTTCATCTTTCTTTTGGATGAGAGGCTACCTGATACAAATACTGCATATATACTTACTTCAAGTTGACTGCACCAGTTTCTCTCTTGATTTTTGACTTGACCCTTTTTTGTACATCTGAGTGGTTGCCTAGCGAAAAGAATCATCTGGAACACCACACATTTTTTAACGTTTCTTTAGTTTTATCCCCATTGGTATAACAAATCCAAAATTCTCTGGACAAAATAAAACTGATGCGAGCGTCCTTAATTGTCACTTCCTCCCAAGGTATTCAAAATGTTTCAACAAAATAGCAGGTCTCCTAGGGAATAAATGCATAGCGGTCAAACATTATTATAATGGAAAAAAAACACACACACAGAAAGCCCATTATTTTAGTTCATTGATTCCTAAAGACTGCTTTTTGTGTTCTCATTTTCAGTATAGAGACCTTGATGTTGCGTTCTACCTCTGTAGACAGTATATCATTCCCAGATTGTCCACCAGGGGGAACCACCAAGTATTTCCCAAACCTAAAGACTATTTTTCTTCAGAGGAATAGATTATCAGAGGTAAGGTGAAATATTATGTTTAGCGATCAAGATCAAGAAATATGTTTGTTAGAAAATCCATTCATACCCTGTGAGTACAGACAATCTAGCATTTTGAGTCAAATTTCAATAGTGTTACAATGAATACTTATGGTTTAAGCCCAATTGCATTTCTAGTGTTCACATGATTTGAAAATTTAGAACATAACTCATCAAACATAGCAATATAGATTTTAAATCTTATTTTGATAAAAATCAAAATCAAAACAAAATGTTTCTCAAAGTATTGCTTTGTTATTTAGCTATTTCCAAATTGTTTTACAGTTTGTATGGTCCATATATGCATGGATTGATGGAGTATCGAATCCAGATGATCAAATAACTACAATCTCCATTCTGGAATTCTTAGGATTTTCCATAGATTAGAGAAAAATTTATAAAATGACACTTAAAGATAAAAGTTTGCAAACTCACTCTTTCTGAATGGCAAATAAAAGATAAATAAATCTACTATAAGATATTTAAATAATCCTTGCAAAGTTGAATAATTTAAGCCCATTTCCTGAATGCACCATATTTCCTTATGCTAATAACAATTGCAAGAAATACTTAAATTCCCATGCATTGATATATGTCTAAATCTCTCTGGATGTTCCATCTCTGATCTTTACAACCTATTTCTTTACACAGTGGATACACATCAATGAATTGAACAAGTTAGCCAAGTTAGAGGAATTGAGGATGAATTTTAATCCCATAACTGAAGGAGATATAACTCATCAAACTGTACGCCAACTGCTCATAGCCAAAGTAAAGAGACTCAAAACATCCAACGGAACAATAGTAAGTAACCTCAAAGAATTGTTAACAAATTATCAAAGTTAGAGAAAGAAGACTACTTTCAATCCTATGAAATAGTGAAGTATGTCTCAGGCTCTAAGCATGCTAATTGCCTTTATCCAAGATAAAGAGACTCAAAGATAAAGACTGAAGATAAAGAGACTCAGATGCACCCGAGATATTAAGAACTCCTAGGTAATGTACCTCTGTGGATGCACTTCATTCAGAAGTACCCGTTATAACAGAGAGGTACATTTCCTTCAAGTTATTTATATCTCTGGTAATAGTCAGGCCTCGAAAGATTAGAAAGTCATCAACATGTAACGATAGTAATTAAGCAGATCATATATGATGCATGCTGATCATGGACACAGTTTGGGCTGTGGATCATGGCATGCAGTCTTCAACTCCTAAAAACTGTACTTGAAGAGAGGTCAAATTTAATTTACCCTAAAAAGTTAGCAACAAAAGCATAAGGAACTTCCTACTCTGAGAGCATAAATCTGCTTCTGATGTCAATATTTTACATTTATCTCTCTCCAGGTTGAAGCGACTGAGAGGAAAGGTGCTGAGATTGATTACTTGAAGAAGTATGGGAAAGAATGGTTGGCATCGGGTGGAAACCAGGACCCAGCTAAAAACAAGCCCAGTGCAAGCTTTGTGGCTGAACATCCAAGATATGCAGAACTAGTTGAATGTAAGTACACTTAACATATTTTTATAGTTTGGTAATGTCAATATCGCAAATGCATGTACCTGAAAATATTTTTGTGTGTAGATTGATGAGTTAGAATATTCCATGAGCAAACTTATTGAGATTCATCATTTGCTTACAGTAAATTTGACCATTTGTTCATGAGTTTTTTTTCGCATATTCTTAACAATAGAACTCATAAGATAACTGAGTGCACAACAGACTTTGATTTTTCAAGCAGAATTAGCTATAGATTATTGAAAACCTTTATCAAATCATCATATTGTATTTTAATGAAATTGTTAAGGTATAAAACCCCTTGCTACCTCAGAAACAGAACTGTCATACCAAAACAAATTTAACATAATTTTGCTACATTTGTTCTCAGTTTTATGAAGGAGATTGCTTTTAATTGTTTGTAGAGGTAAAAGGTGTCTGTTTCACTTGCCTTGTATTCTTAGTAAGTTGTACCCATGATATCTATGCATAATGTCCATGCCTGGTCATTCCTTACCCACACTGAGTCAAAACACTTATGTGGAATACTTTATTAAGTCCAATCCATTCGTTATCACTTATTTATTTAAAAAATATATTTTATTATCATTTTTTGTTTTATTTTCCTGCTTACCAAGCAACAAGGCCATGCTTAACAATAGAAATAGCATATAAACTAAACCCAGCAGAGGTGATGTACATTATTGTATATAGCAGTCTCAAGAAATATATATATATATATATATATATATATATATATATATATATATATATATATATATATATATATATATATATATATATAAGTTTTACAACAGACTTTATGGTAATACTAACATGTAAAGATGTTACTATGTCATAAGAATTTCATTAAATACAAATGAAAAAAAAAAGAATAATCCATGTCAAGATATCCTCTTGATTGGAAAATGATTTCCTTTCACAGGTTATGGAGCTGTGGAGAATTCTGAGCTGAAGGTGCATTCAACAGCTTTGAAGGCGCAACTGATGAGTATCCTTGACGACCAGGAGAATTGCTACTATTTTAGATATGGATGTACACAGTGACGAGATCATTGAAACTTTGATTATTTTTCAAGGGAGAGGTTAAGGGATGATGATAACACTCGGTGTCTGAGCATTCATAGTTTATCTTATCTTAGTATATCTTATATTATTTGCTTGATATTCATATATTTGGAAATACCTTACCGAAATTGGTGTGTATTGGTATCTTACTTTCATATCATTTTGCATCTATGTAAAACCTAATTGAATAAAAGAGGGGAGGGGGAGTTAAATTAGCTTTATCCAAATATTTAACTTATCTGAGTCAATTGTAAAATGTACACAAGTCATGACTTCCCAGTTGCATATTGTTACCTTTTATATGGGATGGATGTGATAGCTATGTAGAGTAATAAGAAAGTTTAACCATAAAATTGCTATGAGAGTAGATGCTAATTATGGCACATGTTTATTCCTTGACGTTGCATAAGATCTAAAGATAGATTGTCCTACATTTCCTGAGAAAAAAGCTTTGAGCAAGAAACTACCGGGTAGGTGCTTTTTTGGAAAACGTTTTTTGATGTCACTTCAGGGTATCCCGAGATAATGAAAGTGGAAGGCAAGGCTTTATTAATATGTTGGGCACTCAATCAGTTTTCACTGTCTAGTCATTGAAACATTGGCTTTAGATTAATACAAAATTCCTGTTTACTCAGATATATTTACATTGACCTGCCTTGCATGCCAGTGGTAAAGTTTTAAAAAATGGATTAAGAACAATTTTAAAGAAGAATATTTAAGGTATATATCCGATGCCTGTCATTGTCATGTACCATGCCTTTCTGTGTCAAAATCGGAATCATAAATCAACTTATTCACAGATTCTTTTCAAATAATGTATGATAAGGATATAAAGCTAATTTTAACGAATAGCAAGTTTTAGCATGTGCCACACATTTGGTATGATACCACTGTGCTTTCAAAAATTCAACGTAATGAGTGTTTTTTTTCTTTTCCAGTGAGCATGACTCTTCAGAAAGTGAAGGTCCTTGTGACAAAATTGCTTAAACTTAGTGCAGCTGATGTAGTATTGACTTATTCCAGAGAACAGGTAAGAATCCGCAAGGTTTTCTCTTGGATTAATAACCCCTTTGTGCTTAGAGAGCCCCTGGAAATGACATCAGAATGATTTAATACTAATAAAAATCAATAAATCTTACGTTTGTTAAAAATTTGAGATTTGGTTATGAGTGGGGTCTCGATAATTATCTTTTATCACATATTGTGTACTGCGTTAATATTGCGGCAGTTTCATTAATGCATACTTTGCGCACCGCTGGAGTCCACATTGTTAAACTGCACACCATTATTTTGACATCTGATCTCTATGCTAGTATAATAGTATTGTACAACACGCTGACATGATACTTGTCATCCGTATGCATTAAATTGTGCATCAAATGCTGCTCTAGCATGCCAAGCACATTACTCTATATGTGCAAAATTAGCATGGTATACAGTACTTCATTACTTCTCTGTCAGAGATATAAGATAGTTTTTGTCTTTTTGGGCGGAATGGGGTAAAGTAAATGGTGTTAATGGCATCACTGCGCACATATCCACATACTGTTAGCGAGTGTTCTTTGTTTATGATACACTGAAACTTAGTGGAAAAGTCTTGATGATGACCATCTCTCTTCAATAATCACCATCCTTAATTTCTTCTCACCTTGAGGACGGCAATAAATCCATATTGCTCACCAGTAACAGTTCCCTTTGCTTAGATCTGAGGGAAATATCTGCAATAAATCCATATTGCTCACCAGTAACAGTTCCCTTTGCTTAGATCTGAGGGAAATATCTGTAGTATTCTTAATATTCAAATGATATTTGTGAAGGCCAAGAATAGAACTGCATATATTAAAATACATGAATTTTGGACCACTTAGATAAGAGTTATCAAACACTAATAAAACAAAAACTAATGTTTTACACTTCAAACAAGTACAAGGTCCACCATACCACCAAGTCTTTTTCGTTGTTTTAAAGAGGGAGAGATGAATGCAAAATGCATATGATAAATTTACTATTGAGGTTAAACTATTATATCATTATATGTTTACTTTTATATTTTCAGGGCAGAGAGTACGAAATGGACAACACCATGAGAGAACTGGGATACTTTGGCTTGGAGGAAGGAGATACAATTCATGTTCGAGTCCTTTAAACAATCACCTCAAACCCGTTATTTAAAACCATCTGTATTAACCCTTATGCTGCTGGTGGCTAATACAAAATGATGCAAAAAAAAAAATGTCTGAAACCCTGGCAATAGGGTTCTCATCTGAGAGTACTCATTGAGAGCTATCCAATGAATACCAACATGACAGGATTTAGTTGGTTATCAAAAATCTTTGCATCCTTGTTCTTTGGACGAAAGTAGCATTGGAAGGGTAAAAATTGCTAATGGACCTACTAGATGTGTGTTTAATAACTGGTGAAATGCATTGTATTCGTTTGCCTTATAAGAGACCTGGTCTTTGTGGACAGGTGGTCTCTCAAGCAGGTCCGACTTGGACGTGTTAATGAACATACTCATGCTGTGAAATTTAACGATTCTTCCACCGCACATTCATTCTGATGCCCATGCTTTTGCTAGGAATAAATATGCACTTTCACTGCTTATATTAAGCTTGTTTTAAAGGGGGTTTACTTTAACAACTTCAGTTGATGAAGTGGCATTTGACAAAACTATCATTATCCAAATCAACAGAACTGCAATGCAGCCATCAACAACAGCAATTCTCAGAAAAAATGAAAATGAAATAATTTGTATGGTTGGGAAGTGATACTAAGGTAAAACAGGGTTCAGCTTATGGTAGGACTTTTGTTATTTATGGTTCTCAATAGTGCAAAAACTTAAAGAACGAATGATTTTACAAGATTTTTGTAGAAATGATTATGTCAAATCAGAGATCTTTGCTCATATTTATTCAAATACTTTAAATTTTCATGCAAGGTTCATTTATGGTTTTATGGTTGTCAACAGTGCCAAAATTTGTGAACGATGAAAAATAGTGTATGATTTTCTTTGAACCGTAAGTATGTCATCTTTATTCAAATACTTTTTATTTTCATGTAAATTAACATTTGAAAGGATTTCCTACTCTTGTCTCATCTTCTTCAATTCTGCTCGTAGCTCAGTAATCCCCACTATTTCCTGGGTGCCATCACTTTCTGCCATTGACATGGAGATCCCTCGGATGGATTTATTGCTGAAGTTCTTGCAAAAAGTTGTTAAAAAGATTACTTAACCCTTTTATGCCTGTAGTGGTCAAATCTGACTCTTGTGGAGGTATCTTCCCGACCAAAGCTTCTACAGGAAAAATTTGAAAGAGAAATATTCATCAGAACTCAAATAACTACTCTTCTTCATATGATTTGTGCTTTAATACTTAGTTTTTACCAAAAGTTTCATTTACTTTCAAGATATTTCCACTCGCTGAGTCTATCTCTCTGCTCGAACTCCTATTAATTTATGACTTCCATTGCCATGGTATAGTTGCATCAAGGCTATGCTTTAACATCTCCTTGACGTTTTGGTAATCCCATCCATACCTACAGCTGTTTCTGACCAGTGCTGTCTGTACTCATCAACATAACACAAGAAAGAAGTAGATGAGTTGTAAATCATTTAGAGCAATTTGTTTTGAAGACGAACATCTAAGATATTTTCCACAATATGCATTTATCAAATATATCCTAACAGATACCTTTTTAGGTTTGAATGGGTTGATTGAACCCTCCCAATTGTTATGTACAAATGCAGTTGATATTCTGGTACCAAAATCAGGTATCAAGATGATGTTAAATTTATCCTTACTCAACATTGCTATTTTCATTATTTCATCTACCTCCCTGTTGTACTATATTCAATCGCTTCAGTTATCTAATCACTGTTTACATCAAGAATGTAGGTAGGAAACCGTCATGGTTGATAAAAAGAAATTTGTAAATATTTACATTTGAAAAGTAGGATAGAAATGTGAATTGTGAAAAATAAACACAGTGCAAGGAAGTTGAAGAACTTTATCATTTAAGATGTGGCCTTGAGTAAAGCCTGTGATTTTATAAGTGCCACAAGAGCCATCATGCTCAATTTGGCCTTCATATTCCTGTTGAACCTGTGATGTATGAAAATACTGAACATATGCTTAATGATTTATGATAATAAAATAAAGGATTTGTGAATTACAATATCTGACGTTTTCTCTTGTTTTGGGGGATAAAGAAGCAAATGAAATATAATGTTCGGCAAACATTTAAATCTGGGGGAAACCACTGCCTGTAACCCAAGTCACCGGCAACTTCCTAAAATGCCAGAGCTGGATTAAAATCATTGTAGTGGTGGCAGACATCCATCAGTGAGGGTTCATGCCTTCGACAACTAGGCTTTCGGGCCAACCATGTATCCATAACCAGAGGTCTTGCTATATTTGGTGTTTGTAAAGAGCCATGTCACCAATCAATTCAGTCATTCCTAATGGTGGGCAGCACTGGCATAATAATGAGTATATATTCACACAACACATGTTAAATTACATGCAACAGATTTATTTCTGTTCAATAAGATAATAAATAGTACATAGTTTCATATCAGTTAACCATAATTTTCAATATTCACATTGTCTCTATGAACATGTGTTTATTTCTAAAAAAAAAAAATCACAGGATGGCCAGTATTCACGCTTTAAGTAGGCCAACTTATAGAATCTTTAATAATGATTACATAAATTGAAAATGGGGCCTATATTATTTTCAATCTTTATCTTAATTCATTTGATACTGTGACCCTTCCATATCCAATATTTTCTCTCATTACTTAGTTACACAAGGTTTTCAAAATAAATATACAGTTAAAACACAAAACCCATCAAGATCAATTATTGATATTCACCACAGCGCCACCTGACAACAAGTGACATAACTAGCTCTGATCACCCTACACTACAATATCGTTTTCTTTCTTTCAAACTTCCTCTAATTTCTTTTCTGAAGTGTTCTTTCTATGAAAATGTTGTAAGAGTGGCAGTTTTGAGGAAGCTTACAGATCCACTTGGTTCCACGGCATTAATGTTTTTCATACAAAGCTTTTACTTTTTACTTTTTCTTTTACAAAAGCTTAATCCATTTTACCCGCCTTTTTCAGCACCAACACAAGGAGGCCAATCTTTGGGAATAAGATAAAATCAGGCCATTACACAATTGTCAGAGGATATTAACCCACTCATGCCTAGATGTCTCAAAGAAAATGTCTTTAGAAGTCAAGGGAAATTCACAAATTTGAAGTCAAACTGTTGGTAGGGTTTTGTTCATCAATTATCCCTCAAATAGTTTGTAAAAATTCCTCTGGTAAAAATAATATCACCAATTATCAAATGTTTTTGGTACAACAGGCATGAATGGGTTAGCAAATATTTTCAGTTACACATCTTCACTTTCTCTCCTCTCAATGTATCCTTTTCCTGATGGCCATTCTGTGATCTTCGCAGGGGGGCACTGTGTTCACTATCGCCTCGTGCTCTTGGTGAGAATGTTCAAGAACTTCCCTCTCGTCATTTCATGAGCTGCAAAAGAAAAAAACGCCATTGGTTTGTTTATTGTCACTTTTCCTGCCACAGTGATGCAAAACCATAGCAATCCAGTAAGAGGAAAGCCAAGTTTCCAGAAACACCTCTGCCTTACCCCATGTCTTTGGCAACTTTCTCACATGCCAAGGGACAGATTCTAACCCCAGCAGTTGTGAGGGACAGCAACGCCTCAGTTCACTCACCTATCAGGGTAGGCCCTTGGTCATCAAATAACAATGGCAGTACTGTCTGTACTAATTTTCACAAAACCATATGGTATAGATATTTTTAATAAGATGATAACTTGAATATATTTCAATGATCCCTTGTGCCTCCCAGGGACCTTAATTTGTTAAGCATTGTTAGCTTCAGAAATTTCATTAGAAAACAGCTGACTGCCTTTGCGCAGAGATGTTCAGTTTGCAAATAGGACAATTTTATACATATTTTGAATCTTAGACCGTATGATACTAAACGTTTTTGATAAATACTTTTTCGATATCAGTATTTGGTATTGTATCGAGTATCAGTACCTTCCCCTAATGTGGCAGTCGTTTCCCTGCAAGTTAACACTAGAGCAGGGTTCATACTGGTTGACCACAATAAAATTCAAGCACTTTCAAGGTCATTTTACAATAAAATTCAAGCACTTTCAAGGACATTTTCAAGGAACAAATTCTACTTTTCAAGGAATACACGGGATCAATAGATACTGATAACTGAGAAAAAAATGAATGTCAGAGGAGAGAATAATGAAGAAAGACAGTAATATATTTATGCACACACATAAGGTTACCGTTTATTTATAAAAGTAGTGGTAGTATGTTATTCATTTTCTTTTGTAGGTTATCATTTTAACAGGGTTAAACATCTGGGTCAAAAATAACTAAGTTTTTTACCTGAAAAAAAAAATTGGGCAGAACTCCGGTGTGTGTGACGCAAATATGGTAACTTGAACCCCCTAGCCTCCTGCAATACAAACGGTTTGTATTGTGCTTTTGAGTGAACTGCTGCAATACAAACGGTTTGTATTGTCGGCCTGACTCAGATTTCTCAGGGCTTTGCAATACAAACAGTTTGTATTGTCGCTATGAGTCAGCACTGCAATACAAACTGGATGTATTGTGATGTGACTGACTGGATGAAATATCATGTGTGGTAAATAAATAGACAAAATTAATTCAAATTCGATAATTTATTCAGATCATAATTCAAAACAATGAACATGGTTATAATGCTTTGAAACTTGTTTTACTTAGTGACTGGAGGATCATATAATGGTTAATTTATTAACCGACACTTCCTGTATTTAAGTCATAGTCTGTATAAGACTCTCTAGAGACAACAAATAAAACACAAATAAATAGCTTGTAACAATAGTACAACAAGGTACTAGGTAGGTACTAGGTAGCTGGGACAATTACACCTTACATAATGGATTATAATGAAACTTCACTGTTGTGATGATTTCTTCTCACTGGATCAAGTCCACACTTTGTTTTTATATCATAGCATGTATAAGACTATCTAAAGAAAGCATATACATAATAGCTTGTACCAATAGCACAACTAGGTGGGTAGCTGAGACAATTACACCTTATACAATGGATTATAATCAATAACTGATGGGCTAAGCACAGTCATTGATCAAGCATAAAATAACTTCAAATTTCCATCATAGTTTTGACAACTCTTTTGAAACTTCACTGTTATGATGATTCCCGCACACTGGATCAAGTCTTTCAGCGTCTTCGTCTGCGTTTCACTGTAGATTTGCAAACGGTACATTTGAAATCCTTGCGTTTTAGTCTAGTTGCATCCATATTGTAACAGTTAATGTGACTCCATAGGCTATTAGGTGGCAAATATCACAATCCACCAGAGGTTTGCCATCATTTTGAGTTGCACCGCAGATGCAGTCTACAGTTGACAAGGCTATCAGAGAAAAAATTCCTAGCCGCAACTAATACATGTATCAGTCATGTACCCCCAACAGCTCTTTTCAGAGCCACCACATCCTCACAAAAGAGCTAAATACTCACAAGTGATAGTTTTAATATCATAATAAAGTACATATATAGTTTTATAATCATAATAGATATACACCTGAAAAAGTATTTCCTATTAGCCTTCTTAATAATTGACCAAGTTATATTTGTAAATATGCACTGTACCTTTCACCATCTTCCATTCAAGGTACTTATGCCATCAAAGTAATGAGTGCTACAAATGCCTACAATACAAACCGTTTGTATTGAACCACTCAATTTCAGCAATACATACTGTTTGTATTGCAGGGGGTTCAAGTTACCATAGACAATACAAACCGTTTGTATTGCAGGTGGTTCAAGTTACCACCCACAATACAAACGGTTTGTATTGTCATCGACAATACAAACCGTTTGTATTGTAGTTGGCTTGCAATACAAACTGTTTGTATTGTAGTTGGCTTGCAATACAAACGGTTTGTATTGTCAGGTCCACAATACAAACCGTTTGTATTGTCAAGTATGCAATACAAACTGTTTGTATTGCAGCTGAGGGCTACAATACAAACGGTTTGTATTGCAGGGGGTTCAAGTTACCATACTTGCGTGTGTGACAGTAATCTCGTTCGTAAGAATGAGATCCCATCACATGTTTAAATCATCCCCCCAATTCCCGCCACCTATATCAGGACAGGGGTAGTAAACATGCATTAATTCTAACTTAAAACCCATGTTATGTATGACAAAATCTATGGACCCCCCTGGTGGCATCCCAGGTTAGTGATACAGTAAATAATCTTACCTTCTGCCTCTGTTCCAGATGACTGGGTTAGGCTTGAAAAGTACCTCAGTGTTGCCTCTGTTCCTTTGCTTTGCAAACATATCATGACGTCTGATAGCATGAACACAATTCGCATGCTCTAACATCACAGTAGTAACGATCTCTCACAAACACAAGAGGTTGTATAAATACTTGAATAGGCATATAAACTGACTTGACTCAGTTTGCTTATTGTTATGCAATCGGCTGATAAGGTGGCCACTACGCAATTAGCGCTCACAACTGCAACTCCGTAGACGGCAGCGGGCAGCGGCTTATCTGCCCTTAAAGGGCAAATGCACCATCATGATGATTTAGGTTCAAAATGTGCCTATATGTGTCACCTTTCAAATAAGACCACCCGCAAGTCTGTCCTCCTCAGCACTCCTTAGATATGGCTTATGAAAGTTAGTAAAAAACTAGCCTGAGTCTGGGCATGGAGGCTGACATTATCAGAAGTGGTGCTAATGAAGTGACTGCCAGCCCTGCTTCTGATTGGTTGAGAGATATCTGTTGCAGTCACTTCCAGCCACTGATATCTCTCAACCAATCAGAAGCAGGACTGGCAGTCACTTCATACCACTGATTGTGCTTAATTGTGCTTAATTGGCCTGCAATGTCAGCCTCCATGCCCAGACTCAGGCTAGTTTTTTACTAACTTTCATAAGCCATATCTGAGGAGTGCTGAGGAGGACAGACTTGCGGGTGGTCTTATTTGAAAGGTGACACGTATGGGCACATTTTGAACCTAAATCATCATGATGGTGCATTTGCCCTTTAATCTCCCAAGAGGCTGGTTAATGGGCAGTTGAATCTCTTGGGGTACCGCTCTCGACAAACAGGTCAAGGCGGCAGTGAGTGATAAGGCCGTCCAAACTCGCTAAGATAGCGTGTCTTTTGGGGATTTCCCGGTTTTTCAAGGAGCTATCGTAAAATTCAAGGACTTTCCAGGTCAAAATGGGAGGTAAACAAAATTCAAGCACTTTCAAGGTTTTTCAAGGTGCGTACGAACCCTGCACTAGAGTTAAGACATTTCCTACTTGTTGCAAAGAAAGGAATTCTTGTAAACCAAACTGGCAGACTAAAACATAAAGATCTAAGCATGAGATTGCCCAAAATCTACCTGCAAAGAGAAGTTCTGATTTTAGATGATCAGTCTCAGAAAAAAAGTAGGTTTCAGCAAAGAATAGAAGACCTAGTACTCTACCTTCATCTAGACCAAGTTGGTAGGCAAGATTCTGTAGTCCCCGCACCTTTTCCATCAGTAACGATGTGGTCAGGCTGCCAAACTCTACAAAAGAAAGCGACCAATTCATTTAAATCAATACATTCTAAGTAGGGGTGGATATCTTTAGAGACAAAGGACCATTTCACCTGCAACAATCAAATAAGCAAAAAATAACAATATATGTAAAGATATTGAAATCTTGATCAAATTAGTACAGTTAATTATCTTGGACACCTTGGTTATTATGTAATGCCAACCTTTGATTTATATCAAATTACTCCATTATCTACCAAAACAATTTGTTTTGAGAAATCTTCTTTTAACATATATTTCATTCTTTCACAAAACAGTTCAAAATCTTCAGAATGTTGCAATTTATCTCTTTTTACCTACCTTCTAGCATATCAATATCATCTTTTTCAAGCTCAGCCATCCATTTCGGGGGAGTCTGTGAGAGAGGCTGTGTCAAAGAGAACAATAGGAAAATGTTAAGAAAGCTACTTCTCCCACTCAGAGGCCTGAACTATGTGTGGATAACCTGTAAAAAGATGTTATCTTTATACACTTCGGTTTACTGTTCAGGATAATGTGTTGGTGAAGCTAAAACCTGTAAAAGTTAGAATAAACTTCTATGAAACTGATCACCAATGTATGTGCTGAAGAATTTGGGCATTTTCCTTAAAGTTGATACTAAGAATGAATGATGAACATTTTTTTAAAGGTGCTTTTGAAGTCATTAAAAATAGGACCTAGTAAATACAGAGAATTTTTTTGCTGCTCCAGCAGTAGATCCAAGAATGGCGCGCATGCACTTAAACTAGCGTCACATACGTGACCTGGCGCCAGTTTCTAAGGAAAACAAGCGATATATGTCACAACACATGCATATTACCATTGTTGAACTAGTGCATAGGCGGCCTTTTGTTTCAAATAAGTTTAGCAAGCTATCTTCATGATAAAGCCTGTATATTTCTCATTTTTATCGTGGGAGAAACAGGTTCCACCACTCGTGGATGGAAAGAGACGGAATCTTGCACTCATGAGTGATTTTGTGTCTCGACACCGTGCTGGCTAAGCCCTTGTGCCTGACTCAAAACTTGAGTTCTTCAGTTTGAACAGTAGGTTGCCTGACAGAAATGAAAATATCCTTAAACTATTTTAATATATATGTCATCCACAGAAAGTTTCTTGAGATATTTTAGAAAAATAACTTGTACATATCTGTAAGAGAAATTGCTGACTAACATGCATTCAAAGAAAATCTCCTCTATAAGAGTGTAATAACAGAATTCTTGTAAGATTGTGTGCAAAAAGATTGGAAAGAATTTTACAGGACAATCATAATAATGCTTTAATAAACCAACACACATACACACATATTTAATTATACATATATATTCAGTCAACAAACACATATATTTCAAAATAAGAATAAAATTGAACGCAGTGAACCACATGTATCAGTTACTGTCTGAGAGGTCTGTATTGGACATGTTGGATAGCTGGATAAGAAATTTATTGTGATTGGATGCAATGAACCAAGCCATGCAATAATCATGCTCTGTCATGAATATTGTTCATTATTCATATATGTAGATAAATATCTTTAAAAACTTCCAATACATACCAGCAAAAATGTTTGATCACATTCCGGACATAAGCCGGCCAACATTCAATTTCAATTTGATAGTGGTTGATTATCAATTTTATGAAAAATTATTTGGAAAATGGTGAACCTATTTCGGAAATGTAATTCAGACCAAAATTGATCTATATTTGTCTAGTATTTTCACAAAAGCACCTTTCAAGGCTCAAGATAATCTGATCAAGAAAAGAACTTGTGAGGTGAGTGTATCTTAACTTCATATAGTTAGATTAATCAAGCAATTTTACAAGCAGATCTGTCAAACACATTAATCATACATGAGAAGAACTACATCAAGAGTGTAAACAGAATATCAAGGAACTGTTTATACACAGACAAAACTTGAAGCAAGCAAAAAGTCATGAAAACTCCATATAATAATTTCATTATTAGATTATACATCAGGGTTTTCCTAATAACTGGCTGAATGTTAGGAATTAATTGTTAACCAAAAATAATCCATTTAGAGTAATTGAGTCAGCACTTGGGTATTAACAGATGAGCATGTATAATGCATGCTTTTTGTTGTTAAGAAAACAGAAACAATTTCCAAACCTTTCAAGGTTTCACACTATTTTACTTACACTCTTCTCTCCCGTAAAGTCTGACATCCCAGGAACTGCAAGACACGACAAATGGCAATAAGCAGAAAGGACAGAGCTAACAATCATTATACTTACTGACTTAAAGAGGTCTGCTGCAAAGTCAGACACCCCGGGAACTGAAAGAGAAACATAGGCTGAGAACAACTTTCTCTCCCTCTCGCTCCTCTTACCTTACTTAGGCCTTAAAAAAAGTTGTTTGTTTCCTGTAACCCTACCCTAACAAGTTTTTATTCAAAAAAATTCCTACCCTAAAGTTTTTTCTGCCCTCCCAACTCCCAATCAACGTAAAACATGCATAAAACACACATTTTTGACCAAAAAAATAATGAAAAAAAAAAAAAAAAAATACCGACCTACCTACCCTATTTCTTTTCGGACCGTTACAGGAAACAAACAATTTCTTTTTTAGGCCTTATTTGTAGGGATGGATACCTCTAAGAATGAAACGGTACAGTATTGGTACCAATCAAATGGTGCAGTATTTTAACGGGACTGCTAATGGTACTTTATAATATTGCATTATTTACATATAAATGTTGATGTGAATAGTCATGTTTAGAATCCTGGACAATTTTCACTTCCAGTGGTTAGTATATAGTACCTTAAAGGAATGAAACGGTACAATATGGTTAATTTTTGAAACGATGCCAGTACCAGTACTGGAACCTCTTAACAATATCCAACCCTACTTAGGCCTAAAAAAAAGTTGTTTGTTTCCTGTAACCCTACCCTAACAAGTTTTTATTCAAAATAATCCCTACCCTAAAGTTTTTTACGCCCTCCCAACTCCCAATCAACGTAAAACATGCATAAAACACACATTTTTGACCAAAAAAATAATGCAAAAAAACACCTTTTACAGACCTACCTACCCTATTTTCTTTGGACCGTTACAGGAAACAAAAAATTTCTTTTTTTAGGCCTTATAAATTTGTTTGTTTCTGCTTATCAAGTTGGACTTTCATGTGCAAATATATATAATTAAATCCTTACTCATCAGGATGGTAACACCTTTAGGTGTTGTCACTTGTGATGATATTGTTGGACGTTACATTTTTGATTTTGTAACCTACATAAACTTAAGACAAACATAGAATAATTTATATATCAAAACATTTTACCTTGCAATCTTTAAAGAGTTTAACAATAACAACAAATTAACACTTATCAGAGAGACAAGGAAATGACCTATAGTACATTCATTAAATAAGTATATTCGAACTGTGAATATAAAGTATTGTCAAAACAAATACTAACTTTGTTCTGGCCATAGGTCTGGTGAGGCTCGATCAAGCTTTTCAAAACTCAACAAGGACTGGTCCAAGTCTGAAAATAAAAAAGTTGTACTTTAAGACAATGTTATGAAAAAAACACAGGGAGAAGTAATCAATTGTTTAAAGAAAACTCACCAGTTACAATTTTCGAGTTCTTAATGGAATGAGTACCAAATTCCAATGCAAAAATAGGGAATTAAACAATAATTTGTTAAATATTTGATTCACTTTCTTAGTTTTCCATACATAACATAAACAGTGCAACCATTAATGACCTACTCTATCATTCACCTTCTCCACCGTACCTTATATCCTGAATACTCCCTTCCCTTTCACTTAGCATGAATAGCTCAGCTGTGTTACACAGGGATAACCATATAAAGGCATAAACGCACACAGGGCTCAACAGTCCGCAGAAGGACCAGGTAGGCTGGCGGGGCTACCTGAAACCAAAATCAGGTAGTCCGGCCACCATTTTAGGTAGCCCCACCACTTTTTTCACTACCATTTTGTAGCGTTTTAGTGGGGAACTTCCCCAGGATTCTGGTAGTCCAATGACTACCTGAATCCAACTTTAGGTAGCCTGCCCTGACCGCGACGTTTTTGGAAGTTACATCTCCCAGGAGATGGAACTATGCTATTTGTCGAGCACTGGCACACCCTTTGTTAGCCTAGATTTCTAGGCTGTCATATGAATTTTTCTGTTATGTTTTTTCTGTAACCAAGCACCAAATAGACTAGGTGCCACAGTGGTCAATTAAGTTTACACTTATCTCACCAAGGGAATAGAGGATCCAGTTTGAGTATGAAACCTCTAGAGATAGGAGTGGTGGGGCTACCTAAAATGGTGGCCGGACTACCTGATTTTGGTTTCAGGTAGCCCCGCCAGCCTACTCGGAAACTCACAGAGTTGCTTGAGTCATTCAACATCATGCAGTGTGTGAATACATCCACTCATATGTCTGGGCACACACTTGATGTTATTATGTGTCGAGCTACAGACGACTTGATCCAAGAGGTCAAGGTGGGTGATATGATAACAGATCACAACCTACTGTTATGCACTGTCCACCATCCCAAGCCACACCTGCAGGAAAAGAAAATAGTGACTAGAAAACTCCGATCCATCGACCTGCCCAGTTTTAGGGAGGATATTGTGCAAGGGCTGACGGTTAATGATCATAGTGAATCCGTTTCAGATCTTCTGAACAGATACAATGTTCATCTTACCAGCGTCCTTGACAAGCACGCACCAAAGAAAGAGAAGTCTGTTGTAGTTCGACCCCTACAACCATGGTTCACGGATGAACTACATCAGGCAAAAAACGAAAGGAGGAAAGCTGAGAGACTGTGGCGAAGGACCGGCCTTACCGTTCACAAAGAAATCTACAGGGCTGAGAAGTGCAAGTATAATACTTTACTACTAGACAGTAAAGCAACCTACTTCAATGAAAGAATCACAGAATGCGGTAATGACTCAAAAGCTATTTCAAAAATTATAGACGACCTTCTTTTTCGACACAAAACGACAAAATTGCCAGCGTATAGTTCTGCTCAGGACCTCGCAAATAGATTTGCAACATTTTTCAAAGAAAAAATTGACAAAATCAGAGATGAGCTACCTGATTGCTCTGACATCGACCTGAACATACCCCAGGATAAGCCTCCCTCAACCTTAAGCTTTCTTCAAACCACAACACAGGAGGAGGTATGGAAGATCATATGTAAATCTCCTTCAAAAAGTTGTACATTGGACCCGATACCCACTTGGATCATCAGGGATGCCAAAAATGAACTGCTTCCAACAATCACAGACATCATTAATGCTTCACTGAGGTCAAGTGAGGTACCTACATCTATGAAATCAGCTGTGGTCACCCCTCTGCTTAAAAAAGCTACCTTAGACCCTGAGATACTAAAAAACTACCGCCCTGTTAGCAACCTTTCGTTTGTATCAAAGGTCTTAGAGAGGGTGGTTGCTCAGCGACTGACAGGTTACATGACAGATAACAATCTACATGAATACCTTCAATCGGCATATAAACCCGGTCACAGCACAGAGACAGCACTGGTGAAGGTACAGAATGACATTCTTACAAGCATTGACCAGCATGGAATTGTTATACTGATCCTTCTTGACCTAAGTGCAGCATTTGATACCATCGACCATGATGTGCTGTTTTCTAGAATGGAAAGCACTCTGGGTATAACAGGGCCAGCCCTTGAATGGTTCCGTTCATATCTTGGTGACCGTACTCTTCGAGTTCAGATAGATGATTCATTCTCCGCATCACAGGAAATCCTATGGTCTGTACCACAAGGATCAGTGTTGGGCCCTCTGCTCTTCCTGATTTACCTCCTACCCTTAGGAATACTGATACGAAAGCATGGTCTGGAACTCCATGCTTATGCGGATGATACGCAACTCTACATCTCTATCAAACCTATCAATCAGCGTGTAGTGGACGAAGGTGTAGCTAAGTTGGAAAACTGCCTCACTGACATCTACACATGGATGTCTCAAAATAAACTGAAATTGAATGCAGACAAGACAGAGGTGCTGGTCATGGGTACCCCACAGATGCGGGCAAAAATCTCCATTCCTAGTATTACCGTAAATGGTGTAATAGTACCAGTTCTAAATGAACCCGTCGGTAATCTGGGCGCTGTTTTTGATCCGAACATGAATATGTCTGCACATGTATCAAAAGGTATCAAGTCTGCAAATTACCACCTTAGGAACATTGGGAAAATAAGGAAATTTCTCAATACTGATACAACCAAGAGTGCCATCGTCTCACTGGTGACATCACGCCTTGACTATTGTAATGGACTTCTCTGTGGAATTACTGATGAGCTGCTATGCAGGCTCCAGAAAGTCCAAAACAATGCTGCTAGAGTGGTTAGTGGCTCCAAAAAGTATGATCACATTACACCAGTTCTAAAAGATCTTCACTGGCTGCCCATCAGGAAAAGGATTGAGTTCAAGATTCTGCTTTTGACTTTCAAATGCATGCAAGGATGTGCCCCTCTATACTTGAGGGAACTGTTAGTCAAACAAGCTAATACAAGGACTCTAAGATCAAACACTAAGAACTTATTACAGATACCACTCACTAATCTGAAAAGGTTTGGTGACAGAGCATTCTGTGCCTATGCACCACGCCTTTGGAATGAGCTCCCTGACAACATCAAGGCTGCTGATAGTGTGCAAAACTTCAAGAAACAGCTGAAAACATTGCTATTTCAAAAGGAGTTTAATTGACTATATGGACCATGACAACTGTCCAATGACTCTAAAGCGCTTTTGAACATTATAGGTGGAAAGGGCGCTATATCAAATATCAATTATTATTATTATTATTATTAATTATTATTATAGGAGCAGGTGGTGCCATCTATCTATCATACCAGGTACTACACCACACTGCTTGGTCAGCACAGAAGGGAATGTCAACTTTTTAGGGACTGATTCTTCTCTCCAGACTGAGTCCAGAGTCCCTACCACTATCCTCCGCTTCCTTATACCTTCACCCATCCCTAAACTATTCTTCTAAAATACTTCTATTCCCCTCCATTAACTCCAGCCAGTGTGAAATGTAACCCCACCCCTCCCTTTTCATCAAATTAACTAACTCATCATTTGCCACCCTAACACTTAATGTCTTACCCCTGCCTCCGCTTGATCTAGCCTTGGCACCAACCCCAACCATATCCCCAGACCATTCCCGAAACTGAGGGTCTAGCGGGTGCACTACCCATTCTGCCTCTTTCCAAAACTGCACATGGTACATCTTGACTCCCTGTTCCCCTTTCAGTGCAGCTCATTCACACACATACTTCTTAGTATGCAACTCACCCTAGCTTTTGTCCATTTCCCCATATGTTGCCTTGTCCAACATTTTTGCCCCAGACACTATCTTAGCCTCAAAGCCCCTCCTTAGCCCTTATGCTGCTGGTGGCTTAAATTTGGCCAATTGATACTAAATAATGCAAAAAAAACCAGAAAAATGACTGAAACCCTGGCATATGGGTAGTCGGGTACTCATCTGAAAGTACTCAGTAAGAGCTATCCAATGATCATACCAACACTACAGGGTTTAAATGTTTTTCAAGTCTTTCACCTTTGCATTCTTGTGTTTTAGCATTTGAAGGTGAAGTATTTCCCTAAATCTCCCTCTTTCCCCATTATCTTGCTCCCCTTGCTTTCCTTACTTACTCCTCCCTCTCCCTCTCCTTCTCTTCCTTTCCTCTGATCTTTCATCTCTACTGCCAGGCTTTTAAATATTCCTTTCTAAAATTCAAGCTGCATCTTCAAATCTTTTAAACAACTATATTTTATTGCCTATTGTGTCATAAAGGGTATCTTTATACACTTCAGCCATGTCTTAAAAGATGTTTTGTTAGGAAAAGGTATAGCCATTAGTCCAAATGTATTATCATTTTTTATTTGAAAAAAATTCATAGAAATTTTCGCCCGTCTAAAAGGAGCTTTTCAGGAGCTTACAAGTCCAGAAGACAAGCTGGAGAGGTCCCAATTAGTAAATAAATAGCAGAGTAATCCTTTGCATCTCAATGGTTCTCTCTCCCTCACTCTGATTTTTCCCCACTTGCCTTTCCTAACCCCCTTCGGCTACTGGAGTTCTCTATAGCTGTTTAACAGAATTAACAGACCGAGAACATCTTGAATAAATTTACAACTTTTTTATTTCAAACATCAAATTCACAAGCAAATGTTCAATAGCTTTGGGATCAGGGATTTTGGACTTTGTTTGTTGTAATTTCTTCATTCATTCGCAGCTATTTTAGTTGTGATCATCCAGTTGAGTAAGTTGGTGGAAGAAAGCAGCTCCTTCCAAGTCTGAAGTCACTAGCAACTTTCTCACTATAAACAATGCCAATGGCAAGGATTTCATGGCAATAATGGAGTGTTCAGCTAGAATCTTGAAGGAACCGCATAACAGATGTTTGTTTCACATGTAACTGTTCCTCCTTCAACATGTAGGTTGCAGTTTCCTGCCTACTCAGTTAAAGCCTACTGTAAAAAGCCTAGGTCAGTAGGCAGTGGTAGGTGGGTGTACTACACTGTACTGTAGGCTACATTCAATGTAACATTGTACACATGAATTAAACCTTGAATCCATTTTATAACAAAGCAAGAACATTGACTTCTTTCACGGGTACACTGCTTCTCATCTCTGCGCAGTTCATTAAATATAATTAAACATTTTATTGGATTGTACCAAAACAAGCTAGCTTTTCTTCAAGCAGAGTAACTTGCAATGAATTTCTAAGTGATTGAAATTTACCCGCACTTGGTGATGACGCCATCTTGATTTGTTCTCGTGAAATCTCGTTTATCTAACTTGTAGGAAGGTTGAACTACACGTATTTCAAACTAAAATAAATCAGCGGATGTGCTGAAAATAACTAAAAGTCAACAATATGCATGTTATTTGATAATCAAACACCGCGAAAGACCACGAAACCCCGACTTGTTTATGTAACAAAAACTAGGTCACGAGAATCTCGTTTCTTCCAGGATCTACCCCTTTGACAGGTGCCATAGCAAGCGAAACATGGCCAGCCTACTTCGCTCCACAATGTTTGCCCGGCAGGTAAGCTACTGAGGCGATGTCTCTCTTGTTGCTATACAAAGAATGAACGTTCATGTCATGATCTTTACTTTGCAATAACATATTTGTTTGATTTATTTAGTCATGTAATTAAAATGTTTATAGTAGTGTCTACTATAATAGTGTCTGGAAGGCAATATCATGTGCCACATGATATGCAGGGATGCATGTTAGCTCAATGTGTCTAGCTGTTAGAAATTGAGTTATGTAATCTGCATTTATATAACCCTGTGCCTAGGTGATCTTTGAAAACCTAGTTTCCCTTTTAGATGATAGATGAAACATGCTTTAAAAAATTTTAAGGTCATGCAGTGACCTAGCTCCATCAAAGACAAAATAGGTCATTTACCTTAGGGAGGGCTGCTGGCAATGTTAAACTCTCCCAATGCTGGGACTAGTTTGTCCAAAGCACAAGGATGCACAATTTTTTTTTAAAAATCATCTGCCCTGCCATGTTGATATTCATTTGAAAGCTCTAACGGAGTACTATCAGATGAGTACGCAATTGTGCCAAGGTTTTCAGGATTTTTGCATAATTTTGTTTTGGCCAAAGTATAGCCACCAGAAGCATATAGGTTCACCATTGATTTATCTAATCAATCATTATCCCTTAATGTTACTGTTACTAATGTATTGAATGCTTTGCCTGTTCAATTCACCTACTCAAAAAGCCTGCTTGGACCTTCATTTCTCATAATCAGGGTCTTTTAGAATGTGCAAAAACAATCAAAAAGTTCTGCTTCCCGAGATTTAGCTACAGCACTATCTCAAATCCTTATACCTACTACATAAAATAGCCTTTAGTGTTAAAAAGGGTGATTTACACTTCAGCCATGTCTTAGAAGGTGGTTTGTTTGAAAAAGATTTGTTTATTACACCAAAAAGTTGTAATTGAAAATTCTTCATAGAAATGTTTGCCTTTCTGAAAAGTACAGTACACAACCTGTCCAAAAGACAAGCTAGAGGGGCCCTGGCTAAATCCCCTCTTGACATTCATCGGACCACTGTAGGCTGGATATCATAACTTGATCTTAAACCCTCTTGCCTAGTAAATACACCTAGAGCAAAACTTATTTGGGGAATGTTATGATTCCTTGGAGATTTCCTTCTTTTCTATTTATGTGTGACTACAATGAAGATGTTACTTAATTATGATTAGTTTCTAAATTACATGATACAAACTAACATTTTATATAAAGATACATTGATATATTTATTCTATATACAAAATAACTTTCTGTATTGATATATTTTGATACTAAATATCCAACTAGGATTTGAAATCCTGGGTTGGTATCAATGGCCTGATATCTTTATCATTATGGATATGGTTAAAAAAAATAATTAGGCTTATTTAGTACAAGTTGATGGGTTGGAATATCTTTTATCTACTACTATCTACCTTCCAGTGGTCTGTGGTCAACAGTTCAATATACCTTTTCCTCACAGTATCTGATTACAACACAGCCCTATCACCTGACATGCAGAGGATATTCTGGCCAATCAGCATGGACTTCTAAGAAGTGGCTTGACATGTTTGGAAGTTCCCCCCGCCCACCGCCCCACCCCTCCTCTGGTTGTATTTTGACCATAGGTCAAAAAGGAGCTCCCACATGTAATTGAATAGTTGCTAGGTGGCAGGTACAAATGGGGAGAGATGAGAAGGGTTTTACCAAACCACTAAACAAAGGCAGGGGTTGGGGTGCCACCCCTAGGTCAGAGGGCATAGACATAGAGAACCCTTAGAAAGGTGACCACTCAGCTACTAGCGATAGGTGTGTCTACAAGCTAAAGCAATTGTAACCTACCCATCTACCCACCTACATGAGAGAAGGCAGGGGTTGGGGTGCCACCCCTAGGTCAGAGGACATAGAGATAGAGAACCCTTAGAAAGGTGACCACTCAGCTACTAGCGATAGGTGTGTCTACAATAGGAGTGTGATCGGTACCCAAGGTTTGGGATCGTCGATACCATCCGATTCCTTGGTATCGATTCTAAACACTCCTAGTCTACAAGCTAAAGCAATTGTAACCTACCCATCTACCCACCTACATGAGATATGCGTACACCTAGTACAAAAAGAAAGCAGTTAAAGCTGCATGTTACAAAGAATATTGGAACATAATAATGAAGTATATATTCACCAGATTCATCAACATAAGCTTCCAGCGCTGACAATACCTCATACGATAGGCTCTTAATATTTGCCAACTTGAACTATTAGCACATTTCCAGTTATTCGCTTATTCTACTCATGTTTTGCATGTGTTTAACCCATCAAAATTTCAAAAAAATCAAATCAAATACATTTCCTGGTTCCTTCTCAAGCATATTAAACCTATACATTTTCTTAAATCAAGCAATGAGGGGTTGATAATGTTAAGCTGACATCCTTCAAGGCCCATACAGAAACAAATATAATTCACAAATGACAGTTTCAGAAGGGTGTTTTAGACATTGAAGAATCAATAGGAGTGTTGATTTCCTATCAGTAGCACCCTAGACTATTTCCCTCCTAATTGTCTGAAGACAATAGGAGGTTGTCTTCATTGGTACTCTGGACTATGTGCTCCACTTCTAGATTTACAGTAATAGAGATAACCATTGCTATAGAGTCCTTATAAAAAGGGCTTGCTTGTGACATTGAGAGTCATATTCCAATGCCATTGACTCATTGCTATCAGCTTGCCCTTTAGTGTCACTATCATCACCTTGACAGATCTAGTGGATTGTGTCTAGGTCATAACTAGGTTACTGGGTTAACCTGTCTGTCTGTCAGGGAGAAAAATAAATAAGCTTTATGCTTGGCAATGGAACATTAGCCAGGATTTGGAAACATGGTGTCCAAACAGAGGTTTCATAGACTTTTGGGTGTCCAAAGTGTGGTACAAAGTTCACACTACTAATGAAATAAACCCTATATGTTTACAGATTTTGCTTTTTTTAGGCCAGTAACTGATTTGTTTGTATTGTACAAGTGACACTACATGCACTATCTTCTAGGAATAGTCATCATCAGCAAATCCTGACCTAAACTTTTGGGCATCCAAACTGTCAAAAAAATAGTGTTCTGGGTGTCCAAATGACAAGCTGGACGCATAGGTGGCTAAGCCCCTGATGCAACGAGAGCCCAAGTAGACATCATAATTCTGGGAAAGCACTTAACTATGTTTATAATCCTCTCACTCGTAAACAAAACATACATGTACCTCTAAGAACACCGGTTCTTTAGATACAAAGTTATTGGGAGAGCAATGTTCAGTTCTGTAGACTTACTTTTCGACAATCTTAAATCTTAAAACCTAAATGCCCTTTACAAATAGAAAAGGTCACTTTTATGAGAGGCTTGTTTGACACAAAGTCGATTTGTTTATGCTTCAACGATGCTTATCTAACTCACTGTTACAGTTACACCATTTCACTTTGTAATCCTAATTGTCTTCGCTTGCATGGATTATGTTACATTTCAGCTGGAAGCACTTGATAATCAGTGCCTAGAGTCCTACCTGTTGTGTGTGGGGGCATATATAACAGGTGCCCCATTATGATTGTATAAGTTTATGGATCCACGGTCCACCCATGGAAACAGTTGCCTAAGAATTTGGAAGGTTGCTTGTCGCATACAGTTTGCGTGTCGCAATATTTGTAAATGGTGACACAAAAAAGGGCAAGTTAAACAATCATATAGCTTTGAAAAAGTTTGAAGCATAAAGCAAACACACCAGATCAATCTGATAAAATATGAGATGTGAAATTATGCATATTCAGGGTTATTTCACTTTATCCCTGGAGCTTTTCTTAATATTGATAAGTCCTAGAAAGAGTGCATACCATGATCTTAGCAAGCAGGGCGTCTGGGTGTCTTTTTGGACACCTAAATCCTTAAAAACCAACCCTCAGGACACCCAATTCTTTTAGAGAGGAATTTCTTAAAATTTCAATTTCAAGCATATAATTGATTTTTTTCATCTCCATACAGTTCCCATGACATTGTATAAGAATATCATGCCTTATTTTATGGTTGAAATCTCAGTATAATGTGGTCTGACTGGTCTCCCCTAAAAATTTGAACGCCCACAAATTTTACAATTGCCAATTTTGGGCACCCAGTTTTTAAATCCTGGCTAAGACCCTGGTGCATACATATATATATATATATATATATATATATATATATATATATATATATATATATATATATATATATATATATATATATATATATATATATATATATATATATATATATATTTATATATATATAGTACATGTTTTATTTTCTTGTTGTAGGCAGTGAAGATGGTGGGCCCTGGAGGGCTGCGTTTCTACGCTGGCAGCTCAGCGGTAGGTATACTCCTTCATTTGTACCATTTGATAGAAACCTATACAGGTAATCTTGCTCACCACAGACTCGCCTGCCTCAGATTTTCAGCCATCTCAGACTTAAGCTTAGTTAAGATTCACTTCCATATAAAACCAGGGCTTGGAACTAGGGGGTACCGGGAGCTCAATTGAACATTTAGGACAAATGATTACTTGTAATTTACATCAGATATTATATGTTTCTTCAGATTACTGAATTGGTTCCAATTTTAATGAACATTTTCTTTCTTTAAGTCAATAGACAACATTCTAGGTTGTTGTTTAAGAAATAGCCTGGATTTATTATTGCTTTGTTGTAATTGATGATTGAATAAGTTATGAAATTTTCTGTGTTTCAGCCCACCACCAAGATGTTTCTGGATGGCAAATTTGTTGAGTCCAATACTGACCAATTCATTGATCTGCATAACCCGGTAGGTGGCATTGTTATTATGTTGATAATTGGATTTTGATTTGACTAGGTACAAATTTATAGCCAACAAAAAAGCTGTACTGTATAATATAACAAACAGGGAAATGTAATATTTTTTTAGGCAAAGACTAAAGAATCTTTACTGGTTGCGATTGGTAGTCGTACTTATAATACAATAAATAGGGATGGATGTGTAAAATGAATTGCACCCTAAAATGTTTTCATTCTAAGTTTACATGCATTTGTCCACATTCCATTATTATAAAAATATAGAAGTGCCAAATAGCAGAATCTCAAGCATTAATCAATGTATTAAGCTACTTCTTAGATGAATATAATGCTTAAATTTCCTATTTAAATGTCTTTTGTCTATGAAAACTTAGGTTAAATTACTTCATATGTTTCATATGATAATATACATGTATTTGATTAAATATTTGCTAAGAATAGTTCTAGATTCCCAATTTCCCATGCCTACAAACATGTGTACAAACACTTATGAGGGTACCTGGTTGTGAAGGTTCTATGCAAAGTAAATGCCACACAACAGCTGGCATGTGCCGTCATCATCTGGGAAATGAAGTCGGCTACTACCAGAGGTCTATGCAACCGTCAGTACTGACTGGTGTCCAACTGGCAAGAAAAAAATTGAAAGTAAACCTCTCTACTATAATCTGTGTTGTATCCATCTTTCTGATCTATTTTTACATTTTTTAGGCCACCAATGAGGTTGTGACGCGCGTCCCCAAGTGCACCACAGCTGAAATGAACACAGCTGCTGACTCCTGCGCGGAGGCCTTCAAATCCTGGTCCAACACCACCATCCTCACCAGACAGCAGCACATGTTCAAGCTGCAGGACCTCATCAAGAGGGACCTGGTACGTCAGACAGGCGGGAGTAGGGTTAAATTAGACCATTAACCCTTTCAATGCTGAGATTACTTTTGACTAAGGCATAAGAACTCAAAAATCTTTGAAAATCTTCTAAACCCTATTATGTTGGTATTTATTGGAAAGCTCTCATCTAGTACTTTCAGATGAGTACCCATTTGCCAGGGTTTCGGTCATTTTTCAGCTTTTTGCACATTATTTTGTATTGATCAAATTAGCCACCAGCAGCATAAGTGTTAAGAGGTACTGGTGCCGGTATTGTTTCAAGAAGTACTGTATCATACCGGTACTGGTATTGGTAGAATTTCAAAAAGTACCGCATCGTACCGTTTCATTCCACACGGTACTCTTTGACGATTCTAACCACTGTGAAGTTATCATCTATCAGGGATTGTCCAGGATCCTAAATATAACTATTCATTACAATAAAGTACCGTTAACAGTACTGTTAAAATACTGTACCATTTCATGTTATTAACGCATTTCATGCGCGGTACGGCCGGAGCGGTATTCTACCATTTTATTCGGGATACCGATCCGGTCGTACCATTACTCTCAAGATCGCTATACCGTCTGGTGGCGCTCGCTGTCGGCGAACGCTTCCACTAATCACTTCAAGCTCTCGCATATTGGAGGTGACAATAGTCATTTCCAATATGGCAGAGGTTGATCGTGAAGGATAGCGATAATGGTAAGTAACGATCCAAATTTCCCTGATTGACGCGAAGCGGATCAACGCAACTACGCAAATTTGATCACGCTTCGCGTGCGGAAATCAGGGTGTGTATTCAAATTTTCGGTAAATGGCGAAATCTAAATGTATTTCAATGGGATAAGTAAAACATAACTTGTTTACATTCCCGGCATCACGTTGATGCAAAAGTTTCGTAATTTTTGCCGAGTTTTTGCCTTCAAACTACAATTTCGAACATTGCGATCGTGAAAATAGCGATATTACCGGCGACGCTTAGCATTATTTGAATTAGCAACGAACTTTTCGGCCATATTTTTGATTGTTTGTTTGTTTATTTGTAAATAAACCATATATATATCAATAAATACAGTTGGCTTTTAGAAAATATATACTTTATTGGGGGTAAAATACATTTCTGACCATGTTTCCCTACTTTTCCTGAAGCGCCTCCTGATATCTGACTAAAAGCGCAACATTTGGGAGGTGGCTCAGATATAGGAGCTATGTAGGTCAAGTGGGTGGCAGAATGAAATGGGTTAATGGTATTCTATTTAGGAAGGAGTATAACTCTTTTGCATGAGGAATCCACACATTATTTAACAAAGTCTAACCTAACTTCAACTTCAATATATGATTAAATAAGTTAATATTTGAAAAGAAATTGAACTGGAATTATTAGATCCAACAGGAACAGCGCTTTGCAGCCTAGTTTATCTCAAAATATTGTTTTGTTATCAAAATATTTCCAGCAAGTGTTTTATTCCATGTGTATACTCAATACTTAAATGTGTTTACCTATTCATACTTAAATGCTCTGTTTGGACTTCTGAGGCATTTAAGAAAATGTTCAGAAAACGGAATAAAAGAAAGTAACCAGTACCGGAACCGTATAAAAAATACCGGAACCGTACCATACCATATAATTTTAACGGTATGGACCCCTATATATATATATATATATATATATATATATATATATATATATATATATATATATATATATATATATATGTATATATATATATATATGTATATATATATATATATATATATATATATATATATATATATATATATATATATATATATATATATATATATATGTATATATATATATATATATATATATATATATATATATATATTATATATATATATATATATATATATATATATATATATATATATATATATATATATATATATATATATATATATATATATATATATATATATATACAGGGTTCGACATTCCCAGGGGCCCAGGGGCATATGCCCCTAAATTTTGCTGTGGGCCCCTAGATTTTTCAGACTAGGGGCACAAAATAGTATGTATATTAACCAGAAATCCTGTTTTTGACCACTATTTCTCATCAAAAGACCTTTTTGGGCCCCTAGCCTAGAATCTAAGTGTCAGACCCTGATATATATATATATATATATATATATATATATATATATATATAAATATATATATATATATATATATATATATATATATATATATATAGTATTTACATTTAGGTAATATCGCTGAATTACATGAAACCTTTTTCTGAATTACAGAAAAAGATAGCAAGAAATATTACTGAGGAGCAGGGCAAGACTCTAGTGGATGCAGAGGGTGATGTTCTCAGAGGCTTACGTAAGTGATCAAAAGTTCAATTTATCCCATTCATGCTGTGTATTCTGATTGACTCTGACCCCAGATACTGAATATGTTAGAACATTCCATGGGAAATCTGGTATGGAAAATTATACAATGACCAATTTCTTGTTAATTTCTAAACACCCTGATTATGAGACATGTTTAGGTAATCCTTGTATGCCAGCATATGGTTAATTTCAGTGCTGATTGTATTTTTCTTGCAGATGTTATGGAACCTGGCTGTAGTATCTGCAGCCTTCAGATTTTGAGATTTTTTACTTTCTCCCAAGTTATTGTTCATAAGTATTGTACTACCCCGATGAGATACTCAAAACCTGCATTTGGTTCATTAATCCATTGATGCCAAAGTATGGTGGATTGCCGTTATAAAAATACATTTTGTTCTATTTCTTTTATTCTTTTATAGTTATTTTACAGCCTCGAAAGCAGCACATGGTAAATCATTAATGCTGAAAATCTCCTTTTTTCTTGCAGAGGTTGTGGAACACTGCTGTAGCATTACGAGTCTGCAGCTGGGAGAGACTTTACCAGGTGTGGCCAAGGACATGGACATTCACTCCTACAGAATCCCACTAGGTGTCACTGCCGGTATCACACCCTTCAACTTCCCAGCCATGATTCCATTATGGGTAAATACTGAGTTTGCAGTTCAACCCCATTCATGCCTGGAGATTTCCATGATAAGTGTTGTCTGGACTTACGATACTTTTGAAAATAACTTTGAAATTAATCAAAGATTTGAAGAATATTTTAAGGAGATTTTTTGTTTAGTTTCTGATGAACATTTCTCCTTTAAATATTTCTTTCAAATGAATTTGATTTTGTTAGAGAGATTTCACCAAAATAATGGGGTGTTTTCAGGTTCTCTGGGCATAGATGGTATAATCAGAGATGTGAAGAAAATCTAGAAAGATCTGGCTTGATCCATGTGGAGTTCCATTTTTCACCTCTGTAGAATTGAAAGTATTCCGCAATGCTTTATTTTGCAGAAGTTCCCTTTATGGAGTCATTTTGGTAAAATGTAAATCAATTGCTTTAGCCCCATTTATCAAAATGTGTAAAATCTCATGAAAAGGTTCTCAGGTGGTGGTTCCTTATATTTGGATAATTCATAGTTACAAATATTTTCTTCATCCAAATTCAGATGCAGATAATGATTCTTTTCTTTCCAGTTTCAGTATTTGTCGATATGTATTTTAAGCTGTTTTCCATTATACAAATATGAATTCACCGGGGGGTGTGCATCTGGAATTCATGAATCCCCCAAGAGAGGATTGTCACCTGAGGGCAGAATCCCAGAGCGACAATCCTTTCGAAGGGGATTCATTCCTGTTGTACACCCCACAGGGATGTCATATTTGTGACATGTATAAGCTCAATTTGAACCTAAATCATTCTGATGGTGCATTTTCCCTTTAAGTATGAAGAATGAGTGAGTATTGTCCTTGACCAACCAGGATCAAGAATCTTCATGTTAGGTATAAAGGTCATAATGGTTGTCTTGTTACTTGTAGATGTTCCCCATGGCTCTGGTGTCAGGAAATACAATGCTCATGAAGCCCTCTGAGAGAGATCCTGGGGCAACCATGATGTTGATGGAACTTTGCAATGAGGCTGGTATCCCTCCTGGAGTCGTTAATGTCATCCATGGATCTCACGATGGTAATGTCACTTACTGCTCTTCTCTTAGGCCTAAAAAAATGTCTTTGTTTACTGTATTCTGACCCTAACAAGTTCTTACTCAAGTTCTAGTACGTATGTATCTACCTCCTAGAAGTGGTATTAGACCTTTCGCTGAGATCATGTACTCAGGAAAGTCAAATTTTATTTGACATGTGAGCAACAGAAATAAACAATGTTTTAAAAATGAAAAAAAGTTCTTACTCAAAAAAAATCCCTACCCTAATTTTTTCCTAATTAATTAAGAAAGCAGGATCAGAATACTGCATTACAACTACAGCTGCTATGAAACACCCATTGTTTTAAAAAAGAATGAAATAAGAAAAAATACCTTCCTACCCTTATTTCCAGACAGTTACTGAAAAACAACCAATTTATTTTAGCCCTTATCAAACACACTCTTGTAGTGCTCAAAAAGATCCAACTATTTTATTGATATTTTTCTGACAAAAGAAAAGATCTCTTGGAAAAATAAGAATGGAAAATGCTAATCACAACCTAACCTACAGCTAGCCTTCAAATAATAGAAATTTATGTTAATTGAAAAGTTTTTTTCTCAAGTATCACAGGTCCAGATGACACTTTTTTAGTAGGTCTTAATTAATATAAAGCATGAAAGAGTCATTAGCATACTACTCCTGTGTCAATTCAAATCTTAAATTGAATATCAGCATACTATAGCATTTTTCACTTGGACATACAAAAGATTGTGCTTTAAACTTGTATATAATTTGTTTCAGCTGTGAACTTCGTATGTGACAACCCACATATCAAGGCCATCTCATTTGTTGGCTCAGACCAGGCTGTGAGTATATTATTATATTATACCTTGAGTACTGCTTTAGTAATTTTGATTAGATTCAGAGTTCGAAACACAACACTTTGATATAATTTCTCTGAAATTTTCAGGAATGCTTTCTTTTGACATTTTCATTAATATAACATGTATTACATTTTCATGACTTTGGATCTACTTTTTTTTGTTTATGATACCATGTACTTGAGGAATACCTTGTCTTCAAGATATGAACCTCCATAGGCTTACTTTTTAAATGCTCAAGAATGCTTTTATTTGACATTCCTAGCACATGGCTAATTTCAAGTGACATTGAGTCTATTTTCTTGGCCACTGATGTGTTTCCACTGTGAGGGATGGAAAGAAAGTTATTTGACATTTGATGACTAAAGAAAGTCAAGAACCAAACACTAAATCTTTTGAAGCTTTTCAAGCATTTTTGTTAGTATGGCATTCATGTCAGTACACTTCTATCAGCAATCATGGACCTGTTTTGATAGTTGAGTGGTCTAAGTTATTGTAATTTAATGCTGGCTCTTTCTCACCACTGCCTGGGATTCAATCCCAGCTAGGCCAACATGAAAACCTATGGTGACAGATCTCTTAGAGCCTGTGCCCCAAAACTATGGAATCAGCTCCCAAATAACATTCGGGCAGCTGGGAGTGTGGCAATCTTCAAACGACAACTGAAAACACATCTGTTCAAAGATGTACTTATCAAATAACTATGTGGATATCAACATCTATCCTTTGACAATGAATGTAATGGCCTTTGAGCATGTTTATATGGAAAGGGCACAATATCAAATGACAATATTATTATCATTATTATTATTAGGCCAAGTGGAAAAGTAGTACTAGTCACAATTGAAATGCAATATGGTAGTAAAGTTTCTTATTTCTCTTGTTATCTGTTATGTAATCTTTTATAAGCAAATCATTATAAACTGATTGTGATTTTGTTCTATCTGCTTCAGGGGCAACACATCTATGAGCGTGGATCACAAAACGGCAAGAGAGTACAATCAAACATGGTGAGTCACTAAATGTAGTCTGCTGGATCAGTTATTACTTCAAGTTATTACTTTAAGTTATTACTTGAAAGAAACCATCAGCTCTGACTTTCATTATTCCTCCAAAAAGGTTTGAATAAATGCTAATATCTGAGAACAGTTGCCAAAATGCCTTGTTCTTTTGATACACTTCGAGCATCAATAGGTTTATAACTTGTCAAATATGTATCATCAGTATCAATATATGGCTCTAAGAATAAAGATATGTGTGACACATGTGATATAGCATTGAAACCCAAGAAATTGCTCGTCATAAAAGCTGAATGTTAATTTTGCTTTGTTTTCTCCAGGGCGCCAAGAACCATGGTGTCATCATGCCTGATGCTAACAAGGAGAGCACTCTCAACCAGGTAAGCATACCTTAAGTAGCAGGGAACCGCAAACAATAGGAACAATGGAAAATGGGCCATTGTTTGACACAAGGTATTAAGTCAAACAATGGTTATTAAACAATAACTGAAATATTGAGATATTGATAATTTGAAATGGCTCAAACATTTGTTTTTTTATCTTTTACATAACTACTTAACATCATAACAGAAATTTTTTGGTAGAACAAACCAATAGCTCAAAAGACAATTATTGTCTTAAAGAAAAATGTATTCATGGTTTTGGTTAATTTAAAATGATGCATAGGATTTCAAAAAATTGCTTTTACTGTATTTGTGTTTAAAAAAAAATATGGATAACCAAACTACTTATGGCCACTACCAAAAATCTTTGAAATTTTGTAGGGTGTATGTTAAACTGACATTTATCTTATATGTAGTTTTCAAACAGCATTGATCTAGTTTTAAGTGCTGTAAGTGTTTATATAGCATGAGAAGAATGAATATATTCTATTGGAAATACTAATCTTGACTTGTAAATTATTCTCAGCTGGTAGGTGCAGCATTTGGAGCTGCTGGCCAGCGCTGTATGGCCTTGACAACTGCTGTCTTTGTTGGAGAGACAAAAGAGTGGATCCCAGAATTCATCGAGAGAGTCAAGAAACTGAAAGTGAATGCTGGTGAGTTTAGAAGTCAAATCTTGTCCTTATACAAATACCTCAGTATAATTAGAAGAGTTCATTTGTAGGTGTAGGTTATCTGCAAAATGGGGATGAAAATTGAAACTTCAGATGCATGATATTTACATGCCAAGTGAATCATTATGTATACAGCATGACCGTTGCAAAATAAAGTCTATGCATGTATCCACTGGATTGTGCAATTTGCTTTTGTTTCAAGCTTATGTAATAGAAGGGGTACCGTAATCTCACCTTATTCACTCCTGCTTTATGAACCCATTGACTTAAGAAGTGCACAAGTAGTCATGCAATTATGAACATAACTCATCATTTAATGTAATATTTTAAATGATATACAAAGGACTTATGGCCCCAAAAAGAACTAGAATAACTGGTGAAAATTTTCTCAAAATATAGCTTCATTCAAAAAAAGTATTTTAAAGTTTGTCACACCCTGTCTACACAGCAGATGTGAATTGGTTATATATATATATATATATATATATATATATATATATATATATATATATATATATATATATATATATATATATATATATATATATATATATATATGTATATATGTATATGGCTAAGAACAAGTAGATAGTCTATGCATGCTTAATCCTCCTTTCCCACCCTCCATCCCATATAAGGAATTCAGTCTTGCTTTATACCCTGTTTTTATTATTGCAATTTAGGTCATGAGCCTGGAGCTGATCTCGGCCCCCTGATTTCCCCCCAAGCCAAGCAGCGTGTGTGTGGATTGGTGGAGAGCGGTGTCAAGGAAGGGGCGGAACTCTTGCTGGACGGGCGTGATATTGTTGTTCCCGGCTATGAAAAAGGCAACTTTGTCGCACCCACCATCATCCATAAAGTGCAGGTTGGTTATTATTGTCCCTAGGCAAATATCAGATCATCTAATACAAAGATCCATGTTTGAGACATGCAAGTCTCTCTCTCTCCACAGCCTCCCTGCCTCTCTCTGTCTCTGTCTCTTCACAACTGTTCAAATATTGGCTTAAACCTCATGCTGCTGGTGGTTAATTTTGCTAATACAGAATGATGCAAAAAACCTGAACAATTATTGAAACCCAGGCACATGGGTACTCTTCTGAGAGTTCTCAGTGAGAGCTATCTTATGAATACCAACATGGCAAGGTTTAAATGTTTTTCAAAAATCTTTTCATATTTGTGCTCAATGGATGAATGTAGCCTCAGCATTGGAAGCGTTAATACAGATATCCAGGTTTGAGACAAGCAAGCCTCTCTGTCCTCACTGCCTCTCTCTCTTTCTTTGTCTTAACAACTGTTTGAATCTGGCTTAAGGCATATGAGAAAGGTGCCATTCATTTGGGTAAAGTGACAATTGTCATTGTTACTTCGGGGTGCTGACCAATAACAACATGCTTGTCACAATTTAACCTCAATATGGCAGAACAAGTAATGATATATGGGATTCCTTATCCAAATCAATATTCAACTCTTTCTTGACTGCAACAATGCCAGATATTGTTAGTTTCCCAGTCATAAGTGCTTCCGATTAGTTGAAAATGGTCATTTATCGGATTGAATTTACTCTGCTGACAAATATATTTAACCTTCTTAAGTTTCTCACTTGCTGGGAATTTCTTTATATTGTGGAGCAATAGATTTCCTCTATACACAACAGTTTGTTTTGGAACATTTTTCAAGGGGCTGAAATTCAGTGTTCATCACATGTGCTCCCAAAAGTAGTCCACATGGGTAGATTTTACAGCCAACTTTATTACTAATTGCATCTATACTCTTGCAGCCACACATGGAGTGCTACAAAGAAGAGATTTTTATGGGCTGAAATTCAGTGTTCATCACATGTACTCACAAAAGTATTCCACATGGGTAGAGTTTACTATTAACTTTATAACTAATTGCATCTATACTCTTGCAGCCACACATGGAGTGCTACAAAGAAGAGATTTTCGGCCCCGTCCTGTGCTCAATGGAGGCAGATTCCCTGGACGAGGCCATTGACATTATCAACAACAACCCCTACGGTAACGGCACAGCCATCTTCACAACCAACGGAGCCACAGCAAGAAAGTTCACCAACCAGATTGATGTTGGACAGGTAAGGAGTCCTTCCCAGCTTATGAGATATTGTTTAGCATATTCTTAGCCAGCAGGGCGTCTGGGTATCATTTTGGACACCCAAACCTTCAAAACTTTCGGTTATTTATTTCTTAAAATGCCCATTCGAAGCAATTAACTGATTTTTTGTCTCCTTGGTACAATTCCTATCACACTGTATTAGGATATCATGCATTATTTTAAGAAGTAAATGCATGTTTGTGGTTGTAATCTAAGTATATTGTGGTTTCTCTAAATATAGGACATCCCAAAATTTTCACAATTGCCAATTTTGAGCACCCAGTTTCTAAATCTTGGCTAAGACCCTGCTGTACAGTATATACCGTGTCAATGTTATGTGGAGTTATGTTTATATGCGTTTGTGGTATTTTCTTAACTAGCCATGACATGCAATATGTAGTAAATTGTCTGAAGCCGTCAACGAAACATACCCACACACGGTAAACTTGGTGGGTAACGGCCATGCAGTAGGTGCTGGGGTGGTCACTGGGATATGGGTGCAGATTTAAGACCTGACAGTGGGGAAGTTTTCAAGCCAAAAAGCAAAAAGATGCGCTCCCTGTTAAAATCACATGTACACCCTCAAAAGAATTCACACTGATAAGTGCCCAAGCCATTTGACTGCCTTTTAATGTCTATATCTATCCTTCTGAACATACACCGGCTATTTTTATTTTTATTGTCAAGCCAAAAACTGTTTGTAATTCACCCATTTTTGCTGCTTCAAAGTCATTTGTAATCATTTCCTGTTTTGGCCTGTAGTGTTGATTTTTGTTGTGTTTTTATTCCAGGTTGGAATCAATGTTCCCATCCCAGTACCCCTGCCCATGTTCAGCTTCACCGGCTCCAGGGGCTCTTTCAGGGGAGACGCCAACTTCTACGGAAAAGCAGTAAGTAGAAAGATTTATTTCTGCAGTGAAATGCTGCCTTTACACAAACAAATATAGGAAATGGGGTTGTTCATTGTTGAACCTTTATTTTTGGAGGAAAGTTGTGGGCATTGTTGAAAAGTGGATTGTTTGTGATTGTTTTATACTTACTTTGAGTTACGCAGACGGATCAGCTAAATTGCTCTACCATTTGAATGGAGGGTTAATTGACAAAAACAAAGTGGAAGCACTTATATTTTGATAAGATTTTCACTTCTGCTGATTTTTGTTTTATGAAGATTTGAAATTCTTGGAGTTATTTTGTAAAATAGTTGAAAGTTTACTCATAGAAACAGAGATGTAGATACCAAGGATATGCAGTGAAGGGCTAGGAAGTATTATAAAGAGTAATTTAAATGTTTATTCACAGAAACAGCGAGGGGTCAATTATCATACAAATACATTAGGCCCAGTGTGCAGAATACATTTACGTGTATTGCCCAGCTAGATTGATATGCCTGCAATCTAATCAGTGCTGCAGGTTATAACCACCAGAGTATCAAAGGTTGAGAGTGTCTATTGGCTGCAAGCAGGGTATATCAGTTGAGCTGCTGCTGTGACACTTACCCTAGGACAGGTGGGGATCTGCTGACAGCGAGTCCATGTTATATTCATCTAAGATAGAAATCATGTCTAAACATTTCAATCAATGAAATACCGTATTCGTCTGATTAACCCTTTCATACACGTATCAGCCAAAACTGCTACTAGTCAAGTAGGGTATGAAAGGTATGAAAGGGTTAAGCATACATGACATCCCTATTTTTCACGGTTAGAGGAGGAACAGCCAGCGCAACTGTCATGAAAAATTGAAATCACATACCTTTCCTCTTGCTGTGTCTGCAAACCAGCATTGAATTCTGCCATTTCAGCAGTTACTTCGCCCTCTTGCTGTTCATATTCGCCACATGATAGTGCTATTGACCAATCAAAGATCTCGTAACGTGCCGGTTTGTAGCGCTAAGCATCTAAGCAAGCTGTACAGCGAGAGCACAAAGGTGAGATAGTGGCCACTCATTGGGGGTGTGTGTTAAAAAAGCAGATTGCCAGCACCCCTCCTACAGAAAACTTTCCCAACCTCTACCCGCACTGTGTGCTTAATCGGAAGAATACGGTAGCTTCATTCTGGGAGGTTTCACTTATTGAAGATGAGAATTACTAAATCTCAGACAACTTGAGATACATGTAGGGTAGCGAATATTAAGGGTAGGTACTGGTACTCGATTCAACACTAAATACCAGAAGAGAATGTGGAAAAAGCATTGTATCGATGAGTATTGTATCATATTCTTTAATTGAAATCAACTTAATTCTTAACTGTAAGGCTCTACACGAAAGCAGTTGGCGATTTATTAGCAAAATTTCCAATGCTGACAGTGCTATATTCAACTTAAAGGGGAAATGCACCATCAGAATGATTTAGGTTCAAAATGAGCTTATACATGTCACCTTTCTTATAAGACCTCCTCCGAACCTCTCCTCTTCAGCACTACTTAGTTATAGCTTACAGAAGCGACCAAGTAAAAGGCCTAAGGCAGCCATATGGGGGCGTCCATATATCCCATGATGCACTCTGTTTTTGGCATCTTTTGGCAATTTTTGGCATAAAATTCACCGACATTTTTTAAAATTCATTTTATCTTCTTTTATTTCAAAAATATTTGGGGACATTCTTGAGGGAAACTTGTTAACAAGAATGTCCCCAAATGATTAATGGTCCTGTAGGACCAATTGAGGTCTTTCTTTACTGCCCAAAGCCTTTTTGGGGAATTTTTAATGGCCTGGGGCCAGCGGTTCACTGTTAGCGTCAAGCCCTGATATCATATGATATCTTGAAAATTTGAAATGTGCCAATCCCTTGTGAATATACCATGATGGATTTAGGAAGAAGCTATAGGAGTGAGTGATGGGAATTGAAGTAGATCTAAACTGAAAGGTGGGCTGCTATAACTTCAGTGTATGGAATGTCTGGCTTGCCGCTGTTACTCATTACAAAGTGCTGCCACCTATTTTCCAGTATGATAACTGCTACTTGATTCAGCCTGTGTGGAATGTTAGGATTGCCCCTAATGCCTTAATCCACTAGTTGATAATCAGTCTGAGACTTATGCGGTGGTTGGAATTCATTATTTATGAATATTTTATTGGGAAAGTCTTATTTCAGTCTCCTATAGTCTTTATTTGGTCCTGTATGGTCATTGATAGTTGGCTATAACTTGATGCCATAATTGACGACTGATGTGAGTGCTATTTCAGTGTGACAGGGGCTTTATAGGCTATAACATTTGGAACAAACTGTGGTCTGACTCATTTAGAAATATAAATTGTAAATAAAACAGTAGTTTGTGAAAATGTTTGACTGAAAGGTGTCATTCTCATGGGTTTGCCAATTTCTCATGAATTTTTTTCGGTTATTGCTCTACTCGATGAGTTATGTTCTAAGCTGTGGGACTGTATGTGTATTCACGTTGAAAATGTGTGAGTGGATTGTTTAATGCAAGGTGCTGTATTCAATAGAGCCCACTGCCATGTTCAATCACCATCCTGTTTTGGCATTGCTCAGATGTTTTGAGTAGCATATACAGTTCAAAGGATACAATTTTCATTCAAACACATACATGCCCACCCTGCTGTGGACCTCATCTGATAATAGGAAATATAATACTGGACAATATGGTGAAGAATGAAAATAGAATCTACAATTTTAAATAAGCTGTTTAACAGCAATATATTTAGAATTCTTTATTGCTAAAATCCTACATTATAATAGGCAGAATGGGTGTTATATCCTGTTGTAGAATTGCATAGTTTAGGTCAGGATTAGGTAAGATGGTGGTAGCCCTGTGGCCTGAGGCACTACCATTGTTTCCTACAGTGACATAGGGCTAATTCTTTATTCATAATTTGTGGCTCATAATGGCCTTAGATATTCCTTTAAGCATCTAACCATCCATTCATCCATCCATCTTTCTGTCTATCCATCCATCCATCTTTCTATCTATCCATCCATCCATTCATCAATTCGAGCATAATTACTGTCAACCTTTAATTAGAATTAGGTGACCCAAAGTGGTACTGTTATGTTAAATTAATAGACTAATTTGTTAATTCAATGTGTATATCTAAAGATGCCTTTCAATACAAGAAATATAATTTCTGGTTATTTAGAGTGTGATAGGATATCAATTCTGGGCCACTAGAATTTTTACAGGGCCAGCAGAACTTTTTGCAGCCTGTTGGGCCATTAAGTAGTCAGAAACGATTTGCATCACTTATATTAAACAGAAACTTTACATTTAGATAGGAAATATGAACATGCTATTTATTCAAATTTCAGAAACTATATCTTAAAACAAGTATATAATATGGATAATTTGACACTATGTTATCCTGAAAACATGATCTACAATGTTTAAGTTTTATTGGCATGATTCAATTACTGCATTTTACAATATTGGTGAGTTCTAAACTATTATTCAGCCTGGGAACACTATTGTATTGGGAGCTAGATGTGCTAGTTTTGCACCGTGTGTGAGGGGACTAGCTGTCGCTCTGTATGTTTCATAATGCATAGTGTCTGGTATCAGCACATATGTCTATCAATACCTCTATTACCATAGTGCCACAGCTGCTCCTGGGGCTGCTCTGATAGCAGAGCAGACTAAGCATTGTGCATCAACTACTGCTTTTGCATTGTTGGGGAAGGGGGGGGGGAGGAGTTCCAAGAAAGACAGGCAAGAGTGAGAGATTGAGAAACAAGAAAAAGAGGCAAGATTTCAAAAAAAGGGAACCAAGCTGCTGATAATGATTTTCTGCATTTTCAAAGAACCCTGGCTTGAATCTGGCTCAGAATTTGAATTTCTTTTTTTGTCACTTTTACTGCCATATTGAGAAGAAACCATGACTAGGACACCAGAGTACCCAGGGAAAACTACCAATTAATCCCAAATAATAGGCAACTTTCTTACATGCTTCAATTTAGATTCAAAGGCAGGCAGTGCTGGGCTAGTGAAAGAGAGCTAGACCGCTCAGCCCTCAGGGTTGGTCCAGAAAGTGCTCATGCTATCTGAGAAAGTTACCTGTCTGTCGCTTGGGTGAGTT
>OZ012686.1:38827758-38936609 GCA_963942565.1 Maea johnstoni | reverse complement strand
ATGAGTCTGGAAAGATCCGAATACGCCTTAACCCTTCCAATGCTAAAGCTACTTTCATCGAAAGCATAAGGACGCAAAAAATCTTAAATGGTATTCATTAGAAAGCTGCCGGTGAGTACTCTCAGATGAGTACCCGCAATTGCCAGGGTTTCAGCCATTTCTCAGGTTTTTTTTGTTTTTTTTCAGAGATTTTGATTAGTAATACAGCTCTCTTGTTTTTTGCATCATTTTCTGTTTGCCGAACGAAATTGGAAAATATTTGATGGATAAATGTTAATCAGAATATTAGCAACAAGCCTCCTTCTAATATGTTGCTAAACCATTATTAATTTCAATTTTTTTTGTATTATCAATATTACCAACAGATGCAGACGACAACTTTCAGAGGAACTCTTATTAAGCATGTATGGGTTAAACAGTTCCCATAAGACGCTTCCATTATTAATGTGTAGTCAGGCATTGTACACTTCATCTCCCTTTTCCCTTATCTTAATTTTGGAAATATATCTTGATTTTGAGTGATGTTTAGAAATATGTGGTTTCTTGAATATATATTCAAAATACGCTAAAGGAGGTGTACATAAAATAATGGTTTACCGTAGTATTAAAAGCTACAGTACCGGTTTTTGATTCCTGCACTGAATACGCAGGCAGACCGGGCATGCTACATGAGCGCACGCCCGATTGCCACTAATTTTTCCTTCCTCACGCAACCACTGACATCACAGCTGAACGTAGTAACTACGTTTCCGGGTAATGTCCACCTTCCTTGGGTTGACAGATAAAGAGCTTATAATAAAACAACTTTCTTTGATGTAAGCCCAAAACGCAAGTAATTTATACTTGCATCTGAGGAGCTCACGTGGTCCAACAACTTTGAACCCAACTCATTACAAAGATGAATTACATTTTTTTTTTAAATATCGTACCAAACAACAGAAACTACTTTCGTCCAAATATTTTTGAAAATTTGCTATGGTGTCGATACATTTCCATGAGCGAGAGATCGTATGTAAGCTCCCACTGTGAATAGGATTTAAAGCGACCAGAGTGGTGCAGAGTGTACGTTTTCCCGGTTGATGTTTTGCCAGAAGTCGGGTTATTTCCGTCGAGACTGCCACTACTATTGGTTGAAATGCCTCACCTGTTGTAGGCGGAAACGATGATGACGTCGTTATGAATGAGCCAAGTCAGACCCTAAACCATGCAGGTGTCGCGTCCTTCCCTTGCCTAACTATTTGGTACCCAACTAGTACTTCACTTTGGGCTCTCTCTCTCTCTCTCTCTCTCTCTCTCTCTCTCTCTCTCTCTCCTCTCTCTCTCTCTCTCTCTCTCTCTCTCTCTCTCTCTCTCTCTCTCTCTATCATATCTATATATATATATATATATATATATATATATATATATATATATATATATATATATATATATATATATATATATATATATTGATATGTATGTATGTGTATGTATGTGTCGACAACATCAAAGGAACACTCAACCCTTCCAATGCTAAGGCTACTTTCATCCAAAGCACAATGACGCAAAGGTTTTTAAAATCCATCTAAATCCTGTCACTTTGGTATTCATTTGAAAGCTCTTCCTGAGTACTTCAGATGGGTACCAATGTTCCAGGGTTTCGGCCATTTTTCAGTTTTTTTGCATCATTTTGTATTGGTCAAACTGGCCACCAGCAGCATAAGGGTTAAGATGAATGCGTTAAGGGCCTTTTATATTTGCCCCAACCCCAGGGACCACGTCGAGGTGGAACGGATTTTATACTTAAAAACTAGTCTAAGGGCTGTTCCAATTAGAACGTACAGGTGGCGGAGGAATTTTGCCCCCCTCCCCTTAATTTTGAATACCCAGGACCACCCTTCCCCCATATCTGAAATCAAATTTTCTCCCTGTTACGACCCCCCCCCCCCCCCCCCCCCCCCCCCACCGCTCCCCCGGATTCTGTATTGTCATTACCCCCCTCCCCCCCGAATTCTGAATTATTTTTGGTCCCCTCACCACTTTTATGCCCGCAGCGTTTTCTTATTAGGATTCGGGCTTCAAGTATTGAACAAATCATTAGTACTAGAGCAAGGATCATGAATGTGGATTATTGGTTTGTGCTAGATGACATGTCTAAAATCCAATCTCAACTTAACATAGAACCAAGGGCTGATGAACTAGCCTTTGATATGCCTAAAACTGGTACAGCATTTATAGCATCTGTGTGCTACTTCTACAACCTGTAAGTTGATATGTCATATGAATAGTGTGACCTTTTATAAACGTGTCGACCGATCTTACTTAACCGCACAACCCTACCTATACATTTCGATCCCTTATCTATTTCGATAGGTAATGGCTGAAACTTGTAACTCTCATTGGAGACAGCAGCTGGGGAAACCGTGCTGAAGGGACATGAATAGTTGATCGAAACTGATCCCCCGGCTTCTATTTACACAGTTATCTAAATTCCCGTTACCCACAACATGGTACCTACAAAGCTACCTACAATTTGGTCTTTGAGAATATACTCTCAACCCACTAACTGACTTCGTAAATTAGGGTCGAATTTCGTTCGAAGCTATATCGTCTTTGTGTAAATTACATTGTGCCAAAGAGGTTTAGTAGATACTGTGGAGATGCAGCTGATGGGCGGGTGGGGGTGGAGCAATTTCTATGCAACTTCTGCCATACAATCACATTAGGTCCAGTGCACAATCGATGGTGACAAATTTTGTAACACGCCTGCAGTGTAATAAATGCTGCACTCAGCTCATTAAGGACTGGCCTGAAGAAAGTAGACCACGCCTATTGGCTGCAAGCAGGGTATATCAGTTGATTACCTGCTATGACCCGTAACCCAGGTGCCAGAGCGAGATAGGATTTCTACATGTTGTTTCCGTCAAAGAGCATGCATTTTTGTCCAAGCGTGCATGTATGTATGTACTGTATGCATCTTGTATGTATGTATGTATGTATGTATGTATGTATGTATGTGTGCGTGCGTGCGTGCATACGCCTATGCATGTATGTACTTGTATTGTTTATTGATTGTAATCTTACTCACACAAAAGAACATACACGATACTGTATGAGTAATACAGATGACTCGAGATGAGTGAATATAAACGAGTCTTGCGTCGCGCTAAAACATGCGAGAAAGTGGCCGGTGTCATTGCCCGTTTGGTATAGGCGGTGGTTTTACCTGAAACTTCGGCCGCCACCTTCTTGTACTACACTGGCTACCTACGATTAAATGTTATTTCAACTTAGACATATTCGCTAATCCTAAGATGAGTACAAGGCAACAAGTATCGATCAATCATAAGTGTCTAAGCTGTAATTATTTCATTGTAACAGGCTTTTCGTGACTCGTACAACCTGAAAGGTGATACCTTTTATGATTAAATATTTACTCATAACCTTTTATAAACGTATCGACCGACTTCCGGAAATGGTGATGAAAGACAGATGGAATTCATCGAACCCCTTCCAATATGTATTGGACATTTATTGCATGAAGTTAGTTGCGGTTAACGCTCTGTCTAAAGCCAGTAAAGGGCAATGCTCTTGTGAACTAGGCTTGCATGTCGTACCCAGTGACTGGCTTCGAAAATCAGGCAGAATTTCGTTGAACTCATTTGCCTCGGTAGAGAAGTATGCACGCCGTGTTGAGCAATGACTGAAACCCTTGCACATTGGTACTCAGCTGCGAGTACTTATCGCGAGAGCTATCCAATGAATACCCACATGACAGGGTTTAGATGTTTTTTAAAAATCTTTGCTTGTGCTTTGGACGAAAGTAGACTTAGCGTTGAAAGGTACAAGGGCATGGTTCACGACACCCTTAAGTTGGCTTGTGGGGTTACTTCGTGAATGTTAGTGTCATTTTGAGATTTTTGCATGAATTAAAAGCCTACATTTTTCTCATAATCAGATATATTGCTAATATCTGGGCAATCACCGAGCAGAGTGAGAGACAATCTATTACGGAAGGTACCATAAGTTTGCATACAAGCAGGAAATGTTTTAGCCCAAAACATGGTCGCTTTAAACATTTTGGGTATCAAATGTTAAAGGATTTGCTTGAAATTCGGCATAGTTATGAGGGTATTTTGGAGGGAAGCGTAACACAGAATTTCTAAAGTAAATGGTCATAAAATTTGAACGGAGCAAAAACTTAAGAAAAAATGTGATACCGTTCCCTCCGGAGTCAACTTTCCTCCACTTATGCAAAATTCAAACGTCACCGGTACATTACTGTGGATATGCGCTCCGTTTGAATACACTGTGTATGTTTTCTTTTTCATTCTTTTTTTACCCAAAAGCTCTTACACCCTAATGTAAGGGTAAGTTTGGGATGTTTACGGTATTCCCTACCAGTATACCTGTCAGGCAATCTATACTGTGTACAGGCTAAGTTGATTAATATAAGCAGGATAGAGGAAAAACTCAGTTGAATAGATTAACCCCACAAGCTACCTTATACAAGTGGGCAAAAATACTAGTGGTGTGAGGTAAGGCGGTGGTTTTCCTCCAGATTCATGGCCGGATTCATGGACATTCCAGTTCACTATACCACTTAACTAGTTACAGACTAGATATTTTTCAGCTAGATCGGTAGTAAAGTAGCTTTGAAACAAAATTCCGCAGCTGAGAGTCCACTTGTCTATTGCTGAGAGAGACTTACTACCAGAGACTACCTGTATCCGGAGTAAATTACACGGAAATATAGTTATGATCGCTCATTATTTCTAGAGGATCATCCAGTTTATTCCTGTAATACACACACACACACACACACACACACATATATATATATATATATATATATATGTATATATATATATATATATATATATATATATATATATATATATATATATATATATATATATATATATATATATATATATATATACTGTATATATATATATATATATATATATATATATATATATATATATATATATATATATATATATATATATATATATATATATATATATATATATATATATATATATATATATATATATATATATATATATATATATATATATATATATATATATATATATATATATATATATATATATCGTACACTGTTCCAGGCCCAGCGTCTTAGCCAGGAATTAGAAACTGGGTGCCTAAAATTGGCCATGGTAAAAATTTTGGGCGTCCAAATTTTTAAGGGGGACCACAATATACATCGATTTTAACCATAAACATGTATATATTTATCAAAATAAGGCTTGATATCCTTATACAAAGTCATGGGAATAATATGATGGCGAAGAAATTCAATTCTATGGTTGAGATTGACATTTAAAGAAATTCCTCACAAAAAATGTGGGTGTCCTGAGGGATGCTTTTTAAAGGTTTGGGTATCCAAAAAGACACCCAGACAACCTGCTGGCTAATACCATGGTTCCAGCGTCGACAGGTTGAATGAACGCAAATGCGTTCGTTGAACTTGTAATGCAGACTTCCGCTGTTTATGAAGTATGGCGCTAGTGTTAAACGAAACCATTAACTAGGTCCCTTTCAACAGAAAAAAAACTCCGCTCAATGGGTACAATTTCATCTACGTGCATGTATTAAACTGGATATTGATAAATGCCCTGTTTAAAGCACTAATGACCTTGTAGGAAAATGACAAGAACGTTGAGCTGATGCTAGACAAGTGTCGTTATGTATGTCATAGTTACACTTCTTTCTCGGCAGTATGCAGCGGTATTTTAATCACATATCAAAGGAAATCACGAACTCATAAGGAGGAAACTGATGAGTTGAAGTCAATTGCATAACTAACCTCATACCCCAGACTAATACGATCAGTCATGTAGATATCAAATGGCTTTAACCATCCTTTTGCAACGGGCTATTCTTTTTTTGGCCACGTCAGAATTTTTTTCCCCTTTTTTAAAATCGTCAATGCCAGAATCCTTTTTGTCAATTTTCAGGACCAGAATATTGTTCTTCATTTTCAGGGCCGGGATTTTTTTTCTTTATTTTCAGGTCCAGGATCTTTTCGCTAAAAAAGGGATAGCTGCAACCCACCCCTCCCAGGATATCAAATGGTCCGCCCCTTAGTCGCTTTACCCTGTCATTCATAGACTGATAATGAGCCTAAGTAATCGTGCCTTCCTTCCAAGTGATTATTCCAAGCTTGATATGGTCCCTTAAGGTCGTCAGCGACAGTCATACACCTTAATAAAAAGAGCTTACCTACGAATGTTACATAGAGGTAGGAAAAATCCAGCAAGAAAGGCGGTGAGAGATCACTGTAATGATAGGTCCACAAGAAAGTGTAGAATAACAATTATGCTTTATAGCACAGAAAAATGTCTCATAAATCTATATATAAAAACACCCATTTTCTTAGCTGTATTTAGGTATTCTTGCGAACCTTAAAGGTATGCCATGGCCAAGAACATATTTTTCAAACAGTTTATAAGGTTAAGTTCGCTACTTTCCCTGAACTTCTTTTAAGTGTCTTCTCAATTCCCAGATCCCTAGTTACCAGATGTCCGAACAGGCATGTGAACAAGTTATAATATTAAGTCAGACCATTATTGATGTTATCAATTTGTCAACTGAAGTGAGCAAAACTATCAACAATGACACTTTTTTACCATGTGAAAGTGCAACCTTGATCCATCATGTGTAGACATACCTAACTCTGACCCTGAACCTTCTAATTGCATACTTGTAAATGCCATTCATCATTATAAAGGGGTCAATACAACTATCATACAGTCAAGAAACAAGATGTTTAAAGATTTAGAACCAAATAACGTATCAATAGGCAGAGAGTATTCTTTTGGGATAAGAAAGCCATCGTTCTGAAGAGATTGGATATGTACAGCATTGGACGTTTGTCACATTGGGCAAAACTGTTAGCAATGAATGTTGAGGGCAGTCGTATCATTGACAGCAATTCAGTCAAAATCTAAGCCAAATGGTGCAACCAAACCCATACGAATATCAATTTAGGCACCCCCTATTAAAGCATCTGGTAGCAAAAGCAGTTAATTTGTCAAAAATTTCACTATTCAGTCAAAAAATTCAGTATTCATTTTTCACTTTATATTTTCAAACTGAGTTGAGTAGATACAGTACAGGTTGTTTATACCATGCCTGAAGACATGAAGCGAGAGGGTAAGAGCAATTTCTTTTGAAAACTCCTCAATATGTACATTTCTAGCCTACTCCTAATCATGAGTGATAGTGGAATCAAAGGGTCAATGTTCCTTGCATGTAGTGCCTATAAACAGAGCTGAACTATTTAAGTGGTATCTTCTGACCAGAGCATTTTTCCAAAAATAGAAAACTTGATTTGAAACCAGACTAATAACAACTCCTTTATTTTTTTGTTTAATTAATTTCTCATTATAAAATTCCACAAATATCAACAGCACATTTCTAGAGGAACTTAATGAACGTTAACATTTACCTGCAATGTAGGACAAGTGGCTCTTATTTTCATGTTCTCTTCACAATGTGTCGGCAGACTCAAAAGTGATTTTATTATCATGGTGTTTGAACTCTATCCTGTACTAAATATGCTAGTCTTTCCCTTGGGATGCCTTAAACTAAGATCTTTATCAATTACACCTATTCTTTAAGTATATAATGGATTCAAACAATGTTAATTAAGAGTTGCTATTTTCATTTGAAAAATCTGAATGCTTAATCAGTACCTACAAGGCAGACAAGTATATACAATAGATTTTAACAGCATTTACCTGCCCCTATAGTGATTTTTACAAGCTATGCATATTTACATGTACAGAGAAATTTACAATTCATAGAAACTATATCACACCTTATCAAAGACAGTCTGTTCCTGCCTCATGGTTCTCACCTGAATATATCTTATCATGGGATCTTCCCTCCACACATTGATAATGGTACACGTAACAGTGACACATGGGTTAGAAACTCCTTGCAAAGCATGTATAAAATAGAGTTATATATTCAACATTGAACTTATTCATTAATCTTTGCACACTTTGAAAAGTATGAGCAAAGTTTAAGTGCTTGATAAGAAAGCAAATTCATCTAAGTTGCTATTAACCAGGTGGAGCATGATGCTACATACAAAAATGGGATTGGTTTATTTTTTTTAAGGATAACACAAATTTCTAGAATTCTATTTTGAAATTCATTTATTTTCCAATATCATGTATTCCAGTATGCCCTTACAAGGACCACTACTCACTCAATTTAGCCTGGTTTTCCACATTGATATGTACACACATTCTTTAAATACACATTCTCACATATTCCACACATAATCTGAACTGATTTTGGCTCCTCGGCACCTTGTGCAATACAATAAACCAAACAGTCCATTTGAGTATACTTAAGAAGATCGACATATATGGGTATATATATCAACATGATGATATTAACAAAGATGATTATCAAAGATTATACTGAAGCTGCATCGGAAAAAAAGATTACTGATAGATAGATAAATGAGAAACAAACTTGCTCCTTCTTGTCCTTGTATGTACACATTTGTCAATGCTTAACACTCAAACATCATCAGAAGCTATTACTGCATATGGGCATTGCTCTCTTAAATGTGGCTTTGAAATTTTAGCCTCAAAAAACAAACAATTGACATTTTTATTTGAATTATTTCAAAAATATTTTGGCCGACTACTTGACAAACATTTAAAGATTCATTGCCGGTTTCTTTCAGTTGGTGTTTTAACTAATAGGTGAAATTCTTAATGTAGCAGAGCCCATCCATAGCAATAGCTTCCATGAAACAAGTATTTTCAGAGTAAGGAACATAGGCTATCAAGCCCCTCAGTAGTATCAGGATCCTAAATTTATATGAATATCAATATTCAAAGGTACAATATAAGTAAGCAGTAATGAGTATGACACCCTAAAAACTAACTTATTTCAGTCAATGAAACAATGCATAATCTGAAGCAAAATATTTCCTATCATGTAAAAATCTGTTAAAGGCTTTAGAGCTCTGGAGTATTATACTTTTGAAACAGGTGTAACAATAACAATGCCAGACTGAATTGCAATTGGGAGAATTTGAACTGTCAACAAGTTTCATTTTAAAATCATGATCGGATAGCAATTTTGATTGTCAGAATAACGTCCTAATCACCTATACTGAGTATTTCAGTAGAAAGATAACATACGTATCTATCATTCTCTCTTGAATGTAAAGATATAAATGATAACTTCTTTACCAAATAACATTTAACAATCTAACACACCCGATATATAACAAAAACTTTAAAAAGTTGCATTAATAGTTGATACTAACTACAAATTTCACTTAAATGATAGGCCAGAAAGATTTTTCGGATTTACAACATGATGGTAATAATGTACATGACCAGATATTGCAATCAAACTTTTGCCTAAAGTGCTTGTGTTTAAGGTTTTCTCTATTGTATTGAACACTTCCCTGATTAAACCAAAACAATTATAGTTAATAGCATTCATAAAGCATTCATTTAAAAACATTGTTGCACATACTACTTCGTTTCAAAAATCCCTAAAATGAGTTGTTCATCAACTAGATGTTATCAAACATGTTACATCTTTTCAATATTTATAGATAAAAAAAATCAATCTGACTCATCTTTTAAAAAACTCCCAAAACCTTAAACACAAGATTCCAGGCCTAAGCATCTACTAGATTATCTCAAATGTTAACAAACACGCCAAAAGGCTTAGATGACATTAAAAGAGATAGGGCACCAGTATCATTTAACAAGTCACTTCCCCTCATTATACTCACAGACAATCCCTCCTTTCCTTCAAAATTTGATTTTAAAAATGAATCCTAAGGAGTAATCCCTAGAGTAATGATTAATGAATGCATGTGAAGAGAGCCTTTTTAGATTGTTAAATTCTATGTCCATGACCACCAACTTCATGCATCTATAAACATTGTACATAATAACAGAAGAAAATAATTTGGTGACTCTTCCTGCTTAGATATACAGACAACTTCCCTAATAATGGTATTACTGGTGACCCTCCTCTTCAATATATATGTGTGATGCATACATTTACTACACATCCTAGATTTTCACTTAGACCATCACACTGAGTTATAATAGGATTTATAGCACAAACCTTCCATAGAACAGATGCTTACATGACCCAGTTTCACACAACCTTCCTTAGTCTCTAGTACACAACTTCAGCTTCAACAAATACTACTTGACATACTAGCTCAGTAAAACAAGTTACATGAGTGAACAATTTGATGGGTGGAGGGTTTGTAACAGGAACAAACACATCCTGCTCTTCAATTCATCTATTCATAAATATTTGCATCTGAATAAACCACAATTCTGTTATGCACTGCAACAGGGAATACATTCCAATGTACTGAATTTGTTTAAGAATAATGAATATATCTTTATTAGGTACTCTTGGATAACACCTAGGTCAGTCTTGGCCCAAATCTTGTCAGCCTATTATAAAACAATTATGTGGTGAACGATATGTAATTCTTTAACTCTTTATATATTTAGGGGATCACTAAGACCTTGAACAACTAGAGTCAAATATAAATGGATAATGGTTAATACGACTCAATAGAGCTTCAATTTCATCATGGATGACTCCAATAATACAAAACTTATAACAAAAGCTTTTACCAGCCCAGATAGTCATATTTGTGAATCAAATTATCATGTGATACATATTTCCAATTTAAAAGAACTATGTGGTCACGCTTCAATGACAATGACAGCAATATTTAGCACATAAAGTGATTTACTGTCCAATGGGTGGTTATCAGGATTATTAGGGGAAACAATGTATCCATGTGTTTCCTAATTGCTGTCCATGAAATGGACAATTCACATAAGTCTTAATCAGTATATTGAAACAATTACTAGAATTTTAAATACAAGTATTAGTGGGCTAACAGAGGTTTGCAGCCATTCCAGGCAAAATTAGCCCCAACAGGCCAGTAGAACTATTCTTTGTATGTCACCAAATCTTGATTATATGCATCCATGAAGATGTCAAGTAATTTTGTTTTCTCATTTTATTACAAGACACAGAGGCAATACCTGGAAACAGGGTCTTAGCCAGGATTTAGGTACTGGGTGCCCAAGATTGGCAATTGTGAAATTTTTGGGCATCCAAATTTATAAAGGGGACCACAAAATACTCAGATTTCAACCATAAACATGTATAGATTTATCAAAATAAGGCATGATATCCTTATACAATGTCATAAGAATTATATGGAACTGATAAAATTCAATTATATGCTTGAGATTGACTTTTTCAGAAATTCCTCACAAAAAAATGGGTGTCCTGAGAGGTGCTTTTTAAGGGTTTGGGTGTCTAAAAAGACACCCAGACGCCCTGCTGGCTAAGACCATGCCTGGAATCTTTTGTGTAAAACATGTATACAATGTTGAGCCACAGTACATAACTAAAAATTGATTAAGTTCCCATTATATTGACCATCACCCTGTTACGATGTACTAGTTAGTAAAATGTTGTATTGGGATTAGAATTAAGATAAATTTATAGTAAATGAATTGAAGAGACATTTTAAGTAGTATCACAGACCTTTAGCTTCTTTTTACAATTCCAAGTCCGACTTCCAACGAGGGACTCAACCAAGTTCAAAACCCAATGCATGGGACTTTCAACAATGCCCCTAACAAACCAAGAGAAATTTATTGTTATGTAGTATGTACATAAAACAGTCATGGCACATATAGATCAACTAGTTATTTGCCAGTAAATGGAATGAGTACCAGAAGCTCAGATGGTGTTATATATAATATAAATATGTATAATAGTGAGCCTTGATCTCTAAATGATCCTAGTCTCTACACAGCACCTTCATTCAGTCCTGAAAATGTGTCACTAGGAATAATTCAGCTAATTTTGTGAACACCCCAACTCCACTGCACAATAAAGATTCATAATATAATTCAAGGCTGCACCTCAAATCTTCGCACTCGAACCTTTTGTTTGTAATGGTAGTATTTTAGATATTCCTTCAGAGGTTTTGGTAATGGTAGCAGGTCTATCCCATCATAGGTACTCCGACTGCATATTGTAGATCGACAGAAATGTTGCAGGGAGAATGGGAATGTGCGATTCAGAGGGAGAGTCAGCATGGGCTCAAAAAACATGCAGCAACTTGGATCTTTGTAATGCTCTATCAGACCACACACTGTATCAGATGCAAATACACCAGGATCATGGGAATCGAAACTGAACTTGTGATTCCACTGTTCAATACGAGCGTGAAGGGATCTACCGTAACGCCTGAAACTCACTGAAAACAAGAACTCTTCCTGTGCACTGTCCCGCAACAAGAACGTGCCTTCCTGTTTATTGTCCAAAAGTCGTTCCGCCTCGTACCTGTCCATTACACCCCAATAGAAGCTGCAATTTGTGATTTTTTGTAGGTCAGGAACCAAACAATGAATGTAATCCACCTGTGTATGAACTGTCCTTGGTATATACGTCCCTTGAGGGGTGAGACTGCCATATTCACTATAGTGAGATTCGGTGGTATATGTTATACCTCCAACTGCACCAGAGGAGGATGATGGGGAGGGGGAGGGGGAGGATCGATCCCCACCACCAAATCCTCCAAGTAAAGGGTAATTGGTAGACAGCGTGCAATGGTTTTGGAATGCTGAACTGAGAATAGACATTGACATTATGTCTGAAGCACCTCCTACAGCACCCATGCAAGGCAAAGGGGGTAAAACTGGTGGGGGTAGATTGACTTCAATGCCCTGCTCCATATCCCTTGCACGCTGGGCCCGCATAACTTCATCTGGGTCCTCCGTAGGGTAATCATCTGGGTTAAATTTTGACAGATCAATCATGGGGGCGTGAGTTGGAGGTGGGATGAACATCTGTAGATCCCTAGCAGTAGCAGGTAACCTCCTAAGTGGCATCTGCTGTCCATTATTTCTACACGCACCATGTCCAGAGGCAGATGCACCAAAAACAATTCCTGGTCCTAGCATATGATCTTCTGTTCGCCGATAACCAGTACAAACACATGCTGTAGCTTCTGGGGGAACATGATTTTCCGGTAATCCATGTTCAGTTCCTTTTTTCGATCGACCAGGGAGTCTGGTTTTAAATCTGGTTAACGTCCAAAATCGTTTTCTCTTTTTGTTCAGATCTTTACTCTTTTCACCTTTCTTTTTCTTCAGTGTCAAGTTTTTAGGGCTCCGAGGTTTTGCCACCTTTGGCTGAATATTTTCATGTGAAATATCCTCTTCAAAGTCTCTGTCTGAACTAGAGCTGCTGTCTGTGACTCTCTCATCCCTGTCATTTTGGCTGTTTTCATGCTCAGATCCATCAGCCATGTCAAACTCGGAGGCCAAAGACCAAAGTGAGCAGCACAGAGTATCCACCGCACCTAATGATGGAGCAAGCAGAGATATTTATCCACCCTTTCCTTCTCAATACAGATGCTGTCTCAAAGATTCACCTTGAAACCTTTGATGAAGTATTAAAGTGACATTGCAATCAGTGTTAATACTGAAGACATATTTCAGATTCCTCTATGTGTAAGCTGATTAATGAAAACAAGTGTAACGTTTTCGGGTCACAAATATCCTATAGTTTATCCACGAGATTCTTCAAATGGTAATGTAGATGTCCTGCCACGCGAATTAACAGATGATGATTTTACAGCCACAGATTTCCCCTCATTATTCAGAGATGCCGTGCAACTGTGATGACTTCCTCTTCGTAGTAGGAGGACTCAACAGACGGGCGGCCGACTCAACCCTTTACTGTAGGTTTAACGTCCCTCTCTCGATGATTTATGTGTCTGTTCGCAGAAGAAAGGCTATAGGTGACGAATAGCTGAATAAAAACAAAAGTAGAGCCACTAAAGCTCACTAATGAGCGTCACATCTGCCCCAACAATTTTATCAATGAACGACCGGAAATGGGAACAAAAAAACTCGTCATGGGGAATGTGACGTCATTCATCGGGCTGAAAATTAACCTAAAATATGTACATTAATGGTTCTTCTAAAAATATTTATGGTAATACCACGCATACTGTAAAATATCATTTTATCTATCAGAGTTTCAGTATGATAAAGTTATGTCTATAAATATTTATTAAAGAGTAAACACTCTGGATTTTTTAACCAATCGCAATTGAGGATGTCCAAGACCTCAAAGACTGGCGGCAAATCCGTATCAAAATTTTGCGGGAATTGTACATACCGTGGATAGTGGAGGTTAACAACTTTGACAAAAAGTTATTAATTTGAGCACGATGTCTCTGATAAAACAGCCATTACGTTATGCGCATAGTGAAGGACTCACGGACATGTGTTATGAGGCAGATACTGGGTAGGTTTAGAGGCTTGCAGTAAAAATGTTTACCCAAGTCCTACAGGCACCACTACAAATAGTACAAATACAATGACAATATACAGCCTTTTCAGGTGTCAACAAGGCAAGATAGTACAATATAGTAACTGCCAATACTGACACTGATGTCAGTTTTCTATTCTAATCATCAGTTATGGGTGAAAACCAATTAAAGTTTATTTTTTTCCTTCACTCTGGACTACATAGCCTGAAAATCTAGAGCCAGAATCATCTTAAAATTAAAATATCAAATTGCTTAATTTCCCTTAAAAGTTAAATCTTAACCTAGAACCTATTCCTCAAAACTCCTCTCCTTAGCTCTAGACAGCATGGACAATTGGACATGGGTTGCTTATTACCTTAACAATCCATTTAACTGAACCCCATCGGTTTGAGGTCTTATGGCATATCATTCAATTTATAGAGCATAGGGTCTTGCTGGGGTATTATCTTTAATTGCAATTGAACCATTGACTGAAAGTTGATTGATTAATCAAGTGAATTAAGATCAGTGAGGTTATTATCCAGCCATAGACATCATGCCTGGCATTCCACAAAGTGCAAGACAAGCCAAATTGATTGCAATCAATTGTCCAGAGGCTTATGGATAATTACTTCAAAACCATGATTTACAAACTGGGTGCCCAAAATTTTGTAAAATTTCTGGGCCTCCTTTCTTTCAAAGGAAACCACAATATATTCAGATCACATGTATCGAGAAAAAAGTACAATTCGTATGCTATGTCATGGGAATTACATTCAGGGGACATTTATTATTTACTTAAAAATTGGCATTTTGTAGGAATTACCACCCCCCCCTAAAAAAAAAAAAAAAAAAAAAAAAATGATAATGATAAAATAGTTTGGTTATTGGTTGGGTTGGGTGTGAAATTGATGCACAGACATCCTGCTGGCTATTACCTTGTCAACCCCTTCAGCCAATATAAAAAACCTGCTTTTGCATTCTGTACACATACTTTATTTTGAATGTATGTATATTCTCATAATTTAGTAACAGTGCTCACTTTCTATTTTTTTGTGATGAGTAACTTTCTCAAGACTTACTGCTCTCTTTTCCAGCCATATCCTGACTTGTGGTATAGATGGAGACGTCAGAGTGTGGAAAGGTCTAGATGATGATGACCCAGAGTCCTTTCGAGTTGGAGAGAAGGTTTTTTCAGTGGCATGTGGGGTAAGAAAATCCTAATCCTGCTTTAAAAATGTTAATTGCAAATATGAATTATATTTTATTTACTTAAATATGCCCAACAGAAATTGGAAGTATAAAGTATATGTAACATCTGTTCCTGTGATTTCCTTTGGATAACTGTGACAAATGAGTCATTTTGTTGAAGAAAAAAATTCTCTCTAGGTCAAACAAAAACAAATTGGCTTTACACTTTTATAGCTACTACCCCAAAAAGTTACTTAAGGTAGACTTGCATTGATTGTGCGTCGTGCATTGCAGGGTGGACGTTTCTTCACAGCTTCGGATGACAATGCCATACAGATGCATACATTTCCAGAGGGCAATCCTGATGGCATCGCTACAAGATTCACAGCTCCTGTTACTCACATGTGTGTCAGTAATGACAATAACACTCTAGTAGCTGGATCCAGGTAAGACTTTCAAGTTACATATCTGAAATACTGTTAGACTCAGGAATCAGGATCTTTTTTTATTTTTGGAACTTTTTTTATTTTCCTCTACGCCAGGCAAGCTGGCCCACATCATACAGTGTTACATGTATATATATAAAAAGTGATATCAGGTTACCGTTACATAGAAATATTTGCAGTGAAATAGTTGGTTGAAAAATTTAAATGTTGTTTGTACACAGTACAAAATAAACAGATGCTAAAAAGTAATCAGTTGTCTAAGTTGTCTGTATATATACCCCATCTTTGTGTGAAGATACATTCTTTATCTTTCATTTGAAAACTGAACTTTTCATAATTATGCATGTATTTTACACAAGTTTGCTTTTATGTAAGATAGAGTGGGCTTAATTTCTCTTTATCTTTGCAATAAAAAATACATTTTTTTGTGTTTAATAAGAATAATTGCATTTACCCAATATGAGCCGTTTAAATCCCCTAAAAAAAGAATTTCATCAGAAATTGTGTATTCATCAGGAATCAGGATCTTAGCCAGGAATAAGGAACTGGGTGCCCAAATTTACAGAAAAGTTGAAAAAATAAAATTTGGTGTCCTTCTTACAAGGGAGACCATAATATATTCAGATAGCAACCATAAACATGTATTTACTGATAGAGAAAAATGCAAAGCATCTTTGTACAAAATAATTTGAAATATTAAGGTTAAAATACATTATTATTTTCATGAAATTGACATTTTTAGAGATTTCTTATAAAACATTAGGGTGTTTTTTTAGGACATTGGGTTCATTCTGATTAACATTTCTCTAGTTATTTTTGGCTACTGCCAGCATGAGTGCATTAATTGAGGATTAAATTTTGGGTGATACCAAGCAATATATTTGACCATTCTATATTGCAGTGATTTCACAGTGAAGGTTGTGGATGTGGAGATGAGCAGCCACAAGATCCTACAGGGACATGAGGCACCAGTTCTGGGCGTGGCCTTTGACCCCCAGCAGGAGTTTGTGGTCAGTATGTGGGTTCATGGTATCTGCAGTTTTCCACTCATGTCAATCATAAAATTCTTTTCAGGACTTAAAACTGCCTGAAAAGTCTACTTTTTCTGCAATGGCAGGGATTTTATCGATTTACTTGTGCTTCTGCTTTTTTGCACGCCTGAATTTTTTTCGAGAAATAGTAAAATCTTTGCTTGGTTACATTTAAATTGCTTCCTAAGCATGGTACCCTTTTCCTGATAAGGCATTAAGGTGATTGTTATGAAATATTTATACTTTTCCATCAAACTTGCATCAGTTTTAAACAAGTTCTGTGAATTCAGTAGCACTATCCATAAATTATATCAGCTGAGAAGTGGCGCTAGTAACATCTTGATTTAAGCACTTCTTATCTGACTACTTGAATGTAGCTGTCGGTAGTGTTAAGTCCTTGGGGGGGGGGGGGGGGGTTCGGGATGTGATCACAAAACAACACATATGTAGGTTGTGTGCATGTCACATTGATTTGCATTTTTTATGGCAAGCCTTTTGTTACTTTAACCTGTACCTCAATATTTTATTCTGCCTAACACAAAATGTCTTCTAGCTGTTTGAAGTGGTATCATTTCATTTATATCTTTGCTGCATATGACATAGTTTGTAACTGAACCAGGGTTTGACTTAAGTGGGTGTCCGGGCGGTATTCACGCCCTGAAATTTGTCCGGCCGACCCAAGACTGACTATCATTTATCATATGAGATCGCCCGAAAACCGACCAGAAAAATTTTCTTATAGGGCAAATGCACCATCAGAATGATTTAGGTTCAAAATGAGCATAAACATGTCACCTTTCAAATAAGACCTCCCCCGAACCTGTCCTCTTCAGCACTACTCAGTTATAGCTTACAGAAGGTCAGCAAGCAACTGTTCTGAGGCAGCTATGCAGGGCCTCCATGCATCCCAAGATGCACTCTGTTTTTGACACCTTCTAAGCACCAGCCTGTGTCACTAGTGCTCAAGAGATAACAGTAATAGAGGGCTGGGCTCCCCTTTCCTGCTTAGATTTTCATTACTGGCTTTCAATAAGTTGTCATAATTCCCAAAGATTGAACTTCTTCAATTTCCTATTGTATATTCCAACAGTCCTTGGAAGTTATACTATGTGGCTTGTCTTTGATTTGTAGCTTATTGTTGGGTAGAAACCATTACTTCCTAATTGCTATGAAATCGGTTTGTGCTAATCACTTACAGGAAATAGCAACACTTGTGTCAGTTAGCAGTTACTCATGGGAATAGTGTAGGACTTATTAGTATATGTATTCCTTCACTTCCTGTTATCAAGATGCTATCTTTGAGTAAAGAACCTGGCACCATTGAGTAAAGGATCATGCAGGTCTAAGGGAGAAGTTCCCTAGGTGAGTCAGATATTTCCATTCCTCCAAATTCCTGAATCACTCAATTCTGCCATACTATGTAAGTTTTACTTCTTGAAGTTTTATTTGCTTCCAAAAATTGTTATCAGGGATGAGCCAGGAATATAAATTAGCAAGAAAGGGAAAGCCACGCAGGCTTCTCTGCTACTGCTATCTCTGAAGCACTAGTGACACAGGCTGGTGCTTAGAAGGTGTCAAAAACAGAATGCATCTTGGGATGCATGGAGGCCCTGTATAGCTGCCTCAGGTATGTTGCTGGCTGAACTTCTGTAAGCTATAACTGATTAGTGCTGAAGAGGACAGGTTCGGGGGAGGTCTTATTTGAAAGGTGACATGTAAAAGATCATTTTGAACCTAAATCTTTCTGATGGTGCATTTGCCCTTTAAGTCAATCCCTGTGAACTCTCAGCAGGGTTCTCTTTCCTGTAGTCAGTTATGAATGTCACTGACTTTGAGGCTTTATCTTTGATTACAGGTGTCATCAAGTTGTGATGGTACTTTGAAGATCTGGAAGCTAGCTGACCAAAACTGTGTGAAATCATTACAGCTTTTTCCTAAGTCTAATGATATCAGGTTTGTCTACTAGTATTGTTTCACTCTAAATATGTGCAGCAGCACACAGGGACCTTACTATAATAAGTGAGATATCTTTCCATCAAAAGCATTGTTTTGGGAGTATTTGAAGAAATTTCATACTAGTATTTAACCCAAACAACCCCCTTTTAAATGTTTGCATGGTTTATTCTTAATTGACAAGATATTTTCAAGATGTATTATAGTGCAGATGATAATTACAAGGACTAAATATGATGATGTTAATGTCATAGAAGATATGAAGGGATACCTTTTACCTTTCATTATGTAAAAATTGAAACTTTTGATCAAATCAGCTTTTAAGTATTTGAAAAGTAAAGAAAACTGATGAAAGTGTGTTACTTATATTTCTCATCCTACAGTGTCTGGCTGGATTAAATAAGATTGAAAATTGATGCCATAAATCATTTACTTGTAAACAATATTTGTTTCAGCGAGCCTACTTGAGTTTCATTTATAGATTTATTGAAAATGTATAAACTGTGATATTTGCTTTGTTTTTCATTGCAGCATATCTAAGGTTCTTTGCCGCTCAGCTTGGCAACCCAAGAAGGGCAAGGTAAACAATTTGTTTATTTTTTGGTGGATCCAGGATATAGGGATGGAAATATGAACTTCAGATGCATGAACTATATATTTTACTAGGACTCATTGATACTATTTGATACCATGGATGGCTAATTCGTTGCCAACTTGCCATAAGTCAAATCAAGATGGAAGAATGATATTGAAAAAAAACAACAGATTTGGTACACTCTCTTCTCCTTCAGACAAGAAAAACAGTCATCTTATTTATTTCAAAAGCACAAAAATTAGGAGGAAATAGTGCATATCTGAATATCATTTCAGGATAAAACTGTAAAACTATATGCAGGGAAGTGTCTGCCTTCACAATTGCATCATAAAATTAACATCAGAGAGGAACAATTTGCTTGAAGTTAGTGTAAGACTGTAAAGTTCAAAGACAATACTGGGAAAATGGTATTGGAATCATTAGTTAAATATGTCAAAACTCAAACACCCAAAGATGTTGGCAATGGCTGTTCTGATATATACATGTATTGTGACTTTATTATAGTATGACTTGATTGTAAAATTTAGTTGACACATATCAACATCAGTGCAGTTAAGGCAGAAAGTGATACTTTCTATATTTCATTCACAGTATTTGGCTGTCCCTGCAGAGAAGGAGATACAGGTGTATGAGCGTGACAATTGGAACCTTGCCTTCAGCCTTACAGATGATTGTATTAAAGAGGTAAGAACAGTAGTTGACCCACTTATTTATTGAGCAGTAGGTAACCTGTTTATCCCAGCTGGGGTGTAAAAGAGCTCTGACTTTGTTGGTGATGTTATTGCAGTGATGCAAGCAAATTCTGATAACAGTGGCCCATTGGGCAAATGAGATACTAGTTTTGGCTGCCCAGAATTCTGCGCAGAATTTAGCTGTACCTTTGTTCATTTATTTTAAATATTAGTAGGCATGTCATGCTTCAAATACGGCAATTATAATAATAGAAATAATGATTTTATAGACCATGCTATATAGCATGAACATAAAGAATAACAGATTAGTCTACTTAATCAAATTAGTAGGATATTGGGACAAAATATTTAAATTCTAGGTGTTCCATAAATATTCATTCAACTGGGCTTCTATGATTTCTGCATTGTTTCTGAAAAAGTCATTTTTGTAATATTCTTGGAGAGGTTCTAATCATTAGCAGCCACTTGACCAATCAGTCCTACAAGTGTAGGCAGGTGCTTTGTAGGGCCCTGCAATTGTGAATGAAGAATGCCTCACAATGATGCGAACTGCAAAGTTTATAGTGTTTCTATGTATTTTTGTAGAATGTGTCATTGGTGAGTTTCTCTCCATGTGGGCGTTTCCTGGCAGCTGCTGCTATGGACGGTATAGTTACTGTCTGGGACTTCACCAAGAGAAAGCTACTTCTCAGGTAAGAAAGTGTAGGAAAGGTGTTTGGATTTTCCCTGTTCATCCTCATGATATCCCCACATTGCTAGTGGGTAATAACAGACGAAGACCGGTCTGCCTATTCATGACAGGTAAAATCACTGAAGGATACAGGGGTCCAGCTAACCACTAGTGCCATAGCCCAAGGCTACAGAAAATTGTGTGGGTTACAGGGGTCCAGTTACACACTAGCCCGAGGCTACAGAAAATTGTTTCGGGCTATAAGAATATTTGCCTTTGTAGCCCGGCTGGCTATAAGAAAAGATTGACATTTTTAGGTCATGCTCAGAGGAATAACAATACTATAAGCAGTGTGTGTGTGTATATATATGTGTGTGTGTGTGTGTAATTTAGGATAACCGAGTCAGCTCTTTTTTGTTTTTGGTTTTTAACGGGACTATAAAATTTTCTATTGGGCTATGAAGTTTTGGTAACCTATAGCCCGGCAGTCTTACTCAGTTTCTTGCCGTAGCCTGACCCCTGGGTTATAATAATAGTTTCCTTTGTAAAGTGACTGGCTATAAGAAATATGACATTTTAAGATCATGCTTATGGGAGTGAGATATCACAGATGAACTTAGAAGTTATTGTATCAATATAATATATAGATGGTTGTACTGGGTACTCTATCAGTATAGCATACAGAACGACTTGGTAGGCACTCCATCAATTAAGTACATAGATACAGCATCAGTTTAGTAAATGTAAGAATCAGATATGACTCTTGGTCATTGTTTTCAGCAATATGATTGTAAAATGATGTGAAGAAACTGAATTGAAGGGAGCGGTTATTTTGATAAATGAAGTTATATTGCACTGGTATCAAGGGTACTCAAGTTTTCCTAAGAAGGCACTTGTATATGTTGTGAGAATTAGTATTGACTTGTGGTCATTGTTTTCAGTGAGCAGCATGAGCGTAAACTGACCATTACTGCACTGGCCTGGAACCCAAAGGTCAGAGGTCAGTTAGCATACTGTGATATGCATGGACAGCTGGGGGCCTTTGACAATGTCATACCTGAAGGGTTACTTGATGAAAAGGTGAGAACTATTTGTTGAAAACATAAAGGATTTGCTGAATCTCAATAGTGCTTGATGATCACTTCATTGACGGCTAAAAAACAAGGTTCTGTGTTTACGTCTCCCATTATAGATCAGACTTCTATCATAACATTCAATAAGAAAACAGACTTTGATATAAATGTGAATCACAAACAGCTACTGTGTGTTCTTGAGATGTGTAAAATTTTGCAAATCTGTCCAACGTAATATTTTCAAAACATGTTTTACTTGCTTACCAGGAGACCGCATCGACTGCTTCGAACCAATTTGCGGATTTGTTTGATGATGACGATGACGATGCTTTGATCCAGGCGACCAATGATAACATTGCTCCTGCTCAGGCTGCTGCTGACAGTGACGATGATGATGATATAGGAACTCAGAGAAAGAAGGTGCTGCAACTCCTGGAGGAGGATGAGAACTCAATGGGTAAGAAATGAAACCATATGAAGAAGGATATATAGATATAGATAGATAGAGATTGATTGATCGATAGATAGGTCAATATGATCTCCTTTGAAAGAGCAGATGCCCCGAAATTTTACAATTTGCTAATTACTGTACACCATGTTCATTTTGCGCAAATAAAATAATGCCCTTGTCATGCAGCTGCCTTTGATGCGCAGTTTAATGATTGCGTACTGGTTTTGAATGACAAGCTATCAGGTCATTGTGTTGTGCAATACTTGCAAACCTATCACATGTCAAAATAATGGTGCGCTGTTTAATAAATGCATTCTTCAGAGCTGCGCATTAATAAAACTGCTGCAGTATTAACACTGTACACAGTATAGGCACCCTGTTTCTAAATCCTGGCTACTGTACCTTAAGCTACTAATAAATCCTTGTCTGGACAACTTATTAGTAAACAATGTTCTTGAAAAATATTTTAAGGGGGCTCGCATGATGATATCTTATTAACTTTTTCCTTTATGAATATTTTCCAAAAATTCAATCGTCAGAAAGGATATCTACGCCTAACTTTAGGCCTGTTTTTCTTGCTGCAGGCACAATGGCTTATTGGTACCTGTAAATATTGCTGCCTGTCATGTGGTCTATAATGTACATGCTAAAATGCACCTCTGTCTTTAAAGTGTGAATGATGCAGACTCTAATCTTTGTGAGAAGAATTGAGATCTATGCTTGTTATTACTGACTCTCCTGTGGTTTATAACACATATATATGTGTCTTGTAGATATGATTGATTTAGACTTTTATGCTGATGAGAAGAATAGAAATACCTGTTATTATTACTGTGTCCTGTGGTTTATACTACGTATGTGTCTTGTAGATACAAACGATGTAGACTTTTATCCTGATGAGAAGAATAGAAATGCCTGTTATTATTACTCACTGTCCTGTGGTGTCTTGTAGATGTGAATGATGCAGACTCCAATTTTGGTGAGAAGAATGACGATGGCAACCAGGAGCCCCAGGACAATGAGGATAAGGATTCTGTGGTGTCCTCCCTCCCGCCCGTCAGACCCATCTACACTGAGGGCTACAAACCAACCCCTCTGCAGAGACCCTTCCAACCCGCTTCCTCGCCTGTGCATCTATCACAGAGATTTATGGTTAGTAGCAAAAGGCCTGTAATCAGTGTAGAAATTAGATGTCCGGTTTAGTATTGTAAAACAGGAAAGTAATCCAAGGTGCAAATTAACCAAATTCGTGATTTTGAATTTTTCTGATATGTTTTATTCTGAAAAGCCAATATTGAAGGTTAATATTCTAATGACAGGAATAATACATCTGACTTTCATTATACCGAACTGACCCCATTTGGAAAAGTCTAACAGGGCATACCGCTTGGTTTAATTTCCTATTGCACAGTATAAAATGGTCAGTAAGGATATTAGACGACCAGGACCAGTGTAGGTATAAGATGGTCAGTGAAGTAGTTAAACTTCCATTGTATGAATTAGACTGTGTAGAAAATTGATTGTCAGTGTCAAAATTGGACGGCTAGTGTAAAAATTAAATGGAAAGTGAGGAAATTGGATCGTCAATGTAGGAGTTAGTAGACAATGCAGGAATAAGTTGGTCACCCACTGGCCAGAGGTCACTCTTACTGTATTCATCTTGGGCTGCCTTCAATTAAAAGATAATGCCATGAGTAAGTTACTTACATGTACTGTCTGATAAATTTTAGAAAATGCTTTACATCATCAGAAATATAACGACACAAGTACTCATTTATAGTGTGAGTAAAACTAAACTGCATATAGAATATTTCTAAACCTGGATAATGTTTATGATTTTAGTTCTGTGTACGATTGTAGAACATGTTTTGCATTATCAGAAATATTGCGACACAAGTACTCATTTATAGAGTAAGGAAACCCAAACAGCGTGTAGAACATATTTAAACCTGGAAAATGTTTATGATTTTATTTTGGTGTATGATAGCAGTAGTGCATTGCGATTACCGAATGCACTTCCTCAACACCTGAAGTATTCTACATCGTGTCAGGCCTTCAAGAAGTGTCTCAAAACACACCTTTTCAGCCTCGCCCACTGAAGCTTTGTGAACTATGACAATTTGCAGCACATTTGAACATTTTATGAATGGAAATGGCGCTATATAAATTCCAATTATTATTATTATTATTATTATTATTATTATTATTATTATTATTATTATTGTATGACTCTGTTTCCAGGTGTGGAATGCTGTTGGTATTATCCGGCAGTACAATACGGAGGAGGAGAATACGATAGACATAGAGTTCCACGACACGGCCACTCACCACGCCCTCCACATCAACAACACCCTCAACCACACCATGGCCGATCTCTCCTCGGAGGCGGTCCTCCTGGCCTCACAGAGCGATGAGGAGGCAAACAGGTAATTAACTAACCCTTATAATGCTGGTAACTAACTCACCACGCTCTCCACATCAACAACACCCTCAACCACACCATGGCCGATCTCTCCTCGGAGGCGGTCCTCCTGGCCTCACAGAGCGATGAGGAGGCCAACAGGTAATTAACACTTTCGCTACTGACCAATACAAAAAGATGCAAAAAACCTGAGAAATGACTGAACCTCTGGCACATGGGTACTCATCTGAGAGAACTTAGCGAGAGCTATCCGATGAATACCAACATGACAGGGTTTAGATGGTTTTCAAAAATCTTTGCACCCTCATGCTTTGGATGAAAGTAGTCTTACCCCCCCATCTCACTGAGACCCGCGCCCTCCACGCTCATGGCGCTCTCCACGACCATGCGCCGATTTGAAGGTCGGCGTGAGATCGCCGTGTAGTCATGCCAAATCGCTGTTGTCCACGCTTTTGAAGTTTTGGCTTGCTGCCTGCGCCTGCGCAGAGCTGCTTTTCACTTTTTCATGCTCGGATAAACGTACTAAGAGCGCAGCGCAAACGTGATGAACGTAATGCCAACGTGATAAAGGCGTGCTACGATCGTAGTCAAATCGTATGGGATGCAGTCAGAGCGTGTGGAGAGCGCAATACAAGCTCAACACAAGCGTAGGCAGCGTAGCTCAATCGTGGTACCATCGTAGTACCATCGCCGTACGAGCGTAGTGTATCCTCTCCACGATGGTGCAAGATCGTGCGAAGCTCTCCCTGCGCTGTTAGTACGACCTTTGCGCTCGTACGCAGTTTGAGCCACGCTGTTGGTGATCGCACTGCGCTGCTACTGCGCTTTAAAACAGCCATGATCGCCCTACGCTTATTTGATACATGCATCAAATTATCCCGCCCTCACTGCACTTATAGCGACCACACAGCGATCTCACGGACACCACTACGCCCACCCGTGACTCTACTACGCTCTTCGGCGATTTGTCAACATTTTGGCAGATCGTGGAGAGCGTAGGTCCCAGTGAGATGGGGGGGGGGGGGGGTTAGCGTTGGAAGGGTTACATATTCATGACTAGAGTTCTCTTTTCAGGATAGCCTTATTATGTATCTTTAGAAATTACTTGGGGATTTTAGGAAGGGACTGGTTAAATATTTGAAAGAAAGTGAGATATTTATTTAACTTTTAAGTAGAATATCTCCTCTTAATATATGCATTTAACAATAAAATATGGTGATCGTGAAATATTATTTTATGTTATATTTGTTAATTATTTATATTATATTTTAAATACATTATTACATTTATACTGTAACATGATGAGGTATATTGTACATTGTATTCTAAAACATACAAATTCTAATTATGAAAGCTAGTAAATTATGTGAAGTTATTCAATTGCTTGTGTTTGTAGCCTGTTGGTGTGCATGCATTTCGCGTCCTGGGACAACTCCAAGGAATGGAGGGTGGAGCTTCCTGCAGGAGAGGACATCATGGTGAGTCACTGTGACAAACTGCTTCTCTTTGACATTACTGCACACTGGTCATCTCACGCTCAGCACAAAAGCAGTTTGCTTCTTATTGGTAAAATTTCTGATGCTGACAGTGCTAAATTTAACAGACTTGGGTCCCTGTAGGCTGTTAATTTTTTAAGGTAGTGTATTGTTAAGGAAATAACCATATCTTATCGTCATATGTGTCATATCGCTAAAATTTTAAAGACGCCAATCCCTAAATAGCACCAATATGTGCCTTGACTCTCTCGGTGATGTACGAATGTGACCTGATCGTTTTCCAGGAAATATTAGAAGGAAGGTGGATGAGTAAGCTAACCACTCTCCTTGGTAAATATATGTTCGATACTAAAAGTTATTATGAAAACCAACATAGATTCCGGTGACAATTGTCGAAGAGATGTGAATGTATGAACAGTTAAAGGTGTATGTACTCTCAGCTAGTGTGTTTGAACGTGTTTTATATCCTTCTCTGAAGGCGGTGACAGTAGGAACAGGATGGGTTGCCGCAGCCACCAGTAAGAGACACGTCCGACTGTTCACAATCAGCGGGATACAGCAAGAAATCTTCAGCATCCCGGGACCAGTCGTCTCCATGGCGGCGCATAGCAACCAACTAATGGTGATCTACCACAAAGGGCAAGGTGAGATTCTTAGTTGATCTTTAACCCTTCCAATGCTGGGGCTGCTCTCGTCTAAAGCACAAAGATGCAAAGTTTGGAAAAATATTTAAACCCTGTCATGTTAGTATTCATTGGATATTTTTTGCTAAGTACTCTCAGATGATTACCCAGTGCCAGGGTTTCAATCTATTAATGTCTTTTACATGTGTTCCAGGAGACCAGTGGTTAGAAGTGGGATTATTACATGTGAAGTGCAAAAAGAAATGTACCAATAATTGAGAATATCTACTTATCATTGTCTGTTATAGGTGTATCAGGACACCTGTGTTTAGGAGTGAGATTATTACATATAAAAGGCATTAGGAAATTTACCAATGATTGAGAAAATCTTTCTATTATTGTATTTTACAGGTGTACCAGGAGATCAGTGTTTAGGAGTGAGATTATTACATGTTAAGGGCAAAAGGAAATGTACGATCAATGGAGAAAACCTACCTATATCAGGCAAATCAACCCTCTCCTGGATTGGGTAAGTTGCTCTTCCGTTTAATTGCTATTGAATCATTTATGCCTGCAGTAGCCTAACTTTTAGTGATATATTTAAAATGAAAGCATGTTTTTCCTGTAAGTACGAGGTAGTGCTCAGTAATCTTTAGAATCCCTCCATATAAATGAGTGGGTTGTTATGTATAAAATGATATTCCAATTTGAAAGTAGATTCAGTTCACTTTATAACCTGTTGCTCGTATCCGTTAAAAGAAAGTTAAATTTCTAATCTAAATTTTGATGTAATAAGTAATTTGATTGAAAAATATGTTTGCTTTTTTGCAGGTTCTCAGCGGAAGGAACCCCTATCACAGTAGACTCCACAGGGGCTGTCCGCATGCTCAATAGGAAATTTGGATATTCCTGGATACAAATGGCGAACCTGAAAGAACATGTAAGTTATTGGCTGAAAAAACAATCAAAATGTCTTAATGTTAGGAATTGGCACCTTTTCACGGTATGCTATGATATCAATGTTTCCTTAATGAAATGAAATGTTAATGATATTTACCTTAGTAGCCCCACTGCATACAAGAAATGTGACATTTTAAGATCATGCTCAGTGGAATATCAGAAATTTGATCAATTGAAGAACAGATTTGACACATCAGTTATCCTTGATTACAATTCCAAAATGAAATATAACACTGGAAAGATAGCTTAGAACTACATAGCTTTTTGGGTGGGAAAGGACTGCAGTGGGACTGCAGCATTTAGCAAAGCTATGGCTATGAGATCTTGGGTGGGCAATGGGATTTTAGAACCGTAAGTCGTGCTGTCTCCCAGAATTACAATCCAAAGCCTGACCCCTGTGACCCTTCGAGGGGGATCTTTGCATGAAAGGACTAAAACAAGTAGTGGTTCCTTGAATGGCGCAGACCTTATTGCTCTATTTCTCTTTCAGGTGAAAGGCAAGTCTGACAACTATTGGGTAATAGGTGTGAATGAAAATCCTCAGCAACTCAGGTAAGCTATTGTTGCGCAGGGGCAGGGTCTAAGCCAGAATTTAGAAACTGGGTGCAAAAAATTGGCAGTTATGGAATTTCTGGGTGTCCTATTTTTCAGATGAGACATAAATATACTCAGCTTACAACCACAATTATGTATCAGCTTATTACAAAAAAAACTATACAATTTTAGGTTCACAATTCTTTTGATTAAAAAATTGTTAGATTCAGGGTACAGGAAACAAGCAATTTATAGGCCTCAATAGGCAGTTATCAACATGTGCATCTTTTTTTGCATGATACGTTTGCAATAGGCTGAATATTAGCTCTTCAGAATTGATAGTCCCGACACAGGGTGGTACCTCATTTCAACATCTAGTTTTGATCCTTCAGTATATTCATTAGGATGCTTCTCTGCTTCAGTAATTGACAGCATGATTTCTCGTCTTGTTTTAGGTGTATATTTTGTAAAGGCTCTACATACCCACCCACCCTGCCCCGACCCCAGGTCATGCTGCTGCCCTTCCAGATTCCTCTCTGTGAGATTTCTGCCGACAAGGGACAACTTGAGGTAAGATTTTTGAAAAGACACTCATCACAGCATCACATTTAAGTTTGCTAAGTGCTTCATATACAGTCAGTTTTGTTTAAAGATATGTTTACAATTTGTATAACTATACTCTTTATTAAATTCAGTAGATATGGCTTTCTCTCATATATCTTGACAGGGTGTTGGTTTAGTGTGACATATGTCTGAAAGAGGGCGTCTTAGTTTGAGTAAATGGGATTGGCAAATGTGGTCACTTTATAGGGGTGGTCAACTTGGAGGGGTGGTCACTTTGAGGGTTCCACTGTATGTTGGAATGATCCACACAACAATGTGATAATTGTATTATTTCTCTAATGCATCTGTTTACTTTACTCTATAGGAGAGTTACTGGCGGACCAATACGTTTGGCAGCCATTTTGATTTTTGGTCGTCTCAGGGCTACCTTGTGGAAGAGAGTGATAAGAAGCAGGCTACGATGGGAATGCAGGAGAGTCTCATGAAACTATTTGCTGTGAGTATTAGGGTTGGATACCGTTAAAAGATACTGGTACTGATACTGGTATGTTCAGTATTGTTTCAAAAAGTACCATATCGTAACGTTTCATTCCTTATAGGCACTCTTAACGATACTAACCACTGTTAAGTTATCATTTATAAGTAGGGATTTTCCAGGATCCTAACTATGGCTATTCGCAACAAAATTTATATGTTAATGATGCAATGAAGTACCGTTAAAATACTGGACTGTTTCATTGGTACCGATACTGTACCTTTCTGTTTCGTTCTTAGAGGTATCCATTGCTATTAAGTATATAATCAAATATTTATGATATGATAGTCTCATAAGAGGAATAGAAAAAAATGTTTCTTAGAAATAAGTATTTAGATTGAATGAATAGTATACTTGGCCATTAAAAGTTGTTTGGTGTGGTTAATTGGAGTTTGGTACATGTAGTTAAAGCAGAACTCTTGTTGACAGTTGGCGTGTAAGACGGAGCATGAATACCGGGCGGTGGAGCTCTGTGAGATGATGGCCAATCAGCACACGGTCCAGCTGGCCATCAAGTACGCGAGTCGCATGCGCCTCATGCAGCTGGCTCAGCGTATCAGCGAGGTGGCGCGACAGAAAGCTGAGGAGGAGGCTCGTCTGCAGGGCGCGGAAGACGAGGAGGAGGAGGAGGAGGAAGAAGAGGCACAACCAGACTTCAGGTCAGCCATTGAAGAAAGGTGAGCAAAACACTAAAACCCATTCATTCTCATAGGTATAAAAAATACCTGTACATATATATATGTGTATATATATATATATATATATATATATATATATATATATATATATATATATATATATATATATATATATATATATATATATATATATATATATATATATATATATATGTGTGTGTGTGTGTGTGTGTGTATGTGTATGTGTCTATCCGATAAAAGCCCCATTTCATTAAATTCTTGAAGGTATGTAAGCAATGAAGGAATAAAGAAACAGTGTATCTTAAACCTTTTGCTAATTTATGTCTTATTTTCAATCACTTTAAAGGGGTTATGAAGAGGTTTTTCGACCATCTCAAAATCCCACCAGATTTTGTGCGATGATTAATAAAGTACTTTTAAATACATTTGTGAAAAAATTAAAATGATTTTTCTTTTAAATTGGGAAATATAGCCTTTCGAAGTGGCGAAAATCTGGCTGTCTCACGCCCAAAGCCGTAAGTGCGTGACGTCACAGGGGGGGCCCATCAAATTAGGTCACCTCGGCCCATCGAGTTAGATCGTTGTTGTGGTGCAGGTTCCTGAGTAGATTGAACTTTAACCTGCCGCCGTTCGGACAATTCGTTATCAAAAATGATGACATTTAACACACTTATAAAGCTGGATCTCCTCTTTAAAACGAGACCAGGATCGTCAGGTTAGGCCAAGGGAAACGGCCGAAAAATGGAAAACCCGCGGGCGTCATAAATAAGCAGTCATTTCTCACCAGACGTGGTTGCTGGGACACCCTACTCCAATTAGGGACTGCAGACCATTTATTATCATTATCCGATCCTAACAAATGAGATATCATCTGAAAGCACAACATCTCCGATTTGCAAAAATATAAGCGCCATCTTTCTAGGATAAAAATTGAGAAGTCCTGAGCAGTTTGAAGAGGTCAAGGTTTTCGGGTAGGGGATACAGTTTTTAGGGTGACGACGGTACAGGGTCATGCACTTTAGATTGAGACTTGAAACTTTTTGTGGTGCTTCAATTACCCCTATAGGCTTATTAAAACTATTCATAGGCAATCATGGAGATATAATCACGTCTCTTGTACTCGGGACACTAGCAGGACGCTTTTTTTTGTATTTTCACAAACATGCAAATTCTGGGGCCCAAATGGGGGAAAATGATGAATTCAGATGTAAATTTCTTCCAGTCCTTCACTGGTATTGTAAATACTAAACACCTCCTTCCGCCAAATAGTTGTAGCAACTAAATTGGAATTTTATTTTTTTGAATTCAAAATATGTACTTGAAAAAAAATCCAATATTTTGGTATTTGAGGCATATTTTATCATTATCCAATTTATATTTCAGAGGTGCATTGCAAAGCTGGCATGTGTCAAAGCAACAAAAACTATCAATGTGTGAAAAGTAATGTTTATTTACATTGCAATCTCTACACAGAAGTCACAAAACACATGTACATTTATTTACAAAAAATAATTTAAAATGACATTTAATTGCTTTCACAAAAATAAGATTATTCACACTTGATCTAAGAGAGATACAGAGGAGGTGTAACAGTGTAACATTCAGTGCCTAACAAATGACAATAATACACACCAGAGCCTACATTGAAATACAATGTACTTACAATATTTGGCCACTTATTCAGCTCACACGACAGCACATTATCATCTCACACAACATGCTTTTATTTCATCATATTTCATGATCTCAGCTGATCACTCTCTTAAGTGTCATATTCATATGTCAAGATTGTCTTACCACAAACAATATCATATCAACATAGAATATCAAGAGCTAAATCAAATCCTCTATGTGACACCATTGGAAGGAGGGTAATTGAACGATTTCACAATACCATAATGTAATATACCTGTTCAAATGAACAATTTATCTTGCTCACACATTACAATACTGGAAACTTGTGACACCCTCAAAAATATCTTTCAAAAGTAAGCCTATTTTACTTTAATTATTGTCTTTGAAAAAGGCACTACAGGCAAGTGAGTAGCAGTGTACAAATCCATGTAACATTAATTAGCAAATATCTTTTTTCATTTAACTCTTGAAAGAATGCTGCACTTGTACCTTCACCTATGTATACATGTGCTGCAACTACCAATTTATTCTATGCATTTGCAGTACCAAAGGTGACATCTTACAGATCTGTACATAGCTAAAACAAATCACAGTAAGAGACTTTAGAAATATGGTTCAGAGAAACATCAAGATTCAAAAAACATTTCTCTCTTAATCAAGGCAATATTCATCAGTGAGGAGGTTGCTCAATTTACAACAGCAAATCTGAGAAAGAAGGGGTAATTTTGATCTACGAATAATGCACAGATTCTATATTTCAACCCTATCCAGTGCTCAGTCTCTTAGACATTTTAGAGGATCATGTATGTAAAAACAAGGTATTTGAATCAAATATTTCACAAAATAACTGTTTATCAAATGTTGCACTAAGATGAAGGAGGACAAAAGGCAAATTCATGTGCAACAAAATTGAGTTTAAAAAATCTTCATCCCTCGTTTTCTTCCAAAAACAAAATGAATATCAACTTTCATAAATACAAAAACACCCAAGCAATATTTTGTCAGCAAATACTCTTCTCATATCCCAATGGTTTTATATAAGACATGATATGAGTACTGAAATACCTACATTCATGATGTAAGGATGCTAAAATGTACCTCTTTGTAAAAAGTATTAATGATTACTTATGATATGAAAAAGACACTTCAAAGATTAGGCATAAAAACATTTCACAGACACTCAATGCTACAAGATGAGAGACTTCAGGAGGCTTCACAATCCTCAAAAACAATGTCAAAATGACATAATGGATGGTTCCAATTTGAGACAGTGCAAGAGATTCCAGTCTTCCTTTTTGCACATTCATATACTATCTTCTTTTCTCAAACTTCTTATCCACTCTGAATCTTGATAAAAGCGAGGATCTCCAAGCCTCAATGCTGTCCTTTTGTAAAAGTAGTAATAAAACACAGATCCTGAAAAATAAAAGTGAATGCTGTAAAAGGAGAAACCTAAGGCTAGCATATAAAACTTAATCCATTTATCACCTGGAGAAGATAGATTTTAAACCTATCAAGAACAGCCTACTTCCAAGTGTGTAAGACAACAAGTACACTTCAGATGTTTCTCTTAACCTCCTCATATAGTCATCTTGTTGTTATGAGACTTTTGGAAATAATTTGGAATTATATGAGTCTAGCAAACAGTTTATGAAAGGTATTGGTTTGTTTTGGTATTAATAAACATATTTCCTTCAGTTATTTTCTGAATAATGCTGTTAAAAGAAAGTAAAAAAAAGTTTCATTCTGATTAATATTTCTCCCTTAATCATTTTCTGAATAAAGTCACAATCAAAATAAGTCTGCACATTTTGGAATGCTTCTGCATGAATGGGCTAAAAAATATGTTTACCAATATTTATAAAGCTAGGGAAACAAACCATAGCAAAGCAGTATGAATATATCTTAAAAGTATAACTTAAGGAAGAACCCTACTCGATACACGGGTCATTTTTAAAACTTGAATATCTGAAAACTGAATTTAATGAAGACCACGGCACTTATGCTATTGTAAAGGTTACATCTCATAGTTGCCGAATAATGGTAAACTTATCAATAAGTGACTATTTTAAGGTAATGCGGCAGCCTTAAAGAACATATCTGGATGTGTTTCATTTTTTGGCAAAATGTCAGGACTTACCCTTTACTTGAGAATGAAAGTCTACCATATGATTATTCATGTCTTTGGTAAGGTGCAAGGTCCTACCTCAACAGGGAATCCGCATGATGGGTATTTTAAAAACATTTTTGAATGTTCCCATATGCCTCAAAATTTCTAACAGCACGTGGTTTGCATAGTAAATGCTGATTTTCAGGTCCTGTCAGAATTCAAGGTACCTGTGACATGACCTTGCACCTAGAGGGGGTTCATATCTGTCATATTCTAAAATACTGACTTCGAAGACAGAGTTATTCACTTTCAGCCAAAAAATGAAATGAAAATTTTGGTCAAAATGGTCTACCATATATTCTCAGAAATCTCTGCCGCCCTAGGTAACTCGGCCACTATAATTCATTCACAAAATAATTACTGCGGAATTTCGCCACCGGTAGGCTGAATGAATCTGCATGGTTTAGGCAGACAGCCATGTCATTTGGGACCAAATTAGCACGGAAGGACCAAAAGGGCCCACCCTTTGTTCTCTTGATTGTACCACAATTGAAAGTTGCTAGGTCGAGGTTCGTGGGGAATGAAAACCGATTATGTGTAATCTTTTGTTTTGATATCTATTCTTAGGGCCAGCCAAGGACACCACCTAGTGGTGATAATCTTGGTGTAGTACTAGACTTTCACCTTAACAGAGTAGCTCACTCCATTTACCTACAATTCATAGCCATACCTACCTACTCTCTGAAAAACATACAACGCCCTGAAGCCATCTGTCCATACATAGGAGTTGGGATTCTCCCATCTCAGGGTCTGCAAAAGAAAAGAAATATATTCTATGTACATAGAAGATAAATAAGAATAAATAAGAATCGAACATATGTAAGGTAACTTAAGGGAGCAATATATAGGAACTTGACAGTTGCAATAGATTGAGTGCCACAATGAGGCCACATGTAGTAGTTTCCAAAGATTGATATGAGGAATGGCACTTATACACTTTTGGCAACTAGTTTGTACATAATAATCCCTCCTGAATTGATTTCTCTCGAGTCTTGACATACCTGAAAGAAAGAGATGTCTGTTAGCATTACCCTGCTAATATGAAATTGATTAAAATTAACAAATCATTTATCATCTCCACAATCTATAACCTCCATGCACACAAGAGGCTAAGCCTAAGAATCAATCAGAATAGGTTCATGACACTGATTGGGCTGCACTTAACAATGAATGTGTCGTGGGGAATGCTCCCTCACATAAATTTTGAAGTGTAGATGCTCTTAGATGCATTTTCTTCATTCCTAATGTAAATTATCTCCTCTGCAATTTGTGTCAAGAAAATTGGGTGCCCGGTGCCCATATTTCTAGGTTGATTACAGTATTTTAAGTACATGTACCATCATTTCAAGAATTAGAGCTTAATTTATTCTCTTAGAAAAGCAAAAGATGACTTTGAAACCCCAGCAGTGTTGATAGGGAGCAACTGGCATCAATGTGTTTACAACTGAAAAATTAAGGTATCACACTGCCTGGGTACATACAAACTTGACTGCTTACATATAAATCTAGAGGCAGCAAATAGACAAATTAGCTGTGGTAAGTATAATTCTTGATGTTGAAGGAGCTATGTATACTAACTACATGTAGAAAGGTAACTTGATCTATATCCTATATCCTGATATATCGAGCAATAGATATTGAGCGATAATAGAGGTAAACAATGCAGCTGTCATTAACGATTAAGTGATTCACACTGTTTACATTTCTATCGCAGCAAAAGACAAATTATTTATACATGTTAGGCACTTCTACGACCTCTTCCTCGTGTTCACTGAGGTGTGAATTCAAATTGCTGCTGGTAACACTGCTGCTAACACTGGAGAGTGACGAACCTCGCCAGTAGCCATTGGCATTGCATTGGTGCGAGGACGACGCGGCAGCCAGGGCCCCCCTTGTGACGTCACACCTCACTTTGCCTTCGGCGCTACGGGCAAGGCATAAAGTCTTCTTTTTGCGAAAATGAGGCTTTTTCTTGCAGAATAGCAAAGACATACTGAAATAATATCATGTATGCCTTACTATTCTGCATCTAACTCATTTTTTTCAAAACACTCTTCATAACCCCTTTAAATGCTATCATTAATAAGATACTAGTAAGTTATATCGCGAATATTGTGCACTATGTAATGTCTCATTATCACATTGTCTTTTGTTCTCAGCTACAACCACGTAGAGTCAGAATGGAACAAGAGGAGACAAAACAAAAAAGCAGCCCCTCAGAAAAATGAGGAGGAAGAGGTAGAGGATGAGGAGGAGAATGATATGAATGTCAGTCAGGATATCTACGAGGAAATTGATGAGGACGAGGAGGAGGAAGAGGAAAAAGCACCTGTAATACAACTCAAACCAAAGAAAGTGGAGTTGAAAAATAAACCTATCATTAATTTGAGTGGACAGAGAAAAAATCCTTTCAAGGTAAATATTGCATCATTATTGCAGTAACATGCATCGATCTATTTAAATCATTTATCCCTTTGATGATATCTTTCTGACAAGTACCGCTTTGAAAAAAAAAGGAAATACTTATCAAAATATTCCCCAACTATGCAACATAACTTTTCTTGTTGATCTAGATGTTATTTTCAAAGGGTATTTCAATGGGTTACTTTGGATAGTGTGGTCAATGTTAATTGTATTGAATGTCATTCTATAACCATTTATACTATTTTGATGATCACCTCTCTTCTGGAAAATTGTCTTCAAATAGTTTGTGCATAATTTGTTTAATTTCATTTGTTAAAATTCTGAAATATACTTCCAGCCGACACTAATCAAGGAGTGCTTCAGGCATAAAATGGTATAGTTCATGAAAAGTGACAAATGGTGCAATTATGGATTTATTCTTTAGTCTTCGCAGTGATATTATATATATAGATGATATATATCCTGACTTTATATGTAAGCCAGTATGAATAATCTGTTAATATTGAATAATTTGTTTATTTCATGTTTTTAGGTAAATGCTCCCAAAGCATCCTTGCCTGTGAGGGGTTCCTCAATATTTGATGGTCTAAAGAAACCTGAAAGAACGAAGTCCCTTCCAGCCAAGATAATACCTGGAAAAATACTCACCAAAAAGGTCAGCACCTATGATTCTTCTCAAATTCACTCTTCACAGGAACCAAATGTCAGTGAACATCCCTATAAGTCAGATACCAGTCTGAATTTTTTTAACGGTTCCTTGTGAGTGTCTCAAGTCCAGACTGAAAGTTTGAAGTGCCCTCTATAGGCGTTGCTGCATCTGGCTCTTGTGCCGATGAAGAGTCACGGAGGGCGTAGAAAAAAGTGTCAGAGATTACCCTATTTTGCCTATGTGGTGGCTCACATAGGTTGCATGCTGGCAAGCAAGTTCTGCTATACATGTATATTATACAAATATGACATCCCTGTGGGATGGCTAACATTGTCTATCCCGAGGGTAACAATACTCACGATGGGGTAGACCATCATGTTAACCACCCACAGGGATGTCATATTTGTATATTTGTTTTATTATACCGAACCACCTAAGTCCCCAGATTCCTTCATTACTTACCACTGACAAGTCTCAACTTAGCCTGATAAGGCAAAGTAAATGATGATAAAGTAAAGTCCAAATCCCAATAATTCCATGAATGAATCTACATTATATTGCTGCTTGTTTCCAGAAACCCTCCCAGTCAAAGCTTGCACAGAAGAAGATGAATATAGCACAACAATCTGCAAGCTCAGGGCCTGCTCAGGATGGAGAGAAGAAAAAGTAAGAGGTTCATCTTTTAACCCTTTGGCTGCTGGTGGCTAATTTGGTCAATACAAAATGATGTGAATTTGTTTGATAATGACCAAAATTCCTGGCACATGTCTTTTCATACTCGGTGAGAGCTTTTCAATGAATACTAACATGACAGGGTTTAGATGGATAACAGTTTTGTTTTGGTTTTTGTTACTTGGACAAAAGCAGTATCAGCATCAAAAGGGTTAACCCTTTCATCCCTGGCATGCAACAGTCCAAGAACATCTTCAATATCTCAGTAATATCTTCCCAATGAAAACATCTTTTAGAAAATATTTGAAAGAAATGAAAATGTTGGTCATACCTCAAGAACAACTCTCTGTAAAGCTGACCCTACACTTTAAATGCAGCGGATTTAAAGATTATGGAGCACTCACCCATACTTGGCCACCATAACTTATCAAAGTAAATCCTGTGAGTAGCGCTCTAGACTTGTTTACAGGGATATACCTGCTGTGCTGGCATTATCATGGCCACAGTCAGAAACAACAGTTTGTAGTCAGGCCTAGGAAAAAAATAGTTTGTTTCCTGTGACGGTCTGAAAAGAAGTAGGGTAGATAGGTCGGTAAAAAATATTTTTTTTGGGTCAAAAATGTGTGTTTTACGAATGTTTTACGTTGATTGGGAGTTGGGAGGGCGGAAAAAAATTTAGGTCGGGATATTTTAGGTCTCATATGAGTGTTATGGGAAATGTAACTTATAGAAAAAAAGATGAAAATTGTATATGGTTTGAGTGTCCCAATCATGGAGATTTCAACTTCGAGACATGTTTAAATTGCCAAGCTCAAGTGTAATTGTAAGAGTGTGTGTGTGTATATATATACATATATATATATATATATATATATATATATATATATATATATATATATATATATATATATATATATATATATATATATATATATATATATATATATGATTGTGAGTTACATTTTTCTCTTGTGGTTGTAGGTCAGCATTTGATTTGTGGCTTGATGAGAATCGTGAGGGTCTGACTGAGGAACATCCTGACAAGTCAGAAGAGGAGCTGACCAAGGTGGCCCTGCAAGCCTTCAGACAGATACCCAAGGAGGAGAAAAAGGTGAGCTCATCCTCTATCAAGCTTACTCAATGGTGTTAAGTCTAACAGGGTCACCTGTCAAAAACTAAGTGTATGAGAAGGGATTTTGACATGCTGGTAAACAAGGAAATTTTACAAAAGAATTGGGTTACTCGAAATATAAGAACGATGCTTAGTAAAGTCAAATAATTGACAAAAATGGAGGACGGTATGTGTAATACTTCACCATAGCACCGTCCATTCGTTTGAGTATTCTGAAACACAAGACCTAAGAGTTATTTGATGGTCTGTGGTTGAAATACCACCTGAGGCAGAGAAGTGGGGTTAGTTTTTAGTTAATAGATACTCTGGTTTCCTATGCTATTTACCTCTGGTTAATCATAATATGGCCTGGAATTGGGGAAAGAGGAATGATAAACGTTTTAATCTTGATTGTTTATCACTATTTAGCCTAGAATAGCAGCTGAGAAAGTGATGATAAACGAAATTCCATTTTTTTTCTTCTTAATTTTGTCATTTTTAGGTATGGAGAAAAGGGTGGGTCAAATGAAAATGTCTCAACCCCTGGCCAACCTCTAGTCATGACTTGGCCGGCGTTTAATTATGATCATATTGCGGCAAAGTCGTGACTAGCCATTTGCAATGGTGGAGAAAACCACCGCTTAACCCCAAGTCACTGGCTACTTTCTCACTTGGTGCTAGCTGGGATTATATCCAGGGCAGTGGTGAGGGATGGCTAGCAATCAATGCCATCACTGATAAATGATGATAAACAAAAGTTTCAATTCAGTCTTGATTTTGTTATTTCCAGGCATGGATGGAGAAGTCCAAGGGAGTGTCAAATGAAAATGTCCCGACCCCGTCCGCAGCAGAGGAGAAAGACAGCACACCTGACACAGATGAAAAAGATACCAAGAAGAGAAAACGAGAAGACGAAGCGGAGGAAATTGAGACAGCAGCAGCCAAGAAAAAGTCTAGCAAGGGATTCCTCGATGGCCTCGGCAAAAAGAAACCATTAAGTCAATCGACCAATTCCAAACTAGCGAGCTTTGCATTCAACAAAGAGTAGGCAGGATTATGTATAATATGAATTGTGTACATACTTTTTAGATATTAATTAATAAGCTTTTTGCTGCAAGAAAGGGTTAATGAATAGTGTATGCATATTCTTCTGAATTTGCCACAGGAAATCTAAGAGCACTTCTTCACTCTTCAGTTGATACCCAGAATACTTAGTTAATTTGAAATGTCTACTTGCTCTGTATATATATGTACATCCTCACCTTTTTTTGTAATTTGGCAACTTAATTGGAAACGACAATCATTTGCTTGAGTTTCAAATAAATTTACATATAGAATACTTTTTGGGGCAAGAATTTCCAAGGATTGTTTTCAATATCCGGTTTTCCAATCTTTTCACTGAGGGTTAAGATTTAACATAGAATATGGGGGCATTCTGCTTAGTAATTTGATCCCCTGCAAGTCATCACAAGATTGCTAATAGGTAAATGAGTTTTACCAGACATTCCTACTAGTTGTCTATCGAAAGGTCACTGCAACGTTTTCTCTTCTATAACATTACCATAGTCTACTCAAGTTGTTAAGAAAGAACTTATATTATTTTAATATATTTGCTAGAAACTGTATAAGCTGTTATTGTTGTGAGAAATTGTTAGTGTAATGGAGCTCATTTAATTACAAACAAGCTGTACATAGTACTAAACACATGCTTATAAAGAGAAATGTATAAAAGAACAATAAATACACTATAAAAAGTATTTTATTGGTGTTTTTCTGTCAGCGCCAGGTCATACATGAAAGTTGGCAGATTGAGGGGCAATTAGAGTGAAATAATCCTCAAATATTAGTTTCTTCAGATACAAGGTGGTATAAAAATAATCATACCCTAATGCCTTAGGCTTCATAGTTAAAGGATCAATTTCTGATAATTGTTTTATTTCATTACCTCCATACAATCAGGGAAAGAGGACAAATCTGTAACTTCTCGGTTAAAAGTAAAGGTAACAAAGTTGAACCAGATATACCTGTTTTTTTCACACTCTATTGTACATCGTGCAAGACCTTAGCAATAACTTTGGGACAACGTTTTCTTAAAATTGATTATTTTTTATTACTTAACTGCCTTACACAAATTTACATGTTAGCAGGTCTCAAAATTGTGTCAAGTTTGGCCACAGCATCCCTCCTATATATGCTTCCCCTTTTAAGGGGTGGTGTGCAAACTATTTTTATGAAACATGATTATTCCCTTTTAGACCAACATGAATCATAAATGAGCATGTGATCTTGTGTATGGACATCAATTATCAACTGAAGCACTTAGAGAATTGTCTTTTTTTTCAATGTTTATCTCAAATTATTTCACCTCTGAAGTGCCCATAAATGCATCTCAGAGCATTATTTATAAAGATATTTGGAACCACATTTCCAGACCCTGAAGCCTAGATAGTGTGCGTCTGGCATTCTTGGAGCCAAATCTGCTCCCGCCAGAAAATGTCAAGTTCAATACTTGGTAGGGTAAGTAACCTCGTTTTCAGAATGTTTTTTTTACCAGAACTAGGATTTACCTGACCTTGGCATGCCAACTCAGTTTACATAAAAAATAATTAAAATTTATACCAGTGAACTGAGAATTTCAGAAATGACCAAGTAGGCTTTAGAACTGTTGAGAAGCATAGTCTCTTTACGTCCATCATGACCTCCCCCATCTGCAACTTTTGAACAAAATACAATTCAAACTTCAACCTTGTCTCATTATGCTCATTTCTCTGGCTTTGCAAGTCTTTTTTTTTTTTTGGCTGACGTTATTAGATATATCAGAAACCTAGATCAGCAATGATTCCATTTTAATGCATGCTGATCAAAGGTACTCTGTCTCCCGGAAAGCACCATTGAATCTGTCACGGTGCGGTTTGTTGTACACTTCCTCAGAGTTGATTTAATGTAGAACATCCATGATCCAATATATCCTTGAGTGGCAGAACAGTATTGCTGACTATTTACATGTATCATTCCATACACTGCAGACTGTTCTTGACCCTACAATTCCTGCATAGGCATTAGAGGAATTGCTCACTTAATCAATATACATGACAAAAACTTTCAATGCTGACTTCATCCATGTACATGACAAAATCTTTCATTACGCGAATGTTCGAGAACCACAGTTCAAGTTGATAACTGCATAGACAATTTGCTCTCATGATATAAAATCAACTGAACAATGACAAAAACATGAGATGAAATATATTTATATATAGGTATTTACAAATTTCTCCACTAGAAACCCTGCCCTAATTAGCTGGAAACATTCTGCATTTTCACACACATGGCCCAACAGACGATCAGTGAAAACAAAGACTACGCAGTAATCAAGTCTAACTGTGGTTCATTGTTATAAGCTAATCATCTTCTGATTCGCTTGATTCGTCCATATCCCCATCATCATCCTCATCGTCTTCGGCACCATCCTCATGGTTTTCTTGAACCTCCATGTCTGACAGTTCTTCCCAGTTATCTTCCGACTCAGAATGGTCAGGAATAAGATCGTCCATCATACCATCATCATCCGAAGAATCTGCAAAATGATCAAAGCGTATCAGAAATTGTAAGTCTTTTCAAGCTAAAAGCAGTCAAATAAGGACTGGGTGTCTCAGTGATCTCTCTATGATAAAAAGCATATTTTGGGTAATTAAATGTTTATCAGAACTCATCCAAAGTACCCTTGCCAAAATATTATATGACTGCATACGTTATGCCTTATTTATTCTTAGAAGTATCATTGAACTAGACATTTAATTTAAGGAAGTACCCTTTAATCCATTAGTGCGTAGCCATGGTAGAGCACTAGAAATTGACTTCTGGATCTACAATACTTTTGGCAATAACTTTTGTATTAGGTATAATTTCACAACATATTTGAAGGAGGTATGTAGTGATAGGAAAAATTAGACTGAAGGTTTTTTTCAGACTCAGAATGTGAAACATCAAAAAAAGTGCAGCTGCTTTTTAAAAGGCCATGTACTACTCACCATCCTGATATAGCAATAGTGGTTGCTGTCCTATGCCATCTTCCTCTTCTTCCTGACCCTGGCTGGAAATCTAAACAATAGAGATAGAAAATAATAGATAAGAAACAATAGACCAGAAGATGAGAAGCAACATAAGACAATAGAGTAATGGTAGTTGCTTAACCATTCTTTGTCAATACTGTATCTTTATATCTATATGACAAACAAAGGTAGAATGCAGTTGATGAAAAATAGATTAGAACACTTATCAATTTTCTAGTCTACCCATGAGCTCTATGTTATACATTAACCCTGAAAAGAATTAGGACAAAAAATAAATACACTGTACTTGATACTCCTCATAGAATGCAGACTGAGGACTCACCTGTGATAGAATGATGTCTAACTTGGACTGTAGTTTAGTGAGCCTGCCAAACATATCTACTCTGTGCTCCATCATCTGATATAATAATCCCAACTTATCTACCAACTCAGGAAACTGGAAATAAACAATACTAATATTACAAACACATCTCCGGTATAATGTCATTGACTGCTTGCTACATCTCATCACTGCCCAGGTTCGATTTGACCTCGAGGCGTGCGAGAATGTTACCAGTAACTCGGTGCTCCGCATTTTAGTTCAAGTACTTCGGTTCCCTTCACCATAGACAACAGCCTAATCATGGTTTAGCCGGCAAGAAGATGCTTTATAACAACTTTCCAATTGGTAAATGGGATGCATTTCATTATAACCCTTTACCCCCACTTCACAAAATTTAAAAAAAAAGTTATGGTATAGGTAACAGATGGTATTTTAGCGAGTGAGTCACATTGCTAATTTTCAAACTGCAACTTTTAATCTAGATTTCCTTCTCACTCTTTGCTTGAGAAACCTAGCAGAAAAGTTGACTTAATTTCTTCAGTGTGATTACTTCGCATGGCACTATTTCATCTTCAACGCTTAAATGCTGCTGGTGGCTAATTTGGCCATTACAAAATGATGCAAAAAGCCTGAAACCCTGGCACATGGATATTCTGAGAGCACTGAGAGAGAGAGCTATCCAATGAATACCACCATGACAGGGTTTAGATGGTTTTCAAAATTATTTGCGTCCTTCCACTTTGACCGAAGGCAGCTTCAGCATTGAAATGGTTACAAACAGGGTCATGACTTATCTTCAATCAACCAATATATAAAAAGAGTCTGAAAGGCTTGTATCCCAGCAGACTAGGAGTATAAGGACTAACTTACCGTCATGAGATAAGATGTATGTATGACAAGAACTGTTTTCACCCACTTCACTATCGTATGACCACTGAAAAAGAGAATGAACAGATTTGTATCAAAAGAAATAAAATGAAATGATATCCTTTAACACATTCAGCCTGTACCAGCCAAAACTGCCCGATCAATTTGGTGATATCCCTCTAACAAAAGCAATATTTCAAAAAAATTTGAAGGTGAACTGTTCCTCAGAACTTTATCTATAACTCCCTTTCAAATATGCAAAATTATGCTTCATAACTAAGTTATTATCAAAGCTATCACATGTCCAGACAGCACTGGTCAATTGAATTAAATCTATAGGCATGAATGGGTTAACCTAGTATTACTGAACCCTAGATGGCAACTGGAAAAAGAGGCTCTTGTAGCCTACACCCTACACAACTAAGACATACAACCTGTTTATAGGAAACTGATATATGAAGGACAAACCTTCTTCACAACTTTCAACTACAGTAAATATCATAATCAGACACGCAAGTGTTGGGAATATTTGCACTGTTTGTGGGGTATTTGAGTCCTCTCAACAGCTTAATTTTCCAATTGTTTTTCTTGAATACTATCAAAAGGTTGTGTTAAAATGCACTTGGAGTTCAAATTGTAAAGGTTACAATATTGCCATCAATATTCATTTAAATAGTTACAATTGAATGGTATCATTTTTCATTTGACTTTTAAAATGGGAGATTATAAAAGATGAGTAAAAATTTGAGTGACAAAAGGCAAACATGAACCACGCAAGAAATTACCTTTGAGCATGCCCGTGCATCCGGCGAGATAATTCCTGTACTAACGGTACTATTACGGGAACTGGTAACCTTTTTACTGTATTCCGGATTATGGTATCATTCCTATTTTGTAATACATTCTGAAAACAACAAAACAAAATCATATAGATGCAACTAAAACTATTATTACATTAAAAATGAATTACATTAAAAATGAGACCATTTGTTTCAATTAGAGTTAGTAACCAACTTAAGGGTTTATCATGTGTTTTACTAAGGATTCCCTAAAATTTCAGTTGCCAAATGAGGCTACTACTACCAAATTTTTAGTAGCCATATGAACTAATTTTTCAAAATTCTAGAGGATGCTGGGCTGACTACCATGTAGGTTTGAGCCCTGAATCAAGACTATTGGCATATAACTTATCCCTATTTCTCTCTTATGGAGATATAAACAAGTATTCTTAGCTGTTAAAAAGGTAACAAAAACTTAAAGACAATCAAATCTACACTACTTACATTCAATATCTTTTTGTCCTGGCTTTGTAGTCCCTGGGCCAGCAGGAGAGCCAGTGTGTCTGCTTTGGGAGGGGCAGAAACCCCCTTCTGCTCTGCCTTTTGCTCCATGCCCATGGCACTTAACCTCTCCTCTATCGTCATCTACAACACACAAACAGCAACATGTAGGGCTGGACACTTGCAGAAACCAACAGTATTCAAATGTATACAGCATCTGGTATGAATGAACATCAGTAAACAGCGCTGGACTAAAAATGCTATTAAATTCCAGTAAATTACTGTGTCATAGGTTACTGGCACCACTCTCTGTATACTATTCATATGTTATACACAGCATCAGTGTAGGAATTAACATTGGTATACAGCCCATATTTAACATTAACAGTATTGCTCAGGATATTCTTTAAATACATACAGGTTTTCGCATATACCTGTACCAGCATTTCAGTTTCCCCAGTACCTGTCCCTGCACTTTACATGAAGACGAAAAATGATACTTCAAGTTTAATTATGTGATGAAAGAATATTTTGTTTATTCATATGATATAGTAGGGTACTTACATCTGCTGTTGACTTCTTTCGTCTTTTCTTCTGTTTGATGCTGCTTGGTTCTGATGTTGCTTCCGAGGGTTTGGAGGGAGCCATGTTACCTGGTGCTAATACAGTAACATCCTGGGAGGTACCGGGTGTTTTAACCTGAAAAGAAATCATGATTAATTGGAATGAAGTTAAAAATATAAAAGAGCTTTTTTGCCAAAAGGGGAGGGAAAATACCAAGAACAAAGACTTACTAATAACATTATAGTTTCCTCAACAAAAATTAATGCCTAGAAGTAAGAATCATAGATATTTAATAGAATTTCAGTAAAGCATGTTAAGATAATTGTGATGTCAAAAGGTGACCACCACCACCTTTCAAATTTCTTCAACTGACCATTACAATGGCATTCCTCTATCTATAATCTATATGAAATGAATATCTTAGGACAAGGTCATAATGAATTATATTGTCATTCACTAATTGAACATTCTAAACAGGAGAACATCATTTTTTAATCTTACCTTGGATACTACTGTGTCTGTTTTTACATCCGACTTGAGAGGATCTTTTCTTATAAGTATTAAATCACCTTCATCTGCATTATATACCTACAAGAAGAACCACAATAATAATAATAATAATAATAATAATAATAATAATAATAATAATAACAATAGTACATGTAATAATAAAATAAATAAATAATAACAACAATAATAATAATTCAGAATCATATCTTAGTTCTTTCTGTTTCTCTAAAACAGCAGGATGAAAACAAGGTATGATTTCATCAGGCATGATTGCTATCATCAATGATAAACCATGCATTGAAGTTCACTAAAACACCATACTAAGATGCATTAAGGCACATCTGTGAATTGCTTGGTTTATCCAGGCTACAAGTAGGTTTTTTTAAAACAACATTGATCCCTGAAGAGTTTCCTCTCTAGTTCTTGAACTTGCATACGTAACGGCATACAATTTGTGAAGCAAGTTCCCAAGTACTTCTGCAGTATATAGACTTGTTACTTCTCAATGCTGAGAGCACATCACCTCATATCTTTTGGAATACTTTGAATATTATGACAATATTTCGATAGTTATACCTACAATATGTTCATAATTGTTATTCTTCTTGATTTAACTTAGTTTTCTTAGTAAATAATGGATCAAATAAATGGGAGCTTAGGGAACACTTACAATTTTTTCGAACACTGGTTGAATGTTATTTCCATGTGCTACAAGTAACCTCCGTTCACGGTCGTTACAGATCATCGACGATATGATCACCATTGGCCTGGGGACCTCATTTGCAGCACATTCTGTAGCCACTTGAATCGTCATCTTGGGCACAAGAGGTTTTTTGCATTTACTGCAAACAAAAGATATAATTCATTTAGCTACAAGCTAGGAATTGGCAAAGTAACTAGTTTCAAGGTGCAACTTGACACTATTTCAAATAAGACAGTACAATATTTCCTATCCACAATATATCTAGCAATAGTTTTTATATTAAACAGATGCGAGAACTAACATTTTAACAAAGAAAGTGTCATCTAGTATACATACCCATTGAGTGTGTTAAAAGACAAGTGCCATTCCATTACTATGCATATCACAATCAGGTTTTTCAAATCAAACAAACATTTTCACAATAAACAGTTTTATATGAAGGTAGTGTACAGTGTACAAAACCATTAAGTGTGTGTTCAAAGTAACATTCATCTCTGTACATCTCCTAAGCATTATTTTCAAATCCAACAACCATTGAAATAATAAATGGATGAGTTAAATTACATCTTAACATGAAGGACCGAAGGCACAATATATGGTGTACATACCCATTAAGTGTGTGTTCAAAGACAAGTAACATTCCGTTTTTGGTGACAGCAGAGAGCAAGAGTGATTGGTCTCGGCTCGTCGTCTGGGAGATGGAGAGAATTACCGGCTCTTCTGGCAATGAGAACGAAGCTATGGCATTCTTGTCTTGGGAAGATTTATTGATATGCCTGAAAGGAAACAAAGTTTTTTAGTTAGGGCTAAGTTTGGTGGTGCATCGAATCATTCATCAAATATGATGAAAAGAAAATGTATCAAACAATTCATCAGAAATGACTAAGTGAAAATGATAAGTGAAACTGAAACAACATCCCTGATAAAATATCTCTAGACATAACACAACAGCACACGACCTCTTATCTTATATAGATGACTATACAATTTAGTGGGAGCTCTAATTCTCTAAACCATTTTATCATTATCATTTTACTGATGAATAACTGGATTAGTCATGTAGATGGCTTAAACTGTTCAGCATTGAATGACAGTTTCTAAGCCAGGATTTAGAAACTGGGTGCCTAAAATTGGCAGTTGTCAAATTTTGGGGCGTCACAATATACTCATATTTCAACCATAAACATTTATAAATTCATCAAAATAAGGCATGATATCATTTAACAATGTCATGAGAATTACAAGGAGATGAAAAAAACTCAATTATAAGCTTGAGATTTTCAGAAACTCCACACTAAAAGAAAGTGGGTGTCCTGAGGGGTTCTTGTGTCCTGAGGGGTTCTTTTTAAGAGTTTGGGTGTCCAAAAAGGCACCCAGACGCCCTGCTGGCAAAGACCATGTTGTATAATACACAATGATGTGAGACCCATAGAAATACTAGAACCACTACAATAAATAAATTCCTTACCATGCATTGATGAATTTGTCGTTCCTTGCTGCTGAGAGGAAGTAAGTATTATCTATTGTGTCTAAGGCGCTGGTTCCGTTGGTACCTTCTGGGTGAGAGGCTGAGGGCATCAGGACAGGTAATAACTTAAACACCTCATTCGTGTGGCCCACGTATGTCTGAAACAAGGTATGAATACAATAAGTCACATGAAACAGACACATGGACCTGTAGCAGCATACCGTACAAAATAATTGTCTTAACAATTGAGCCCCTCTTGTAGAGTTGGGACGATCATCGATTATAATCGATAATCGATCGTCTGCCTCTCTTATACTTTATAATCGATTACAAAACTGGCAATCGATAATAATCAGAAAAGGTGACACCTAGTGGCAAAATATAGAACTAAATGACAGGCAAGTTGTCAGCTTTCTTGCTATGAAACTAAGCTCCAAAAACACTTCAAAACAAAGTTAAGGTAGGTGCTTAAATAGTAAGTAATTGTCATAGACCATCACTTAATATTAGGCTCTAGACCTCTAGTACCCAATTACTGCATAAGTGCGAAGAACTGATTATGATCGATAATCGATCGGTTGGCTGCAACTGATTATCGATCATGAAATTGCAACCGATTCCCAACCCTACCCTCTTGGCCATCCACCAAAATAAGTGACCTGTTCATATGGATTCAGTGTTTATGTAATAAATGAACCCTTTCATGTTTGTTCATAACGATTCCAAAAATTCCTGACTATTTTGGGAATACACTCCTGAAAATGGCCTTAAGAGATTAAGAACAAATCAAATTAATTCACACCCTGACCCTGCTAGCTAAGGCCAAATTGAACAAAAAGGTTATTGTTAGTAGTTATAAGAAACCCACCCTAAATCTTGTACCTAGTGCCGAACTATATCATAAGAAGTTCCTATATTCAAGTGGGCAAAGCACTGAATATTGGTTCTGTTGTTATAAAATGAGTACAAATGAGAACATAGCTTATAACAGAAATTGTTTCATTCCGTTTGAGCATGTCACAAAAGGGGTGTTGTGGCATGCTTCAGTATAGAATGAGATTAATCTACCTGGTTCAATGCCCCAGTGAGGCTTTGGTCAATAGAGCGCACACCAGTTGTCAGAATCCAGGGTATTGTGAAACTAAACTAACCCTTCCATGCTTAGTATTTCCTGCATTTATTACACTATTGATGATAACTCTAAAATTAAGCACAAGGTCATAAAATATTTCAAACAAGAGTTATCAGTTGTTGTTTTTTTGCAAAATTTAGATAAAACGATTAGCCGAGGACTACTGAAAAATGAACATGAAAATATGTTGTGTTCTTTGCTCTATTTTAGAGTTATCCATTCAGTTTCTTTCAGTGCTAATTTGATTTTGAAGCCTCAGTCGCCTATGCTTCGACAGTGTGACATCTAGGCACCCCTGCCTTAGTAAAGTGAGTAAATAAGAAAGGTTTGCAATAATAATACTGATGGTGTTTTCAGTGTCTTAGCCAGGATTTGGAAACTGGGTGCCTAAAATTGGCAGTTGTACAATTTTTGGGCGTCCAAATTTCTGAGGGGGATCACAATATACTCATATTTCAACCATAAACATGTATAAATTCATCATAATGAGGCATGATATCATTAAACAATGTCATGGGAATTATAAGGAGAGAAAAAAATTCAATTTTAAGCTTGATATTGAGATTTTTAGAAATTCCACACAAAAACAATTGGGTGTCCTGAGGGGTTCCTTTTAAGGTTTTGGGTGTCCAAAAAGGCACCCAGACGCCCTGCTGGCTAAGACCATGGGTGTTTTGCTACTAATAACTGAAGGCCCCTGAAGTGTCTATGTAAGGCCAGTCATGGTGCTGGTTGGGTACTGGATGAGATTTGATATTCATGAAATCATTTTTCAGTCATCCTCAGCTAATCGTTGTTTTAGGTAAACTTTGCAATAAGGTGCAAAGATGTTTTTATCAATAGGGTCCATATAAATGATCCTAGGCTCTCAATCATATACTGGGACAAGCCAAAGTCAGTTTGGAGTCTCCATCTTAAACCAAACCAAATCTGCACACAAACTAACCAATCTACTGTTGTATTGTGACTGGAAAGATTTTCATATTTTGCATAAGTATAACAACATAAATAAGAATATTTTCTACTGGCGGAAAGAACCATAGATATCATCGGTTGATGAACTATTGAAAACAAAGTCAAGTAAGATGACAGAAGAGGTATTTACATAAGAACTTGCATATTAATGGTAACAATGTCAACATGTATTTTCTGGAGCCACTCATGCGGGTCTAGTTTGCATGTGGTCTTGTATCATACCATTTGAGCATAGCACCACATGGTGAAGGTACAACGCTTCAGTAAAGTATGACCTTAATTTCCCTGGGTAAAATGTAAACACCTAGCCAGGCATGGTTAGAGCACAGGCTAGTTGTTGAGAACCAGGCTAACAAGAAGCTAAATATTATATAAAAAGGTTATGATGGCATCTAGTTCACAAATTACTACTAAGGTGACATAAAATATTGCCTTCCAATTTTTACTAAAATTTTAGTCAAATATCATGCATTATCCTGACAACAGTGACAAGTATCACACACATGTATGGTTTTCGATTCTTTAAAAGTAACAGTCAATAAACACATATATACTAGGCTCATTAGGAAATATGTTTCTGATGTGTGAGTAGAGTATTAATACTGGCTTAAAATTGTGAATTTAATCCCTTAGCGACATGTTAATTAAGTAACACTACCTAGCTCCACATATAAGTATATGAATAGAAATGGGTGATTAATGTTGTGTAACATACCTTTAACACCTCTTTTTTGTGAAGATCCCACAATTTGATTTTCCTCCCCGCTGACAACAGACAGTTTTCTCCAGAAAAGACAGCTATGGAGTAGACACTTCCCTTGTCGGCTTTCCATTTCCTACAAGAATGATCAAGATGGTTTATACATTAAAACAAGGTATAAATGATGAATAATCTACAAGATCAGCTATAGAGTACCTCATCTAAAACATTTGACTTAACAGATATTCAGGTAATAACTGGTTTTACCAATAGGAAATTTGGATTACAATCCTTACCCTATAGTGTACTGTGGTTAACTCTTTAGTCTTTGAAACGAACACCAGTCTAGTTTTTTTATTTTAAGAATATGGACTGCATTCAAGAGCCTCATTTGTTTTATCACACCAATAAAGCATAACATTGCAAATTCAATGTATCATGCTTCAGTAGACAATGACACTAGGTTCTGAGTTCTAAATAATGCTATTATCTGTATCAAACCACTGACACATGATATCACATACATAAGATATCATGCTACAATGGAGTATGACATTGTTTTACCTGGTTAATACAACTAGTGAGACACAGAACTAGTTCACACCAGTGGTCAGTTACAGGACTATAAATATTCTGATAGATAAAACCAATACATTAAACCTTTTGTTTTTTATTTCATATATATTTGTATCAAATCACTGACACACAATATCACATTAATAAGATATCATGCTTCAGTGGAATATGACATTGTTTTACCTGGTTAATACAACTAGTGAGACACAGAGCTAGTTCACACCAGTGGTCAGTTACAGGCCCATAAATATTCCCATAAATACTGTATATGCATTAAACTTTTTGACTTGTATTCTTATATGTTTGTATCAAACCACTGACACACAATATCACATACATAAGATAACATGTGCAGTGGAGTATGACATTGTTCTACCTGATTATTACAACTAGTGAGACACTGAGCTAGTTCACACCAGTGGTCAGTTACAGGCCTTAAAATATTCCCGTAAATAAAATAAATACATTAAACCTTTGTCCTGTATTCTTATATGTTTGTATCAAACCACTGACACACATACATAAGATAACATGCAACAGTGGAGTATGAAATTGTTTGACCTGACTATAACAACTAGTGAGACACAGAGCTAATTCACACCAGTGGCCTAAACGTATTCCTAAAAATACAATAAATTATACATTAGACATTTGACTTGTATTCTTATATGTTTGTATCAAACCACTGACACAATATCACATAAATAAGATAAGATGTCCAGTGGAGTATGACATTGTTCTACCTGGTTAATACAACTAGTGAGACACTGAGCTAGTTCACACCAGTGGTCAGTTACAGGCCTTCAAATATTACCGTAAATACAATAAATACATCAAACCTTTTATCCTGTATTCTTATATGTTTGTATCAAACCACTGACACACAATATCACATAAATAATGTAACATGTGCAGTGGAGTATGACATAGGTTTTAAATAACTGATTATTACAACTAGTGAGACACCGAGCTACAGGCCTATAAATATTCCAAAAAATACATAAAACCCCTTTTCCTGTGTTCTTATATGTTTGTATCAAACCACTGACACACATACATAAGATAGCATGCAACAGTGGAGTATGAACTTGTTTTACCTGATCATTACAACTAGTGAGACACTGAGCTAGTTCACACCAGTGGTCAGTTTCAGGATGATACAATGCTGAATATTACAAAGCGACTACATCAAGCTTATCTTGCTAAATATTCTGTCCATAGGGAGTTATTCAACTAGAGACATGAATAGTTGCATATATATGATAACTAAAACAAGGCTGAATAAGCTTTTTTCCAGGGAGCACAATTGTATCTTCAAAAGCTAGTAAATGGTGTTTTGTACAGAAACCAGTACATCTTTGAGCTCCCTGCAGAAATTTGAGGGAGCCCAGGGCTCGAAATTAGGGGGTGCCGGGACTCCCTTGAATGATCCTACGGCTCCCTCAAATTTCTGCAGGGAGCCCAAATATGTACTGTTTGATATACATAATATCTTTAAGAAGCTTATGAAGATGCAATTGGGCTCCCTGGAAAAAATCTTAATTTCGAGCCCTGGAGCCACTGGAGAATTCAAGGGAGGCTGGGGCTCCCTGCACCTCCTAATTCTGAGCCCTGTAAAACTGTAACTCATGCAGTCACACTGATTGTCCCATTAACTACTACCCACTATCCCGAGTACAGCTGGGTTGTTTGTATCAAGCCAATAACGTGTAACACCTAACAATATAGATGTCACTCTTCACTAGAAAATGATTTGATATTCCTAGTCATTACAACCAGTGTGACACAAAGCTAGTTCACACTAGTGAAATATAACAGGGTTATGATAACAGAAATACATGCAAACGTGTGCTAGTTTTCACCAATAAAATAACAGACGTATGAAAACATTTAAATCTTCAAAATCCAAATACAAGTTGACCCAAGTGAAATCTGATAGAATCATGAATACATAAATACTTATTAACTATAATTGCAATGCCTAACCGAAAGTAGAAATATCCATGAATATTTGGCCGGGTGACCCTTGAAATCACCTATCTAACAGATTTACCAATACCACACCAATAAAAAGGTAAAATGTTTTGGGGGCCATGAACTCAGCTCCAAAAGTGTTAGTAACCTGTGCTGCATTGTTGATCAATCAAGAGAATACTTAGTTTTGCAGTTCTGAATAGTAACAAAACCACCTGTATCAAACCACTAAAGTGTAACACCCCATTTTCAAGATGCACACTTAAGTAGAAAATGAATTTAATATTCCTAGTTATTACAACCAGTGAGACACAATAATAGTTCACACTAGTGAAATATAACAGGATTATGAAAAGAAACAATATAATTCTAGCTTAGACCAGTGAAATATAATAAGATCATGAATACATTCAATGTGATAGGTGGATTCCTAACTAAGTGTAGTAATGCGTCTTTTCTAGACAATGACACCTGAAACCAACCAATTGCATGAAATTGGAATGGAAGATGTTTTGAGGGGCAGTACCCCTGCTTGAATTATAACTTGCACATCAACTTTAACTTAGCATAGTTTCCAGTTCTGAATACTACTAACATAGTCTGTATCAAACCACTGAAGTGTAACACCACAATATCAAGATGTTACACTCCAGTAGAAAATGATTTGTTATTCCTGGTCATTACAACTAGTGAGACACTGTGTTCGTTCACACCAGTGGTCAGATACAGGTTTCAAATCCTTGTTTGAAAAGAAAAAGTAAATTATTGATATACAACATTTTTAATAATTTACTGGCTTACAGTGAAATTGGTTGTATATACACTTTATAATTGCTTCCCGACACAAAATACCTATAACAATGTACAATTGAGAAGAATTCAAACAATATCATCTGATGTTAATAGCAGAAATTGTGTTCATCACAAAACTGACCAATAAACCAATGAGTAGGGCCTAGGGCTGCACACCGAAAACCGGTTTCAGACCGAAACCGATCATTAGGCTGCCTAATGATAATGATAACCGTCCCAAAATAAACCGGTTTGAAAAACCGATAAAGCAGCTATGAGGAAACTGCCTTACCTTACTGTTGAAATCGCTCTGAGCACTTTCTAAGCCGTGATTTAATGAAACAACGACTCGGCATTGGCATAAATACTTTCGTATTTAATTCTTAATGGATAATTCGTTCAAATTTAATATTCTATGGCAAAATAAAACTCATAATAATCAAATATACGATTCTGTTTTATTCAAAGAATTTGAAATCATATTTCATGGAAAAAAAACAACAGGTTTTGAATATGAAAGTTTGGCTATTTTTCAGAAGTTCGTCCCACGCGGTATCGTTAAAAAACCGTTAAGAAACCGTATCGTTTCAAAGTTATCAGTATCATATCAAATCGTTAATTCATAACGGTGTGCAGCCCTACCAATGAGCAGATTTATTGATAGAGAATAACGTTCTAAATAATGTGGTGGAGTTTGTATCAAACCTCTGACACATGATATCACAAAAGATAACATGCTACAGTGGAGTATGACATTGTTCTACCTGATTATTACAACTAGTGAGACACTGATCTAGTTCACACCAGTGGTCAGTTACAGGCCTATAAATATTCATACATAAAAATAAATAGAAAAGACCTTTTGTCCTGTGTTCTCATTCACAAATAAAGGATGTACCCATACACAAAGTTCCGCTGGGCTTTTCATTTTGTTATCCAAGTGACTTTTATCAGTATCATACTTTCATGAAAAGCAAGTACACAGGTAGTTGCTTTTATTTGCAAATTGTCTTTCAGACTACCTCCATGGATAAAATTTATGAATATATAAACTGACTATCTCTTGTGTTTCCTGAGCAGATGAATACCTCTAGTGCTGAATCTTTCTGTTAAATATCTGACACCCTTCCTGCCATATAAGACTAAACAGTGACTAGCCAGTGGCTAATGATGGCGGAAACAAAAGTAGCCAGGGGAAAATATCACCATTCCCCAAGTCACTGACAATCATATGCCTCAAGTGCAACTTGAATCCCTGACATAGGGCATTTTGCAGACTAAATTAGCAATTAATTCACACATTAGACCACTAGGTTATTGGATACAATTGCTCACCTTTTGACTTTTCCAGTTGTGCTACACCATTCGACAATATGCTGATCATCAGAACAGCTATAGATGGACTCGCTTTCTTCCTGCCAACAAACGCAGTTCACTGTGTCTGTGTGGCCCCCTTCCTAGAAAACAAATGAAATCAGTTCAATACAGTGCAAGATCATGGAATTTATCAAAATTTCATAATCTATTATAATATATATATTTCTTTTGGTAGATAGTACTAATAAGCATAAGATGAGTGAAGGCTGCATCCTCAATGGAAGTTTAATACTACCACAGAATGTACAAAACAAATACCTTATAGTCTTTGATACTATGCAATATTCAAACTAGTATATATTTTGGCTCCGTCAATGCTGATGATGAGGGATCTAGAGCTTACAATTAGATAAACACTCACCATGGACACTGCGCGATGATGTATGAATGACTCAAATTTCATATAAGAGTTGTACTGATTGAAATTTGATTGACATCTCAGGGCTTGAAAAATATTTTTTAGGAAGCCCAATTGCATCTTCAAAAACTTGATAAAGGTGTTGTGTATCGCGAACAGTATATATTTGGGCTGCCTGAAGAAATAAGGGTCTCCCAAAGATGAGTTCAAGGGAGCCCTGGGATCCTTGCTGGAGCCATGCACCTTAGTGAATGACCATTAATACCCTATACTTACCAACTGTGAAACCAGGTCACCCTTGATCACACTATATAAGAGAATAGTTCCAGATGTTGTACCCAGGGCAATAAGGTCATAGCTCTCACTGGTGGCTCCCTCACCCGACCTTCGCTTCTTTTTCTTTTTTCTGGGCGTTTCCTAAAATAAGATGAACACAAAGTTTAACAGTTTACTACCTCTGTACCTCATCACAAATATGGCCTCACTCACTTTCCACTCTCTTCTCGCCCAGAACAGTTACAGAAGGATACATGTGAACTGTCATGCAGTTGGCCTCACTCGAGCACCCTTAAGCAGGACAGGATTTTGAAGTTCACAACAAGCCTGAAACCACAAACTAAGTGGAGAAGAGCTCAGGGTAACTATGATTAACCCAAGAGTTGACTTTCAATTTGTTCTGGCTTCTGCTATAGCTTGCAATATTTAGTCAAAATGTCCTTAAATTTGCCTACAAGGTCTGGTTGCTGTCAAAGACAGAAAACCTCAGAATACTATTGGAAATTTCATAATCCTAGGTACAGCCAGTTAAAGACAAACAACCTCTACGCCAAAACCCATTGACATATTGGTTAAGATGTGTGTGAATTAGGGGGTCATGCAAGATCACTCATGTGTAGATTGTTCAGCTTTCTCTCCTAAGAATTAACTTTACAATTTAATTGTCATTTCACACTTGTTAAGCTATAGGATCTGGGAAGTTTGTCGATTGTGGTTGTGGTCTCTTCACTTCCAGGAATTATTGTGAAAGACATAAATTGTGTTAGTTTCTTAGCATGTACACATTTAAATTCACCAGGAAATAAGCTGGATACAAGAACGGAAGCACAAGTAGAGGAGACAGCATTTCTTTCTGGATGTGCAGTACTCTCAGTTGTCAGAAATTATCGGAGAAATTTCAAACTTTGATTGGTATGTGTCAATTTGACAGGGCTGTGACTCAATGGAACTTGAGCTTAGAAATATCTATCAAGTGTACACACTGCTCTGGGTAAGTGTGCGAACAATCAATATGGAAGTGGCTGCGTAGCCGGCTGGCCGGCTACGCAGCCTATCCTTCAGCATTTGGCTGCGTAGCCGGAATATGTTCCTGCCTTTACATATGGAAGTATCCTACTAGGTAGTAGTTCATACATGACATTAGTTTATCCAGGTATTACCTTGGATCTAGTAAATACATGCCAATGCAATAAGTTACTACTTCAAACCCATTGCATCATACAAATAGTTTATTAAATGTTTGTTTATTTTGTTATTAAGGTTTTAGCTGTTAGGGTGACAGCCTGAAGGACAACCATAATCAAGGGTGTCCTACCCCAAATGATTATCAGTGTTAAATACCTGTTATTGCAATCAGCCGCTACCATGTATGTACCATGTATTGACCATCCCAATTGAAGGGGTATCACCCTTAATGAATACCTGTTAATTACAAATGACCAATCCTTTACTGGGTTGAATATATGAATACCTGTACATGGAATTAGTAGACAGACAGGGAGAGAGAGAGACAGAGAGGAAGACAGAGATTAGACAGAGAGAGAGAGTTTGAGTTCCATGATGATGGTTTAGGCTATGGACTTGAATACATATGTAAAACTACATATACTCTCTGACCTATCCCCAACAGATCACCTGTATAGCCTTAAAGATCCCTTGATAAGTCACAATTTCCCCTGTGACAATGTCCTTGACTGTTGGAGATAAATTCCAAAGCCTTTGCAGTCAAGAAATATGAACTTAAGAACTATGTACAGTTATGGAGACGTGATGCACGTACCATACAGGCTGCCAAGAAACGTTTAACCAGCACCACCGATAGGCAGTTCAATGAGGACTTGCAATAATATTATGAACTTAAATACTGAGCTGTATCAAGGGGGGAAGGAAGTATACTACAAGAAAAACTGGAAGCCGTCCCAACACATCAACTTTTCGAAGTGAATGCAGCTTTCAAATCAGGCTTAGAGTCACAAAGGATGGCCAGTATCTTGAAATTGTCACTATGAATAAGGATCACAATCATGATATAAACTCTGCATCATTTAATCTACACCCAGCTCGGCGTATATTAGCAAATGAAGACAAGCAGCAGGTAAGTTAGTTGAGATTTTTGTTTTATATGTGGAATCAAATTGACAATATAACAGCGATAACAATATAATGAATGCATTAGGATAAATTTATTTTTCCTAAAAAATTTGAAGTCACAAATGCTGATTTAACTTCCTTTAGAAATTGTTGCTTATGTTGCTATTCACATTAATTAGGAATGTATTTGAATGAGGGTTGCTGATAGTCCTATTTGTCTGATGCAATAGGTTTGAAGTAGTAACCTACTGCGTTGGCATGTTTTTACTAGATCCAAGGTAATACCTGGATAAACTAATGCCATGTATTAACTACTACCTAGTAGGATACTTCCATATGTAAAGGCAGGAACATATTCCGGCTACGCAGCCAAATGCTGAAGGATAGGCTGCGTAGCCGGCTAGCCGGTTATGCAGCCCCGGGGGCTGCGTAGCCGGCTACGCAGCCACTTCCAATCAATATTATCCGAGCAATCATCCTAGCACTATATTGCGTCCTCTCAGAAGAACAGGTGCATCAACATTAGCAGGTGCTGTTTGTGTTCTCTGCGGAAAATGTAAAGGTTATAAATAAGTTTTTATTGTAGATGAGTTCAGTATCAGCTTAGGAAGTTCAAATTTATCTCAGTTGATATTTGACAACTGCACTTCAGTGCTTCCACCATTCTTCACTGTTCATTTATGTCATTGAATCTTCATCATACGCTGACATTCAAGTTTCTATCTTTTGCTACCTTGCGAATAGTACTTTAGCGCTATGCATTTCTAGTAGAGAAGCCACATGCATACCAAATGGTATCTCTAAATACAAATCATCATCTCTCAGGCCCAGCTACTGAGCTAGCCTTAGTTAGGTAATGTTTATTGAGATATATGAATTAAATATTTAATCAAAGATATACTACATGCAATTCACAAATTAGTCAATGTTTGTGTTTAAAATCTTTCAAATTTCAAAGCCACATTGAATAATGCCGGTAGTGTTAACTTTTGTGGCCTTCAAAAAGTTGATGATCCCATGCTGGCCATCATCATCACATCATCTGCAGACACATGCTGGATGTGTCCAACTTGAAACTTACTGTTGTCCGACTCAAAGGACCCCACGAAATACATTTGCACGTTGCTGACAAGTGTGAACTCGGAGTGTATTCTTGCTTTAGTGTCCCTGTGCTTGTTTCCCACAATTTGAGAGTGCCGTCTGCACTTGATAGCGCCAAATATTCCCCATTCGGGGAAAAGGCCATGGGACAAGTATCCGCCATCTTGCTCAACACGTGTTGTCTGGTGCGCATGCGCCGAATCATGAGAACGGCCACTTCCGGTTATTCCAAAACTGGGTCAGTCACAGGACGAATCCCTAGCAGTCGACCCAGGACGTTTTATCTATGAACGACGAAGAGGGCACCATTGATCTGAATGAAACCATGACTGCTGAGGAGGAGCAAGCGCTGATACCGTCAGTGACGGTGACAAGTCCGAAAGATCGGTAGGTTTGGCAAAGTTTTGGAGAAAGTTTCTACACTCTTTTATTAGTTTTAAGCCCTCTGTTCGGTTTTTGTGACCAAGTGAAACTGACAGATACCAACCCTTTCAGTAGGACCTTGTTATTGATTCACACACTACTGTTTGAATAACTCTTAGATACAAACTTAGCAATACATGGCAGCATTTCAGTTAAATGTTTAGTCTCTTCCTAAACCTAGGCAGTGGTTGAACTCCTAGGGATATTTGTTCATGGTCCAGTACCTTTAGCCATAACAGTTACCTCCAAGCCTGAGCTATGCAGCTGTGACAAGAACAATGAAAGTGGTCACTGACATGCTACAAAGTACAGGCTGAGCCACCTCCTCCCCAGGGCTAGTGTTCAACAGGTTCCCTAGATCTAAAAAGAAGTTGATTTTTATTTCAAGTGAAAAGTGTTATCAATGCAATGACTTATACCGAGCAATACTTACAATCATTTTGCTTGATTCCTTTTCGTGTGATCCAAGTTAAACCTTTATGGTTGAATATTCAATTTGAAAAAAAAGACTAGTAGGGAATAAAAGTTATCATTTTATGGTTTATTGGTATTTTTATCTCAAATTTAATGCAATTGAGGATTACACTTAGAGGCTGATATGTCGCAAGTGACATATATCATTAATAAGCTCAAAAATGGCTATTATCAATATCATGCAGATAAAGCATGTCAATACATTGCTTATCAGCAAACTTTCACTTCCCTATTGCCGAAGGAAAACTGGCACTATTACCATAACTGTTTGAACTCATTTTGTAAAGCTTAAAGTTGAAAGGTGTATGTGTATTCGGTAGTCATCAACAGTTTGACTTTTCAACAATACCCAATTAATAGGGCTGGTACTTGACCTGTGACATAAAACAGTACTCAAGTGCCAGTCAAAAGGCAAGGTTCGTGTAAAGGCTGCTTGTCAAATGTTGCTGCATCTAAATGTTTATACCAGTGTATCTGGTAATTACTAGATATTTATGTTTATTTTTTTTTCTCTAACACAAAAAGAAAGTGATAAAGGGCATTTTTCATTTATTGTCAGTCAAAATAACCACATTTTTAGCAACTACCACTTAATGCTAAAGGTATACAGATGCCTGTAAGGGGCTGTAGTCATTTGCCTTTGTGAACTGAGGACCACAATTTCCCTGTTTTGATCTGAGAAGTGTGGCTTTAATACCAAAAACTGTCTTAACTTATCTCACTGTCCAGATGCTTCGTCCAGGAAGTCCAGTGTTTTATCAGTAAGCACCATCCTTAACTCAATAGGCCCTGACATATGGATAAGAAGTAACATCATAAAGCTAAGAGCCTGTGTCAGTCTTTAATGATAACAAGGATTTAGATATTAATGAATGAAAAGTGATATAAAGTTAGTAGAATACATTTAAATTTAAACACACAAGAAACATGCCAACATACTGAAAACTAAACCTCATAGTAAGGTTTCCTGCAAGAGGCATAATATAACATTTAAACTAATTTATTTTATCAATTAAGAATAGAAAACTCAACGCAATATGAGGCCATGCTATTGAATTGATTACACATGAAACAAGATCTCTCAGAAGTCACCCCATACTTTAATTATAAGCATACATTTAAAAACTGGATGCTTTTATTGAGGTACATGTATAGGATATTATGCTGAGTGCTGCACTTAATTAATTGCATCAGGATTCATTAAGCTTTTGATAGTACATGGGTACCTCCCTTGAAGTTGATTGCACTTAGATGTCTCAAAACTGCTCTTCTACTGATGCTCAAGTAACAGTTTGTCATAATACTCCTGCCTCATTGGAAACTTCAGTGTCAACTTTTTTGGGGTGCAGTAGGGACAGCTGGCATAGCCCCTATGGGAATTATTTAACAACAACAGGCTTAAGGGATTGTTTCACAATAGAAGGAGTAATCTATGTTGAACCTGTGCTTAGTCAATGCTATTATTATCCTCAAATAAGGCTCCCCCTGGGATTGGAATGTAACTTGATGTAAAGTTATTCTGAAAGAATTGTTTTCAACCCTAGTCTTCACTGTGCACTTACCCTGATAGAGTTGTCAGTGTCTGTCCTTTATATGCCCTCCTACTCTTTACTCCACTTGAACATTAACTTCCCCTTTCCATTGCTTGGCCCTTTTTCATTTCCTCCTGTTTCCCTCTACCTTAAACTCATTCTTGGTGTGTTTCAGATCTACCTCCTGTGTACCACACCTTTAGCCTTATCATTACCCCTCTATCTACTATGGGCGGATACAGGAATTCTTGAGGGAGTTATTTGATCTTTATGAAGGGGGGTTGTTTTAGCAGAGTGGTAGATCTATCTTATTGGTTTTAAGCAAAAGTAAAGAAAACTGTTTATTCTTAGCAAGAAGATCAACATTTTTAAATAGTTCAAAATTATTAAAAAGGGAGGTGAGGTGAGTTGAACCCATTTTCCCCTTCTGTATCCACAACTGCCATCTCTACCTCAAACCCCACCTTCGTCCCTTTCATTTCCCCTTTATCTCCTCTACCTCATACCTCATCTGGGCCTTCTTCATGTGATTACCTTAATCCCCTCTACCTATTACCCACCAGGGTCTCTTTCAATTGGCTTTGTACTTACTATACCTCTTACCATTCACAGGTCTCTTTCATTTTCCTTTTACCCCCTCCATCTCTTACCCCACTCACAATTAGTTCAGTTCCCCTTTAACATCCTACCCCTCTTTGGACCTTTTTCATTCCCCCTCATTCCTCTCCCCTTACTCAAGCCTTTTTCTTATTGTAACCTATTTACCCCCTAGATCACAAATACCTGTTTAGTTCATTATCTCATAAGGCTGAAATACTATGATTCCATTCATTGATTTTGGAACAAGTGGTTTGATTATGTTTTGGACCTAATTATTCACACGCTAGACACTTTGTGCAATGCCAGTGGATGTAGCTGCAACTTTTCATAACTCATGAAATAAAATTGACCCATTCCTAGGTATTTTTCATCTGTGGAAATCAGTTCAGCTTTAAAATACTTTGATATTCATAAAAGGACAGGCATGGGCAAGATGTCCGATTATCTTTTGTGCACCTTCAATTATCTCTGGGGCATCTTGACCCGTCTTTTGATCTCTAGTCAAACATGTAGGGCTAGTTTAGATTGAGATAATTCTCTCTGCATTTTAACCCACTTATGCAGTTATGTTAATTTCGTTGGACATGACCCACTAGACTTTGGCCCCAGACTAAGTTTTTGTGTTTCAAAATGAGAAATACTGTATATTGATAAATTAATGAATAAATTAATAGATTGAAATATAGATGATATTTGTTCTATGTTATTATTCCAAAAGAAAAGTGCTAATTTTGAAAGAATTAGGTTCCTTAGAGGCACACAGTATTGTTATAGATATTATAAGTTATCATATCATTAATAAGGAATTATCAATATTACGTTGTATTGTGACCATTTAAAAGATGCCAATCTCTTATGCAAGGATTATTTAAACCAGTCCTCATTGGCAAATTGGTTTGATCACAGGTTCAAAGCTGCTCATGGATTGAAAAATTTCCTAATGATTTGTGCCAAGTTCGCGATTTTCCCAGAGTACTTTGGTTTCCTTCATAATCAAATGCCATCTAAGGACATGAATCAGCAGTGGTTTGCGGGAAAGGCAATGAAGAACTAAATTCCATTCTGTAAATAGGACCAAAAGGTAATAAATAACCATCATATGCCTATAGAAAGTGCCTGTATGTTGTGAGTCAACTGATCTTTTTGATAACCCATTTTCCATCGGGAATGCTCAAAAGGTCTGAATTCTTTGGAAATAATGCATCAAAGAGGGTATTATTTGAAGAATAAGTGATGAGGGAACAACATCCTTTAGTCTAATATATTTCAATTATATAATCAAGGTATTCCCATTTGTGTCATGCTCCAGATTTGAATGGGTTCAAATTTGGAAATTGTAAAAGTTTAGGGGTCGGGGTCCCATTTTACACGGACCACAATGTTCTCCGATTTCAACAATAAATATGCATTTACTTATTGAAATAAGCCTTATTATGCTTATAGTAAGAAATTCAATATGCTTGAAATTAACATTTTAAGAAATTCTCCACCAATATATTTTGGTGTTCTGAGGGGTGAGTTTTCAGGGCTTGGCGGTCAAAATGACGCCCTGCTGGCTAAGACTACGGGTTCACTTGTGCTGGTTCTGGAAGCACGAGCCTGCTGTCAGCTGGAGGGTAAAACCATGGCCTTGTCAAGTTTCCAGTGTATCCGCACAACCTTTATATCCTGACCCACTCATGTCATGCCCTGACCTACACTTAGCAATCAGTGCCTGGATGCTCGATTTCTTGATACTGAGATAAAACATGGATGACCAAAACCTCATATCAGATAGATCAACTGGGCTAGCAAATCTTGCAAACTCATATAATACACTTATATGAGAACACACACAATGATGCATATAAACCTAATATCTTGCCCCACATACGTTAGCTCAGATCTGCCCTGAAGTGTGGCCTGGGTGCCATGATACTGGCCAGACAGGATCAAGGCCTTGTGTGTATATCAGAACACACACGAAAAACACACACAACCTTTAACTCTTAACCTGATCATGTCCACAGGCATCATTGAAAGATGCCCTCTGGCTGCTAAGATACCTTGACTAGAAGAAAGTCTGGAAAGTTATTTAAATGAGAGGTGTTTCTTGCTACTGTGGTACTGGTATTCATAAATACTAGTACTTTTATTTTAGATATCTTTCTATAGGTGTAATAGCAATGGAAGATGTCCCAAAATGTTCAGGCCTTGATTGGGCAGCTGCAGGGAAGGAAGGGTTGTTTGAACACTGGTAAAGAATGTCTACTTGACCAGACCACTTTCAAAGGCCAGGATTCACGTTGACCCATATAACCCCAGAACATCCAAAGAATTATCAGAAAATATTTGACTATATATTTCAAAAGAGGTATCTTTTGGAAAATGATAGAAAAATGTATTTTTAATTTCATTTTGATTTTTGAGAGTTTTTCAAAAGTAACTTTTGATAAACGAAAGATATATTAATTTCAATTTATGGTTTAATTTGATCTTAATCTAAATTTTAATTTTGACTTAGTTTTTTTATTTAGATTCAAATTTAGATTTGAAGTTGAATTTAGAGAAATTGAATTTAATATATTTTGATTAATTTTTTTCGCTTTAATTTGATCTAAATTTAAATCTAATTAATTTTAACTCAAATTTTGATTTAGATTTAGATTTAAAATGAAATTTCCAATAATTTAAATTTGATTTAATTTTAATTTAAACTTAGGTTTAGGGTGCTAGGCTCGTGGTGTATGTGCATCAGGGTCTTAGCCGATATTTGAAACAGGGTGTCCAAATAGAGGTTTCATAGACTTTTCGTGTCCAAAGTGTGGTACAAAATACATACTACTAATAAGATACACCCTATACCTTTACAGATTTTGCTCTTTTAGGCCATACTGCTTTGTGTGTCTTACAAAAGTAAAACTACAGCTTCTTCATCTTCTATCTTCTAAGAAAAGTCATCTTCAGCAAATTCTGACATAAACTTTTGGGTGTCCAAACTGTCAAAAAACCAGTGTTCTGCGTGTCCAAATGACACGCTGGACGCATAGGCGGCTAAGCCCCTGATGTGCATGTCATCACTCAGACAGACATGTGGTATGAAAATGGATATACATGTACTTCAATAGGACCTGTACACTGCAGCACCTACCGACTGAGTCAAAAGAGCTCTCTGTTCTCAATTGATCAAATGAAAAAAATGCTGGGCCCACAAAGTATACATACTTATAGCAGCTACCACCTGATAGAGAAAAGGAGAATTCTCTGTGCAATGATTGTGGTCAAATCTTTACTAGAGTGCTTTTTCTTTGTAGATGAACATTTCACGCTATTTGGAAATCCTATTCAAATAACAAGATTTGATTTTCACTGTGGCCCTCAGATTTAAGGATTATCAGATGATGATTGTTCAATAGTTAGTGTGTCCAAACAATGCTCCGTCAATCTACTAGTCTATGAATACCTGTAGATAAATTTGAATTATTTCCCATTTCTGTTGTATGCTTTAGGCAAATACTATTGCATTGTGCCTCATTCTTTTCCCACTTGTCTTATTACTGTAAATTTAAGGAAGTTGTTTATTTTCAGGTACCGCTCCGTCTATGTTATATTTTATCTAATGGGAATAGCCACACTTTTACCATGGAATTTCTTCACTACAGCAAGCGGGGTAAGAATTATTTTTTATTTTCTTTGTTATGCCATAGTGTGTGTCTGTGTATACTGTACGGTATATATATATATATATATATATATATATATATATATATATATATATATATATATATATATATATATATATATATATATATATATATATATATATATATATATATATATATATACATACATATATATATATATATTAGGGATCATCCGATTAATCGGACATGCCGATTAATCGCTCATTCGACCTCTGATTTTGATGATCGATTGCAATTTTAGAAGATCGATTTTTTTTAAGTGTTTTTGAAAAAATAAATTGTTTCTAAAAACAGCCTTTTGTTCAAGTGACAGACACCACTTAAGCCTGCACAATCTTAATTAATATCATGCAGTTCTGTAACAAGTAAAACTAAGGGGTTCAAGGGGTATTGAAAGAGTTAGATTAGCTCCTTTACAAAAATGGAGCTAAGAACCCTTGAACAAGCCAAGACTACTAAAGGAAAACTGCGCATATACAACTTCGATTATTAATCGATCATCGGTCGTTCAGATGGACCGATGATCGATCTTGAAAATTGTGAACGATTCCGAACACTAATATATATATATATATATATATATATATATATATATATATATATATATATATATATATATATATATATATATATATTTTATATATATATATATATATATATATATATATATATATATATATATATATATATATATATATATATATATATATATATATATATATATATATATACATATACATACATGCACACATACATAAACATATACAATGATAAGTACATACATACACACAGGGCTGGTTGATCTGTTTAGGAGTCTTTTGAAGGGAGAGATGCCCAGTAAATGATATCAAACATGGCCATGTGTATGATTGCAATGGACTTCAGTCCACGGCAAATTTCAAGTCGTCTATTACAGTCACTGAAGGGCATTCCCAGCAGTTTCAAAAATATTTCACATGGTGACCATATAATCTCTACCTCAGTCACTGGTAATTGAGTCTATGATAGCAATCAGCATGTCCCCTTACCTGGTTGTACAGCAGGTGGGGGCTTGACGAAAGCCCTTCTGGGACTTAATTACAACCCCATGCAGTGTGGGACCAGCAGGTTTACTCTATTGCCAGACACTGCATGTAATCTGCTTAATTGTCTCCAAAGTTATTCTCCCCAAACTGTCCCCCATTTTCCTGCAATGGGCAAGTTGTCATTGGTTCATCAGGGTGCCCTGGTTATTATGTTATTACAGTAATCATAAGGTCAGTTAGTCATGCACTAGGCAAACAAGGGTTAATGGAGATTGCATGCTATTAGAGAGAATGTACACTTTGTCGAATAGTCAATTCATTAACGAATACAGTTCCCCTGTTCATAATATTGTAATGATAATGGTACAGATATTGTGATAATATGCTTTTGAAAATAAATTGGGAATAAAGCATAAACTGTCAAAATATCTCAGGAGGAAATAGCGGTAGAGTTCTATAAACATTTATTATTTAGATTTTAAAAAAATGGTCAGAATGGTAATGCCCAAATTGTTTGCCTAACCGGTCAGAAGGAAGGTTGCCAAGAAAAGTTACACACACATGACACTGAAAACTGTTTATGACATCAACAAATATTTTTGGCAATTGTCTATATCAATTATTGCATTATCATTGTCAGATGCCGTAATTTGCTAGGAGTGATTCATCCATGGAAAAATAGAGAAATTTCAAGGGCCGGTTTTGTCCAAACTTCCATATGTTTGAAAAATATTTAAAATACGAGTACCACTTTTCAGGGGTCCAGCTAGCCACTAGTCCCATAGCCCGAGTCTACAGAAGATTGTTTGGGGCTATGATAGTGTAAGGATAGCTTACAACTTCGAAATTGTTTTGGGAAAGGCCTGTTCCAGCTAAGGGTATAGCAGGGCTATGAGATCTTGGATGGGGCTATGGAGATTTGACAACCCAAAGTCCTGTGGTCTCCCAGAGTTTTTAACTGAAGCCTGACCCCTGTTTTTTTGAAAATAACTTACCTAACTTGCACCCTGTATTGGAAGAAACCTTGAGTTTTCAAGTTAAAACTAAAATGTACTTGGCCGAAAGCCATTTTTTCAAAACTTCACTCGCCGGGGCAAGCAGGCAAGTGCTTATGTCGTTGCCAGACGTTGCCAGACGTTCCTAAACCTTCCCTACACCTATTAGGTCTCCAGAAGGGATGATCTTAGAACTCAACTAATGAGTTCCTGTTTTGATTGCATCTGCTTATTTGAGAAGAACCATAAAATGCCTGTATCTCCGATACTCATAAAACATTAATAGCATTATTTTTCAAAAAAGTCATAGGTTGAGCTCTTGTCATCAATTCTCCCCTGAATCTTTTCCAAAGGATTATTTAAAAGAAAAATCAAAATAGTTTGATAGTTTGAGCACTACATGCACATATGGGTTAAAGAAGAAAATGAAAAGAATACTTGCGAACATGGTAGGGATTCTAGGGAATTCGATTCCGTAACTTTACTTTTGATGTTTCAAATGACTAGCACGTGCCAAGCAGGGCAGCAATTTTCTGGTCTCTCATTAATTGTTATTAAACTAATGATGACTGTCTAGATATTGATCAAGTAATTAGCTCAAGTGAACTCATATGGGTATATATTCCATCTTTGATTACTTATCATCTCATCTCCAGACAAGATTGTAAGTAATCAAATATCATTGCTTAGTAATGAGGCATTAGGCTGAAAACAATTGATTCACTCTATTTCCTTTCACTTTCTGGCTAACCTGATTAATCATATTGTAATAGGAACACTAGATTCTAGAACAGCGGAGTTTCTTATGATAACATGAAGATTGGAATTAGTTTACTGGTTATTGCTTACTGCTAGGCTGGTGTCTTGCCCTTTTCCTGATTGATGCCTATCCGATTTCTTTCATTTTTCATGTTGCACATGTTTTAGAATGTGACTAACGTTAAGGATGATGTTGGGTCCTCCATAACCCTAAAAGGTACATGTGAACTCCACAACAGAGGGCCTCAGGGAAGACCTTTACAATTGGACTGAGTTACCCTCTATATACAGATTATTATTATTATTATTATTATTATTATTATTATTATTATTATTATTATTATTATTATTATTATTATTATTATTATTATTGTTATTATTATTATTATTATAATTATTGTTATTATTATTATTATTATTATTATTATTATTATTATTATTATTATTATTATTATTATTATTACTACTACTACTATTTTTATTATTATTATTATTATTATTATTATTATTATTATTATTATTATTATTATTATTATTATTATTATTATTATCATTTTCATTACCACAAAACAACATTAGCCAACACAGCCACGCACACATAAAGGTATTTGTTTATAGTCTTGTATCAAGCGAAGTGCTCAGACGACCGTCCTCCGCTTTCAGGCCTGTACACACAAAGACCAATTCTATCCCCTGAGGGATATTGCAGAGCAGCTGGCAGCATATAGCGCACAAGCTCTAAGCACTGCCTCATTCATGCTAGGTACCCATTTTGCAGCTGGGTAAACTGAGGCAATATGGAATAAACTGTCTTGCCTAAGCATGAGACCAAAGTGCCCAGGCCGGGAATTGAAACAGCGACCTACTGATTTTGTGAATTCCTTTTTGGACTGGCATTGTCAAAATTCTGGCTGACTTTAAAAAAAATCTTTTATGTTTTAATCACTAACAGGCAGTGACTCTGTTGGAAATGTAGGGATGTCATCAATAGTCGACAACTCAATAAATTGACATTTTCACTTTGTCAATCAATTTAAATCGAAAGGTTGGGTATCAATAATGCTGTATGATTATTAATAAAAAATATTCTTTTCCCAGAATCTTCCTGTTAAACTAGTGCAAAGTGAAACTCTGACTAAAGATTGAAGTATTTTCTATGGCTTTGTATAAAAAATGGGAAGGAATGGTGTACTTTACTCAGGCATATGGCCAAGACACGGGGTGTCGACCGATTCGACAAGAATCGATATATTGGAAAGTGTATAGCAATTAAATGAATAAAAAATCAATGAAATCCCTAATTATATGTATAATTTCACTTTTCCTCTTTGTTTCAGTATTTCCTATTCAAGCTCAGGAACACAAGTTATACTGGCGGTGACCTGCCCTACGATGATCCTAAAATCCAGACGGAGATGCAGGTGACGTTTGAGAACTACCTGGCTATTGCTGCTATGGTGCCTAACGTCCTCTTCATGTTTCTCAATGCTGCTGCTACCAAAATGTAAGTACTGATTACTGTAATTTCGTGTGTATAAGACGCATCCCTACATAAGACGCACCCCTTGTTCAGGCCTTTAAAATGATGTATAGACCTTAGCTAAAAATGTGTATGTGACATAGTTACATTATGTATTAGTAGATGGTGCCATAGGTCATTGGTTTCAGATATCTGTGTTGTCTGGGGACTCAGTAAAACACCCTAGATTTCTACTAATCTAGCTTTGTGTATAAGACGCAACCCAGATTTGAGGGGGTGCCTCATATGTAAAACCTTATACACACAAAATTACGGTAACAGGGTCTTAGCCAGGATTTGGAAACTGGGTGCCTAGAAATTGGCAATTGAATATTTCTGGGGTATCCTATTTTTTAAATGGAGACCACAACACTGTGTTAGCTAGAGAGGCGTCCAGGCGTCTGTAGGACGCCCATTTCTCTGGGGAAGCTCCCCAGATTGGCCCAGAACGGCCCACCCACATTCTCTGTAAGACGTCTTGTTTTGTGTGAAGACAGGAGGAAATGACGCCCAAACTCCGCTGGGAGAAGAGCAGGAAATGACGACCACATTTGGTGCCATTGTCTCGGCTCTCCCTTCTTGGGCTCTTATCTCCAGCAGCTGGAGATCCCAGGTCCACTCGACTTCCATTCACGGCCAGCACATAAAACATCCGGTCAACATACCCCAACACACACACACACACACACAACAGGGCCAGGGGATCGGGACTGATCGCTGACCATCAAAAATTGGGTTAATGGGTCTGGCTGAATGGGTTTATGCGTATAACGGGTTGGTGACGTCTCAGAAAATGTGAATGGAAATGTGTTATTTGAGAGAGTTTGGGGTTGCACATGTGAATAAAAAATAACCTGATCATCTATTTATTTTTAATTCACAATTTTACAAAGCAAAACTAAAAAGCCAATTATAGTATATTCTTATCATGGCACTGGATAATATCTAAGGTTTCACATAAAAAGTTATGCAACCAGGTTATAGTTAAAGTATTGTATTTGTCTATGCAAGTCATACCTGGTCACACTCACTTTCAGTTTATTACTGACGTTTTGGTTGCCCAGATTACGATTTGCAAACGTCCACCATTTCCCAAGGAAGAGGTTCTGCCTTTGGTATTGGTGTATTTAGTCACTTGACTGTCAATTCTGTAACAATTCTTTTAAAACTACATATGATAATAATAAATGTATATACTTTTTGTCAGTGAGCTGCTCTATTTCTATTTAAAATGTACTGAATTTTTTAAAGATGATTTCTACTAATGTTTACAAAAACACCCAAATGAATTTTAGATCCTCATTGATTGTTTTTTTAATTGAATTTTCTATGCTTTTCCTCACTGAACTTTCTTTTAAAGGTGCTCATTAATTTCATGATTTCAATATACTCAAGATTGTTTCAAGAGGATATTTCTTGGAAAGCTGACTTACTTTCATCCCAACCTTTTTGTGCCATTTGTTCTAACTTCTTCCTTGGAATTGTTTGCTCATTGTAGACTCAGCAAATGGGTTGACTACTCTTGGGGGATGAGCTGCTGAGTTGTTGGTTAGCTAAACATTTAATCTCGGCTACAATCCATCTCTAGTTCATGACTTAAGTACAATGTATTCATTAATGAGGCCAGATTTGGTGTTCAATGTACACAGGTGTTGGGTGAAATTATATGGGCCATGAGAGTAAAAGAAAACAACACATTTTATTTTTCTTTCAATTTGTTTCTGTCACTTTGAACGTGAGTTTAAAATATTTATTCCTGCTGCACTGAAGATAATCATTTCCCTTTGTGGTTTCTAGCTAGAGCTCCCAATGCCAATATCTCATTTCAAGTGCCAGGAAAAGGCAGAAAATGCATCTCAGGGAGTCTAGACCTCTAGAGCTTCTGGGGGCCTTGAGCGGCCCCCAGACCCCCCGCCGTTGTTGGCTTCGCGCTACGTGCTCGCAACCCAGGACGCCCAAAAATTTTCAGCTAGTCCAAAAAAAGCACCTTCTTTCAAATTCCTGGCTAAGTCCCTGGACCACAATATACTTAGATTACAACCTTAAAAATGTACTTACTTGAAAATGAAATAAGGCATATTGTCCTCATACCATTTCATGGGAATTGTATTGAGTTAGAAAAAATTCAATTATTTGCTTGAAATTGACATTTTAAGAAATTCCCCACAAACATTTTTTGTGTGTCCTAAGGGGGGATTTTTGAGGGTTTTGGTGTCCAAATGGCGCACAGTCCTGCTGGTTAAGACTATGTAATGAAGTATGTGATCAAAGTCAAGCATTTAAGGGCACTGCAGTCAGTAATGGGCTAAAGATTCAGACAGATTTACAGGTGATATTAGGAGATAAGTCCTAACCATTGCTGCTATGGTCCCCAGTATCATTTTATTTATTCTTAATGCTGCCTCTGAATGATTATCAATGCTAGGTAACAGTGTTGAAAACAGTTTGTTGAGCCTTAGTAGTCAAACGGTCCATCAAAATGAATAGTCTAATGGTCCACCAGAAAAATTAGCAGTCCATATCACTTGAATAACCAAAATGGTAGCTAACAGCCATTTCATAACTGGACATTCATGGTTAATTGTGCTAAATTTATGAATTGTGACATTTATAATCTTATGTAGAAGATATGTGAAACTGGATGTGATGCTAAACAAAATTCATGTGGTCATGATATTTAGTAGACTTTCTGGTCAAGTAAACAAAGACTTTTACTAGCCCATTCAAATTTTGGTTAGAAACGGACCGGTGTGCTACTGTCTATTTTCACCACTTTAGGTTATACATTACTTTATTGAGAGAGTTAATGCTTTCAATGTCTTATAATGCATACTTTTTTTAAATGCATATTATTTTTTTGGATATCCTTATAGTCATTTCCTCACTCATAGGAAATGATAGCCACATTATTTGCAAGTAAAATGAGACAGAATTAATCAGATGTTTCCTGTTTTTTTACAGAATACCTTTGCGTTACCGTATAGTCATTTCTTCGCTCATAATGATAGCCATGTTTGCTATGACTTTAGTCTTAGTAAAACTCAACACAGATACATGTAAGTATGATAAAGGGTAACCACTGCTTGCTTAACTCATTTACACTCAGAGATCCTCTAGAAAGTAGCCTCTGCTACCCTCATACTTTAGAAAATAAGCTTGGAATAAAGTTAAATTTTACAAAAGGTTTGTTGTTTGGTTACTGGTTAACATTTCTCCTTCAAATGTTTTACAGAAAATGCTTCTGTTAGTAAGATATATCCAAATACAGGCCTGTTTTGGCTGCTCTGAGTGTAAATGGGTGAAAATTACCTTTGAGAAGTGCCATCCGGATCTATCATTATGTTTCATAGCATGAATACACACACTAAAATATAAAGAGTGAAAGGGTTGGTTCTAAATCATATTTCACCTTTAGATATTTTCCAATTTCAACAAAATAAACCTTTGGGAACTACAGGGGTAAAAAAAGGTTAACCCTCATGCCGCTGGTGGCTAATTTGGGCAATTGAAAATGATACAAAAAAAATTTAATGACTGAAACCCAGGCATATGGGTAATCATGTGAGACTATTTAGTGAACTCGTGCGAGAGCTATCTAAAGACTACCAACATGACAGCTAGATGGTTTTCAAAAATATTTGCATCCTTGTGCCTTGGAGGAAAGTAGCCTTAGCATAGGAAGGGTCAACTTGAAAATTGGGTAATGTGTGCTGTGTTTCACCTCTTCACCAGTGTAATGACAGGTTTATTGATGGTTTTCCCTGTTTTTCTTTGCCATGAACTACTGGTAGTCACAATTCCATAGTATTTTATGAAGTTAGAATACAATTGTTTTCTTGAATATCCGTACTGAATATCCCCTTGTAAAGTAAAATAACTTAGTTTCCCTGGAGTTGTGTCTAAATCTTGAGTCTTTCTCTTACAGGGCAAGTGGCATTTTTCATAGTTACTCTGGTAACAGTTGTTATATTTAATGGTGAGTTGATTTTCATTCTTAACCAATTTTAGCTTATTCGCAAGTTCCTCTCAATGTTATCAACTTGAAATTATGGAATTCAGGATGCTTCGGAAAATTTGGAAAAAAAACACCTCAGGAATAAAATGTAAATTAGCAATATATTTTGAGTTGTGGTGGTGGTTGGTTTCGAAAAAAAATGATATCCTACTAAAATCTTCCAGTAGATGCTTTCATTTGAAAGATATTATTAAAATGATCAGCCCCTTATTAGCTGATGCTTAGTGCTATAAGTATTACCCTAGTTGATCAGTATATTTAATTTCGGATATCAATAATGATAAGAAAACAGTAAATGCAAATTGTACTACAATTCAAATTGGACACTGCTAGTTGAATGCATTCAGTTGTGATTGAATCAAGGGTTAAACTACTTCTAGGGTTCCACTCTAGATCACCATATCCATAAAGCGAAAGTGTTGTCTTGTCCAATTGTTACAACAGAATTTGTTTATTTGCAGTACAAGCTCTGGTTAATAGAAATCTTTAGTTGGGCTGGTAGGTTTCAAATGCTATAAGTTCTACTGGGCCTGTGGTAATGTTCTGAAATTGTTGGACACTGAAGTATTGTTTTTAAATAATTTAGGTTTTAAAGCTTTTCAGGTAATCACATTCTTAAATATATATATATTCATCCTAGCCTCTTTTGTCTGTATTTGTAGCGGCCAGTGCAGTTTTACAAGGTGGATTATTTGGTCTGTCCAGCATGTTCCCGGCTGATTATACACAAGCAATAATGGGTGGCATGGTAAGAGATATTTTTCTTCCACTTAGAGGCCTGCACTATGTGTGGATAACTTGTAAAGATATCTTATCTTTTTACACTTAGTGTACTTTTCTGTATAATGTGTAGGTCATGCTAAAACCTGCAAAAGTCAAAATAAAATCCACAAAACTTATTGCCAATGTATGTGTCGTAAAATTTGGGTGTTTCCTAAAAGTTGATACCAAAAATGAATGATGAACTTGTTTTGAAAGGTGCTTTTGAAGGCATTAAATTCAGACCTGGTAAATGCAGACTGTATTTTGCTGTTCCAACAGTAGACCCAACAGTGGCACACATTCTCTTTGACAGCGTCAGGTACATGGTCTGACGCCTGTTTCTAAGGAAAACAAACTTGAGCACATCACAACATATGTGTATAACCATTGTTGAACTAGTCCATAGGTGGCCTTTTGCTGAATACGTTTAGCTAGCGAACTTAGCAGTAAAATGTGTATATTTCTCCTTTTTATCATGGGAGAAACAAGTTTCATCACTCGTGGATAGAAAGACACAAAATCACTCACTTGTGCAAGAAACACACACATATATGCTAAAATGTAGCAATACTATAAATTATACCTTATACTAGGAGGCTCAGATTTCTGAAAGATATTTGAACTATCTTGTATTATAAGCTTGCTGAAAGTTTTGGATGTTTGTGATATTTTTCAGGCTCTGGGTGGCACATTTGCAGCGATAGCAAATATAGCCACTATATCCATCACAGACAACGCCACCAGCAGTGCATTTTTCTACTTCATGGCAGCAGAGTTTGTCCTCTTTGCTTCACTGCTGGCCTACCTGTGTTTACCAATGTTTGTAAGTATAAGGAGGTACATTGGATTTGACAATTTCTTTTCAACTGATACTCTATTGATGAGCTGTGTTCACCCTGTTTTGACTTAAGATGCAACTGGATCAAGACTTCTCATGAATTGAGTTAACCCTTATGCTGCTGGCGGCTAATTTGTCCATTAAAAAATGATGCAAAAAGTCTAAAAAATGGCTGAAATCTTGGCAAATTGGTACCCATGTGAGAGTACTCAGCGAGAGCTTTCTAGTGAGTACCAACATGACAGTGTTAGGATGGTTTTCAAAAATCTTTGCATCAGTGTGCTTTGAATGAAAGTAGTCTCAGCATTGGAAGGGTTAATTCATATACCAGTAGGAGATAGTTTCGGTACTTTGTATGATACCAAGTACTGATATCAAATCGGGGAATGTACTGTATGATTGGAGATCCCATATACTAGTGCTGCTTATGAATGATGCAAATATTAAATGATTATAATTTACCCCCAATAACATTGGTTGACTAGGGGAACAGTATTTATAACAAAGTTTAGTTCTATGCTAATGATCATGTTGTTTAATTGTATTTAAAGGTATGTTGAATTGAATTCTGAGAATAATTTATATGCTGCTTTGCTTTTTGAATGAATACCATTGTTGTGCAAGATTTTAGATAAGACATGAAAAATTCTATTTATCAGAATTCAAAAATAACACCAGCTCTCAAGAGTTATATTTTTCTTCTCAGTACATGTTTTTGCAAATGCATGATGAATGCTGCCAAATAACTGAAAAAATAATCATAATTAAGAATTTGTTTAAATCCTAATTGTTTTTTTGCTTTTAAAATTGTTTTTGTTTATAAGAATTTCTTTCGAAGATCCCTAATCAAATAAAGTTGATGATCTCTTAGTACCATTTTTAATCAATTTTAAAAATTTCAATCTATTTTAATACCCCCTGAGATATGCAGTGTAATGTTACAGCATATATTACATGGTATTTGATATATTTAACCTGAAAGACAATTGACTCGTTGACTTCCTGCACTCGAGGAGTTCTGATTTAATTGCAATGCATCCTTGATCATATTATATTTCTGCATTGGCACTCTAATTTTCAGAGATTTGCAAAGCACCACACAGAAGCACATCGTAAGTGTAACACTATTTTCCTGCCTGTTTTCCTTTGTTTCTCAAATAGTGCTAGTCTTCTTGTGACTTCACTTCTACTCCCTTCAGTCCCTATTTTAGTAGTCGTGGTATAGATGGGTAATAGTAGGTTTTCCCATTAGAACTAATGAAGTAAAACATTATAGATATTTTGGTTCGGTTTAATTTTTACCAAGCATGTGCAGATTTCTATGGAATGATATAGAGATGGCTCATTTCATTACCTTAAATTATAAACAATTCTATTATACATTTTTGGTCCATGTCAGACTAAGATTTCTTTTGTCATGCTCACAATCATAGAAAGTTTGGTTGTTTCCTTTGTTATTATTCACTATGTTGCATTTTAAATCCTATTTGATTGTCTTCTTTCTAAATTTACTCCTTCATGTGCATTGATGTAGCAAAGAAATACTCATGATGTACCTAATATGGGTTTTTTGAGGGTTTGTGTGTCCAAATGACACCCCGACGCCCTGCTGGCTAGGACACTGATTGAACGTCCACTATCTGCCTATAGAGATAGTGAGAATGAGTCATTGAACTAGATATCTCTGAAGTCTGTAAGAAAGTGTCCTTTGGGTATCATGCTGATCTAAGGACATGACTTGGTTAATCCATTCTGTGTGCTTATTGGTATTCTATCACTTAAATCTTATGCTGCTGGTTGCTAATTTTGCCAATACTAAATAATGCAAAAACCTGAAAAAAAATACTGAAACCCTGGTACATGGGTACTCATCTGAGAGTATTCTGTGAGAGTTATCTAATGAATACCAACATGACAGGGTTGAGATGGTTATCAAAAGTCTTTGCATCTGTGTGCTTTGGAAGAAATTAGCCTTAGCATTGGAAGGGTTAAAGTTTTTTTTGGCTTACCTCAATACAATTGTAATTACTCAAATTTGTTAGAGAAAATAGATTACTAATCCACAGCAGTCTTGCTGCCTTCACTGCTATACACGTTCTTATGTTTAAGCTTGTTCAAACTCTTTAGTGAGATGGCAATTTTTTTTTCAAATATACCCTCTGTAATTTTCTTAAACTGTGTACAGAGACACCTTTTGACTGATCACTGCATAGAGGCTTGCTCACATGGGTCCAACAAGAACCAAACGGTCTCCTGGGTTGTAAATAAAGGCCTTGACTAGCCACACTAGAAATTCTATTAGCACTAAATGATACTACAAGAAGTTCAGTAAAATCACAAAGTCAACCACATTATATATTTTTCAGTTAAAATGATATTACATTTATTGTTATAGAGTTGCTTTATTAGTGGTTTATTTTGGCATTGGTAGGACTGCATTATTTCCATTAAACTAGCATGTCTGGGATACAAGGAGATTATACCTACAATAGCCCAACATGGCCCTTTTGTGTAATTCTACTATTCTGGGATATTCAGTCGGGAATTGGAGTTTCGTTTTTTCGTCACTTTTTATGCCATATTGAGGCTAAGTCGTGACAAGCCAGTTATAACTGGGGGAGGAAACCGGAGTACCTGGAGAAAACCACCGCCTAACCCCAAGTCACTGGCAACTTTCTCACATGCCCCGGGTGGGATTCGAACTAGTCAGACTGCCTCTATTGTTGGACCCTGTGACTTTTTTCTCTCCTTTGACATTTCTATGTATATGTGCATGCAGTCTGTGTATTCATGGCTCCACCACATGATTGTTTGTTAACTTCCTACCTAAGGGCGAAACAGAAGTCCGGTTGATGTCCCGGCCAATAAAGATCTAAGAGCCATGCGAGGTATGTGTGCCTTACACACTGTGGCCTGCTGTCTGCATGACACAAACCCAAAATAACACTACCCCCCTACCCCTCCATCCATCCAACCACCCACCCCACTCTAACCTATTAACCCTTAAGACCTTTAGTATTAAACGCTAACCCCTAGCTGATAAGCTTATGCATGCGTTGGACTTGCATCTTGGTACTTACCATTGATGATCAGAATGATGAAATTCATTGCAGGAAATATTTCAAGCAACATTAGTCAACCCTGTGTTTAGAGGTCACACATCAATCTTGTGATCAGAAATGCTTGCCCTAAAATTGTTACACTGGAGTGTTTTTTGTTTGTTGTTGGTTATCAGTAAATATTGTCATCTCCATACTATGATCGGTAAGTATAGGAATTCTGAAAGTTTATATCAATAAGAATTATTGCTAACTGAGACAGGCTACACATTGGAGTATTTGGGACCTATGTGCTTTCATAGGTCCTATATACTTGCAGTATTAGAATGTAAAGGGTGAGTGTGCGCACAGATGCTAGAGTCGCATGTGGCACCTAGTGGACAAAGCGATCACTACCGAGACTACTCATGGTTACTCAGTCATGACACAAGAGTTTTAATTCTTTAATTTCGACATTCTTTTTCCATCTGCTTATGTTACCATGGAGTTCGCTCCGCAAATATGGCTTTGTCATGTTTGAGCTGCGCTCACTATTATTTAAAGGAGGGTGTCATATGTAAAACGGAAAAAATATGTTGGAAGGCATTTTCCCAAGGTAAACTTGGTTTTAATGAGAAAAGAAGCAATTCCATGTTAAAGCTTACCTTTTAGAAATCATGAACAGCATTTATTTTCAGCCCTAAATTCTTGGTTGCATTTAATAATGCAGAAGAATCTTTCATTTGAGTTAGGAAAACCCTTATTTCCTGGTCTACCTGGGATAACCCCATAGGATGATTGAATTGACCTTAAATAAAGGAATAATCTTTGGGCATTTCCCCACAATGCTTATTTGAACGAAGCTTGGCCGCATTGTTTTAGATAGGAATTATTGGCTTTTTATTGTGAAGATATTTAGGTGCTTATTTAGATAGGGAGCCGATACTTACTAGTGAATGAGGTGTGTATATAAACTAGGTTTGCTGTCAACGCCTTACTAATATAGCATGATTTGTTTAAGTTTGTGGCTGGCATGAATGAAAAATTAATAGCAATAGTAAGATGAAATCAAGCTGCTTTTATTGCCTTATCCCATATAGAATAGAAAAAAGTGATTCTCAAATGAATAATGTACAAAGAATTATTGCCTTTAAGGATAACGTGGACCACTTACTTAAAATCTTCAAAAATTGAAGTTGAGTCGAGTTGATATGAAATCAAACCGCTTTCATTGACTTATGCCATGTAAGAGGAAAAAGTGATTCTTAAATGAATAATGTTCAAAGAATTATAGCCATTTAGAAGAGAGTGGACCAAAAATCAAAGTTGATTCATAGATACCAGGCAACAGAATTTGTGAATCAAAGTAGCACACTATAATTCTTTACTAGCTCTGCATTAACAAATGTGTGGTGTGCGGATACATATGAGAGATTTGATTGGCTAAAACCCTAATATGAATACTAGGAGTGATTTGATTGGCTAGAAACCCTAGTGTGAATACTAGCAGTGATTCAATTGGCTAGAAACCCTAATGTGAATACATAGGAGTGATTTGATTGGCTAAAAACCCTTGCATGAATACAAGGAGTGATTTGGTTGGCTAGAAACTCTACCCTGTTTACTAGGAGTGATTTGATTGCCTAGAAACCCTTACAGGAATTCGTAGGAGTGATTTGATCGATTAGAAACCCCAAGAGTACAATGCTGAAACCAACTTACTATTTTGCTGATATCCCTCTAACAAAAGCAATTTTCAAAAAATACTTAAGGAGATGTGTTATTAATGATAATAAATTAATAAGGCACTAACTAACAAATCTCCACCAAATATGTTTCTAATTTACGTTTTATTCCAAAGTTACCTAAATCAGAATTATGGGTCCAGACAACACTTGTTAAGAAATCCTCTAGCCATGAATGTTTTCAACATCACTGAGATTGGCAATGATTAAGCTTTAGAAGATTTCAAAAACTGCTGTTAATCTTTGCCATCTCTGCAACTTTTGCCTGTGCAGCTTCAAGTAAAAACTAAAATGAGGCGGAAGATTGATGGTAGCCAAGATTTCCCAACAATTATTTTGTAGAATGATTATAATGGCCCATATCCCTAGGGTGGCCAACATTTCTGAGAATTTATAGTATATATATATATATATATATATATATATATATATATATATATATATATATATATATATATATATATATATTTATATATATATATATATATATATATAAATATATATATATATATAAATACATATATATATATATATATTTATGTATATATATATATATATATATATATATATATGTATATATATATATATATATATATATATATATATATATATATATATATATATATATATATATATATATATATATATATGTATGTATATGTTTCTGGTGTTATTCAGATTAGCCTGATAGGCAATCTTTATGTAATGTTTTGGTATTGATAAATACCAGTTAACGATAGGTATTGTAGTTATTGTGTTTGTAGTACAGGTATTAATGAGTAGGTGGAGTTACAAGAATGGGGGAAACAATAGGTGCTGAAAGTATGGTGTAATGCAGGACAGTTTATTGGCTTAAATCAATGAGGAAGTGTATACGTGTCTTATGTAATGATAGGTGTTGTAGGGATTTGTATCCTGATTGATTTGATTTAACCATTTACTTAACCGCCTACTCCATTTTGGCCCACTCCTTTCAATTGCAACTTCCTGTCACTCTTCGCATTAATCTCAACAACACAGGGTAGGCACATTTTCCCACAAAACTCTAATTTGTAAAGTGAACTGTTAACAACTGTTAAGTGCCCTGTTGTTTCCAAGTATATATAACTGAACTACTGACATACTAGTAACCCTGCTATTGACGCAGTCACTGAATTTGCACGTCGTTATTTGCACCTGTTGATGCGATAACTCAATCATCACACCTGAGCAGGTGTTGATCTTCTTAACACCTCATTTGCATAATATATATATATATATATATATATGCATTTGCATAAGATATATCTTGTTAACCCTTATGCTGCTGGTGGCTAATTTGGCCAATTCAAAATGATGCAAAAACATGAAAAATGACTGAAACCCTGGCGCATGGGTACTCATCTGAGTACTCAGTGAGAGCTTTCCAATGGGTACCAACATGACAGGGTTTAGATGGTTTTCAAAAGATTTTGCATCATTGTTCTTTGAATGAAAGTAGCCTCAGCATTGGAAGGGTTAAGAATTCTCACCCCAGACCTTTAAATATCCCAGTTATCTTCACCAATGATTTTATCCCCATCAGTAAAGTTGTTTTCAAAAAATTTTGCGTCCTTGTGCTTTGAAAGAAGGTAGCACCAGCATTGGAAGGGTTAATCACAATATATGTATGTGAATGAACTTGGCGACAGTTATTAGGAGTTGCACATGCAACGTATTCAATTGGTCTGATTAACTGGTCTAGCACCTTGCTTTACCCATTAATGCTCATGGCGACCAAGAGCAGCCTGACAATTTTGATGAAATATTTCAAGGGAAAGCTTGGTTGGAAAAATATTTGAAGGAAAAATACCACTAAGAACATTACCCACAACTCTCCTTCAAATGTTTTGTGAAATCATTCTTAACTTTCAGGTTATTGTCAAAAGTATTGAAGATCCAGATGACAACTTTAAGAGTAACTCCTAAGCATTTATGGGTTAACCCATTCGCATCTGTAGTGCATCGATTACACTTAGTCTGACAACTTTGAACATAACTAGAATTAAGTATTGATTTAAAAAAAGTCGTAGTGGTAGTTCATAATGCATGCATGGACTTACAATTTAAACCAACTCATCAAAATAGTGTTATTGTTGTTTACAACAGGAATAACAACTTTCTTTGAAATATTTTCAAAATATACCTTTGTGACCAAGATAGATATTTCCATATGTATTATATATTGCGTGCACTCCAGATCTCAACAGATCTCAATGAGTTAACCAATTCATGCATGGAGATCTACTTGACAAATTTTGTCTGCAAATTTGGTGCTTTTGAAAACTATTTCGCAAAACATTTGAAGGAAAGTCAAAGTGTGTGTTCTTTTTAGATGCATGCATACCTGTCAAGTCTCCTGTTTTTAACAGGAGTCTTCTGTTTTTTGGACTTCATTTTACCTGCCTCCTGTTTTTCTCCTGTTTTTTAATTGTCTCCTGTTTTTCTCCTGTTTTTCTAGAAAATCAGTCTAAAGCGACTATAATCTCCTGTTTTTCCTCAAGTTCAGCCCAGATCTACTTAAACTCCTACAGCTTAGCATGTAACTCAGCTCTTCTAGCCTGCCTAAACAATACTCAGTTGACCTAATTGAACCCAGCTTGCCCAAAAGCTGCAATTAGCCAAGATAACCATTCCTATTTTTAGCAGTAGATAAGTTTTAATTGATATTAAGCTGAATTTTAAGAGGCAGAAAGAGGTGCATGCTGGTCTAGCATCATAACATTAAGAAAAAAATCCAGGTAATGTAACCTGTTTAAAGTGAAAAAAGGAATAGGTTTCATGAAATTCATGGACTGACAGGAATAATAAATATGGTCATGTTAAAATTGATTTGTTGTTATTATGTCCATCTGTTTACTGCAGAGAGTTGAGAGTATTGGCACTACATTAGGTAGGAGCCACCTGGTGGGACGTTGGTAAATTATATATACAGGTGCGGCACCTGGTGGGAAGTTGGTAAACTAACATATATGGTAGCGGCACTGCCGGCCGCGTGAGAAAATCTGTTTTTTTTTGGTCTGGGGTTGACAGGTATGTGCATGCTAAATCAAGAGTTATAGGCAATTCTTTGATTAGAAGAAAGTGTCTTACTCTAAATTCTACTCCCATCTTAATATTAAGTCTTTTGTAAGCATAAAGATATAGTTTGTTTAAATTTCATTATTTTACCATAAAAAGATGTTTGCAAGAGATTTTAGTCCTTAATCAACCTGTTAAAATATGAACAAAAAACCTACTCATTTTGAACAATCTCTTTGATAACAGCCATGAGAAAACGTAACTTAGTCCTCTGACAGTGAGTGTTACAAATGCCAATGTTATTTTGTATTTCTATGGTGTTTCTTTTTTGCAAAATTTGTGATGAAGGGAGCTAAAAAAAAATATTTATTTATGAAATATAAAATACATAAAATATCAGTTAATTATAAAAGATGTTTAGATAGAAGACCAGGTCCTTAACATTTTATTTGGACAATTTGCATCACAGAAATAATGCATACCTCTTTAGAAAAATTACCAATATTTTATTAACAATATTTTCTGGAACAATTTCAGAATTAGGAGTTCATGAATCAAAATGGCTTCCATGTATGCCTGTAAGTGTAAGAGTTTCTTTCTAATCTCAAAGTGTTTATACTTGTTGACTGACAGCTTTTTGATAGGAAAATGTTTTCAGAAAATGACCTGAATTGTTATCTCAATGTTTTGACAGCAAAGTATCACTCATACATCTTTTGGTGATAGATACTTTAAGTGAACATACTGACTATTCTAGAGCACCACAGGAAATTACTCATTAATTGAACTGATAAAGTATAACTGCATCATGTAGAATGCTAATTAGTTTTCTCATTTGTCTTTGTAGAGGAAAGACTCAACAGCTTAGATGGTCTCCAGGGGACGAGCAAATCTCGCAGGAAAACCGCAAATCTCAAAGATGTGTTTAAATTGGTATGTTAGAAATATGTCATCTTCTTTGTTTTATTTTTTCCAAGGTTTAAAATGTATGCATTGGTCTACACTACTACACTACAACCGGTCAAATCCTAGAGATTCATATTGCTGATTCCATTCCTAACTTCAACATGGATATACTGTGTGTGTTTGTATGCGCGTGTGTGTATACACCCATATGTATATAATAATGATAATGATAATAACGATAATAATAATCTTTATTTAAAGAGGGTAACTCAGTCCAATGGTAAGGATCTTCCCTGAGGCCCTCTGACAAATTATTACACCCATTACCTTTATATATACAGATATATATATATATATATATATATATATATATATATATATATATATATATATATATATATATATATATATATGTATATATATATATATATATATATATATATATATATATATATATATATATATATATATATATATATATATATATATATATATATTTATATATATTTATATATATACATCTCTCTATCTATCTCAGCTGATTGTTGTGCTGGACTGTATTGGGTTCCTAGCAATCCTTTTCCCAACTTTCATTGTTAAGAGCCCAATATTAATAAAAACTCTAATTTGGTTTGCTCTCAGTCACATTTCTCGAGAAGGCTCAAACTCATTTTCTTCCATCACTATTCAGGAAAAAAAACTTAAGCAGAGGTCCTTTCCAATATGAGAGAGTGAGACTTCTACCCTGACTGACTTCAAGGCTGGCACTGAAAAGATAGAAAAATCCATTTCCTTTTTTAGTCTCTTGCCTCTCGCGACATCTGGTGTATACCATTTACTCCACTGGGATAACTGATTATAAATATATATATATATATATATATTTAGTGTGTGTGTGTTTATATTGAAATCAAGAATGATTTTACAAAATATTTGAAGGAGAGTTGTTGGTAATATTCCTAAAGACATTTCTCCTTCAAATATTTTCTGATCTTTGCTTTTGTCTGCAAGATTTTATCAAAATTCTGCTGCTGCGTGCATTAATGTGTTAATAACTGTAGTCGTTTTGTTTTTACCCTAGGTGTGGCTGCCAGGTATGAGTGTTTTTTGTGTGTTCTTTGTGACATTGACAGTCTACCCTGCTGTCCTGTCTGCAATACAATCAGTGGCTCGCAAGCCTGGGGATCCTTGGACAGGTAATTAGACATAATATATTATATTTGCATGCATGTATGAGGGTCTCACAATGGAGGTAGCCTAGGACTTACCTAGACAAGTACACTCAGGGATCTGTATAAAAGGCATAGGCAAATCTGTCATTTCTGAAGGTGATCCTCTATATCGTAATTCACCACTTATTCTGTCTCGGGTAAAAAATGAGTACTTTCTTGTGTTGAATGGGGTGGTATGGCCTTTTTGAAAACTGACCTTTTCCATAAAGGGAGATGGACGGGCCTGGGTATATGGGCCATATCCACATAAATGAAAAGTAAAACTTGATAATTTGACGCAACTGACAATGTCAAATCAATAACAATAACTAAAAGAATGAACAATGTCACAACATTGGCATTTTGTAATCCTTACAGCATTTCATTCAAGTAGCTTTTAGTTCAATGGCAAACAAATTCCCAGCCTAATATGATACTGCAAACATTCTTGTACTAAATAATTACTTATTGGATGATAAATATATTTGAATGACATGATAAGAGAAGCAAATATTTTCCTCATTATTTGTTTTCCTAAAAGATTTTCCCAAAGTTGTCAGGCTACTAATTAATGAATTAACATTTTAAAATCAAGATGAGAGATAGGGGTGACAGAGAGTTAGCAATACCTTATCTTATGAATGTTTCTACTATATTTTTTCAGACACCTATTTTGTGCCCATTTCCTGTTTCCTACTCTTTAACCTTGGAGATCTAGTGGGAAGAAGTATAGCTGGCTGTATACAGTGGGTGAGTCTCATTTCTATTCTGGCTATTTTGTCAGGTTAGTTTGCCGAAATAAATGGAAAACATTTATAAGGCTGTGATCTAAGTATTATTTAACTTCTAAATCTTTTTAAAAATCTAAATTTTGCAATTTATTTGAATTTGATAAGCCCTTTAGGAGATAGGGTTAGGGCTAGCAAATGTACAAGTACAGACTTACCAGCTAAATTTGAAAGAAATTAATCTTCTCAAAATCTATTGAAATTTAATAGGTGCTTGTCAAGTGATTATGATTATGAATAAAATATGTGGTCAAGGTACTTATTTAGCCTCTAAATCCAAAGAAATCTGATTCTCTTTTAATTTATTAAAATTTAATGCAGGCAACTCTTCTTAATCCGAACATGTGTAAAATCAAGATTTTCTTCTAAACCGGACAGATTGGAAGGTCCCGGTTCCTTCCTATACATATAACTTACTCCTATACGTATAATCCGAATTTTGCCTAATCCGGACAGAATTTTAGGGTACACATCAGTCTGGATTAAGCAGAGTTGCCTGTAGGGGATTTTAGAGATGTGTTTAGGACTAGTAGGTTCCATTGATACCAGCTCTTCAACCATGTCTTAGAAGATGATTTGTTAGGAAAAGATATGGTTATTAGTCCAAAAATGTATAACTTTGGCTTTTCTAAAACGGAGATTTTCCAGAAAAATGTCTGTCGAAAAGACAGGGTGGGCAGGTCTTCTGTTAAGTCCCTGATGATGTTAGTATTGCGCTTGCTAAAGATATAAAACTGCAGATTTTATCTCCTTTTTTTGCAGCCAAGGAAAGCCAGTGGAATGCTGTTTTTCCTGTGTATTATGCGAGTGGTGTTCATCCCTCTCTACATGCTGTGTAACGTCCAGCCGCGCGAGCACCTGCCGGTCATCTTCACCAACGACTTCGCCCCCATCATGATCACTGTCCTCTTCTCTGTATCTAATGGTTATCTGGGAACACTGTGTATGATGTACGGTCCGAGGTAAGTACACATCTTTCCCTTAACCCTTATGCTGCTGGAGGCTAATTTGTCCAATACAAAATTATTCAAAATACCTGAAAAATGACTGAAACCCTGGCACATGGGTACTCATCTGAGAGTACTCAGTGAGAGTTTTCCAATGAATACCAACATGACAGGGTTTAGATGGTTTTCAAAAGAGTTTGCATGTTCTTTGGATGAAAGTAGCCTCAGCATTGGAAGGGTTAAGAATTCTCACCCCAGGCCTTTAGATATCCCAGTTATCTTCAATGATTTAATTCCCATCATGATCCCGGTCCTCTTCTCTATCTCTAATGGTTATCTGTGAACACTGTGTATGATGTACGGACCAAGGTAAGTGCCCATCTTTCCCTTAAGAATTCATACCCTACGCCTTTAAATGCCCCCAGTTATCTTCACCAATGGACCAAGGTAAGTGCCCCTCTTTCCCTTAAGAATTGTTGCCCTTCCCCAGGGTCTTAGCAAGAATTTAGAAACTGGGTGCCCTTCCCCAGGGTCTTAGCCAGAATTTAGAAACTGGGTGCCCAAAATTGGCGTTTGTAATATTTTGGGGCATCCAGATTTTGAAGGGGGACCACAACTTTCTCAGATTTCAACCATAAACATGTTAAATTTATCTAAATAAGGCATAATGGTCTTATACAATGTCATGGAAATTATATGGAGATGAAAAAATTCAAAAATATGGTTGAGATTGCCATTTTTAAAAAAGATCGGTACAAATCTTTTTGGGTGTTCTGAGGGGTGCTTTTTAAGGTTTTGGGTGTCCAAAAGACACCCGGACACCCAGCTGGCTAAGACTATAGCCCTACAAATGTGTTTATGACTCATGACTCATTCTAATTATTTTGCGTAGATTATTTAAGTTGTATGAACTGACGAGCCAGTTTTTGTCTTCCTTGCAGGAGAGCTCCAATTGAGAACATCGAAACTGCAGGAGCCATGATGTCATTCTTTCTCGCCCTCGGTCTAGGACTCGGATCTGTCTTCTCGTTTGGTATACGAAAGTTGATATGAGTAGAGTAATGGTATTTGTCAATTTTAAATGCAATAATAAGCTCTGGTAAAATTAGACCTATTTTTAAAACCAAAATAATGTATATTTGTAGGTTTAATTTATGACTTCTGGTCTATGGCTGGTCTGGTCTATGGCATGCATTTTCAAAGCAAGTTTTCTTTTATTGAGGGATCAGTTTTATTCTGGTAATTCTAACTTTATGGTATGATGCCTGTGGCGGGCCAGATTGCATGCCTTTTTTAGCTTGTTTTCACTTACATTCATGGTGAGCACAATGATCAGTTTTATCTTGGAGATTTAGCTTAGGGACTTGAGGCCTGTTATGTGTTGGCCCAATTGTAGTTATTCTTTAAAGCCAGTTTTAACTTGTACCCATTGTGATTTCCATGGTTAGCTTTATCCTTGTATGTGTAACTTATGATATAATGATATGAGACCTGTTAAAGCAAGATTAAGGCTGGTGTTTGTGGCAAGTTAAAAGAACAGTTTTATCTTATTGATTTAACCTTTTTAAAGCTAAGTTTATTCTTTTATTGTTCCCTGGTCAGTTTTATTCTTTAGGTTTAAGTTAAAATTTGAGATCAGGGAATGGTCAGATTCAGTAGGTTTTTAAAGCTAGATTTAGGCTTGTGTTTGTGGCAAGTTGAATGAATTTAAATTGTGACGACTTACCTTTAAATGGTATGATTGTCTACATATTTTAAGCTAGATTTAGGCTTGTGTCTGTAGCAAATTGAATGCACAGTTTTACGTCATAGGTTTAAATTGCGACTTCAGACTTGTGAATGGTATGATTGTGTACATTTTTACAGCAAGACTTATTCTTGGCCTGTTTCCATTTTTTAGGCTTCCAAAAAAAAAAAAAAAAAAAGACTTATTCTTGTATTAGTGGTGATTTTGATGATCAGTTTTATTCTAGTAGGTTTAACTTATGACTTCAGGCTGTGAACTGGTCTGATTGCATGCATTTCTAAAGCATAATTTAGGCTTGGACACATGGTTTTCATGGTCAGTTTTACTCTTACTTTATATATCTGGATTTTAGCATGATGGAAGAGAGAACGACTCCATTAATATTATCCTCGATATATTGTATACTTGGTCCTCCATCAAAAGCTCTCCATTCACCTCCTCAGGTAAAATCTCCCACCCTTGTTTCATGTTTGTAGGGCTAGCAGTTAGCCCCCTTTATGTATCTGTTTATGGTCTGACAATCACAAATATATATTTTGTCAATTCATGTTATATTCCTATGTTATTTCATAAGTATCAAAGATTCAAGCGATGCTTGTTTAGGGTCGCATAAATCTTAGGACATGAATAGGCCTAAAGGGTACAATCTGAAGCCCAATGGTAGTCCCTCCGTGCTATTTTTCCCTAAACAGCTGCTGGATCAAATGACTGATTATGATACTGTATATTGAAATGTTAAATATTTTAGAAATTTAGTTGAAATACTTTGTAAATATTTTGATTTGCTTCCCTATTCTCTTGCATTTAAATGACAGACCTCATTATGGGGAAAGTACATGAATGTCCTGTCTGTTGATATCTGTATTTATATAATTCCTTGTGAAATCCCATCTAAACCAATCCAGCGCTTAGGCTACGTTTGTCCAAAGCAAAAGGATGCAAAGATTTTTGAAAAACACCTAAACCCTGTCACGTTGGTATTCATTGGATATCTCACACTGAGTACTCTCAGATGAGTACCCATTTGCACAGGCTTTTCAGTCATTTTTGAGTTTTTTTGCATCATTTTGTATTGGCTGAATTAGCCACCACCAGCACAAGGGTTAAAGGATATGTTCCTATGTATATAGCGGTGGGTAGTATTACAATGGTAGATGGGAATACAATAGGTTAACAATGGGCTTCCTCACCACAATGGCCAGCTCAATGCTGCACACATAACCCATTCACACCTGGAGCATACACAGGGTTGATGCAAATGAAAATATCCTTGTAACAAAATATTTGGTTGATAGATATTTGAATGGAATTTGTTTTTCCTGTTGAGTTGAATAATCCCGCTTCATATATTTTCAAGTATTTACTCTATGTGATCTGTTTTATTCAAAGTTGACAGACCTTGTGCACACTCCAGATGTGAACTTGTTAAAAGGCGCTGTATTTTGCTGCCCCTAAGACTGGCCAGTATCTACTTAACCCTTATCCTGCTAACCACAACAATTGTTGTGGTGTACAGCAGTGCTCATAGGTTTCACAGCAGGATAAGGGTTAAAGTCTTTTTAAAAGGTATTTCTTTGATGTATCACTGATTCCCCAATACAAAGCTTTAAGGTTATTATAATCTTTTGTGTACACAGTATTTTGAATTTGTTATCTTCCTTTGCTTTACGCTGGAGGTTACTGACTTATTTCTTACATGACACATGGAACTAATTTGTAATATTTCTTGGTAGACATACTTGTGTAAGATAGGTGTGCCTAATTGTAAGTGGAGGCAACACATACACTTTCGGGATCGTATATAATTGCAGGATTGTTGCGCTACAAACTTAAGTATGGTAATATAAATGCAAACATGTGGATTCTAGTCTTCTTCTCAGGTTAGGCTATTGTTGCTATGTCGATTAGTTGTGAGATAATTCTAGGGGTCGCCATTAAGGGCTGCCATACTCCCCCGGGCAGGTAAACATTTTCAAAATGGCTGAATGGCAGTTAAAAATCAGAGTGTGCCTGCCCTACATGGCAGGTAAGATTTCATCATGTAACTTCAGAGATACTATACGACAAGGGAAATCCAATATTTTTTCAACAGTACAGATAAAGCTACAGAAAGAAAACACTTAATTGGTACAGGTAAAGTACATACAGAATAGACACTTTCATGTTCATTGACTATCACACCTTTTGCAGGGCAGGGCAAAATTGTGTCGGGCAGGTAAAAATTAAAGTTTACCTGCCCTACTTGGCAAGTGCCTTCAAAAGTCAATGTTGAGCCCTGAATTCTACTAAATTGGGAAAACTAATCATTCACTAATTTTCTAGAAACTACTATCAGCCCAGTATGTTTTTATTAATTCCACCAGTCCATCTGATGAATTATCTTGCTCTTCCTCAAGCCAAGACAACTGTGATTTATTATTTTTTTACTTGCTCTAATTACTTAACCGAACTCCAGCTCTTCACCTGGGATCGTTGTGTTCATTTCTGAAAAAAATTTAACATATTCACTCCCAGGATAAGAGCTGAATGTCTGAATCATGCAAATAATCTTTCGGTGCAAACTTAAATTCATGGATATTTACAGAAGGCCCAGTGTCATCTGAATTTGAAATACAAACCAGCCACAGCATTTGTTATAGTATTTTCACAGCATGAAAAATAAGACTACTCTGCAAGCAAAGTATAAGCTCATGTTTTAGACAGCCTTAGCACTGTGAATGGGTTAACTTATTATATTGAGTATCCTTATACTGTAGTATTGCTGTTGCATCTGGTAATCATTTCATTAGTAGATAATGTGTCTGTTAACTCTAATACTGAGGCTACTTTGTCGAAAGCACAAGGACGCAACGATTTCTGAAAAACATCTAAACCCTGCCATGTTGGTATTCATTGGATAGCTCTCACTGAGCACTCATATGAGTACCCTTGTGCCAAAGTTTCTGTCATTTTTCTATTGTTGTTTTGTATTATTCTGTATTGGAAAAATTAGCCAACGGCAGCATAAGGTTATTGTGACTGATTAAAAGCATACAGATCGATTCCACCTGCACAGTACAGCAATAATAATAATAATAATACTATGGTGGACAAGGGAATAGTTTAACAAAACATCCATTCCATTATGTTAATCATTTTTGACAAAAGCATTTGGTAAAATATTTGATATTAACCCTTCAAGTGCTGAGGCCTCTCGTCAAAAACACAGTGACACAAAACTTGCAAACCATCTCTACACTGTCATGTTGGTATACATTGGAAAGATCTCAATGAGTACTCTCAGATGAGTACCCATATGTCATGGTTTCAGTATTTTTTCAGGTTTTTTACAAGCATAATAATTTCCAGAAGCAGGCCCTGATAGGAATAGGCTAAGTGCTTAGCTCCTTACCCGCAGAAAAATGTTACTTGACATTTTTTGACCTTAACCCTTATGCTGCTGTTGGCTACTTTGGCCAATTCAAAATGATGCAAAAAACTGAAAAATGACTGAAACCCTGGCATGTAGGTACTCATCTGAGAGTACTCAGCGAGTGCTATCCAATGAATACCAACATGACAGGGTTTCAATGGTGTTAAAAAATCTTTGCGTCCTTGTGGTTTGGACGAAAGTAGCCTCAACATTGTTAGGGTTATCACTTTAAATATAGGGTGTCCAAGTTTGAAAGCCCTGGAGCACAGACAATCTGTCCTGGAGCAGAGCAGTTTTTGTAGCAGCCATGTGTTAATTGGTACTCTAATTAGTGACCAGTTGGCACTACAGGTGAACTTGGATATGACGGACCACTGTATGACAGATTTTTGCATATGACGGACAACATGCTTGGTCCCAGTCTGATGCATAAAAAGTATTTGTCATATGTATATGACGGATTTTGCATATGACGGACCAATTTTCCTGGTCCCATTGAGTCCGTCATATCCAAGTTCACCTGTACCATTTAACCCTTCCAACGCTAAGGCTACTTTTGTCCAAAACACAAGAATGCTATTTTGTTGGTATTCATTGGATAGCTCTCGTGGAGTACTCTCAGATGAGTACCCATTTGCCAGGGTTTCAGTAATTCTTTCAGGTTTTTTGCATCATTTTATATTGGCCAAATTTGCCACCAGCGGCATACTAAAGGGTTAAGCAGTTTTTTCTTGAGCCCAATTATATCCGTGTCTGACCAGAATGCTTAATTTTAAAAAGAAAAACTTCTTTGAAATCTTATTAATTAATGCCTAAAACATGAAAGTGGTTTCCCCTGAGAAGAAAATTCTTTGAAATCTTATTATGCAATTTATTTTGTGTCATTAGACTCTCGTACTTGCTGGGTTTGTGACTCAGTTTTTTTTCAACTCATTAACTTAATCAGAATTTGGAGGGAAACCCCTTAAAATGGACATATTTCCCCTTTGATAGTTTGTAATCTCAGTGAGCAGAAAGTAGCTTTTAGGTCTCAAAAGGATACATTGGACAAATCAAAGGTGTTATTCATGTAAATATAAGTTATGAACATTCTTCTAACCTCATGCTTTTTGTATTTGATGTTTTGATGCCTGTCTTGATGTGAGATTCAAACTTAGGGGTTCTGAGACCATGTGAAGTACATTTATATCTTTATTTCAACCTTAGAACTAAAGAGTGAAAATAGAAGGACTTAGAAAATGAGTGGGCTTTAGATTAAACTTAGTAAAGCTGTTGTGCTGATGGAGGATTTAAGGTCAGGGAGTTCATTTTTAGAGATTGGGATTTTAACCAAAATAAAAGTGAATGTCACTGTGACTCTAAATGGCTTGAGTAATAGATACACATGGTTGGGCAAGAAGTTTTTGGGACCCATAGACTCTGTGCCCCTTCTCTGTAATCTCAATGGAATTGTAGTTGATGTCAGATGCTACGCAGTTCCATTATACTTCTACAGGGTCTTAATAACCCACTCATGCCTTGAGCTATTGTGCTGTTTTCTCGGGAACAAAAGGCTATGCTTCAAGGTCTTCTGATCTCGACTAACAACTCTTCAAATATTTCATCAACTTTTTGTATTATTACTGTGTTGTTTCATAGATATAAATAATCAAGATGACTCTTTTCCAAGAGAGCTTGAGGCATGAATGGGTTGAACATTTCTTCACTCTCTTTGCTGAAGGAATTGAATCTCCTTACAACTGCACATAAAGTAGCATAGAAAAGTAATTCTACATTTACTACTTACATAAGCCCTTATTGGTCAATACGGCTGGGGCTATATTAATTTGATTAAAACAAGGGTTATTATAGTGTAAAAGGTTCCAATTAAAAAATCATCAGGAAACTGAGTATGATTTCTTTTATACAGCGTGACTTAATAAAGAATCATATTTATCATTGCAACCAAAGTTTAATTTCATACTTAGTAAAGGTTGGATGTCAAAGTCCAAACATTTTGGGTAAACTGTTTTTATTAAAATATTTTTTGGTGCTAAATTAACTGTCCAAATTAAAAGCAAGGCAGAGTGGTTTTATACAAAAGTGTCATACGCTTAGGGTCTAACTTGACTTAGTATTCCTTGAGTGTGTTTTTATTTTAACAGTATTATATTATATAAAGGTGAAGCATGCTTGTACATATACTGTTACAGATATTGATATATACGCAAACATAATTATGGAAGATTATTTTATGCCATTGAGAATCTATTGAACTGAGTCTTGTATTAAAGAAAAACGAATTAGAATGTCTTGTGTTATTCATTGATTTTCATGTTTTTGACAACACTTCTTATACAACATTAGATAAATGCGCTGGTTGTAATTAATTTTCTGTGCTTGATTTTCATGTTTTCGACAACACTTCTTATACAACATTAAATAAATGCGCTGGTCGTAATTAATTTTCTGTGCTTGATATTGATTTAAAGTGATATACTTGATGATGTAAACATATAAGTATAGCTTTAACCACTTCTAGAAAATTGAGAAATGATATATGAATGATTTGTATTTATAGAAGCTTGTAATTCGTTTTTATTAAATATTAAGAGTAGCTTTACAGTGAAGTAAAATACTGGTTTTGGTTAAGAAATGATCATATAATTTGCAATTTATTGCTCACCATTACGTTCCATTCATTGAATCAAACATTTTTGTGAACATATATCAAATATTTGAATAACTAACACATATCCCTTGTGTATTTTCCTAACAATATGCATTTATTTCATTCCTGAGAACAACTCGAGCAAAAGGTGGGTTCTCTTATGCTTGATTAACTAATTACTATTGCTTTCTCTGGCTTATTCAATCAACATTTAGGATTTGTACCATTTGAACGGTCATTGAATCCCCATAATGCCCTACAGCACAGGGCATTAAATCTTACAAAAATGCCCTCCATCAAAATTATAGGTCAGGCATTGACATGCCTTGACAATGTCACATACCGCTTTACAGTAAGACTTTTTTTGACAGTGAGCAATAAAAACTGGTCAATGTTTGAACAAAAATTATTTTTACTAAAGCATGGATGTTACACTTTCAGTTATGCAGCTCTTGGAACTGCTTTTTGTGAATAAAATTTTGTAAATGTTTTTACTTAGCTTTATGTTTTAAGTTTAGACCAACATTATAAATACAGTAGTATTGATGAAGCAATAATAAAAACCTTGACTGTACATTAAATACACATAATGCCCTGCTGGGTGGTCAGTAAGGCTTTATCAATGCTCACAGAAAACAGCTGGACAATTTGGGTGAAATCTTTCTGGAGAAAGCATAGAAAGGAAAATATTTAAAAGGGAAGTATTGATTAGGTAACTACCCAACAACTCCCTCAAAAATAAAAATAAAATATTGTCGATAAAAATAAAATACTCCCGCTCTGGTGGCTACTCTTAGATTACAGCAATTCATAATCGAACACGTAGTATGGGTGAGGGAGACCAACTTCAAATATGCGCAGCTTGTAGAGAATGTATCTGTGCAATTTCAGACAACTTCACCGTTAATTCATCACCATCCTGAGTACACACGTAGTCTGACAACTTCAGCAAATATAGTAATATTTGGCAAAATATTTGAAGAAAGATTGTCGTACCCAAAACGAATAAGTTTCGAAAGAATATTTCTCAAATTGTATACTGCAGTGTCGTAAAAATGTGTTCGCGGCAAATGCAAAGTGGGTTATTTGAGCAGTCTGAGAGAATTAAATTTGTATTTTTTTTTGTTTCCTTGAGTGATGGGGGTACTGTGCACCCCGGGCTATTGCACCTCATACCCGATTGCCAGCAAGTTCCGGGTTATGGATGTATGGATGACCTCACAACCGAACGTAGCTTTGCTTCACAAGATACGTGGGTCATCAATGTAGTTGGCTTATTGTCTGACATGTTAGCCATGGGTCTTCGTACAACCAGGCACTGGCAGACGTCCGGTCGACTTGTGCAGGAATTAAATGTCTGTACTGTATATTGCACTGTTTATTCTCGACTTAAGGTAGCTCATGGGATTAACCTTTTTGACTTTGTTCTTCCTTTAATCTGCTTTTGGACCATTTAGCCTATACAAAGTTAGATCACAATAATATTGCCCTGATGGGTCTTCGTATGAAGATGTGCATTTTGGGTAAATATAATCTGTCTCTGAATATTTGCATAACCCTGGCTGTTAAGAACTTCGCAGTCGCATACTACACCACCCAAAAACATTCTGCTGAGGTAAAAAGGACCCCCACTTTGAAATTCCTGGCTAAGTACCTGTTTTCAAAAAAGTGTTTCACATTTTTTTTAATTTCTAAAAAAATTGAAAACAAGGAACTCTCTGAAAAATTAAAAAAAAATCCATTCCCCTCCTGCGCACAAACCCATAGTTGAAACACCAAGACCACAGAGATTGCATAACAATTGTTAGGAAGGGGACAAGAGTGCTGAACTAGGAGATGGTTTTATTTTGAGTGTGCTACAATCAGCACAGCCTTAAACAGAGCAGAGTGTCCCCTAATTATAACGATTATGTTTTCTGACTGTTGCCATGGCAAATGGTGTTTCAGACTACTCATATATATATATATATATATATATATATATATATATATATATATATATATATATATATATATATATATATATATATGTGTGTGTGTGTGTGTGTGTACCACATTTCATTAATATCAATATCAAATGGTTTTCTGACAGAAAATATGCCGCAAAGGGTTGCCATTTTTGGATATTTTCTGTTGCCATGCCAACTGGCAATATTTTCCCACACATCAGATATAGGTGGGGAGTACACTTTATCCATATCATATATTTCTGATCCTAAAATCCCATGAAAAGGTGATTCTTAGTTACTTCAGGCAGCCTTAAAAGGCCAATGGTGGCCAGTTTGGATTTTTGGCTGTGGTCATGGCAACCAAAAATATTTGGCGAGGGCTTCTAGCCGAAATTTAGTCAGATGGACCATAGAGACATCCATACCAAATTTGGCCCTTTAATCCGTTTCAGAACGATACGCCACTGCATTTATAGGTTGTTTTAAGAATGGATTCCTCATCTAAGAAGCATCTGCTTTTTCGTCCTATTGGTACAGCTGTAATGACAACAAGCCGGAATGTGTTTGATGTAAATTATTCAATTCTTAACGTTCTTTGGGGAAGATAAAACATTTTCCCTACTTTCCAAACATCTCGTTACCCATCCCACTTGATGTGCTACATAAAATATTTAGCCTTAAGTCACCATAGCCACCCCCCTCGCCCCGCAAAAAAATAAACAAATCGCCGATTTCTCCACTACAAGATTCATTTGGCCGTGATAGAGATAGAGGCATGTGGGTAAATTTAGATAAGAAAAGTGCTTGTAATAGAAACCTAACGTATGCATGAGGTTTCTAGCTTGCCACTTAGGAATTTCTTTGAAATATTTATTTCACTTAATTGTCTCATTTTGCCTGAATTCTTATAGATACCTTAAACTTTATTTGTGATTGTCCAATTAATTACATACTTTTTTTTTTTAATTTCGCAAAAACTGCTGTTTTTTATTTTCTTTTTGCGACATAAAAAAATACAATTTTACAAAATTTGTCATGTCATAATAATTCTACACAATATTTACAATGTCTCGACCACTCTTTCTTTAAAATACATAACATTATGTGTTGTGGTTTCCTATAGTGCAAATAGTGCACTTAATTCGTCAAAGAGAATTCTCCATGTAGTACAGAAATGTTCCTCGTTTTGGTTTACGTTTGCCTCATATTCTTCCATACGCAATTCATTGTATAAAAGTTTCTTAATGGTTATGAGTCTGGTCTTTTTCCCATCCTTTCTATTATTAAAAATAGTAACTTTTGTAAATAGTATTATCTTATTGATAACATGATTTTTAGTTTGGTAACCGAATATTTTGTCTATGTCGCTGAGTTTTAAGGATGGACAAATTTTCTGTCTTAACCATTGTTCTACTTTTACCCATATGTCTATTGAAGATTGGCATTCTAAAAAAGCATGTTTCATTGTATCTATTACATTTCCACAAGTCTTACAGAATTTTGTATCGGAAATACCCATTTTGTATAGTTTTTCATTGGTAACAGTGCGTGAATGTAGAAATTTAAATTGAAAATATTTATAATATGCACTTGTTTTCATTCTTGTTAATTGCTTAAAAGCGTTTTCAATAATATCGTACCTCAGAGTGTCATTGAGAGTGAGTTCCCATTTGTTTTTTATGTCTTTTAATAAATTACTATTATATTCCATCATTTTATTGTATGTTTTGCTACACCCTTTTCCTGATGTCCCTATTTCAAAAAGAATACGCGGAATATATGGTCCTTGTATTGGAGTGTGGGCTGTTATGTTCAAGTCTTGTATCCTTTTCTTTATCTTAAAGTAGTCTAAAAAATTAATTATAAGCCCTCTCTCTGACAACTCTGTGATAGTCATTATGTCACCATACTCATTTAGGCTGTCTCCCACAACTGTATATCCTTTTTCATACCAGTTACGTCGATATTCAAAATCTAAAATACTATTGAACCATAATGGCATCCACTGTAATTGTAAAGTTGTTTTAATTTTAAATGTTGAAAAAAATTGGATTAAACCCTTTAGCACATCTAACCAAAATTTGTTATGGGTTTTTTGTTGCAGTTTTCTTAAATATTGATCACCAAAAACGAGTATTTTGGAAAAGCCCATCGAGTTCGGAAACTCCGCCCACCCTTCTGTTTGCGCGCTGAATCTTTTAACCCATGATATTTTAAGTGAAAGATCAAATATTTTGAGATTTGTCATTTTTAAGCCTCCCAGCGTAGTTAGGGTTTCCATAATTTCTTTTCTGAATTTTGGGGCTTTTTGGTACCATAAAAAGTTTTTAAACATTTCTTCTAGTTTTTCAAGTGATTTCGGATTGGGGGATGGTAGAGACAGCAGGACATGAGTAATTTTAGAAATCAATAAACTTTTAATAATGGTGATTTTACCATAAGGCGTTAAATTTCTGGAATTCAGAGATATATTAATTTTTGTATTTCTATGATTTTTTTCTCGATATTAAAATCTGTTATTTGCTCTATTTTATCTACATTATATATAATCCCTAGTGAAGTGAATTCCTGAGTCCAGTCTAAAGCTTTTTCTTTTGTTTTTGAAGAACTCTGGATCACCCATAGTTCATTTATTTTGTTTTTCAATATTGTAACAAGAACAAGTGTAACTGAACAGATAAATTAAAACAGGTAAATTACAGAATGTCGTCACAATGAATACAGTATCTTACATGAAAAATAAATCTTATCTATACATTATACATATGGTGATACTTGCCTCCCTTTTTACACACAATACAACATTGGAGGTCTTTTTTTGGGACTAATAGACGTCACAGAAGTAGCTGCTGGTGTTTTATCTGTCTAGTCTTACTTGTAATAAATGTGTTTTTTCTGTTTAATATATTGTGAGGTATTTTTCCCACCTTCTCTCATATTGTTCGATCTTATCATTTTCGTTGGCGTATAATTCTTCTGACTCTCTTTCCATTTCTAGTAGTGCCTTAAAGTGTATTAACGAGTAATTATTTCCTTTTCCTCTATTTTGGTAAATCAGTTTTTTGGCTATTATGATAATTATGTTAAAGAGGGGATCCATTTCTGTATCTCCAAAGATTAAGATTTGATGTTCTAGTCTAAAATTCCTGTAGCCAATTTCTGTAAGAAAAGTAGTGATGTCGGACCATGGATTTTGAGCCCTTTCACACAAAATAAAGGCGTGTACATTTGTTTCTATTTGTTGACAGAATTCACAATTGTCTGACTCCTTTATATTCATAAGGAAAAGTCTAGAGTTTGTTGCAACTCTTCCAAACCAAATTTTATATTGAATATCCCATAGGTACATATTCCGAGTTGTTTTTTTAAAAGTTCTGATTGATTGCTTTACCTCTTCTGCTTCAATATTTTGTAAGAGATCTATGTCCCATTTTTGCGATATTTCATTTAATATTTTGTTTCCATATTGTCCTGTTTTTCTATATATGTTCTGACATCCCTTTTTCTCAGAGAACACTATATTTAGCAGGTAGGGTCGATATGGTCCTGTATTTTCTATCTGCTTTTTTGCATTTTTAATGAAACCTTTAATACTCTGTTTAATCGACATATATTCTAAGAAGTTTAAGGTAACATTTTTTGATCTTTCTATTTCCTCTTTTGTCATTATCCAGTCTAAAGCTAGGTCTTCACATAAGTTTGAACTGCTGTCTCCCCACCCCCCAATTTTTGCGACTTTGGTTTTTTCTTTGTTAATTTTCAAACCACTACATCTTTCAAATTCCCCCAACATATTCATGCAATTTCTTATAGAATTTTCATTCGCTTTTGTTATTAAAGTTGTGTCGTCCGCATACTGAGAGATCTTATGTACTTGTTTATGTAGTGTGATGCCTTCAATTTGTTTATTTGATCTGACGGCTTCAGCAAGGATCTCTGCAGCTATAACAAATAGATAAGGCGACACTGGGTCACCTTATCTGCATCCCCTCCCTAAACTTATTTTGCCAGAAAGGTTACCATTTTGTAAGATTTTAGAAAATGAATTTAGTTGTAGAGATTTAACCCATTCTATTGTTTTTGGACCAAAGTTAAAGATTTCTAAAGTTTTTGTAATGAATTTCCAAGATAAAGAGTCAAACGTTTTCTCGAAATCTATTAACATTATCACCCCCTTAATTTTTTTCCTATTACATTCTTCTATTAAATCGTATGTGAGTCTGGTATTTTCCCCAATGAACCTCCCCTTAATAAAATCTTTTTGATCGTAGTGAATTATTTTTGGTAATATAACTTTAATTCTTTCTGCTAGAATCCCCGAATAAAATTTGTATATTGAGTTTAATAGTGTTATTGGTCTCCAATTTTTAAGGTTATTTCTAAGTTTTCCCCCCTTAGGGATGCAGGTGATTATGCCGTCTAATTGGGAAGAATTTAAGTGTCCATTTTCTTTATATTGATTCAATAATTTCAGTAATTACATACTTTCCCTGCCAAATTATGCTTAAACGATTAACATATTTATCTACAACCAAAGTTGTATCTTCTGCATATTGCAGGAGTTTTATTTCCACTCCACGTATGATTATACCGCCTGAGGGATTCCCATAGTGGTTACGATGCCTGGCTTCCAAGTGTGAGATCGCAAGTTCGAGTCTCTGCTAGATCCCAATTAGCAGGTTGGCCTTGTCGCTATATACATATGTGCGGCGTTGTGGAGGGCTGTCTATGGTACATCTGCAACTGAAAGACCCATTGGAACTATTCGTAAAAGGGAAGGGAATTCAATATCGGGTTTGGGTTTCTATCTCTTCGCGATATGACCTAAGCTGTTGAGAGCGATGTATAATGTTGAGTGATATTGAAGTATTGGGTACCATGGCTGATAAAATTCAAGAATACAATTGTATAAAATTAGTGGTCACCAATTGTTCAAGTACTCACACACATACATTTTAATGTATGCCTGACTTCGATACGTCTGTGCCATACACCACTAGAGTATTTGGATCATTATTGATAATTTGATAATGTTTAGTGATATTGAAATATTGGTTACCATGGCTGATGAAATTCAAGAATACAATTATATAAAATTAGTGGTCACCAATTGTTCAAGTACTCACACACATACATTTAAATGTATGCCTGACTTCGCTACGTCTGTGCCATACACCACTAGAGTATTTGGATCATTATTGATAATTTGATAATGTTTAGTGATATTGAAATATTGGTTACCATGGCTGATGAAATTCAAGAATACAATTATATAAAGTTAGTGGTCACCACTTGTTCAAGTACACACACACATACATTTAAATGTATGCCTGACTTCGATACGTCTGTGTCATACACCACTAGAGTTTTTGGATCATTATTGACCATTTGATTATGTTGAGGGATATTGAAATATCGGTTACCATGGCTGATTAAATTCAAGAATACAATTATGTGAAGTTGTGATCACCAATTATTCAAGTTCACACACCTATACATTTATATGTGGACATGTATAGAACATAAGTGAAGCACACGATGTCATGCCGATCCGTTCCATCATAATCCACAGTTTGCAGACTATTGGGCCAATTGCTGCCAGTCATTGCTGCGATCTGCGTGACTAACGTTGCCTTGGCACAGGTAGCACTAGTGAGGTTTCTAAGCCTACGCTGATTACCCTTGCTTGTGTGGGTAGAGTGTTCACCACGTAACCGTGACACTTGATCTAAGGTCATTCGCCACATTTCCTATTGATATTAGGAGCTCATCACAAAGTGGTGTATGTGAAAATTCGCAGTATTAACACTTATCATTCTGACACTTGTGTCAATGTGCACATGGTCTGCTCTATTGCCTTCTAAGAATTGAGGGGCACACGCCAAGATTACCTCTCTTTGATCTGGACCCAGCTTCTTTAAGAACCCTGAAGCTTTCTGGCAATATTGAGAAAAATTCATCTCTTAGCTCAGAACCAAGCACGTAAAGCATGTCCCCTTTAAACCCTTAGTGCTCAGTAAACGTATATAAATATATGTATGTATATATATATATATATATATATATATATATATATATATATATATATATATATATATATATATATGTATATATATATATATATATATATACATACTTACATACATACATACGATATTATGTATATATATATATATATATATATATATATATATATATATATATATATATATATATATATATATATATATATATATATATATATATACACACACACACACATATATATATATATATATATATATATATATATATATATATATATATATATATATATATATATATATATATATATATATATATATATATACATACATACATACATACATACGATATTACTATGTTCATGTATTTGAATATGCGCACATACACGTTTTCGAATATGGTTTTGTATTGAGTTCGGGTAGGTGTGGGTAAATATTGACACCTCGATATAAATGTGTGGCACTGATTAATTGGTCCACTGTCATAACAAAAAATATTCATAAATTCTGAGTACTTTGTTGAAGGTATTTTGTGAACCTACACGTCCTAGAAGTCTTTCTCTGTCACTGGGAGGCAAAGAATACCTGCCGCCTCCCACGGGATTCTTAATGATGACTAATGATTATGGACCTCTTCAAACGACTCTCATGCCTTCCTGTTTCGTCCCAGAAGTTTAAGTGAAACGAGCTTTGATGTTTGCACCACAGAGATTTGTACAAAGGATCCTACCATATATCATCTAAGGTAATATCTGATTATATGCCTTAAAGGCTTCGCTTATTAATCGTCCTAGGCTGGTGAACGAAAACAGGGACAAATAATCAATTATGAATTAAAGTAGTTGTAATGTGGTTCTATATTAGCACATACCTTTAGTTGTGGTTTTGGCCAAACACCCATTCTTGATAGTAAACCCATTAACACTCAGAGTTCCGCTAAAAAGCATCGCCTGCTACTCTCAAATTGTGGAAAATAACTTAAAATAGCAGTAAAATAGCAGAAGTTCACGAAATATTTGAAGGAAAGTTGTTGTTTGTCTTCTGATAAACATTTCTCCTTGAAATATTTTCCCCAAAATGCTTTTGTTGGGAATTTTTTTATCAAAATTGTCAGGCCTTCTTTGGCTGCTCTAAGTGACAATGGGTAAATAAACTATTGTTTTGTTTGGTGAAATCCGTACAATTTAGGTCTGATAGAATGTGGCGCAGGACCTAAGGTTAGTGCTAGAAATTGTCCAGAAATCTTTTTTCAATACTCATTCAGCATTACCCAGTTCTCATTTAACCATGCGTACTTCCCCCTTGTCATACTAGAGTGCCGACATTTAATTACTGCACTATATGCCCGGGCATAATAAACGATCACACGCCCGATTCCCTACCATTTTCGAGGGCATGGATGCGACCACAGGTCCCCGGTCACACACGGTAGCTTTGTTTCGCAAGCTACTAGGGTCATTGGTTTTTTTGACATGCCACAACGGGTGCTTGTACAACCAGGCACTGACAGACGTCCGGTCGACTGGTGCAGTAATTAAATATCTGTACTGTAATGTCGATTATCAACACAGTCGACTAAAACAGTTGTGTTTTATGCATACAGACTTAACATCAAATCTGAGCTCATTTTTCTCAATGTTCAAGGTATAAAGCAGAATTAGAGAAAATACTTGAAGAAGAATAGTTATTTTATAAATGAATTAGTATTTTTGAATAATGTTAGATAGTGAAATTATTTTAATAACATGGTTTACTTATTCGAAATAGAGATATGCGAATGCTTAAGTTTTTCTTATTTCTGATTTTTTGTTGATTAAATTGCATGTGAACATAACATGTACACAGTACGTCTAGATGTGCAGCAGAGCAAGTGTCATTACAAACGTACAAAAATGAATATAATAAAATTCTTGCTGAAGGTTGAAGGTTAGAAATGGTGGTAAGTGAGTAAAGAGAGAGTTGAATTGTGTATCTAGGCTCTCATATGTTAAAATGTTCCCTTCCAGATGTACATAGATATCTGACAAAAAGTCTAATTGATATCTTCAACATTTTCCAGAACCTAAATCTAGATCTGTCCGCCTTACAACGGACAGATAACAAGGAACTAGGACATCCCATATGTGTCGTTATCTTGTTTTCAAATATTTTCAAAAATCTAAATCTGTTCGCCTGCACCAAATAATTCGGATACTAGTCTCACATTTGAGTTTAATAGGCAACAGGGGATTGGAATGTCACATTTCATTGGGATAAGGCAAGGCTTTAAGTAAACAAGGCAAGCTAGACTTCTACTTCTAATTCCCACCTGTGTAGTAATATAACCTCTGGTACATTGCTGTAACATAAAGCTAGCTGCCTGCAGCAGATGACTAGGATAAGTCAAGGTGGTTTAATGTCGCTCTCTTTCACGGTCACTGACCCAGTGGAGTCACTAATTCCCATTGTCACTAGAAAACTTGGAGGTACGTGTCAGTATACTGTCATTTGCTTTTGAGACCATTGTCTTGGTAGAGTTAACCCCGGGAGTTAACCTTTTCTACCAGTACAAACTTTTAACTAACCTTTCTACGGTACTAATTTTTTCCCAGTCCGATCTTGATAGGTTCAAAGGGAGCCCAGTATCTCTATTTTCTTCCAAGAAGTCTTGCGTAAAGGGAAAAGAATGACATGTTTTCGTGTCTGAGGAGGTGATCAACCTTTGAATGGTCAAATAGGGTGTGGTCAGTCTCAGATGTAAGGCTCTCTATTCTTTACCCTTTGCTATTTGGTCTCTTGTAGTCATTTTCTACAGGGATGAACATGCCTGGGCACATAAAGGGATACAATCTCTGTGGGTAGTTGGCTAGAGATGTCTCCTTCCTTGGTCATGACGTCTGCAGCGAATGATATAGTTATGTATATACGTATCAAATATTTGACTACCATTACAGTGAGTCTAAGAAAAATACCTACTCTCTGAAACAGACATTTGTTCTATAGAACAAGCCCTGCGGGGGAGTATGCTGGCAGTTAAATTGCACTCAGAGAATGGAGTTATATTGAATGGAAAATATGAAATAGTAATACTAGTATCACTGATTCTTCAGTGGCAGGACAACCCTAAACAAACTATGTGAAACCAATCTTCTCAACCCTTATTTTTAGTTTGGCAATTCTTTTAATGGAAAGGAAATATCAGAGCACACAGGTATCTCTGCGACCACACACTTAGGGCTACCTAACCTATCTATCAATAGTTCAGAAAGCTTTGCTAACAGATATGAAATTGATAAATAAGATGTTAAACCGGCTGAAGCGCATGTCATTTGCACTCGTCCTGGTTATTCTTCACGAACTTTGGTAATTCAGTAAATTTTACATATTTGCGCTTAATTATTGTTTTTTTACTCACTGGCTTCCATGGTCGGTATACACCACAGGATAGCGGCCTCTATTCACATATCGTGAAATGGCTGCATGCAGCATCCATCTGCCTCCCCATGACTAGGCTTTTGTTCTGCCTTTCAATATGTATATTGGGCAATTTAATAAAGACAGGGATTTAAAAATAGCTCTCATGGGCAGAGCGCTATTATCGCTATCTTATTGTTCCCGCTATATTTAAGTAATTTACAGTATGACACCGGCTGTAGCACATGTCATTTGCACTCGTCCTAGTTATTTTCCACGAATGTTGGCCATTCAGTTAAATTTACCTATTTGATCGTAATTTCTAAATGCTACGAGTATTCTCGGGGTTAGGGTAGTGAAGGTATTGCATGCTACACGAATGCGATCTTGCAGTTGGTAGACCCTGCCTGCGCTGCCGCTCAGGAACACGTTGAGACCAATATTTGGGATTTTCATTTTTTGTCAGTTTTTCTGCCAAGTTGCTGCTAGGGTGTACATAGGCAGGTGTGGCTGATAGGGAAACCTATCCGCCGCTTGATCCTACGTCAACGGCATCATTTTCTTATGCCTCAGCAGGGATTCAAATCCGGACAGTGATGAGAGACAGTTAGCAGGCAGTGGCAATGCCTCAGGCCACGTAGGAAGCGGTCAGGGTCAGGATGGGGTGCCGGAGTCAACCACCGACACACCCTCACTAGCCATAAGCATTCTCCTCACGCTCCCGACCTGATGATAATCAAGTGGGAGGAGGGAGAAGCTCAACAATCGGAGATTGTGCTCGGCTTATTCTAGCCAATGATGCTATTTATAGGTAGATTGAAGTACAGTAATGTGCTTAGAGTAGTTGACCAAATTGTAACGTTTGCAAGTTATTCGATTGAATAAAACGGTTCAACTATAACTTTTGTTATTCTTTATTTTGTCACGTTGCGGATTTAGGTTCTCTTTACACCTCTATCGGCGTCTCCGTATCTTGTTGTATAGCCGCTCATGGATATTAGTAGACCACAGCTCCGCATTTGTCATTCGTCGACCGTGATTGGGTCACATTTTCGAAAATGATTTACTTGGCGTATGCCATGATATAAAAAACACATTTGAAGTTAGTTAGTGGTATACTATTTTAAACTATCTATTGAATTGTTGATAACTGTTCTACTGTAATACTTTTGTTGGGAAATGTTAAAAGCTGGTTCTTCATCTCATTCAAGGCCAAAACTAAAATGACTGGAGAAGAGCCAGCAGGAACCGCTGTCTTCTCCTGAAAATGTGTTTTTGATATAGAGGGTAAAAAGCAGTTAACCTTTTA
>OZ012686.1:38755258-38822758 GCA_963942565.1 Maea johnstoni | reverse complement strand
TTTAATTTCATTTCTTTAATTGTGTTTTCTTGTTTTAATGGCTTGGTCAATAAATAATACAATATTATACAATACTGGGTTAGACAGTAGCGCAATTACTGTCATTCGGTTGCATCTGGAACTGCACATATCTTAATCAACTTGAAATTGTGTTGCACGTATGATTTGTCCACTTCGGACACATCTTCTTAAATACACTAACTCTTAGAAATAATGTGAATAGGGATTGTTATATCTATCAAGTAAAACACCTTTCAGAGTTTTTTTTCCAGAAAATAGTTATTATGCGTTGTTATCAATATATTTCCATATGGGTCACACAATGCGAAGTGGTTAGATCATCATAAACGTACATTCAGTATCAAAGCCGACGGCTCAACCTCCCGTACGATCCACAATCAACAAGCACTTTGATCCGTATCCAGACGTTGACGAACGTTTGCCGGCTGTCAGGAATGCTCGCCCGGATGCTCGCGAACGTTCGGCGTCATCATGCCTGTTTTGCTTTGACGTGTCGTAGAGTGGTGTCGGGTGTTTCCGTGAGTGAGACGATAAGGGTGCCTAGTTTGCTGTGACGTGTCGTAGAGTGGTGTCGGGTGTTTCCGTGAGTGAGACGATAACGGTGCCTAGTTTGCTGTGACGTGTCGTAGAGTGGTGTCGGGTGTTTCCGTGAGTGAGACGATAAGGGTGCCTGTAGCATAGATTCCTAGGCTGTCATATGTATTTTTCTGCTATGTTTTTTCTATTACCAGGCACCAAATACTCTTGGTGGCCATAGTGGTCAATTTAGTTTACACTTATCTCACCAGGATTCAGTTTATGTATGACATCCTATAGAGATCTGAGGATCAGATGGTGCCATCTATCTACCATACCTGGTACTACACCACACTGCTGGGTCAGCACAGGAGGGGATGTCAACTTTTTAGGAACTAGGAACCTAGTCTAGGGTGCCTGACGCTGCGACGTGTGGTATAATGGTGTCGGGTGTTTCCGTGAGTGAGACGAGAGTAGCGCCTGACGCTGTGACGTGTCGGAGAGTTGCCGTCGGGTGTTTCCGTGAGTGAGACGAGAGTGGTGCCTGGCGCGTGGCTATTTAATAGGCAGGTAGTGGAGGAGTCGGACCAGAAGCATCTCTCGTCGCGGAGGAGGAGTAACGCTGGTATAAGGATAGCAGCAACAACACATCTATAGCTATAGCTAGGACACTCAACTTAACAAAAAGGTAATTGCTTAGGCTTATGTCCACTTCTACATTGCTGTTTTATTTTGCAATAGTTGGTGTATTAGTTTGTGTACTAGTTTATATGGTTTATTGCAGTGATTTAGGAGAACTCTATTGACGGACATATGTTAAGTTTCATTAAGCACACCAATGGGAAATGTTCAAATCAACCATTAAGTGTAGTCGGTTTAGCTTTTTCATGCGCTGACATATAGATACACTATATGTCATTGTGTTCTTTAGTACCAAAAGGAATATGGATAATACTATAGGATAGCACCTTAAGAGATTCGCCTGAAACTAGGAACAATGTTTAATTATAGTTCTATTGATCATCATCGGGCAAAGTCTTATAGAGCCCAGATAAACAAGTGATTATCTCTTAAACTTTAACCAATCAAATAGTTAGTGTAAAACTAGTGGTTCTATGCGTAGGGATTGTTTTTGATATCGTGGACTATGCATTTCTGCTCCAATTGTGTTTGAACACATTTTGGCTTTAAAGAACATATTCATGGTAGTAATATATTTCAATCCCATGACTGTTTCAGCATTTAAGCTGGCTGTGCCATACATTTAATTGTGTTGGAAAAGTTCAAGCACAGTCCAAATTTAAGCCCGCATACGGAGCTAGGATACAATAAGCCTTGTTAGGGTTGGTGAAAGCATCCAATCCAAAATTACTGGCTTCGAGTTCCCAGAAACAAAAGACCCTTTTCTTCATGCCTAATTCTTCAGCTTGTTTAACATGGCACTTCTTTTTAAGGGAGCTAAGGGCTTCATTTGTTCGACTAAATTTTCCCTCTACTCTGCTTTTATTTGACATTTTAGCCTAGATAAAGTAGATATTGTTTGAAAGATATCACAAAAGTATCCTTACAGCAGGGTGTTAAATGTTTGGGAGGAAACATGAAAAAAAAACATGTATAGTGTTTTAAACGGAGCTCCTGCCTACTATTATAGACCGGGGACCTTCAAATTTCACAAATGTGGAGAAAAGGTCAATACGTACAGAAGGATATCACGGTTTTTCAAAGAGTTTTTTTTCGTTAAAAATGAGAAAAAAGTGCATTTCTCAATTTTCAGATTCCATACCTTTGGAAAACTGTATGTTACATATTGAAAAGAAAATGTGATACCCTTTTCTACAAAATACCCTTGGCTATAACTATGCCAAATTTCAAGCAAGTTCGTTGACATTTGATATACATTTTGAATCGTACCAAAGGTTCTATTTTAAAGTATACTTATTTCCACAGTCACAGTTTCTAAATGCACAATAAGAATGTCTAACAATTGCTATCAAATACCAAATCTGTCAAGCCATTACAAATCGGAATCCTTTTGCCTCGGATTTACTCCAATTACTAGCGATTTATCTAGATACAAAGGAAATGTTACAGTGCCGACATTTAATACCTGCACTAAATGTGTAGGCAGCTTTTCTCTGACTTAAATCACAAAAAAACACATTTGTCTTCACGATGAAATTGCAACATAATTATATAGTACTCGATAGCATAGTTGAACATGTATTGTCATGAATGTATTGTATGAATGTATCTTTATTGACTGGGGATCTCGCCGTAAAAAGGGCATACAGGATAGATCAATAATACATTAAAAACAGAGTAATGCAAATACCAAATTAACTGCTATACATTTCACACTGTTGGTCAAGTACATAGATATATATTTCTTTTCAAAAAGTCGTACCTATCATTTTTACATTGTGATTTGCGGATCAGTTTTCGTGAGACTGGCAACATGTATTCATATTTTGATATACTTTCCCGTATCTTTTTGACCTACATTTGTGGTTTGTCGTTATCCATATCTAGATTGTTATCGATGGCGATTTTATTGCTTTTATTCATTTTATTTCACTCAATTCAACTCAGGTAAAATTGCACCTAGTTTTTTTTCATTCTACAGAATAATATAAATGCATGGATAACATGAGACATTGATATACTGCTTTTTAAGAATGGCAATAGGTGATCTTTATATTTTTATGAGCAAAGAGCCTTTGAGGATAGCACTATTAGTGTCGTATTTTACCTACTGACTGTTACGTACAAGTACAAAAGGTATACAAAGGTGCCATGGACACACTATCTTATCAGATAATGGTGATATATATATATATATATATATATATATATATATATATATATATATATATATATATATATATATATATATATATATATATACATTACATATATATATATATATATATATATATATATATATATATATATATATATATATATATATATATATATATATATATATATATATATATATATATATAATATATATATACTAGTATATATATATATATATATATATATATATATATATATATATATATATATATATATATATATATATATATATATATATATATATATATATGTGTGTGTGTGAGTGTGTGTGTTTGTCACTTATATGTATAAGTGTATGTATATATGTATATAAAACGTGCGTGGGCGTATATGTGCGTGTGTGTAAATGTCTGCGAGCCTATGTTATTGTTATTTCTTACGTTGCATTTGTGGAAACAGAGTATTCATCTCAATAGCCCGTCCTGGGCGGGTCGACTGTCTGTTACACATGAAGGTCATGTGATACACCATATATCACACTTCAACCTGTCATACCATACCTTTTATACCAATTCATATTGTTATAGTTCCCTGCCACCATCGTGGATGTGGCAGGGTTGAATACATTTATTTGAGGAAAAGGTAGATCTGTATGCGAACCTTGGTTTCTAATTCTCTCCATGTCACTAGGTTATTGAATAAAAAGCAAATCAAATAAAGCAAATTAGGTGAATGAATACTCAGAATGGCATTCCAAAAACATACGAAATCAAAGATAGAGGCAATCGGGTCACCAATTCCTCTAAGAACGTTGATGTTGTGAACACCTATTTCATTCTTATCACTGTCTGAAGTACCCAGTGAAACCACGCGTAAAAATTCAGACTGGTCAACCAATTGAAATTACACCAGTGAACGTAGACTTCCTAAGCACATTCTAAGCACATTCTCCTCATAACACTAGGCAGAAGAGATATCAATCGTTATCTTTAAACATGACTCCACTGGATGACCATAACGGTTCAATCCCCCGTGAAAATAACAGACACTTGTAGTGGATAGACGACACAGCACGAGCACGAATACGTAGCGCATGCAAAGCCCTGAGAGAATCTACTGGCTTTATTACCCTGTCTTGACAGAGACACGTGCGTGTAGGTAAGCTCCAATACTTTTAAGTTGTTTACCTCTGTCACTGAAGCAGCGACCTGGAAACTGTTATGCATTTTTGCTGGTGAACTGAGTGCGTATCATCATTGCGCAGACTGCACGATGTGCATATACACACACTTATGTACATTGCATATGTATTGTATACAATGCACAGTCATATACAATACAAACACTAGACACACACACACACACACACACACACACACTAAAGCCCCATTTACACTAGCCGAAATTTTGCTGGCAACGTACTGGCGACCATTGGCGACGGGGGGCAATAAGTGAGTTAGTAAGTATTTATTGACTATATCTTCGATATAAAAAATACATTGTACAAACTTGATTCAATAGAAAATTATGGGGGTAAAAATGTGGTGGCAATCCCCCGCAACCATCTTTTGCCACCACGTTGCGAGCAAGTTGCCAGCATAGTGTAAAAGGGGCTTTAGACACTAAGACAAAACTGCAGAACAGTACTGCATGCACATATCTTAAGAAATAACAGCCCCTGATTTTCATCTGTAGTTTTCAACAGTGTTTTGATGACGCACCCCATGTACGGAGAGTGAGCTGAATGGATGCTTGAAGGTATTTCTCAACGATCGTCTTGTTCAAACGAGGAAAGTAGGTGTTTTCGCTGATATGAGAAGGTGATCAAATCATCGTCTTCAAACTGGGTTATGCAAAGAGATATTCGTATCAAGATACTAGTACGTAGTAATGTAAAGATGAACCTAGTATGAGAAAGGATCCAGATGTCAACTGAGTGCACTTCTCTATAGATGATAGTGTTTACTTTCTAGAACCAGTTAATAATTCAGACTCGAAGATCAAACTTAATCAGGTACCTGGTACAATGCCGACATTTAATTCCTTCACGAGATGCCTGGGCAGCCCGGGCATTATACACGACCGCACGACCGAATGCCAACCCTGTTTACTGGGCATGGATGCAAGAACGACTCCACAACTGAACGTAACGTTGATTCGCAAGCTACGTGGGTCATTTATATCCTTTGCTTATTTTTGACATGTTATCCATGGGTGTTTTTTCAACCAGGCACTGGTAGATTTCTGGTCGACTGGTGCAGGAATTCAATGTATGTATTGTATGCAGTTAATAGCAGTACAATAGGTCGTGAGTTCACAATCCAAGAAAATCTTGTCAAAATACAAGTTACTTGGTAACGGTTGTTGAGTTGCAAGCTAACCTATTCACATCTAGAGACGCAATGTCGGTCACATTTGAACATATTTTGATAAAAATCGTTATTTTGAGAATATCAACTGGTGAGATGTTGCTTTTAATGTGTTTAACAATCCCCCGAAAGTAATTTGAGGTAAGTATCCATTTGGGGACAAGGGACACAGGAGAAAAATCAAAAACATGTTAACCGTTTTACTTCCTACTATTGGCATACATGTTTACATAGTCTACAGTACAACTATTAGGGGTTGTTCATATTTGGCATAATATGAATAGTCTTTGCGTTCTTTTCATCTAAAACTTGATTTTTGGGTAATTAAAGCACATGTCTTTCTCCACGGAATAGGCCCATCTTTGGCTACAAACAATCACTCTCTGACGTTGAAACTTCTGCCTTTACCCTGACCTTGTTTACGTGGTCATTGTTTGTACCATGATGAGTTGGCAACCTAATACTGTATAGCTGCAATGAGCCTTTCAATAGCTTCAAACCAAATCAAGGCTGTATTTAAGCCAATTAGAAGCCAATGAGAGTCAACGTCCTCAAATACATGCTAGTTATCTATTATTCTACTCCGGCTGTTTTATAAAGAAACTGTCGGATTACTGGAAATGGGGTTGCCTTAATAGAGGCATGTGAGAAAGTTGCCAGTGAATTGAGGCAAGGCATTGATGTCACTGTAACACCATGCACACATGGCTTGGCACGATTCAGCCTTAGGATGGCAGAGAAAGTGGTGATTAAAGATAATCCATTAATCATGACAGAATAGTAGTAAATTAAAGATCCCACAAATCTCGTGTATTTCATGGATTTTGAATAGTGAGCTTTTACCGCCTTTCCTATCCTATTTGTGTTGTCTAGACTAGCGTGTCTGTATCATCCGTAGCCATTGAATAGTGTTTATTGGTCACGGCAATGGAGACTGAAATAGCTGCCCCATTCAGTTAGTTCCTTCACTCACTTTGTAAGGTGCTTTATTCGAGTCATTCAAGTATTCGTAATAGGGGCATGGACGAGATCCCAGCTCGGCCCTTCAGTATGGTCAAGAAGAAGTCCCAGCCCCCACTTTGAATAACGAGGCGGGGATAGACGACTAATACCCGTTCTGACTCACAGCTCACGATGGAAATTTTGTGTGGATTTCATCTTACTGTGAAATTAAACCTGTGAATAGAAAATAAGTTTTAGATTGGCTTAACATTTATTTTTCAAATATTTCCTAAGGATGCCCTGATTATATAGGCAAAATAAAATCAGTCAGATCTTTTACAGCGACCAATCTTTTTAATGGACTTAGGGACAATGTGAATAACTCAGGATGCATAGTTGTAAACATTAATTTGTGTATGTAAAACTTTTTGTTTTCTTTATTTAGAATGTTTTTTTTTCATGATTGTTTGTCTTTACCAATACAGATACTTACAGATATGAAATGCGAAATAAAGTGGATTTGGTTTACAAAACAACGATGACTTAAATTGATTATATGTTTCGACATAATTAGATTTTCTATGAAATTTAGTAATGTTGTAAAAGTACTCAGAAAGACTCGCGGGAACGCGTATCACGATACTTGTTTTTCCCCTTTCTCCGTTCACCTTCGGAAGTGAGCGATTCATTTGGAATCACACATTACCATTTTAACTATTGCAGACAGTTAACTCCCCTGAGGCACATGCAATTTGTTGCAGCAGATTGAAGTATAGAATGAACCAAGAGATTGCGCTACCGTGTTTGGTGGCAGTGGTGATCAAGTTTCTATACGAGTCCACAACCTTGTCAACTAGTTGAATGAAAACACATTTTGAGCAAAATGGATTTTTAGTATCGTTGCAGTTAACAGACGCATTAAGCCATTCGTCCCTGTTGTAGCCCTATGTTGATTTGGTGCTGCCTTTCTGATTAAAGATTCTTATTCGAAAGACTATTGAATTAGTGCTGTAATGCAACTGATAGCTTGATTTCGTTTTTACTTTTTCCAAAAGTATGCTTTATCACCAATCTACACTCAATCTAAACAGCACAATTTAGGGGATACTTCCCCAAAGGCAATTTAGGCATCTTCAAGCTAAAGTCATTTTTACAATCACAGGTAGATATTGGAATTGGCGAAAGTAAATACGTTTTCTATTTAACTTTGCTTGGCAAGAGTCTATTGGTGGGGAGTTTTGATATAGTAATGGCGATTATTTCATTTACATGTGCCCATCAGGGGGGGGGGGGGGGGGGGGGGGTTGTCTTAAGTGTTCCCAGGGTGGCCAGATGTAGCTGCACTATTACCACCAGTGTGGTAGAGGGTGTCAGGGTGGAGATGGACAAAGGTTGAACCCTTTTCTAATGTTTATCAGTCAATCAATCAATAATGAATTTATTGGAGAATTTACGCAATGATATCCAGTGATTGATATTCTAATAAACAAGACTACTCTTACAGTTTCTGCACTATTTGCCCGGGCATAATAAACGATCTCAAGCCCGATTGCCTACCAGTTTCGAGGGCATGGATGCGACACAGGTCCCCGATCTCACAAGGTAGTTTTGATTCACAAGCTACTAGGGTCATTGATGTGCTTGACCATTTCTTGACATGCCACAGCGAGTGTTTGTACAACCAGGCACTGGCAGACGTCCGGTTGACTGGTGCAGTAATTAAATGTCTGTACTGTAAATGAACAGGTTAACCAGGGGCCCTATGTCACAAGATTCATGGTGAACTAGAACCCACTACTTACTTGTAGTGCAGTGCTCTGAAACTGCAAGCAGTCGATGCAAAATGTACACATGACCGACCGGCTATGGGGGGCAGCCCCCTGGCGGCATATGCCACTATACGTTTCACGCTTATAGACACCAATGGTTTATAGCTATACATAGTTAGCCGTCGCTTATAGGCATTTCGCACATATTACACCTGCCAAATGGTGGCTTTGTATGCTGCTTTCGCCTTGCCAAGATGGATCGGGCATGTTTATTTCACCTGTTCACAGGAGCGATGAACGTCTCGGCAAAGAGTACGTACTAATTATGGAATATAGTTGTTGGTAGAAAAACGTTGATAATGAATAATCAGTTTTCGTCTCGGCAAATATGTCGTATTACAAATATGTCTCAGGGTTTATAGAGAATACTATAGGGTAAATATTCCACCAACATACCCCGGCAGCAGTCAAATGACGCATAGCATAACCCTATTGGTTATGGTAATACAAACTGATACAACAAATATACATATATATATATATATATATATATATATATATATATATATATATATATATATATATATATATATATATATATATATATATATATATATATATAAAAATATATATATATATATATATATATATATATATATATATATATATATATATATATATATATATATATATATATATATATATATATATATATATATATATATATATATATATATATATATATATATATATATATATATATATATATATATATATATATATATATATATATATATATATATATATATATATATATATATATATATATATATATATATATATATATATATATATATATATATATATATAGCCTGGTCTGCCTGGCCATTTCGTGCAGGAATTTAATGTCTGTAGTGTTCTTGTACTCGCCGTCCTCCCTTCATTACAAGCGACTCCTACAATCACCATCTTGATAAAGTAACCCTACGCAGAGAATGTTTACATGCTACAGTATCGCGTCTTCAATTACCATGACTTACAACACAACGTTCACCTATTGATAAGCTGTGGTTACCGTATCCCGATTAAGTTAAAAACCGCTAAAGCATATACTCTGATCTCACCCAACGACAACGAGGCCCATCCTTACAGTGCCGACCTTTATTCCTGCACTTAATGCGTGGGCAGAGCGGTAATACACGACCGCACGCCCGATCGCCACCCAGCTTCCTGGGCAGGGATGAGTGGATGACATCACAACTAAACGTAATTTGGATTCGCAAGCTACGTGTGTAATTGGTGTGGCATTTTTTGTCATGAATTTCCTTCATTGTTATTTTTCTGTTATATTGAAGCTAAATCATGTTTAGACATTTATTAAGAGTGCCTATAGAAAGTGCTGCGTGTATCAAGGTTACTGTTGTCAATTGCTTTGGAATAGAGAACAACTCTCCTTCAAATATTTCCAAAATATTTAAGGAGAGTTGTTTAAAGTGTTCTCATTGGTACATTCCCTTCAAATAATTTTTTGAATATGGTTTTGAAATGTCACCATAGTAAACCTATGAATAAAAGACCAACACAATATTTATATTATAAAGCCTGTATTGTTCTGATTAATATTTCTCCATCAAATAACATGATGTTGATTTCAGAATGTTGTAAGTGTGAACTTGTGAACTGTTATTAAGTGTGAAAACAGACCCGCAAATGATAATACTTTAACAGACCCACAAATGATAATACTTTAAAAGTCAATTTAATGAGGGTAGAGTTCCACACTGTAATAGTAGTTTTTCGAGACTACCTGTGACACTCTAACATTCTACCAACTATCCATTCACTTATCTATCTCTTATCAAATCTGCTATGGGACTCTGTGTCCATGTATGGACAAATGTTTGTCTAAGAATTGAATAAAAGAGAAATTCAATCAAAACTGTACTAGACGATCACTTTTTGAATGAGGCCACCTGCCGAAAGTGACCAGTCTCAAACTCCCCTAAATGCATACTATACATTATCACCTGCTCTGCTGTAATTCTCTACGCTGATTGGTCAATAGGTGTTAGATCTGGAGCCGTTCACACTTTGTAGATTCAATATCGAACGGCAGGATTCAATATCGAACGGCAGAATTCAATATTATCACTTGGTCACCAGCCTCGTTCTGACCTCCAAAGTTATTTTAAGATTTTATGAGATGTATTTGTTATTTTCTTCTTAGCATGAACGAGCAGGTGATAAATTCGTTACGCCCTGTTGGAAAGTGAGGCCGGATTTGACTTTCCAACAGGGCGTATCCAATAATATCACCTACTGGCAAGAAAATCCACACTCTTTTAAAGCCACCCTCCAATCATCTCATCAGTGGGCTCTCCATGTAGGTTTGGCTATATTTGTATTTTATGGAGTGTTTTTCCGTATAGGCATTTTCCTGCTTTATGATAGTGCACACGTCTCAATAAGGCATGTTTAGGAGAGGAAGTGCAGTTTGCCATGCTAAGGATAGCGTTTTCCCCTCTTCATTACGTGAGCGGCAAACCTACTGTGGGATTTCCCGCGAAAATAGGCAATTGCAGATGCCGGGCACTGATCTTTAACAGAAGACGGTCTCCTTAAGGTACTTATGCTAATCCTTGAATGGATCTCGCTGACAAAACCAAGCCGTGGGATGAATTTGCACTAATCTCATTGCTTGGGACCCTGGGATCATAGTATTTGATCTACGTTTGGAGGGTCGCTTAGTGTCACGATCAAAGACGAAAACAAACGAATTTATCATGATGCTTAGGGCTGATATGCATGCAATTAATAGAGTGTCGGGGTGAAAAAAACAGTTGGATTCGATTAAGTCTTAATTCTATGAGTCATGCTAACTTTGCTCCTCCTCAGTCATCAGACAACTTGTTGGGAGGACAACGCGTGCAGATAGCAACTTCTGGTATCTGACGTAGAGCTCTGTAAAGTGAGTGATTAGACGCTTTTTGTCCATAAGAGTCGCTGCGCGAAGGTTTCTTACACACACACACACACACACACACACACACACACACACACACACACATCTATCTATCTATCTATCTATATCCAGGATACTCGGTTACAATGCCGATATTCAATTCCTGTCCCAAACACACGACCGTCTCAGGTGCGCGGTCGACCAGTCCTTGCCTAATTAATGGTCGACATTAATGAAAACTATACGACGCTATACTGTCTGAACAAAATGATTTAAGTACTTACTAACCAAAAACAAGCACTATACAGTTCGCCCTCAGAAACTAAGCGTGTGTCGACGGAGGATCTCTGACGATCGGGATTGGACAAAAATGATAGGTTCAGAAATCACATGTCACACTTTATCTTGCTATTAGTGTCAGATTTGACTGAGATTGCGAGGTGTGTTCTGAAGGCCCACCAGTAAATTGTGCTCACATTATAGCATTGGTATTCCAGCCACGCCCCCACTTAATATACCAATGAATCAAACCGATCCTGCGCTGGTCTGCATCGGTCTGCTTTATATCCTTGCACTCCGCCTACGCACAGCGAGAGTTGCCCACAAAATCATACAACACTACCCAATACTACAGAACAGCACGGACATGTAGCAGATTTACTAAAACGGATATAGGAATCGTATATATATATATATATATATATATATATATATATATATATATATATATATATATATATATATATATATATATATATATATATATATATATATATATATATATATATATATATATATATAGAGAGAGAGAGAGAGAGAGAGAGAGAGAGAGAGAGAGAGAGAGAGAGAGAGAGAGAGAGACTAGGCAAAGTGAATTATCGACTTCTCCGTAGATCATAAGTATTTCCTCTTCAAATCACTATGCTAGATTTCATTAGATGGTTAGAAAAAACCCACCTAAAGGGAAGGATACGGCATTAGATGATGACATCAAGCATTAGCGTCGCCAAAAGGCAGCGTATAGTCTCACATCTCTGTGCAACTTTATTAAATGATTCCTATAGAGTTGTTAATTTGATAATTCATGGTTACGAACCTGGTATCGTATTAGCTTGGGGGAAGATTCAATCGGCCCCATACAAACACACCTAAATGGTAAACCCCATACAAACCTTAATGTAATACACTACACTAAGTTATACACTATCTTTTACCACTATGTTTTTGATATAATGGTTGACAATCATTCAAGATCAATCTACTCAGCATGATTACACAAAGAGTACTTCACACAGTAAGGTGTTTTCAGACACTTTGAATATTAAATGGTAATTTAACAACTACTTTCATGATTTTATATATCATTTGTCAGAAAAATCAGATTATGCTTTAAATATTTAAGTCGAATCTCAACTTTCATGACACTAATTCCTTGAAAACAACCTTCAACTTGCATAACACTCAAGATATTCACCTAAAATCATTAATTTTGAAACGATTCTCCAACATTCTGAGTAAGTACCTCCTTGGTGAAGTGGTCTAGCTAGTTGCCTTATAAAATGCGCACCGACAGCTCATGTGTCCTGACTGCAAAGGTCTTGGAATGAGATCCAGCTTGAGGATTGTGAGGAAGTTACCTGTGACTTAAAGGTTAATCATCGGTTTTCTCACAATCTTGGTTTCTTCTCCAATTAACTACCAGCTATCTAGGAGTTAGCTTAGAATGCAAGATAAGGTGAAGAATGAAACTTGGTACAATTATGATTTAAGGAATGCTTATACATTTGAAAGGGGACACATGCTGTAGGTCACTGCTATGACCTATTTTGGGGCATTTTAAGCCCAAAATGGATTTTTTTGGTAATTTTGCAAATAAAGACTTTCATCACCAAATTCCATATTGAGGCTGTCCCAATAGCCAAGGGGTTCTAGCATCAACTGCTTGCTGGCTCTCACCACTGTCAAAGATCCCTAGTCTGGTAGAGGCATATGAGAAAGTTGCCAGTGACTTAGGACTGCTCCGTGGGTTTTTTTCCGGAGGCCTCGGCATTTGCCACCATTAACAGATGGCTTGCCACCATTAAGCTTTAATATGGCAAAACAGTGACGACAAACGAAATTTCTAAAACAATTCCCTGCAATAGCAACTCTCTAAGCATACATTGTGATCAACTTAATTGCCCTATAATCCAATGCAGCTAATTTTCCAGTGGGTATAATCGAGACACGCGTGCCAAGATATTCAGTATGGCCCTTTTCTTGTACATACCAGAATGACCGTTATCATGGCTGGTTGGCTGACAAAATGATACTGATTGTAAAGCTAAATGATCAACATAACCCGGGAGATTATTCACTTGATAGATGAAAAAGGGAATATAATATTGACGTTTAATCAGTGTCGCTTCTTCGTTCAGTACACTCATTTTATTATGAAATATTCGTAACAGTACTAATTAATACTAATACAGTAAATGAATATTCTCTCTCTCTCTCTCTCTGACTGTAAGACAGACACAAGCATAAGTAGATTCAAAGTACTAATGCTACAACTCCTCTATAAACACTTTAAGTGAATAGATAGAAGTATTTTGCAAACATGACAATATGAGACAATACTTCTCCGTTTTCTGTTCTAATGTTACATTATATTTTTTGTCTTTCGTTTATTATTTCCTACTTCATACACAGTATGACTTTTTGTAAATGAAAATTAGAAGCAAATAAACATACTACTACTACTATTGCTGCTGCTGCTGCTGCTGCTGCTGCTACTACTACTACTAATTTGCCATGCTAGTGTAAATCTCAGAACGGCCATGTTGTCTATAACAGGTGCGACTGTAAATTACCACAGGTGTCTGAAAACATCATGAGACCAGTGAGAGAAATTACCTGCCACCAAACCACTCCTCACCACATTCAATTTTAATGCTACTTTTGAAAGGGCTGAAAAGATACTCCCTCGCAGTCCATCCCATCAGTAATCCTGTCAGGTCTCCAGTCAGGGGTTTAGTGTGCTCAGACCTTGACTGCTGTCAGGAGCCAATTATACTGTGGGGCTTTTGGGTGCAACATCACAAGGGAAATACTATGTGACGGCTTAACGCTAAAACCACTGAAATGGCTCTGCTTGTCAACGAATCACTTCCGTCGGCTCAACATATCAGAATTAGGGCGACATGCGCAAATAGAGCACAGTTCTAGAGCAGCCGGAGTGGGCTGATCTGGTGGATTATCGGGTCATGAGGATATGTTGCTTTTTGATATTACAGATCATCCATGCATTAACTGATACTTCTCTGCATAGGATTCAATAAGCATGCCGTGTTTACCTTGAAATTTGCTTAAATACCTTATGACTCATAGCATATTTCATGGGTTCTAGAGCGTGGGCTCAAATTATAATCATTCTAGGGCAATTAATGGGGCTGTACACTGATAATTCCTGCACTAAATGCGTGGGCCGCCCGGGCATCATTCATGACCGCTGTCCCAGTTGCCACCCAGTATACTGGGCATGGATGACTTCACAACTGAACGTATCTTTGATTCGCAAGCTACGTGAGTCATTGATGTGCTTGACCTGTTTTTTTTAACATGTTGTCTATGTGTGTTAGTACAACCAGGCACTGGCGGACGTCCGGTGCAGAAATCAAATGCATGTACTGTACATACATATGTGCAACCATGCATGCATGCATACATACATACATACATACATACATACATACATACATACATACATACATACATACATACATACACAATGTTTACACTCCTCCAGAGATTATAACATAACATGCATAAGACGTATACGCTGTATACAAATTCTTTGGACGTATCCAAAACAGCATATGGGATTTCATTTTTAGGAAATGAAGGTAGGTTTTCTACTTAGATATCCTGCAAATTGTGCAAAAGCGCATAGATATGACGTTTAGGCATTTTGACTTTTACTCAAATACTGCATTATTTAACAATACATTTGAATTAATCATTCATATGTGGATCGTGACGGCAACTAGATTCACTATCAAGCTAACATCGACGAATGAGTTTGAAGTTTTTTCAATAGACATAATTGATACGGCTAAATTTGATTATGTTACTGTTACACTCTAAAGAATCGGACTAGGCAGGCGAATTCAATTTTGCCTCTCAGAGGGATAAGTGCTTTTGCAATATGTCAGCAAATATGACGCTATCGTCGACTCATTGGTAATTTAAGGCTTGGTTGATTTGCTTTATTTTCCTCTGTTTTGATAAGGAAAAACGGCATTAATTAAGGGAATTTCTTCCCAGTTCCGGGTTTCTATCTGGTCGTGATAAGATCTAAGTTATTGAAAGCAACGTAAACTCCATTCCCTCCTTCCATTCCATTTTTGCACAGACATATGGTGTACCATCCAATATCTCGGAAACAAAAGATATGAAAAAAATGTTACGTCCTCCTTAGCTAAGCAACGCTTAGGAAGACGGGATGCATACAAAGGCTTTTAACAGAATTAACCAAGAGCCAGTGCCAACCATTTTTACATACCCATATTTCATTCATTGAAGAGAGTGCATTTATCAGCCAATACACATCACACGTTGTTATATTCACCAGTAAATCCAACTGGCATATTTTATTTCCTCTGGCCTATTACGTATGCTGCTAAGGTCTACTTCAGCGAGAATAAAGTGAATGCTGTGTCATGATATATGATGATGATGGGGAAGTTTAAACGAGAAAGTAGTCCCGCAGAGGCTATCGTAGTGATGATTGAAGCTCAAAGGCAAAAGACATAAACACCCTTAAAACAATCATCGGGCACTAGATGTGCCAGTTTGCATAACCCTGTAGCACTCGAGAGTTGCGGGTGGTGTGAAGTGTTATGATAATAGCAACACCTGTAGCTACTGTTTAGAGGGAATCACGACAGCATCATATCGACACATGAAACGTGTCCACACTGCATATCTGGTTTAACAACCTACCTCCCTTCCCGGAATAGAAAAACAAGAACACGTCTTCGACCACCATCCTTAATATGGCTACCTCCTTGGCCACGCTGTCTAACACATGCGCTTAAAAAGGAAGAACTTGTCGACTTTAATATAATTGCTACCAGAATTTTCAAATGCAAAAATTCAGATACTTGAACAGTTTTCTGAATGGTATCAAATTTGTTATCGTTTATTAAATGCGTGATTTTCTTAAACTTTCTCATTCAAACCCTTATTGACTATTGACTGTGTATGCTGCCTAATCCATCGAATAAGAGTGTTCCCACTCCCCAGTATAGGCTGTTCCTGTTGCGAGTAAAGCCAAAAATAAAGGCAGAGAGATTCTAACCTTTCCATTTCTGGACGCAAAAGATTTTTGAAACCCATGTAAACCCTATCATCATGGTATTCATTGGATAGCTCTCGCTGAGCGCTCAGAGATGAGTACCTATGTGCCAGGGGTTCAGTCATTTTTCAATTTTTTGCATCTTTTTGTATTGGCCACATTAGCCACTAGCAGCATAAGGGTTATAATTGCTAATAAACATAGTGATAAATGGAGATACGAGCTCGATATAAACAAGCCCACCATGCTAGCTTTTGAGAATCCCATGTGGGCGTGAAGTCATACATGTGTTAGTGGACTCTACTCAGAAAGGACTATAGAAAAGGGGAAAAAGCAGAAATGATGCAGCGTGTGTTTGCGTGTAGTCTTTGTTACTTGACTGTCATAGTACCTTTTGTTACATATGCCTCAGAACTGTGGGCTTTAAAACAATGAGGCATTGATATCCTAGATGAATTCCACAGGAATGCGAATAGACACACACAGTGACTCCCAAAAGATTACCAAATACAACTTATTTACATAGGGCGTTGATGGAGGCGCCTAGAGAATCTTAGTTATGCAAAGAAATCAATATTTTATCAGAGCAATTTTAGTGAAAGAGGAAAGTGGCATCTATGAAAAAAATAAGTCGTCGAATTTAACTGGAATATTCCCAAGAGAATGGAAAGTCGGACTAACAGTCAAATTTTAGACATTTTAAGGATCTTGCTTAAAGCAATCCCTGATGGAATAGGGACTTTAATCAATAATGGCTGCCACTCCTTGATAAGCTGTCTTCTGACAAAATACACATGCAGGTACCATGTGAGTTAATGACTCCATTCTGGATTATATCCTGCAGGAGAATCGACAAGATGTACCGGTTATCAATTAAGAGCAACTCCGATATAAATTAGTCCACTTTTTTACCGATAGTAAATAATTAGATACTAGTATAAGGCGGTGTTTCTTTCAGGATTCGAACACTGGCAGTCTTAAGGGATAGCGAGCAGCGACATTGTTAACGCTTTAGAACACATGGATATAATAGCAGCCTTCCTTATCCATTATCATGACAGTCATACTCGGTTGCAGAGAAAGGCTTCAGTTGAAACTAAATGAGTTCAATATGCGGTCACGTATCAATTACTACTTTTGTACTTATGGTACATTACATTTCGGAGTGTCTGATATGTGTTCTTCCTAACGAAAAGGGTGTGACCCCTACAGATAAATATTTGTTGAACTATATTTGAAATTTGGAATTTCGTTTTTCGTCACTTTTTCTGCCATATTGCAGCTAAATGACGTGACTAGACAGTTGTAACTGGAGGTGAGAGACGCTAGCAGTCAGTGACAACACCTTAGGCAACGAGTTGAATAATAATACTTTTACAAGCAAATTATATTGCCGGGTTTTTGGCAATAATTTTTATACGAATGCTATCGTATTGTATTGTATGTGTCTCGATTGTAGTTAATCGATACAAGATCATCTCAATAGATCGAATGAACATAAAACACGAATATAAACAAATAAATCGAACCGAAGGAACTTTTTAATACAAATATGAACCAAAGAAAGGGAACACAAACAACTTAAGTACAGGCACAGGCAATTAATCTTCCCATCAAAAAATCTTACATGGAATGGGTATAGGATAATAGCATGTAACTCTACATTACCTCCCCATACAATGTAATGAAACATGCTCTTTCATCACATTCTTCACATAGCAATTTCGGAAATATTTCAACTCATCATTTTAGGAAATTCAAGTAATTAAACTTGTGGCATATTCCGGCCATCATTGACCTAATTTGACCACGCGTAAATATGTTGTTCGCATTTAAATGGTAAGAACTTTTGTTTTCGTGACGTATTATGCCATTGACATCTGGATCTTAGTCTTGTGGTTGTGACGTCTGTCTCCAAAACGGAAGGCCGTGAGTTGGGGTCTCCGCTTGATCTCATTGGCGTGTTGGGTTGGTAGGCTTACAAATGTGCGGCGCTCTGCAGGAGCCGCCTGTGATGCTGTAGGAACTGTAAGACCCATTGGAGCTATTCGCGACCTAATCATACAACTCACAAATCACAAAGTAGAAAGGAGTAACTGTATGGATAGTTACTTATACATTGTATGTGAATGCCAGTGATAGATGCACACATATTATACCCTAAGAAAGGTGTTCAATCCGTCTATAATTGATAAATGGTCAATTTTTATAATTTCTAAATCTTATATCACAATTTGTACCTCTACACGTATCATACTTTCAAAGTTTCATCAATAAAAAGTGCGCTTTATCTATTGCAACTATGACAGCATATTCTAGATCTCACTAAAACTTGTCGTTTAACTGTTTTAGTTAATTTCAGGGAACTAAACGTATATTATTGAACTTAACATCTTTTGAATTTGAATAAATTTGCATCATGGACGTCGAGAATAACGATAAACCACGGTACTATATTTGGCTAAAAGTACGGCAGTGGCTTTGTGGTTGATATAAATTACCTACAGTCTTTCACACCGAGGTGGCAGGGCGTTTACATTTATCCATCTACTTAATGTTTATGCGTTCTTGACATTGGCAATAGGGGATAATTCGCTCTCCTTAGGCACCTCACTATGCAATGCATATAATGGCGTGAATGTAGCTCAAGATGTATTAACCATGGGAGCTATTCTCGTTATTGTAGACATCGGCATGCTACTCTTATGCTCAAACCTACACGTATCCAATCCGAAAAATATCAGTTGTTCAGGCAAGACTTTTCACACGGTTGTCGGCGCCTGACATACACGCAAAGGTTCACTTTATCATTCATCAAGAGGGGTCGAATTTCATTAATGTCGTCATGTAAAGTTGTTTATCCTGGTCTTTCTGAAATTGAGATTGTGCAAGTTCGGGATAAGAGACCAATTATTAGGACCTGGATTGTTTGGTTCAATATGACAACCGAGTTGATTGTCAGGTTGTATTGATTAAAGATTATGCCTGGCTTTTGTGAATGGTCTGTGAATGTTCATAGAACAACAAAGAAACATATCACGAAACAATCACCTTTCAAAGTGTGCAAGCATTACGAAGACCAGTTCGAGAAAATAGGTGGGTGTCATCAAATTGAATAATTTCACTTGATAGCAGGGGTTGATTTAAGCACAAACTACCACATTAATCTAAAATTATCATTTAGCAATTTAAAGTAGGGCCAAATTCAAGTTCATTCTACCTTGTATCATTAATAAGTATAAGTATTTATTGACTATACCAAGAGTATAAAAATCAATGATCAAAGGCTAGTGACCTTGTCCACTTAGGACTGCATGGAGTTAATGACCGGCTGCTTAGTTATGTTTTGCTATGTGCCTTGCTTATTCTTAAAGCAAAGCGGTTAAGCTGTGTTCTTCTTTTGCTTTTCATTCCCTTTAGTTTTGCGTTATTTTCTCTGTATTTGAATATGTGAAATCATTGTGTATACTCTATATTCAGTCAATAAAGATTCATTCATTCATAAGCTAAGAATAAGCATATTTGTTGAGTTTCTTAATTGGGCACTGGAAAATCCATATATAATCGAGTATATATACACGCAAATATCTATAATTATATATATATATATATATATATATATGGGATACGTGGAGGTGTCTTGCGGCAAAACTAGCGAAGAGCTACCAAAAAGTAAGCCTGACCGTTTAACCAGTCATGGAGGAACTGGTTCTTGAATAGAATAGCGTTGCGTTGTGAGACGGTGATGTTATTACGTGGCACATTGTTGCGTCACGTTGTGTATGTCCCTTAGCGATGGGGCATGTGAAATCTCCATGGGGCACGTCATAAAGGAGCGCGCGCTCAACAATGGAGAACAAACGTCATAGTTACTGAATGGTGACTATGTTGAAACGGTTTCGAACCTCGTATACTCGGGTTCTCATCAGAGGCAACGGCACCATGATCCTAGGGGGACCATGGTTGACAAAAAAGACCGCACGGTGATATAAAGTATTACATCCGTAGCCTATACTTGATATTAGTATGTATGGGCAGTGACTAGTCATATACACTAGTTGTTGTATATGATGCAGTAGACCACTTGCGGCCCACCCCCTTGTGCTGGTGGGTGTGGGTCTCTAACGCATAATTGAAGAGTTATTTCTTGAGCTATTGTATTCGTATTGAAGCTTTAATGGAGTCTGTAAGTGCTGGTCCATTCGTTGGTGTGGTCGAATGGGACGTCCCCCCGTAGACAATACAGTTGGAAAGCAATGATATGTGGGTACGTGGACGTAACTGTATTGGTACGGACCTGGTATAGGTTGCGGGTATTATGTGATAGGTTTGCGTGGTATGGACTACATTGACATGATATTGTTCATACAGGTAAGTATAAATACATCACTATAGCGCAGTGTATAAAAGGACGTGGTGTCTTTTGACACCTGTCTATAAAACTCAAAGACCTGGAATGGGTCTAGCTCTATATGCGACACTGCCGGTTTTCTGGTGATAACCTAGGCTGGTGTCATTGCGACTATGTAGATAATTAGTCTAGTGTAACAGGTAAGTATATTTGAAGCCGGAATTGTCTTGCATATATATTAGGGGGTCACAATTGGCGTTTGTGGCCCTGATATAAATTGTCAATGATGTATATACGGACATCATTGATTATCATCTCTTTTTATCGCCTATACTTGGTCTCATGGTATTGTGAGATAAGTAAGTTGAAGTGGAATTTTGATGCTATTTCCACATTATGAAACGGGCAGTGTATTTGATGGGTTTAATCAAATAAATTCAGGCCCAAAGGTACCTGCGATCTCAGTCTGAAAATCCATTTTTTCTCGACTGAGTCGCGCATGTTAGCAGCTGCTGTGCTCTCTGGGTGGGCGGGTATAAAAGATTTTTCATTGGTTAAGAAGCCAATGTATTTGAAGGATAACGTTTTTTTATCACAAATATTCACACATTTTATTATTCATCACCTCGGCAATGAATCTTTCGAAAATGAAATGATTCTACTTGGCGTACGGGCGAGCTATTGGTGTGTGTAGGTTAGTTCATCGATTCTGAGATGACTGCTGGGGTCTGTTTCACGAAAGTCGGATAATCAGTTAGCTAGCTAAACTTTTAGCTAGCTAAGTTTATCCTAGATCTTTCTTATCCTGTAAATTCGGTTTCACGAAGAAAAAGTTAGCTAGCTAAACTTAGCCAGCGTGAGGCCGCTTATGTGCTTGCTCAACAATCATAATCCGCACGTGCCGTGACGTGCACTGTCTGTTGTGCTTGGTAACTGGCGCCATATCCTCTACGTGACACTGCCTACCGGCACGCGCACCATTGTTAGGTCTGTTGTTTTGAACAGCAGACGATCGTCCATGTTTAACGCAAGACAGCTAGAAAAGGGCCGTCTATAATGCTCTCGTAAGCACCTTTAGAATTAGGTAAATAGTTCACTTTTGGTGTCTCCTTAAAGCGTAACTCTTTAATTTTATGGTACATGTTTTGGTTTTATGTTTCGCTAATGTTAATCATGAATTTCGAAGTATTTAGTGCAGCCTATACATTATCCTGAACGGCTAGCCTGCTAGGGAGCAGGCTAGCCGTTCAGACTTATTTCGTCATGGCAACAGGATAACCGCTGGCTTAGGATTCTTTGTGAAACCGAATTTAGCTGGCTAACCAGTGGTAAGCTTGCAGTTAGCTGGCTAACCCATTATCCGACTTTCGTGAAATAGGCCCCTGGCGTGTTACTAGTCCTACTGTCCCGGATGTTGAAGGCGGCGAGTGTCAAGACGAAGGGAAGCAGATACTTAGCTGCCAGTTCCTACCTCCCACTCTAGGCACTACTTAATGCTACCTAAAATACGCACCCGATGGCCATGCCTGCGATTATGCTAAACCTTATTTATATAAACCAGACATTGATGAGTTAGATTCACGCTATTTAACACATCTTTCTTTACGCCTGCGTTTCCTGATAACTAGATATATCTATTGGGTTGCCATATTAGCACATTTAACCGTATCCTTCATTCATATTTCCACCTCTTCCCTTGGGCGAGTCTGCCATAATAGGAACGGAAGAAAATGGCTTTCATCTGATCACTGCAATTATCACACAAGCGGATCGTGATAACAGATGTAATGACCATACCTAAGTGACGTCTTGCATAATGGTATAGGCGAATTACTTATTCACGCAATTTCATGAGGATCTACATACATGGCCACATATTGATTGTCAACACATATTATTGTTATTTGAAATAGCGATTCATTACATTGACACGATTCTTCTAAGTTAAGGGCTGATCGTGACTGGCCAGTTGGTAATTGGAGGGCCCGGTGTAACAATGTTCAGTAATCCGGGGGTCAATGACCTCTAGCTCTAGTTTCGGGTGTACGTCCTAGTTGCTAGTGACCCCCTATATTTCTCTACCTGAATATGTGTTTCTTCAAAGTTGGTTATTTCTAATGGTTTACATATTAAACACTCAATCTGCCATCTTTTAACTGGGGTCCCTCACAACTGTTACACAAGCAACAGTGGCAGGTGACCCCCAGTTGTCAAATTTTCTTAACCAATCTAAAACGGGCGGATGGTGGCAGCTCAAACCTGTAGGCTACATTGGTAGAATCACTGCTATATGCTAGTATACCATATGTGCAGACGTGTCGACTATTGCGCTGGAGTGATCTGCAAACAGGGATAAGCATATGTTAACTCGTCATCAGAGAGTTGTTTTTATTACCAACCATAAACATTACAATCATTAACTCCTTGATTTAATACCAGAAAGTTAAATAGCCAAATATTGCTCACTGCTTTGCGCTTAAATGATCTCCAAACAATCCAAGCATATGTTCATCCTACCTGACAACTGAGGAGGGGTTTCCATTATCAACCTTACAGTTCACAATCCAAACCATCTATCATAAACACTGGCCATGGGATAACGGGAGAAAAATATTTGTGTAGCATGGGTGTATTTGTATGGTATCTAATACTTATTTTTGTCCACAGGAATCAGCTTTGTTGTCTGCTATCAGTAGGTCAAGATGCTCACATGACGTTATGGATAAAAATGGACATTCCATGTGTTATACTATGTGATCATTTATCAAATATCATTGTCTTTTGCAGATGAAGCTTTCTCTGGCATGTGGACTGATTCTCCTGGTTGTTATCATCGAACAGACAAACTCCATACCTGTCAAGGATTGTCTCCGAGAATGTGGCACCTGCGTTCAGAGGTGGGGGAAGGAGTTATACAATGGCGCCCTCTGTGCCCATAAGTGCATTGCCAGTCGGGGCAACATGGTGGACACAGATTGCAAGGACACACAGTACCATCTCATTAAAAGGGGAGGAGCAAAATTAGATATACAGACATGCAAGAAGTATTGTGTGGGATGCGTGACGCTCTACGGCAAGCGGTTCTACGATGGCCTCAAATGTGCCAACAACTGCGTGCGCACAAAAGGAATGAGCGTAGACCCCAACTGCGCAGACAGCCTGCTCCACACATTACGGAAGTAAGCATCGTCACGTCCTGTCGTCACAAGATGCACTCGCCATTACGCCTAAAATTACCAAATAGGTATCAAATGCGCATGCACACTTTTGCCTTTGTATAGGTATAGGCGTTCCTGGCGTCACAAGATGCACCCGCCATTACGCCTAAAATTACCAAATTGGTAGCAAATGTGCATGCACACTTTTGCCTTTGTATAGGTATAGGTGTTCCTGTCGTCACAAGATGCACTCGCCATTACGCCTAAAATTACCAAATTGGTAGCAAATGTGCATGCACACTTTTGCCTTTGTATAGGTATAGGTGTTCCTGTCGTCACAAGATGCACTCGCCATTACGCCTAAAATTACCAAATTGGTATCAAATGCGCATGCACACTTTTGTCTTTGTGCTTCTCAATGCATTTCTTACCTTTTGCATTTAAAGAAAGCAAATGCTGTACAGCTCACTGGACATTGTATGATTCAATTCGTAGCAAATGATGGGACATACATTGTAATTTACTGTAATGCATACAAACTTTCAGACAGAATGGGATATTGAAAAACAATATTGCTGTCATTCTTGAAGCTATACTTTAAACGTTTCAGTAGCTTTTTCAGCCGGAGATGTAATATTGAGATGGACAGATATATATATATATATATATATATATATATATATATATATATATATATATATATATATATATATATATATATATATATATATATATATATATATATATAATCAAAAGTGTCCTGGGGGTAATTAACTGAGAATGCAAATATTAAATTTAAGATTGGTTTGGAATACTTCCTAGATTATTGATTTCGATACATTTCCGATTTAGCATTTTTGGAATAGATATCAATTTAAGTGTTCTAAATCTAATCCGATATCAATTTTAGTTACACTTATAGAAAAGTGCTGGATAGGATTCCTTTTTGCGATAAGCTAATGATAGCATATTCTATCAAGAATATAAGAAAGGCTTCAGCGCAACACTTTGAAGTAATCAGACATTGGCATGAGTTAATAGATGCAATTTTTCTATGTACAGCATCTTACAGTCAACTGGCTTTCATGTACAGCGTATAATAGCTTTGTCTATCTCCTCCTTATTAATCTGTGTGCAACCCATTATGCCTACAAACTCTCACAAACGTCACTTTCTTTGTAGCTTTTTTAATTGGATATGACGCTGCATAAAGCGTAGTTCTTTACACGCGAAAGAGCTTTTCTGAGTTCTGCATTGATTTATTTTAACCAATTTGCGTCTAGTGTGTATGCATGGTCAATGGTGACAACTACTTTGAATGTAATTTATAATTTGAAGAATGAGTTGAAACTATCTAAGGCGGGGCTATTAAAATCAAACAAGAAAACTAAATAGAACATCTCGAAAAAAAGCTCTATTATCGAAGTATGTCCATGTGTGTCAGGTTCAAGAAGAGTTTGTTCCAGATTTGAAAGGGTCAAAGCTTCTTTGCAAGTGTTAAGCATTCGTTCCTGTATGTAATGCACGTCTTATTGTTTGAAACCGAGGCTGGCGGATTGAGCGTGTAAATTTGTTATCGGTTGATGTACTATAACAATATCATTTGGTCAGTTGTAGTTACGGATTAGCACCGTTAAGAATCTTACGATACAATACGATATTGACATTTCTTTAGCGATACAATATCTTAATGATATTCCAAAAGATACTTTCATCCCTCCCAGAGACTTACTTTTGTTAGTTTGGAAATGTGTGTCAATTTTATGTTTCTAAGCAGTATCGGAATAACATATCTTAAACGATACTAGTACGTTTTCCTATTCGGTATCGATATTTAGTATCATATCGAGTACCGGTGCCAATTGTTAGTAGCAGTACCGAACTCTTTGTATGTATGTAATATTTGGTGCCGTAACGGCTAAAGTTATTAGCTCTTGGAAGATTTTTATAATTACATACGTAAATGAATATCTCCAACGCTTTCCCCCTAAGACACCAACTTGTTGTGTTTTCTTTGTTTTGGGATGGATGGGTCTAGTACGTGTAATCCAAGTTAAAAGGTTGATGTTGGTAAGGGCTATTGTGTTATTAGAAGGCAACATTGTCGTCAAGATTTTTTTTGTGGCATGGCCACGTATGTACAAACTAACAATGGATTCTTTATGTGTAACCGTAATGGCAAATATAGCCTTTAACGTGAATTGCTTCTGTAAACGTTATCTTATTTGCTGATTATGAGACAAGCTAAGCTGTGAAGACATTACACAATCAGTTTAACATGATTCTGATCTTTGAAATCGTATACCTTGTCGTTTGATTAAAAACCATAAAATGTGATCACTGTTCAAGTGCTTTCAATTGCATTGGAATTTTTATTTCATCATTTTATAGCGGTTCTTTTTTTCCTATGTATATCATATTTGTTCTGACTCATTCACGCAACATTGGTATTAAACGATTAATACTTTCTTGATTTTTCTATCCATATATCAATAGCATACACCAATTCGTTTTATTGTCCTTCTTTAATTGATACTAATCTAGTAAGTTTATCTATTTGCACGTTGTAACTGTATATTTGATATTTTAAACGATCTTTTAACAGGTTGAAAGTACGCTTGAGTCGTTCGCATGCGCAAACAATAAACTACCATTGTTGATCTATACGACAACGTTGCAATGAATAACAATCATTGGTCCAAAGGTAATATTTGAGAGCTTCTAAACCTTTAGATACTTATGACACCTACTGATCTATCAAATACTTAAGCTGCATTAAAGTATGAACAGAAACCGGTTATGTCTTTATCTTGGTTTAGACCAATATTGAGGGAATTATTTTTTCAAAGTAGATTGGTCTATGCGGATGTTCTAATTTCATTAGTTTACACATATATCTGTTAACTCGAATGATCAATTTTACGCAGGTGAAATACATACGGCTCTATTTTAACATGTTTTTTAAATTTTGGGTTGGGTCTATTTGTACGCAGATTAACTGTATACTGTGGTGGATATCTCTTAAATTAATCTTTCCCAAATAAATTTAGTGAGTTTTCTTTTCAACCTTCTTGAAAATTGCTCGCCATTTTTGACCCTTCCTTGTCAAACTCTTCCTTTATATTATTCTTTTAAACATTTGTAGTATATATGCAGGTGTTTAAGTATTATTTTACTGCATTCCCAGTATAATTGATTTTTTGTGAGACATTACTGAACTAGACTTATGTCGTGTGAAGCTGGCAGTGTTAATGGTATGGTACGATGGCAATTTTTACAGTGGAGGCCCTACCAAAGCAGGCTATGATTGGGTTTACTTGGAAACAAGGTCAACATCAATGCCTATGACACTCCTTATGCACTGTACATGTGTGTGCCTTGGTGAATTAAAAAAAAGATATATAAAACATCATTATTATCTGTGCTCTTTTTCATTGAATCATCACATCATATCCACATAATCGTTCCTACCCAGGTCTTCGCAGGAAAGACTACAGCCAATAGAAAGGCACTATATATAGCAATCAATTGCAATCAATATCTAATTTTCCCTTAGATTGTAATTAATTCAATGTGAACTAGAACTAGATTAAAACTATATTCTTTAGGTCTATCATCGAACTTGTGTTGTTCCCTGTTGCTGTGATTGTCATCAGATACGCGTTATTAGGAACTTACGTAACCGTCATTAATGTGATGCAGCCTGATTTGAAACATGCACAAACAAATATGAATGCATATATATATATATATATATATATATATATATATATATATATATATATATATATATATATATATATATATATATATATATATATATATATATATATATATATATATATATATATATACATGTATATATATATGTATATATATATATATATATATATATATATATATATATATATATATATATATATATATATATATATATATATATATATATATATATATATATATATATTTATGCACACACACACACATTCAAAAAGAAAATTTGCGGATCCAAATAAAAAGTAAATTGCCTGTAAGAAACCGTGTTGAAACAATAAGTCGACAGCTGAAAAATGCATAAACAGTATTTGGAACTCTCTGATCATAACCAAGCCAAATACTAATTTCCAAATGATATATTAGATTATATAATAAAGGAATAGTTGTTTCCCAACTGCAAATAATGAAGCAAATACAATTTACTCCGTTCTCATTACCTATGATATTGAATACTAATTCAATAGTGCATTCACTCAATTCTTTGATATTGTATTTGTATTTAATTCAGAGCTGGATATTTCATTGACGTCCTAGGCAATCCAGCCAGTAAAAACAAAGACACCGTGTTGTGTTGTATTGCCTATTCACAATGTTGATACCTTACCGATGTAAAAGTAAGGTTTCAAATGTCCTTAAAGATATCGAAATTCTTACACATAATTCCAACTCTATTGAGGATTCAGTGATTCGTAATAGATAGAAGGATACCTTTACATTCACATTCAATGTGTGTCTGATTGTCTATCGATCTCAGTATTGGCACAGTATCCCTTAAAATGACTTTATTTGCAACTCATTAGAGTATGCTAGAATTGTCCAAATTTATTTTATGGCTTTTGCTGTAATCTACAGTACTATTGACCTACCAAACATGTTTGAAAAGTGTAATTACACTGCAAAATGCCCGACGGTTGCACAATGTATCTAGGAAACAAAAATCAGTGATCACCTCTACATGTACAAAACAATAGGTGAAATAATCACTAGAATCAAAACCAATGCAAACTCTCAGGTCTTTGATTTTGGAGCCTTGGCTTGGCGTGGATTGAAATCTCTGTTTTGATTTAGTGTTCAGGGGATGAAATTTGAAAACTATGAAAAGTAGGACACTAACTGCATCTTCAAAATCTTCCAAAACATAATCAAAATCGGAAAAGAAAAACAGGAATTCCGAATTGCATGAGCTTTTTCTCAAAACTGTTAAAGAATAATCTGTTCCACGAAAAAGCGAAAATAGCATTTCTAACTATGACCTACCAAACATGTTTGAAAAGTGTGATTACGCTGCAAAATGCTCGATGGTTGCGCAATGTATCTTGGAAACAAAAAGAGCAAAACAAAACAGTGATGACCTCTCACACTTGATGAGCCAAACAAATTACGCTAGAATAGCACATTTTACGACAATCAAAACTACCTATAGTTTTAATCACCAACCAAGAGATACAGTATATGTAGGTGGCTGAATTTGTAAGTTGGTTTATGCAGAATCAGTTCCGATTCATTGTACAATGTCACGACAGGTATTCCATCAATCCACTGGGGGTAATCACTTTAAACACCTAAGGCACCTTTTTCCTTGTGCTAAACTGTAAGTTGATAGCGGGAAGCAACAGTGATTATGAAATAAAACCGTAGACACGACGGTCGATTCTCAACCTTGCTCGACATTCAGTGGGCGGCCATTCGCCAAAAGTGTATACACCTACGTAGGTTTATTAATAAATCATTTTCTGTGCATGTATGTATGTTTGTATGTATGTAAGCATGTATGTATGTATGTGTATATGTACGCATGTATGTATGTTTGATTATATGTATGTATGTATGTATGTTTGTATGTATGTATGTGTGTATGTATGTATGTATGTATGTATGTATGTATGTATGTATGTATTTAAGTATGTATGTATGTATGTATAAGCTTTATTTGTGACTGCCTAAATATTTAAGGTGGAATCGACTTTAAGAATGTGTGACAGCAGCGAGTAGTCTGAACGTTACGTCGTATACTCTTACGCCACTGGTGGATAATGTCGATCAATCACTCCATTTGAGCTCATAACTATTTAACCTATCTGCCACGTTCGCCAAGCACTGGTTTCGATGTGGTATGGTGAATTCCACGGTTGTCTATGGACAAATAGAAAAACAACGATCACCTAACTTTCGCGGCTGATTAAATCAAGCAAGTAGCTAGATCTTTTACAAGTAAAGGAGTTCAAGTAAAGGTTCAAAAGACGTACCGCCAAACATACCTTCAGACGTATTCATCCACTACTACTACTACTACTACTACTACTACTACTACTACTCATGTTGCTGCTGCTGTTGCTGCAACAACTACCACACTTACTAGTTCTACTACTACTACTACTACTACTACTACTACTGCTGCTGCTGCTGCTTTTATTACTTCTACCACTACTACTGCTGCTGCTGCAGTTCCTGCTTGCTATTGCAATTGCATTGTATCGTATTATGTATTGACCATATCTCTTGGCATGAAACTAAACATACATTTCAGTAGTAAATTCTGAGAACAAAACATTAGAACATTAGTCAAATATAATCTATAGAAATAAAACTTGGCCGTCAGTGTTACTTCAAAAATTGCTCATAAGCACAAATGTCACCTACAACTAACCAATCGCATTTTTCCTGTTGTGATTTCTTTGTACATATAGTTATTTGCAGTTCCTAAGATTATCCAAAGTTCCACCATAATCTCAGAGTCTAGGTCCTCAGTCAGCCCCGCAAGCAGCCACTGATACATTTTAGTTGTGTTATTTACCATCGTTTCTTTTACATTTTCACCTAAAAGCTAGATTCTTCAATAAATCTCCGATTTCTTGTTCTAGAGCAGGGTATTGCATGAGATTATGCGTCTCTTTACAAACATGTCTCATCTAGAGCACACCCCAGACTAACCTTTTCTTCTTGGTCTTGAAATCATAGGCATAGAGTTCGACGAAATGTAGGGTCTGTACCGTTTTGATATGTAAAATGTATTATAAAGTGATTAGCAGACGTACCGGCATTGGTAAGATAGTGTGGCTGTTCTGAATGACCTCTGTTATCGGAGGATGTTACTTGTTGATGCGTGATTTATGAGAGGCCATAGTCTAGTTCATACGAGCTGGCATGCTGATGCATAAAGTGGTGCATATAGACTTCTTTTCCTAGAGTATGACCCTTTGTGCGTGTTATATTTTTTATTTCTATTTGTACTTACTGAGTCCTTTGGAACTTTCTTCAGTTATGTGATTCGTGATCATGTTAACAAAAGCTAGTGTATAATCGTTTTATTTGTTTCTGCTCATGTTGCCTGTTTTTATATGGTACTATTAAGTGTTTCTTTTTATATCAATTGGCGTAGTCAATAAACACTACCTATGAACCGGAGTAAGACTTTTGAATCTATAGTCATCAGACTTCAGTAAGTTTGCCCTACTTAAGTCATAATCTCACACATGCTAGTCAGATTTGACAGTGTATCAGACATCTACCACTGAGTAAGATACTTCAACTACTACTAATGCCTCTTGGGTTTTCTGTTTTCAAACAAAATCTGGTAACTGTGTGTTTGAAAAATACAAATACAATCAAAGTCATAAAAATATTTATTTCATCAACCGTTGACAGAAAACATTTAAAAGGGTAACACATTTGGAATACTAGTATGTAAGAATCCTGCGTACTTACAAAAGTAGGAGTGACAAATATCAACTGAAGTATAACCACATAATACATAAACAGACACATCGTTTGTACACACAGTTGCAAAGACGAGATTGAAGTCGTTTCTGATCCCAATAAAAGAGGGCGCTCAAAGCTAATGATTTTTCAAAAGTACATGATGTTATTGACTTGTAAGTATGACCGCTTTATAAAACGTTTTGTGGTTATTTAAAGTCTTGTACCAGATTCGAGATTTCTCCAAAATGTTTTACAAGGCAGTAGGATCCACTAGAGACACAACATACATGTACTGCCAATAACACTATCACAAACCAGTCACTAATTTCCAAAATAACTTTGGCACAGCATGATTTGGCAAATCTGGACAAAATATTTGAAAGGTATTTGAATATTTGTTAAACCAAACAAAAATAACAACCTCCCGACAAATATTGCAAATTATAGCGATTTATCAAGATATTTCCAGATTTGTCAGATCGTGTGTACGGTCCAGACAGATATTCTTAGGGGTAAATTCAGCTGCAATTTGGAATTTGGAATTTCGATTATCGTCACTTTTTCTGTCATAACTGTGGCTAGACAGTTGTGCTTGATGGAGAAAATCGGAGTACCCGTGGATAAACACCGCCTAATTAATCCCAAAGTCACTGCTAACCTTCTCCCATGCACTGTCGGGATTCGAAACCGGGCAGTGATGAGAGACAGCAAGCGGTCAGTAGTAACGCTTTAGAGCAAACGGTCATCAAGGCAGGCCCCGAGTTTAACTGTCCTGCCCAGTTGATCTGATAGACCGGAACACATACCACACACATCGTTCAAACTAGAAATTGCCAAATCATCCGAAAACTAAATTTAGATAGGACATTATGAAAAGGTTTCATTCATGTTTCGCCATGAACACGTTCCATTTACAAAAAGGCAAGAGCAGCGTTAACCAACCAGAATGTATCCCACAAGAATGAGGTTATTGATTCGATACGTTGTCAAAAGTAGACATTTCGGAAAACTCGTGGCGTTAACTTTATGTTGTTAAGTATCTATTGACTATATCAAAGATATAAAATATTGTGCCGATTGTCAGCGTTGGCTTGGTCATAAGGAAAAGGGTGTAGGTTTCAACAAATGTAAAATGACCCTTCATTCACAAATCAATCCCATAAGCCACCGCGAGAAACGCCTACTTGTCATGCATGCTTTGTTGGTTAGATCTGAGAGCATATATATGTATATATATATATATATATATATATATATATATATATATATATATATATATATATATATATATATATATATGTATATATATATATATATATATATATATGTATATATATATATATAAATATATATATATATATATATATATATATATATATATATATATATATATATATATATATATATATATATATATATATATATATATATATATTTATATATATATATATATAAATATATATATATATATATATATATATATATATATATATATATATATATATATATATATATATATATATATATATATATATATATATATATATATATATATATATATATATATATATATATATATATATATATATTGCAGCTAGTTGAACTGAGGCAATGCGGGATTAACTGTCTGACCTAAGGACAGACTAAAGTGCCGAGGCCGGGAATTGAACCAGCGACCTACTGATTACAATGTATGTATGTATGTATATATGTATGTATGTATGTATGTATGTATGTATGTATGTATGTATGTATGTATGTATGTAAGTGGTTTCAACAATATAAGGGTCGCTGATATGGCTGGCGTGAGAAACTCTTTTATTTCTTATAGACGCACATGGTAGGGTGTCTGTGAGATCCCCAAGCCATGTACTGAGAGACGTTACACGATTATATTTTACCCGTGAATTACCATAACCGCCATTTGACACACACCCTATGACAAACCAGGTGCTGCCAGTTTATCATGCATCGGCCGTTGCTAGCCGAAAGTAAGTCCAAGGCGCCATCTACTTAAACGCAGATTCCAAACGGAACTGGTAAGCATTTGCAATTTCGGACAAAGCATACCAGTGGTGGCAAATGTTCCCGCTTTAAAATGCTGGAACGATTTAGGATTGTTTTTCCAAGTGAAATATCGGTTTAAGAATGATCATAGTTAGCCGACATAGGATTAACACGAAGCAATGATTCTGCTCAGTATGTGATTAAAGAATTTGAAAGGCAATAAGATGTACGAAATAACTAGTGTCTTAACATATTCAAAGGAATTATCAATCAAGAGATGTGTGGCTAAAGTTGAGCTCGGACACGTTAACACTGACACAGGATGAAGTTCTTACATGGGAACAAAATAGACGAAATGTGTTTTCTTATGAACGTAGGGTTCTGTCATCAAAGTTATGCAAGCTCAAACTAGATCGGGGCGACACGTTCAAGACTTTCCTTTTTATCGAGGACACCCCTGACCATTGACTGAATACCTCGGTGTGTCCGGGTACTCGTATTGGGATGGCATTAATGGATCGTATACCCTGTATCACGTATAATAAGTTTAGTTAGACAGTCGATATGCATGTAAAGTATACACGTTAGAACATGGCCAATATCTTAAAGCTCTATGAACACCTTTGAACTACCCAAGTTTACTTCTATAAACCATTGACCAAACACACTGTTTCTGTCATCTGGGACATCGATTGATGCTTCGCACATAAGATACACTAATTATAGATATTGACGTTAACACTTGATCACCACTTGATCTTTAGGAAGTGAGAACATCAATTCGTGCATCACAAGTTGTGGGCACGGTGCAGTTAGTCATTCATTCATCGATTTGCCACAAGGTAGCGCCACAATCTAACACTTGAATGGTTGGCACATGCAGTACGTATCTTAAGGCTGTGATGATGGTGACACACTCAAAATAAGACATCTCCTAGTTTAGCGCTCTTGTCCCCTTTCTAACAATGGTTATCTAATCCCTGAGGTCTTGGTGTTTTAACTATAAGTTTTCTTCAACTTACGTGCTTGAGCTGACCTAGATAGGACCACAGTTTCAATTTTTACAGTGTTTTACCTCAAATGACGTTTTCTTGATCAATAAACGGCACTATGATTTGTAAACATCATGCATGTCTGCTATATATACTAGGCTAGGGCAACTCGTTGGAAAATTTGGAGTTCCTTCAAGATAGCACCTTACAGCACGCAATTTTGGTAGAAATTTTACTTACAAAGGTAGGTCAACATGGTATCCATTGTGACCTACTTTCTTAGGTAAAAAATTTCACCAAAATCGAGTGCTGTAAGGTACTATCTTGAAGGAACTCAAAGTTTTCCAACAAGTTGCCCTAGCCTAGTATATATAGCGGACATGCATGGTGTTTACAGATCAAAGTACCCTTTTATTGATCAAGAAAACGTCATTTGAGGTAAAACACTGTAAAATTGAAACTGTGGTCCTATCTAGGTCAGCTCAAGCACGTAAGTTGAAGAAAACTTATAGTTAAAACACCAAGACCTCAGGGATTAGATAACCATTGTTAGAAAGGGGACAAGAGCGCTGAACTAGTAGATGTCTTATTCTGAGTGTGTCACCAGCATCACAGCCTTAACTCTCCATATAAAATGGCATTTTGGAGAGATTGGTTTTATTGGTCGATTTTTGATTAAAGTATCACTTAGTAAGTATGTGTGTGTAAGTATGTTTGTATTAGTAGGCGAGCAGTTATATAATTAGTTATGTAGTTATGTATGTATGTATGTGTGTATGTATACCTGCGTATATGTTTGTATGCATGCAAGTATGTGTATGTCCGTCTGTTTGTATGTATGTATGTATGTATGTATGTGTGTGTGTGTACTTGCGTATATGTATGTATGTTTGTATGTCTGTATGTCTGTATGTATGTACGCATGCATGCATGCATTATTTCTAGGTGTAGATAGAGCTAAAAGAATATTTGACGGGGGATCATACAGTGTGTTTACTGACTACTGTGTTAAGTGATTCATGAATTAGCCGATAGTGAGATGATACAAGATGATTAAGAATTGGAGTAGGCATTGGATACGCCTTTTAGAGCGTGTATGACTTTAGGGTCACGTCGTCAAATGGTTATTGTGATGATGAAATACATCCGTTTTGAGGAATATGATTCATATTTTATTTCCTCTGAGTAAATGTCTAGCGACAGGTTTTGGATAGTAGGTCATTTACGTTTGGTGGGTTTGTTTGCTAGTGTTCCTGTGTGTTTTAATTTTCCTGCTGTATTTGCTTATATCTTTTAATATGTGCTTTTGCTCGTATATGTAAGTTTTAATTTCCTTTATTTTGTACTCTATTTTTATGAGATGGTCAAAATGATTGTTTGTATATATGTCTGTTTGTATATCTGTATGTATGTATGCATGTGTGTGTGTGTGTGTGTGTGTGTGTGTGTGTGTGTGTATGTATGTATGTATGTATGTATGTATGTATGTATGTATGCATGCATGCATAAATGTATGTTTGGGCGTACATACGCACGTACGTGCGTGAATACGTACGTATGTATGTGTTTATATTTAGTTATACATATAAAAAGAAGTAAACCATTTCCTAGTGGATTAATTCTATAACTTTCTGTATTCTTACTATTTACATTTAGCTGCGATACCATAAATGTCAATATTGTACAGCATATTTCAGAAAGTTTTGTATAAAGAATATCTGCAAATTGAACTTGATATTTACTCTACCCTGATATCGCAATATTCAAGCAATATTCATAGTTGCATTTTCCAATCTACTAACACTTAAAGACAAGCCGGTTTTGATTAAAACATAAAACTTCACATAAACTAATAGCTATAGTCTCCGTTGGAGCAACACACGCCACCTCACCATATGAAACTTTACCGAGGCATACGCTTACACTATAATTGAATTACGAGTGGTGTGCGAATATGGTCCAAAGGAGAGATCTATCTATAGTATCGGCTATTTTGAAACACGTAACTGGAAACAAACCTTTTTACTAGGAGTGTGCACACGTAAACAATTGTCACAAAAATGCAATAGCTCACCAGAGCTCAACAACAGAATCACATGGCCACTTTCAATGGCGTAACCAATACATCATATGTGCGATTTAATGTAGTTGTTTTATGATATTTTCATGATACAAATAGCGCATGGATAAATTCAGTCAGGTCTTCTCTTCCCTTTGTACAATGATTTCCAACAAACGCCATTGTATCTTCAGAATGATGATTCTGTATGTTACCACCAGAGGGCGCCTAATGTCATTGTAATTGTTGTTTGCGCGTTTGAGCAGCAGTAGATTTTTACAAACTCTACAATTACAAGTGCAACAACGAGTTTAATGTTCAATGTAACTTATTATTCTATGCTTATACGTGGACGTTATTACTTATAATGATTGAAATGAGTCCTAGAAAAAATTGGTAACGTTAGTCCTTAAAGCACCATAGCGCGTAAACGTAATGATACTACATCTTATGTTGACCTCTCCGAAAAATGTCCTTAACCCATTCACACTCAGAGCAGCCAAAACAGGCCTGACAAATTTTGAATTATTTTTCTAACAAAACAATTTTTTGTAGAATATTTGATGGAGAAATGTCAATAAGAAGCTAAACAACAACTCTCCTTCAAATATTTTGTGAACTTTTGCTTTATTCCCAACTTATTTTCAAAAGTAGGAGAGTAGCAGACAACGATTTCTAGAGGAACTCTGAGTGCAAATGGGTTAAATCATTATAGGCAAACAATACATTTGAGACTCGGCAGCTAATTTCCTTCTTGAAAAAATACCGAAAATCCATTCTAATGGTCGAATGCAAGCCGCATCGAGTCGGTCAAACACCCCTACCATAAGTATTGTACATGTACTATCTTCACTATTTCTGGGCCGGGTGAGACGATGCTTTCTTAAAGAAAAAAAGAATAAAGGAATAAAGCATATTTTCTGAATCTAATTGAAGATAAGTTGTTTGGGTTCAGATAAACAATTGACTATCACAAATATTCCTAAAGCTGCTTTCGTCAGAATAACATCGACAGAAGAGTCACCTCGTCGCTTGGACGAATAGTTTTGACGCAGATAGATAAACCACGTGTTCCAGATTTGATCTGTCGGTCGTAATCTCATGTGTTATGGATTGAGTCTACTGGTAAATACCTTTATCTTAGCAGTATTAAATCCCACTGCAAAAGGTTAAGACTATGTACTTTTGAGAATTCCTTTTCCCGTAGATGTTGTAGATATTCACAATTCCACATGAGCCCTATTTCCGTCTGTCTTTTCCATGACTTGTCGATTGAAAGTATCTTCAATGCTTCTCAATAGATGGCGCCACATTCCTAGTTTCCGGTTATGCGGTCCTACTGCGCGGCAAATGCCTACTGTGAGAAAGTAGCATGATGTCGATGACGTCTATGTACACACATCCCTCACCTTGCATAAATCTGTATCCGTAGAATTCGATGGTTAGGATTAGGTAGGGATTACGGATCAATTACCAGATCAATAATGGGAGCAGATCTTTGGCACTGTTCTACATAGGGTCATCACACTTGACATCTACATGTATAAACCCATTTACATCAGAATTGCACAGCAAGGTCCAGCAGATATAGTAATATCTTTATAAAAAGGCAGCATTTTCAGAAATGTTGAATAGAAAGTGGTTGTTCCTGTTCAATTGTTTTTCAAAGATTACTCTTGATTTCTTTTCAAATTCATCACTGTCCTCGTGTTCACGCCAGGTGCGAATGGATTAATCCACACATGTCCAAGTAGCCTCCCTTTAACCTTATTAGCATATTTCTGGGTGTATGGCAATACTAGTATCTATGAACACAACCGAGTCTAGCAAGATATGTGTTTGCCATGAATCGAGAAATGGCGCGTTAAGGTATGTTGTTCTAGAAACTAAAAACATACCCAATATAGTATGTGGTTCCCCGGTGTGGTTCTAGAAACCAATATCAGTATTCCAATCCATGGATTATTTCAATTGTTATTTTCTAAGGAATAATAACCAAATAGTATGTTTTAACACAATAAATACCACATGTTAAAAGTCCAATCAGCCTTTATGCCTAACTGCAAGCTTTCAAAGTCATGCCGACTTTTAAGAATCAATTACAAATTTTGCCAATTTCAAGATTTATGATGGCCTGATACTGCTTAGGATGAAATATACCAAACAAGCTCCAAACATCCAAATGAACATACGGTTTTTGTCCATATGTCTCTTAGACAGAAACGTATATGGCCTCAAAATCCATAAACCGACTTCATTGTATATTTCCCACACGGGCATTGCTTTTAAAGCTTAAATGGTTGGCTACTTGAGGCATGTGAGAAAGTTGCCAGTGAATTGAAATTACTCGTAGCTTTCGCTGGACCCCATTTTTCTACCCCATTCATTGAAAAGCTCGTCACGATTTCTCACTAAAATGGCAGAAAAAGTGACGACAAAGGGAAGTCCATTTCCAACTGCTACCTGCTACATATGGAGCCAATAGCGGTGAGGAAAAAGCGTGGGATGATCGTAATAACACATGTATATGTATAGGTCTCTCCGGTGCCGTCCTGGTGCTGGTTTTGTAATGATGTTTGCTTGATATTCCGTAAATGTATGCACGATGTCTTACCCACACTCTGCTATCCACCCATACTCTCATCGAGGTATTTTATAATGAACGTGTAGACAGTCTTAAAATTGTCCTCAATAGCGTCCGTGTAACGATCACCTAAGACTTCTCCGATGGCTCCTAGAAAGGGCGTCTCGAAGAGCTGAAATGAGGAATAGATTTGCGGTCAGTGCGATTGCTAGGGTTTCCATTGATATTGGTTGGAGACGGGAGCGGCTCACTAGATTGCTGCTGCCGCGGCAGCTCAGCCGTTGCCGTCTACGAGAATGACAGGGGAGGCATCTCAATTCTCTACATGTACTCTGAGTCAAGATGGAGACATCTCAGAGTGGAAAACGCTATTGCAGTTCCCCTAAGTAAACTGCATATGGCAACACCCGTAGTAGATTGATTTTTGAAAGCGCTCCAGTTGATGGAGACATCTCAGAATGAAGAGTACGTGATATTCACTTTTTCATTTTACTGACTCGATACATGTAAATTCACACACACATAAAACACTTGCTGTTATATAAAAAGCATCTCAGTTAATGCTGTCCTTTTAATCAGTCTGATAACGTACACGCAAATAACTATACTTGCTATGCAAACGCATTTTATTTTATGGAACTGATTCCTAACTTCAAAACATCTCCATATCACTTTGGCAAAACTGCTGTCAAATTACATATTCCCCGTTTGCGGTTTACCGATAAATAAGGCTTTCATCGACTTGCCAACCTGCATGGAACCACACCCACACACACACACATACATACATACATACATACATATATACATACATGCATACATACATACATACATACACACACATGTGTATATATATATATATATATATATATATATATATATATATATATATATATATATATATATATATATATATATATATATATATATGTATATATATATATATATATATATATGTATATATATATATATATATGTATATATATATATGTATATATATATATATATATATATATATATATATATATATATATATATATATATATATATATATATATATATATATATATATATATATATATATATATACATATATATATATATATATATATACGTGTGTGTGTGTGTGTGTGTGTATAATGCACTCACCTTAATATATTCCGGTTTGAAATCACCCACACCGTCTTTAGCTGCTGTCTTTATCGCATCTATTGCTACGTCCACGTTTTCTAAATTAGTTATTATATCGTCATACACATTAAAGATTTCCATAGCAGTACTTTCAAATACTTTGTCGTCTAGGAGAACGTCTCTATTTGATATATCCACATCCTTGATATCCGTGAACGTTTCCTGAATACCAGGATTCTGTTTAAAAAACCTGCAAGGGGAAAATATGCACATTTTATGCGTAGCAAAATATGATGGGGTCAATTATTTATGTACGGAAATCAGACAAATCTTCTGGGATGTACAAGTCAAATTTAGAATAAGAAGGTAATACCTGGAGGTCGTGAAAATTAAAAGCAGTGAATACACCAAACACCTTTGTATAGACTCTGAGGAAGGTTTCAAAATAGTATAAAGTATCCGGATATCACAGTTTGCACCAACACATACTCTACTAGCTTAGAAGTACTTTTAATTGAAATTTACATTTTCCCTACAGTATTTCCCTGGTCCCAGATCCTCCACAAGTGGGCCTGCCCCATTAGCCTAGTGATCCAATGTATCGTGCGCACTCTGCTCGTAACGCCTACGGTTTTAAGTTCCGCTTCAGTCATGTTAGAAAGTTGCCACTGACTAAGAGGTGCATAAAGGAGGTCATTTAATAGGAGCTATTGGTACTTTTAAAATCATGAGATTTTTGCATTCAGAATTGTTCGCAGCAGAATATGAATCTTAGAACATTTTGTTTTTGTTCTTCATTCCTTTAATGAGATATAAAATGAGATATAAAAGATGAACTATTTTGTTAAGTAATATTTGTAAAATGCTTAACATGTGAAGTTTTAACTATATAAAGAAAGTAAGATGAAGACATAGTAGATTTTGCAATAAAATGATCATGTTTATCTATTTACCTTTGATTTTGTTTCTATTTCACCCAATCTCCAAATACTCAGAACCTGGATACATTGAACACCTGCGTACATTGAACACTTTTTCATTTCACGTGGGTGTTCAATGTAGACAGGTTCCTCTCTCTCTCTCTCTCTCTCTCTCTCTCTCCTCTCTCTCTCTCTCTCTCTCTCTCTCTCTCTCTCTCTCTCTCTCTCTCTCTCTCTCTCTCTATATATATATATATATATATATATATATATATATATATATATATATATATATATATATATATATATGTATTCGTTTAATAAGGGACCAGGACAACCGGCTGGCGAGGATGCCATCCGATATTCGACCTGATCTGATATTTAACGTTTTCAGCCTGACCATGAGACAACGTCTGACCCTCCAAGTGCGAAGGCTATTCTTTTTATAGTTGGAGACTTATGACAAAATAATCCCAGCTGGATAAAGCAATTACTGCGGTATAAAGTCCAGAGATCGCAAAAGGCCGTCGGGAATTGATGTAGTAAGCGACTATGGACATGCGTTTGGTTGCGTGAGGTAGGTTAAAGTAGAGAAATGTACGGGAGCCTCAGGTGGGGTAATGTACACATATCTTCTCTGCCTAGCCCATGAGGGATTGCACGAAGCAGTTTATGAGGTATTTAGTGTAATTGCTTTATGGCTACAATGAGCGTCCGCAAACAAAGCGAAATATTATACAAATATGGCACTTGGGTGAGTACAATATCAATTTTTATTGCACTCTGAAAAATGATATTGCACGAGGCGCTTGCGCCGAGTGCTAAATCATTTTTCAGAGTGCAATAAGATTTGATGTTGCACGAAACCAAAGTGCCATATTTGATTTATCATATGCCTACTGCTCATTCAAATTAAATAATTTACTAATTCAAAGAATTATGAAAATGTAAATATTATCGATATGTTTATCCATTTCCAGGTTTTACCACAAACCATTGGGTTATTGTAAATTTCTAAGCTGTAATATATTCTTGTGTTAATACAGTAATATCGCAATCAAAATACTATAAATACCTGAAAAAGTCACATGCATTAGTTTCTGAAATGTAATGATTTATGTATTTAATTTAAAAATGTGTTTTCCTAATTCCCTTCCTAATCATGATTTTACAAGAAGCCCACACTCTTCTGAGTTTCTTGTCTCAATTCACTTCTGTTGGGTTCCTTTTATCGAGTTGAAGTTGAGAATTGAGCACATGAACCTGACAGCTCTGAGTCTGAGTGTTAGAAAGTAATATTGCACCCCAATATCACTTTTGTAAGGTGGTCATGTGACCATGATCTGAGCAATCACAGCAGAGAATGAGCAGTAGGCATATGATAATAACGGATATCTTATATTATCATTTGATAACATAAACAGCAATCATTGCTAGGCGAAGATACCGCAAACCTCCAGGAAAGTACTTGCTTATCCCTTGCAAGGGGAATCCTTTGCTCTGAGAATAAGAGAGAGAGAGAGAGAGAGAGAGAGAGAGAGAGAGAGAGAGAGAGAGAGAGAGAGAGAGAGAGAGAGAGAGAGAGAGAGAGAGAGTACAAAGTAATACTAATATTGAATGCAGAAGTATAGATACAATAAGGAAATAGAGAGAGAGAGAGAGAGAGAGAGAGAGAGAGAGAGAGAGAGAGAGAGAGAGAGAGAGAGAGAGAGAGAGAGAGAGAGAGAGAGAGAGAGTACAAAGTAATACTAATATCGAATGCAGAAGTATAGATACAATAAGGAGAGAGAGAGAGAGAGAGAGAGAGAGAGAGAGAGAGAGAGAGAGAGAGAGAGAGCGTGTGCATGTATTCGAGTGAAGTATAGGATCAAGCCATCAGCCAGTAGCCTTTGCACGGTGAGCACGTGTCAGATGCACTTGAGTTCGAGACAATTGACCGAATAGGTTTCCTATTAAAATTGATAGGAGACAAGAGGCGTGGTGGCAGTCAGGTCAGGGAAGTCATCTTACAAGGGAGACTGTCAGTTACCGAGAGTGGATGTGCCTCCTAATTTGAACACTTATAATGCGTCACTTTAGGCCTACCAGCTTCGATCACAGTAGTATATATTGGTCTGGTTCTTCAAACCCATAGTTGGATGAGTTAGTCCCTTTTTCAATTTCGATTTGTATATTTCTTCACAGCCCTTATTTTTAATTCTGACATAATCTAAAAACAGTGGGTTGAGTTAGTATAGTAAAAATGGCTATTAGAATAACAATATAGTGTATAGAACATATATAATATCTCGTTGATCCATTAATGAATGTATTTCTTAAGGAGGATCAAAAATTGATATTCAAAAATCTGTGACAATTCCAAAAATTTACAGCTTTATTTAGACATCTACAATTGGTCATTTTCATTTATAAATTAAACCTTGTTTAGATGTAATTTCTCGAATTGTCTGCATTGATATATCATTTTCCTTGTTTCGTTTTTATAAGCTAAACCCAATGTCTTTTCGCGGTCAGCTATTTCGTGGTTTACTCTAAACATATTTCTTGAACTAAATCTCCCCTTTGTGCAAATATGTACGATACACTGGACTCACATACTAGTAACTCAAATTAGAATCCCATTAAAGACGACCTTGTATACATTTAAGAATATTAACTGAAATATCAATATCAATTCAGATATACATTAGAATGTCGTTGATGATTACACTACTGAAAAAATGTGTTCTTATAATCCTACATGTACTATTGTTTATCCTATTGAATCTTATTTTGTACATTACTTTGTTTATCGATGATGAAACATGATAAGGAGCAATAAAGACATCCACCTCTTTGGAGAATTGAAAGAAAATGCACTTCATGGCAGACACCTGATACATCGAGATCAGTCAGTTACATATATATATATATATATATATATATATATATATATATATATATATATATATATATATATATATATATATATATATATATATATATATATATATATATATATATATATATATATATATATATAGTAAAGTCCCATCCAGCTCATATCATTATCAACTAGTTAATAGGAAACCAAATTGACTGAGAGAATTGAACACTCTAATATTCTTGAAATACAATAACCTTTAGAATGAGCAGAACTTAAACTTACTGGAATTTTAAAATCCAAAGACCCTGGAATAAGACCAAAACATACCAACTCAGCTCATATATCTAGGTTTCAGCACAAAAGTCTGTAAAATACATATTAAAATCTAACTGACAAAGATTGTAAAACATTTATACAAATAAAAGGAAAATAAATAGTGAATAGTTTTAAATATCAAATCTTAAACTTGCTTTTCAATCAACTCTACACCGACAGGGGATAGTTACACGAAAATCAATCTATCAAAAGTTGTATATATTGGAATTACAACAAACTCTCTTCACACAAAACAAAAACAAAACACATTCTAACAGGTTCTATCTGTGATACGGACGAAACACACGTAAATGCTCTTATTATCTGTCATTCTGTATGAAAGTGATGGTGCTGTAATCCACACAAAACGATAAAAGTTGCAAAATTAAGAATTTACAAAGGATTTTTGGTAGCCCTGACTTAGATGACGACTCTTTCCTTATTTTACCATTGAGTATAATGCACATGTATTCTCAGAAACAAACAAGTACTAGATACTCTATAGTAGCTATGAAAAAGGGATCGACGAGCATCATTCGATTTGAATGGCAATGTAGAGAAAGATTATCCTAATACAATGTAATAACTAAACGAGAAGAAAGAAAAAAAAGAGATTGCCTATTTTACCATAGGATGAATAACATTACCTTAGATATTAAAATGCTATTAACCTTATAGAAAATCAAACTGCTATTATATAATATACAGAAACCTCAACTTTTCGGATAAATGAAAGCTATCCAATATGTTTGATAATGCATCATTTATTATGTGATATTCCAAATGACAGCAAGAAGCACACTATGCGGATCTATATAGTGGCCTACATAAAAGATTTGATGTGAATTTGCATATTATTTTAATTCCAAATGATGTGTTGATGGATGGCCCTGGTACTATCAATATTTCATTGTAACTTGCAAACATGATATACACATTTTAAGTTAAAATCAGTTCATCTTTGAACGAATTTCAAATAAAGAATTGCCCAGTTGCAAATTGCATACTTAAATGGGAGTTTTCCTCTATTCTAAGGTTTGCAATGATTTCATCAAAATAAAAAAGGCCTAAGGAAAGACTGAAGTGGCCTGATAAAAAGTGTTTGATTGTGTAGGTCCAACTACACGAAGATTGCGTTCACGAATTAAACCAAGTGCCAAGGAGGGATCGATTTTGTTGGTGTCAATCTAGACCAGAAAAAGCCTTTGAGCCTATCTGGGTACCACGGAGAGGCAGCCCAAGGTTAACCTTATCCATGCCTGTGGCGTAGCGACCAAAAGCCACTCCGACAAAGATGGTGAAATATTCACATAAAAGCCTATTTAGGAAAACAACTTAAAGAAGAAATGCTCATTATAGCTCTACTAACAAATCTCCTTCAAATATTTTGTAAAATGATTCCTGATTCGCAAGTTATTTACAAAAGTATCTTTGATCCAGACGACAACTTCTAGAGATACTCCTGAGCAGAAATGGGGTTAAGACCCATCACTTGCACCCATTAGGGTTGAGTGACAGACTGGGAAGCGGGTCTGATCGATATGCAGCTCTTGCAATTACAGGCTCACTGCGCAGGAATAAGCGCAACCTTTCAAACATGTCCCAGGTTCTCCACCTAATGAACTGATTGACACTCAAACACTTCTTCGCCACTTTCATTAAAGGAGTACGTTTTTGAGATGGTCCTAGCTAGGAAATAAGAAGGAGTTCAACGAATTTGAATTTTCATCAGTCAAATTAACAAGAATTAGCTTTCTTGAATACTTTTTTAGTTTGATATAAACTGCATACAATGATTTATTATTAAGATAGCATCATATTGGAAATGAATAAAGTACAATGCCTTTTAAGCGATTGAAGTTATTTTCAATATGTCGTATTACCATTGCAATATACCCAGTTATAAGTGTCATTGTAATACAAAGGTGAATGGCTATCTTTCTGCGATACGGTATAATACTACAATTTGTTCTGGGAATGTTTGGTCGGGAGAAGAATGCTTAGATTAAAAGATGCTCATATGTCGAAGTTGAGATACCGCTTAAATAATCTGTCATTTCCTCAGCCAAAACTATCTATGGTTTTGTTATTACATTTTACTACTAAAAAAGAGCATTTGCCAGATTTTTATTCGCTCAATCATGCTTTATGTTGTAGAAAAGTATATCTTCTACTATCAGTCAATCCATGTCATTTTATCTACATGTACTTTACCGTGTCAGTGTATCCAATATTTACCAAAAAACTCTTTATTAATGCGTCAAATGTTTCCTCCAATAAAAATGCTCCATTCATATCATGTTATTGAATGATATTGAAGCAAGCCTTTCCTTTTATCAAAATGGCAGACACAAGGGATTATTTTCATAGTTTTGCTGACATAACAGATGACAATTGAATACATGGATAGTCTTTCAACTATAGGGGCTACACATTATGCCGGTAGTAAGTTTAAACGTTTTTTGTTGTTGGAGAAAAGTTTTACATCGAGAATAGTCCTGAACCCACCAATTTGCCAACATGATAGTGATCAAAAAATGTTCAAAACACTTGTTGTGGTTTATTTCTACTCACATATGGTCTTGAAGCAATAGAAACATACTTATAGACCACCCTGAGGGCTTCATTGAAATTTGGTACAGGCACCCAGCATGGATTTCGAGCCAATGCTTCGCTACGGCCCTCAGGCCAGACAGTCCTTCAACACTGTACCAAATCTCAATGACACCTTCGGGGGAAGTCCATAAGGTTTTTACTGTAACCCTATATAGTTGCATCATGCCCATCGATTCTTATAATTTGAACTGGGAAATGTCTTTAGATTTCGATGGAGTGTTCACATTTAGAAGTCTTACTCTAAACAAACAACCCGGCATATGTCAGAGTGAATTCTATTGAGTTTTGATATCTTAACAATGAAAATCATATGGTATCGAGATTGAGATGACTAATGTTAAGCAGACTAACTCCTTTCCTTTAGTTATGCTGGCGTTATAAATATAGTCACGTTTCTTTGAATCATATCTCCCCTGAGGCAGTACCTTAGATATTCAATAACTGCAGTATATGTGAGAGCAAGTCAGCAAACTTCCCTCTCTCATGATAGCTATCTCTGACGCAGATTCTCTTGAGATTTCCGCCGCAGTCTTGAGGGTGGTTTAGGAGGCCAGCCATGGCAAATAGAGTATCGCCAATTACGTAAGAAGGTAGTGTACAGACGGCTACTCATGGTTGTTCTCCACGGCTGACACTAAATGGCTTAAACGGAGATTACTGTACTGGACGCTTTATGCGAGTGACAGATGATTAATCCATTCTTTAAATCCCTGAAGTGTAGTGCATGCAGAAATGATTTTTATAACTTATATCGATTACTGTAAAAGAGGAAACCTACAGTTTAAAGTTCCCCATTCACTATTTTTAGAATTTTCAATTCATTACTCAAAGTCTAATCAATGTATAGCAATGATTACTATTATTGATTTATGTACATTTAATTTGTTTTATATGAACGAAGCAAATTTCATGCTGGCCACCATTAAATCAGAAGTACAAAGAACATTTTTTAAAAGCCAATTGAAATACGCATCTTATCTTAGAAGTTCAAGGTTATTCCCTTTTTTTGGTTTACAATATATATATATATATATATGTATATATATATATATATATATATATATATATATATATATATATATATATATATATATATATATATATATATATATATATATATATATATATATATATATATATATATATATAAATATATATATACATGTATACATGTATATATATATATATATATATATATATATATATATATATATATATATATATATATATATATATATATATATATATATATATATAGGTAAAAAGTACTTTCATGTCATAATTAGAATATTTATATTAATAGAATATTTTCAACAAAACAACGAATCCGGAAATAATTCTCATGTCGCTTCCTCGGTATAAGCACATACAAGTCCCAGGTTACTGGGAACTTTCTTACCAAATGTACCCCAAGCCTGATTCGAACCTGAAACTTATAGTCAGTGGTTGATTGTAGACAGCAAGAGGTCGAAGCACGCTATCTATACGGTATAAACTGAGAGTAATATATTTGGACTATTAAGACACATTTCAATTTCTACAAAGCATATCCATGATTTGATTCAGACATTTCCTAGAGTCAGATTCCAATGATGATGGCACTGCTAATGCATTAGTCCTCTTTGGCGTAGCATCTATTGAATGACGTAAATGAAGTAGACACTTTGGAAAAAATGCAATATCCGCAAACAAAATGTCTGGCCAGGATGTTGCATATTGAAGTAGGAGGTGAAAATAAGCAGGCATCTTTTTGTCGTGTTCTATGCATTTCGAATGTATCGCGGACAGACTACAGAAAGAGCACAGGGATTTAGAAATAAGAGGCAGACGAGCTCTTCCAATATATTTATCACTTGAAATGGTTGGTTTTCCTCGGAATTTAAAATTGGTATTCCATTTTGCTTTATATGAAGGAAACTATTCTTTAGTATCAGACCGATTTCTGTCAAATGCCAAGCCAAGGAAGACGGTAATTTATTTCATGTTTCCATGTATGATAACATGCAATTAACTGGAATGATAATAAAATCGGGATATGTAAAATTCGTAATCATGTATACACACACACACACACACACACACACACACAATGACGCCTTTCTAGTGTCATTTCGAAGACCTTATGTTGATAACCCTCTTACTAGGACGGAATTCCGAACCGGAAATGACTTCCCACCATGTAAGGCTTATTCAGGTGCTGAATGAATATGGTATTCCCTGCTGCAGCAAAAGACGTATTCATCACCAGGAAATCATTATCTATGTACCTAAGTGAACCACAACATGCTCCTCGACACAACAATAGGTCACAAGCTAAAGCACAGTGCGGACATTTAATTCCTGCATTAAATACCTGGGCAGACCGAGCATACTACACGACCAAACGCCCGATTGCCACCCGATTGCCTTTCCTTTTTTACGCAGTTCGCTAACGTCACAGCTGAACGAAGCTTTGATACGCAGCTACATGGGTCATTGATGTGCCTGGCTTATTTTTTTCGACATGTTATCGAGGGATGTTTGCACAACCAGTCGCAAACGTTCGCTGCCCGATCGACTGGTGCATGAATTAAATGTCTGCACTGTAGTAAGGGCATTCTGGTGGATTTCCCCAGACATCCCGTTTTTCCACCTTTATCAAGTGACAAGTCATGATTTAGCTTAAGTAGCTAATGTGGTTAATTTCTTTGGCTCATCTTTTCCTACACCGTACTTTTACTTAACTGTTTAGTCTATTCAAAGGCATAACCGGGACCATAACATTTTACAAATATGGAGGAAAAATTAAAACTAGTGGAAGGGTAACATATTCTTTCTAATGTTTACCTTATAGTTAAGTCTATGACTATTTCTCTCAGAATTCTTGTTGAAAATGAGAAAAGAGCATTTTTCAACTTAAAGATTCCATAACTTTTGAATAAGTCAAAATTGGGAGGATGTGATATCCTTTCCCACTGAATCGTAGGTACCAATAACGTGAAGCAGTAATAATAAATCATAAGGGCAATTTCATGGTTTTAACGTGGCCAACTTTCAATCGCACATCTGTATAACATGGCACATTTCCTCTAAAATGTGTAAATTGAATTTGAGCACGTGGATGCTGTAGTGACAAGAGGTTAAATCTAGCGCTCTTTAGCTATTCACGTCGTTTCCTGTTTTCCCCACTTCTTACCTCACACAGTGAGAGAAGACGAGGTTGAAATGTCGATGGGCATCTGATTGTCTTCCAGACCTAAGCGATATCACACGGGCTAACAAAGGACCCAGAATTTGGAATTTCGTTTTCCGTCACATTTGTGCCATATTGTGGCTACTTCGTGAATAGCCAGTTGTAAGTAGTGGAGGAAACTGGAGTACCCGGCGAAAACAGCCTAACTCCAAGTCATTGGCAACTCGAACCCATGCAGTGATGAGAGATAGCGTGCAGTCAGTGGCAAAATTACCCAGACAAAACTCAATAAAGTGCACGTATGTGTTCCCATATTGATACGATGTTTCATAGTTTTGAATTGAGATTCGGCTTCGAACTATAGGATAGGTGTAGTCCAAGCTGTTCCATGTATCAAGTTACCTGAGGGCATGGGGAGGTTGTATTAATATACCAAGTTACCTGAGGGCATAGGGAGGTTGTATTAATGTACCAAGTTACCTGAGGGCATAGTGAGGTTGTGTTAATGTACCAAGTTACCTGAGGGCATAGGGAGGTTGTATTAATGTACCAAGTTACCTGAGGGCATAGGGAGGTTGTAGTAATGTACCAAGTTACCTGAGGGCATGGGGAGGTTGTATTAATGTACCAAGTTACCTGAGGGCATAGGGAGGTTGTAGTAATGTACCAAGTTACCTGAGGGCATAGGGAGGTTGTATTAATGTACCAAGTTACCTGAGGGCATAGGGAGGTTGTAGTAATGTACCAAGTTACCTGAGGGCACAGGGAGGTTGTATTATGGGTTAAGCAGCGCGTCAGATCAATTCCGCCTTGCTTGACATTGCTTCACAGCTAGCGGTCATTTGAGAGGATTAGCCAAATTAATTGTCATATATTGATGGGTATCTTAAGCCTGATTATCCCAGATCTGTGTCACGCAGATGGCTAGGCACTACAATGATGTCAGGATAGAGTCAGGCGAATATAGAAAACTTAAAGACTCAATTTGTATATGAGTCAAAACCCTTTTTTTTTCGTTCCTTTTCATCCAATAAATGCAGCAATACATACACTAGACTTACTAGAATTAGAATTGTAATAATGTATACACAAACACATTTGCACTCACAAAATCGCCAACTGAACTTTAATTTCCAAGAACGATATAAGTTTCTTGCATATCTTTAGCGCCAATTCAAACAGTTAGTCAATTTACAAAAAACACAAAAAAACACTCTGAAACTAAAAATAAATAAAAATAGATGACAACATGTGAATAAGAATATACAAAAACGATATTCCTCATTTTCAAATCGCCATTGTACCTTTCTTTCAGAAACAGATAAAAAGATACATTTCTAATAAAAATTTTATATACTTATATAGTTTTATAGCGAATGACATGCTGGAGGAATGTCTTCTTTGACCGTAAGTTTCCCATACGTAACCACTAACTGCATGCAAAGGTGCGGATTCCCTTAACTTTCAACGAAAATAAAAAAGGCTTTGTATTGTTGAAGAAATTCTTGTACGTTCTGTTATTTGTGAATTGCAAATGTGAATTATTTCTACAATATTCTCTGAATATCAAAAAATATCATCCTTTTGAGAGGGAGCATTTTCTATTTATTTCCATCTCTATTAGTAAGCATGTCTGTCCGTTCGTCCTTCCCGCCTTTTGTTGCGGCTTTCTCTGCAGCGTGAAGCCATGGGCTATCATCCTCCATGTAAATCCCCTAAGCCAATCTCTGGCCTCGCCAGAATACATAAATACATGAGACCGATCTCATCATTATATGATCAGGCGGAGTATTACCTTCATGATGCATATTGTAACGGAGTGAATGAGAATCCAAGTGCAGGCCACAGACATGTGTGCTTGCGCATGTGCACAGTGCCATAAGTACCTGTACCATTCAGGGACCCCATCGTGGCAGCGATTGCAATTAAATATTGAATGGGGGTTTCTGATTTATATCTCATCCTACATCAATGTTTTTATTGCAGGTTGGACCCAAATAAGCACCAATCAGATATTTTTCAAATTTCTATGTGATGGGTAGCATTTAAAGTTCCGACCCCGTGTGTACTTCAAATGTAAGTGAGAAAAAGTATAACGTTAAAGGGTATCTTCCAATGACAGCTTAGTGACAAGATGGGACAAGGTGCAATATTAGGTGACACTATTTTTTTGGTTCGGATTTGACAATAATTTTATACAAATGATCGGTGAAAAAGGTCATATGATAGTGATTGGGGGGGAAATATAAATATCTATCGTCTTCAATCAATTGACGACCATTAATTAAACGCAATAAAACGATTGAAATATGGCTATGCTATAATTTTATTTTGAAAATATGGATAACAAAAACACACACACACACAAACTGTTTTGGGTGGAAATGCTACACGTTACTTTAAGTGGTCCATAATTCTAGCACAGCGCCCCCTGGATTTTCATTTTGGAACTGCCGGTTGCCCATTGTAAGAGCCTAAGAATGGGCTGGTTGGTTGCTTGGGTGTCTCGCTTGACGTCCATCATTTAATGTAGCTAGCCCATTAGTCTCCGCAATAGACGGGTGACATTTACTCCTACGAGCGGTTCCATTGCTATCTCCGTTAACCGACTAATCACCTTGGATACTGCCACGGTCACATTATTGTTGAGATTGTGTCACCATGGCAACGCTGCCAGGTAGACAAATACAAACAAGCGTGCACAAGGTGACTTAAACTGATGATGATTCACTAGAGAACTGTTTTACTAGATAGTGAAGAGTTAAGCATTTCGGATGACTTGACATTTACACCCGGCATTTACATTCTAAATAGTATGCATAGATACATTCATACATACATACATACATACATACATACATACATACATACACACACGCACACACAGAGATAATTGTATTGTTGGTTTATACTGGCAAAAAACAATCCTGTTACTGTCTAGGATATCACAGCTAGGCCGGTATAAGAGATCAAAGGAACTAAGATAAGCTTGGACAGAAGCAATACAGGTTATGGCCCTTTTGTTTTGAACATCTATTTTAGGTTTAAATGTTAATTGTTAATGTATTTGCTGGAAATTTGGCATTCAAAAAGTAAATAAGAGTAATACGGAGGGGTAAGTGTAGCTCATTTTGTCATTGTTCCAAACTTTGGCACAACCTCTTTTATCATTTTCAGCAACAATTTGAAAAAAGTAATACTTAAACGAACAAAACTTAGAATGAAAATTATCCTTCCCTCTGTATTGATTCTTTCTCGACGTCTGTTTGAAACCGATGCATGATTTTAAGATTTTTATAGCCCACATCCTACTTCCTTCAGGGAGGATACTTTTCTGCTAATTAAACAATGTATTCCTCATTAAAAGAAACCCATCAGTCAAAATGTGCTTTCAATAAGAAGAAACGCCAGAAAAAAGTAGAGTCAAGCTACATGCTTACAATGGCAGAAAATGTGATGATAAATTAAACTCCAAATTCAGATGACAATCAGTGCATCCCCTCCTCGTTTTATCAAACAACCCTAGGTCCCTAAATGGTACTTAGTCTGAAAACTCGGGATACAGAGGCAACGGCTAAAACCCAAGGAGAGACCTAATAATTGAAGCTGCAATAAAGAAGCAATCAAGATCGTTAGCTTGTACAACTAGTCGCGTGGGGTTTGCAATGAGAGAGGAAAGCACTTAATTTCTCCCTGTGGACCGAGAGTAAAAACAATTACTATCTACTAGAAACAGAAGCATGTGACGACACGATAACACTCTCAGTGCCACACAGTCGTGGAAATAGCGTATGGGTAGTATCAATAAGATCTATATAAACGTATTTCCGAACACGCCTTTCGAAACAATATCATGGGGCGAATTTCGAACAATCCTCGCTTGATATATTGCTCATATAACCTTTGGTACCGTAAAAAGCGCATTGTTCATATGCATTTCGGTACTCAATGGGCAAATGCACGCTAAGTACGTGGCGACTGTAGGAATGAGCGATGGTAATGGAAGAACAATATGCTTTTACCTCGTGCAAATGGTCATTAGTATGGCACTTTTCGCTAAAAATGGGTGTTGTAGAAGGTTCCCATCAATGTTTTTTCGAGTTATATGGATTTGTATTGAAACTAGAGATACTATTTCAAACAATCCATTAAAACGTAACTTGTGGAGAATGCAACCTTAAACGTAGACGAACCCAACAGTCACATGCAGTGGCATATCTCTACGTGTATCTATCTATCTATCTATCTATCTATCTATCTATCTATCTATCTACCTATCTATCTATCTATCTGTACGTATGTATGTATGTATGTATGTATGTATGTATGTATGTACATGTATGTATGTATGTATGGGCACATTAAGCATTTTTAGAGAGCACGCCACTTTTATGATGAGAATCTTTCCAATGCAGTGCCATATTTCTGCATTAAAAGAGTAACTTTAAAAAAATGCATTCATCTGTGTATGAATGTACATGAATGCTTTTAGGATATACCGTATTTATAATCATGATACTAAAAATTATCATCAGCTCCTCTCTAATTCTAGCAGCTGATTGGTCATTTTCTTTGTTGTACTGGACTAAATTGGGATTCTAACAATTTAATGTTAGGAGCCCGATATCAATCCTGTATTGGGATCCTAACAATGCTTTTCACAATGTTCATTTGTAGGACCGCAATATATCTATACTAATTAGACTTGTAGTGCCATGGCAACCGTTGTTGGGCATACCGTAGCAACAGAGGGATTTCAAAATGGCGGCCACTGCTGATCACAGCCAGCTAGAAATTTTCTTTAGATGTTTAACACTATTTGCGTATACTAATCTACCAAGTTAGTATATATCTGGAAGATAAGATGACTGGAAGCAATTAAGAAGGATCTAGGTATGCAACTCGTGAGTTCAAGGGAGAAATCAGCCGCGAGTCGAGGGGAGTCAGACGTTTTCACTGATCTCCACTGCAAGGACCTTGAACTTTATACTTGTTGTGCTTCTCGTAATTTGAAATTAATGTGAGGGTGGGGTTATAAATCCGTTATTCAATTGGCTGAACGCAGACGTCTTGCCGTATATCATTGTCTCAACAACGATAACTAATGATATTATACTACATTATTCTTATCGACTAAGTCCCTCACGTCACGTTTTTTTTCCAGAATCATTGTCAACCATTAGGAGAATCGCGCAGTATAACAATCTTTAACTGCATTTGTGGACTCATCACAATTAAGTGGTATAGATATGGATATGGAGAAAAACTAACTTAAGTGTGAAACCTAAATGCGAGGAAGTATTGTATTCACGAATGGCTTAAAAAAGCCACAATTGTTCTGAAAAGACGTGACTGGCGTTGATATGCCCATTGTTAAAGCATTACAGTGGACATATCATGAGCGTTTAAGTATTCCATTTAATCGTTTGTATAAGAGGCGGTCCGATTGGAAGTGTAGCGAAGTGCAATCTATAATTGTGTTAGAATGAAAACGACATGAAAATGACCAATCCGTATGCGCATACCAACTCCACTTCGGTTTCACAAAAACGTAACGTGGATTTATTTCGACTGTAAATAACTCGTGTGTCGATGTGCTCCATGTGGGATTGCAGGCGAAGGAGAATGGCCATAGAGGCGTTAGAGGGATTGCTATCAACGTGAAGCTAAATATAATACTGTTGTGACCTATGACTTTTCTGTGCAGAGATACATCTTAAGGTGGCCGCTGATGATAACGAGAAAATGGCGATTCTGGCGTTGAAGATGTTGCTTTAAAGATATACCTTTAGGGTATCGTGGTGTTACCTTCAATTGTCTTGTAATGAGTTAAACCTTAAGGTGCAGTAAAGACTACACGAGAAGTGACGATTCTGGCGCTAGAGAGATTGCAGCAAACATGAACCGCAAAGGGGATATTGGTGTTTCCTATAGTGCGGACCCACATGCACGCCTTAAGGCGCAGCGCGGCAAGCAGAAAAATTGCATTAGGGCCAAGAGGACAGGTACACGCGCAGAGGAGACGTTCAGGTGAGAACCACCAGGTGTGCCTAGGATGAACACTGAGAGTGGAGGTGAGAGCGGCGAGTGCGAAGTATCAGTGCAGGATTTAACGAGGGGGCATGCCCCATCAGTGGAGGGGTCTAGGGCCTTTAATCTCATACATTCTTATTGATACTTGGGAGTTCTTACAGGGCCTGCCCTGATGACTGAGCGACTGGTCTATCTCCTACCTTCTTATTGGCTCAGAGCGACTCGTCTAAGGAGTTGCAACTGATTGCTAGCTGTCCCTTACTGCTTCCCGGGTTCGTATCTCAGCCAGGGCATGTGGGAATGTTGCCAGCGACTTAGGGTTAGGCGGTGGTTTTCACTGGCTACTCCAGTTTCCCCCACGCCTTACAACTGGCTAGTCACGACTTAGCCGCTATATGGCAGAAACAGTGAAGAAAATCGAAATTCCAAAAATCCAGATTTCTTACCAAGGGATTTCGGAATTTTGTTTCCCATCACCCTGGTGTCTGCCATACCAAGGCTAAATCGTGCCTATCCAATTGTTGATAGTGAAGGAACCGGAAAGGCAACTAATCGTTTTCTCATTTTCCTCTTTAAATAGTTTGCAAGTTTATGGTGTGTTTCCTATTTGTCATAAAAATGGCATTCGATAGAATCAAACCCGCGATTTATACTGACCAAGTTGGAGGCATGTGAAAATGGTGCTAGTAACTCAGGGTAAGTCAATGGTTTTATCCGGCTATCACGTTTTCATCCACCATGCCAAAATGTAACCATGATGTGACACAAAAAGTATTAATGATAAGCAACATTCAAAATTCAAACCGCTCCTCAGAATCCAGCTGAACTCATGGACCAGATCCAGCATTTGGCAGACAGGCGTTTTACCGCAAGGCAACGGTGGGTCATCTCAAACTGTAATGAGGACTTAGGGGCGGACCATTTGGTATCCTGGGGTTCTCAATTTATTTTCACGGCCAGATTAGTTTCCGCCCCTTAGAACAAACAAGTACACGTAGTGGGTTTTCCACACAGCTAGCGGTTGGTGGGGAATCAAGATGTATTACATCTTGCTGACTGAGCGTCATTATACTAGGCACCTAGGCCCCTAAAGCGTGTTTTTGCTAAAAGGGCCATAATTTAATCGCGTCAAATCTGCTTTATAACGCTTCTATTAACTCATCCACGCTCCTAGAATGTCAGAAGATGAGCAGACGAGGTTGTTCCTCACACAAAATAACATCATCTGTGAATTGTTAACCGAGATTAAGCGCAAATTGTTCTCGCGATCATTCCGGCCGTGAAATATTTCCCGGACGCGTCGTCCCCTAATGAAATATTCTCGGAAGTTGTCAGACATCACGTGCGCAGAGGTAGAAGGGCAGACGACAATGCTTTTCCCGCCATACAGATGCACGTAGAACACGTGCGCACCATGACAGCAGATATGGCCTGGGTACAATAATGGCAGTCACCTTAGACGACCTATCTCTAATATGGCGAAATGGGAGGTTTGGTTTATTATGGGAGGGGGGTGTATTCTACTCGACCATATTAAGAGTGAGCTACCATATGCTTGAAGTACTCTCTATGCAAACTCGCTGCGACAGTGTCTATATCGCAATGACGGGAAATGGGAGCTTATCACTGAATCTGAATACGTATTACCAAAAGCGTTTTATCTATGCTGTAATGAATGTGACACCTCTGGAGTAAAGTTGCCTTCAATGTGTTAAGATGATTGTCAGTTTTAAGTAGTTGGCATTATTCATACCACCACTGTATGGTGTTAAGCTACTTTCACACATACACGACTGTGAACACGACTGAACACGACTGTTGAATTTTGACAAAATCGTGTTCAGTCGTGCTCGTAAAACACTCGTCACGGGTAATTGTTGAGTAAACACGGTACAACACGTGTGTCATACGCCTCTCATACGCCTCTCATACGGTTGTGCGCGTTCTTCATACGGTTGAACACGTTATCCATACGCCTCTCATACGGTGCAACACGATGTCCATACGTGTGTCATACGGTTGAACGCGTTGCTCATACGACTAGAGTCAGTGAACACGATTGCCATACGCCTGAACACGTGTGCCATACGCCCGAACACATGTGCCATACGACGTTCATACGATTTTGGGTTAGATAACATTTAAAAATAGATTGAAATGGACCTTAATAATTCTTCCTAAACAGGTATAAACTGGGGCTCTATCCGTGGTATTTTGGGTGTTTTGGGTCGAAATACGCAACGGCCGTCTTCTCCGCAGCCCCTTCATGTTGTTATATGTAAACAACAAAACGGCGGGCGCGAGCGTATCACGTGACTGAATTTGGCGGTCGTATGAGGGGCGTGTTGAACCGTATGAGAGGCGTGTTGAACCGTATGGGAGACGTGTTGAACCGTATGAGAGGCGTATGAAGGACGTGTTCAGTCGTATGGCCAAATTTGAACACGACTGAACACGCCCTTCATACGGCTGAACACGACCGAACACGCCCTTCATACGGTCGAACACGCCTTCCATACGCCTCTCATACGCCCGTTAATGGGCCATAAAACGCGATAAAAGTCGTGTTGATTTTTTGAACATGCTCAAAAATCCAACACGATTATTTTCGCTACACGTCTTTCATACGCCCGAACACGCCTGAACACGACTGAACACGATTGTGAACACGTCTTTCATACGCCTTTCATACGCCTGAACACGACTGAAAAGTCGTGTTCAGTCGTGTTCACAATCGTGTATGTGTGAAAGGGGCTTAACTTGCAAAGGTTTGGGAATCACTCGTTTAGTATAACATGGATGGAGGTTTATAAACAATTGCTACAAAATCATAGCTAATCTAAGCTTTACTATTGACTCTTACCGTCCCAAATGGAAACTGGTGTGTTGACTATGACATTGCCAACTGCCCTCTCAAACGGAAGCAGGTAGTTGCCATCTGCCCCCACCCCCCCGAATCGAAACCGGTAATGTAATCTTTTACATTGCAAGTGTTTTCCTATGACAATTGGTAATGTTACTTTTAACACTGCCAGCCGCCAATTGCAGGTGACAATACGAACTTTGACATCACCAGCTGCCATGCACAATTGCAGTTTGTAATGTGACGTCGCCAGTGTCCTTCCTCGATTGCAGTTTGTAATATAGACCTAAACATTGCTAGCTGCCCCCCCCCCCCCCTCAAAGGCAGTTGGTAATGTGAACTCTGACATTGCTAGCCGCCCTCACTGGCACACGACCTTCATCATTCAATTAAATGGGATGAACTTATGAACACTGCTATTAAAATCAACAATATTGCATTTAACAGCCAAACCCAACTTCTGTATTTATGAAAACATCAGCAAAATACATCAGTAAGTTTAATGTACCTAATCTCGACACATTTATCGATCAGTTAACCCACTTAAGCAAGAATATACAAGACGGTGCAATATTGGAATTATAAAACCTTCCATCATCCAAGCGCACGATTTATCAGGGCCAGGCCTGAAGTACATTAAAGCGATGGTATGCCTACATGTCGTTGTACTCAGAGAAGCCTGCGGTATAGAATAAAAATACAACGTGCCGTTTGATTAATTTAAAAGCATGGTAGTCACTTTCCTCTATTACGAAGAGTGGAAAGGTAATATCATTTTTAATACTAATCAATTGTATCAAATCCTAAGATAAAATTGATATAAATATATATATATATATATATATATATATATATATATATATATATATATATATATATATATATATATATATATATATATATGTGTGTGTGTGTGTATACTAGTTTATATATATGTGTGTGTATACTAGTATATATATATATATATATATATATATATATATATATATATATATATATATATATATATATATATATACATATAATCCTTTATTCTCAGTTATTTTTAAAGGTTCCAGACGGAACCTTTCATTAGTAAAACATCTCCTGCCCTTATTGAATAGGTGAGTGCACACTGTCTTCACTCGCCTTTGATCAATATATTACACCTTTTTGCCGTATTGATATTATTTTCTTGTTCCCTAGATGAATCGTTTTTTTTCTTTCGCCGGCCTGTGTCGTGTGGGCATTTCTGTTTAGATCAGTGAAGTACGGGTATTAGTTACATATGGGTCATATTAAGTCATAGTTAACGACCTTTGTTATGTTTCGTCTGACTCTGGGCGAGGTGGGCATGTCGCCATGGTATAGGTCACATGATTAAATGAGGTGCCTGATTACAAAGAAGGCTTGGGCCGTAATTCACCTGGGTAACCCGAGACCTGCCTGACAAGGAAGTGCAGAGGTAATTAAGCGTCGCAGCAATATGTATTCCGTGACTTCCTGTCACAAGGATCAGCCTGGCGTGAGGTGAGGGTGCATAGTACAGGACCCACGCTTCCTATATATAGACACATATAGACACATAGCGGCGGTGAGAGGTGAGAGTCACTAGTCTATGAGCTGCTCTTTCTGTTTCCACTGACTCGTAGTTACTTGAGGTGAGAGTCAGTAGTCCATGAGCTGATCTTCCTGCTTCAGCAGACGTATTGTCATGTGAGGAGAAAAGCAATAGTCCATTAGTTGATTTTCCTTATTGCACAGACACATGATTATGTGAGGAGAAAGACAATAGTTCACGAGTTGTTCTTCCTTATTCCACAGACCCATGATTATGTAACATTACAGGATATAAGCACATAGATTACCGTCCCTGGGACTCCACTTGGGGAGTCCCCAGTACTGTAACAGGCTATGCATCCTGTCATTCGCTCTCCCCAGAGAACGCTACCCACCTGACAGGTACTGGCGTGCAGGTCCTTATCTATATGGGTCAAATGCGGCCAGCTAGTAGCAGTGTAGGAGGGAGTGTTGACGCAAGATTGGACAGTCATACAGATTTCCACTTGCAGCAGAAAATTGAGTATAAAAGCGGTTTTAATGGAAATGACTACAAAAAAGTGGTATATTTAGGTTAGGAAGTATATGATACTCCGGTGTGCAGCTTAATATAGGAGTTTTAGCGTGCTCTTGAGGGTTGAAAGTTGTAACTAGTGACTTTAAAAAGTTCTATGTGACCATTTCCTGTCATGAAGGAGAAAGACAAAAGTCCATGAGTTGATTTTCCTTATTGCACAGACACATGATTACGTGAGGAGAAAGACAATAGTTCATGAGTTGTTCTTCCTTATTCCACAGACCTTGGATGTGTGGTCATCTAAGCCACATACACATGATTATGTAAGGAGAAAGACAATAGTTCACGAGTTGTTCTTCCTTATTCCACCGCCACAGGGAGAGGCGAGGTAAAAATCCGTAGTTCATGAGTTGATCTTTCTGTTTCCGCAGACTCATGTTGTTGAGATATAAAAATCAGTACTTTTTTTCTTTTCTGCTTCCACAGTTTCATGGTGGTGAGAGCATATTTGAGCTTCATTGTGTAACCATGCATCCCTAGGAGGACCAAAACAGTAAATGCTCTAAGTATCCTTTCTCAAAAGCTAAAAAGATTTTCGTAATTCATAGACTATTTTAAAACTGATTTCCATTGTCTACAAAGGCACAAAGCTCAAAGAGCCTGCAGCAACATATGTTCAAAGCCTGCCTAGGAGGTCATTAAATGATACACGTATTCAAAGAGTTGAAGCTGATCTTTTAGTTTCAACAAGCTCTTAGACACTGCTAAAGCACAAGCATTGCATAACAGTGTAGGATAACAAGAACAGAGCCAAGTACCTTGGCAGTTTGCCTGAATCATATTCTACCATGCATACTGTATGAACAATATGAAGACTTTCTAGCCTTGTATTCTTTAAACTTATTGAGGATGTCAGATGTTGATGGTGCTTAATTTATGTAAGGAATGTGTCTGAAAACTTTTCTGCAAATTGGGGTCATTCCATGAAGTGTAAGATCCATTTCTGGAATCACACCTACTTCTGATGCAACAATGGATCATATCAAGAAAGTTATATGATCGTGGGGCATTAGTACGCTGTTCTTTTAAACCTTAAGCCCAAATTATCGAAGATATATGACTCCAGACTAGTATGGTGACAACCTTTTATAATTTTTCTAAAAATAATAAAATGAGCAATATGATGTGCAAATTTGAAAAAAGTGCACTATAATTTCCATATAAGAATAGTTGAAAGATCATATTCTGAATCCATTTAGAATTCTTTATAAAAGAAGTTAACACCTTTTTAAGTCAATGTAAAATGTTCTCACCAAGTAGACTGAAAGGCAATGCATCCCTTTAATGCATTACAAACAAAAATATTCCAGTGGCAAATTAGACTACGAACCAGCCTACCAACGCACACTGTGGATGACGCTACATTACTGGAAGGGCGGACCATTTGATATTACGGGCGGGAAGGGGGTGCTATTCCTTTTAAGGAAAGAATTCTAGCCCTGAAAATCAGGAAATAAATTCTGTCCCTAAATGGTCTGCCCCTTAAGTTCGCCTGGTTATTCGTGCTTTTAAATGACTTTTAGAAAGGATATACCAAACGGTACATTTCTGTTGCTTTTTCAAATAGGAGTCTTCAGAAATGAGAAAGCATGAGTGTCCTCGAGTATTGCTATAGTGTGTATTCAATTACTCTTTGATAGAAATGATCTACACCGTCAAATAACCCACAACTCGTTCGCTTCCAGTGATGTGAAAGGCATGTCTTCCGCCGGAAATACGGCATGAATTAAGCAGCAATCTACATCATGTCAAGAGGGTTTCGGGCAGCCGTGCTGGGGAACGCCATCAGAAGACAGTTCCATATCGATCTGGGAGAAACTGATAGCTCTGAATGCAGGACCACTGCAGGGAGATTCCAGAGCTGCTCTTATGGACAGATTACATAACCCAACAAACCTAAATTTGGTCAGCAAACAAGGGGGTTGGATGAGTCAACTAGAGAATGAACTGATTTGGAATTTCGGTTTTCGCCACTTTTTCTGCCATATTGCGGCTAAGTCGTGACTAGCCAGTTATAACTGGTGGAGGAAGCCGGAGTACCGGGCGAAAACCACCGCCTAACCCCCAAACAATAAACTGAAAGGCTTGGCAGTCGGATGAGGATTTCTACATGGAATTTGGAATTTCGTTTTTTTATCGTCACTTTTCTGCCATATTGCGTGTATGACGTGACTAGCCCGTTGTAAGTAGTGGTGGAAATCGCAATGCCAGGTGAAAACCACTGCCTCAGCCAAGTCACTGGCAACTCTCTTACATGCCACGGCTGGGCTTTGAGTGGTGAGAGACAGTGAGCTGTCAGTGACAATGCTTAGACCACTCGGCTATGGGGGAAGACCAGATAATAAATGACAAGGGTTCGCAGGGAGATAGGCGATTGGTACAACCACGGGGAGGTATTTGGTAGTTTTTCAGAGCATCGAATCATAAGCTCCAGTCGCTTCCATCAGGATTTTATCTGGCGCATGAAGAACGTATTATGCTGTCTCTATGAATTCCCATCATCACGTGACAGTGACAGTCGATTACCAAAATAGTCGGGAGTCATGACTACCACAACTCTCTGTATCAAAGAGACGCTTCCTGTTCAAAGAGTTGTGGTGCTTTTGGGTCATTCCATGCCAACTCACTCACTTTTTTCCCGGCCCATCTCCGATTTTGATGAAATTTGGCGGACTTGTCGACCCCCCAGAGAGACAAACACACACGAAGTTGCAGCTCATTATCATCATTATTGATGAAGCTACAGCACTTCAAAGATTTCTGAAATTTATCAAAATTTTCGACTTTGGGACACAAAATATACTTTAACTCGAAAAGTAACCAACGTTGCTTTTCGTGTTAAAGTATATTTTGTGCCCCAAAGTCGATTTTTTTTTATAAATTTCAGAAATCTTTGAAGTGCTGTAGCTTCATCAATAATGATGATAATGAGCTGAAACTTGGTGTGTGTTAGTCTCTCTGGGGGGTCAACACGCCTGCCAAGTTTCATCAAAATCAGAGATGGGCCGGGAAAAAAGTGAGTGAGTTGGCATGGAATGACCCTTTTACAGAGATACTTTGATGACTGAAAAATATACGGAACAAATGTTTTATGGAATGAATTCTTATACCAAAAGAAAATCCCACAGAATTGAATATTTCAGTATGTACATATGTTTATTGACTGTAATATTACAATTACAAAAGCATACTTATTTCATATATATATATATATATACATATATATATATATATATATATATATATATATATATATATATATATATATATATATATATATATATATATATATATATATATATATATATATATATATATATATTTATATATATATTTAGTATGAAAAAGAATTGGAAGGATATAACAAAATATACAATTAATGATTTGTCACGTAACTATCATTTACAAGAGTTATGCACCGATTGCAACTGAACCGCATTGTAGCTTTTACTCGTCAGCGTAAGGTCGACGGAAAACTGAACAACAAGAACGTTCGCTTAGTCTTAATGCTGTCATTTCAGTTTATAATAATATGGTCGTATGAAGCTGACTTAGTAGTCCCTTAAGGGGGCAGTTCTTGCTATCATTACAGGCTATAAAAGAGGGGCACTTAAAGCTGACGCATAGTGATCCCAAAGGAGGTCTCTTGCACCACCTATATACATTTTTCAAAACTTCAGTGCGGGATTTGCTGGGGTATATAGTCTGTGTACGAGGTATTATCCTATCCCAACTCTTTATTCTTCAATAACGTGATTTCCATTTTGTGCACATTGCGAGCTACTATCTTTAGAAACTCTAGATAATGGTCATACTTAATATTGACTGGTGGTTTACCCATCAGGGTTATGAAAGCATTACTTTGTTCTGACAGGAATGGGGTATTGAAAGCTCGCCTATTTCGACGTACATATGTTCTCTTATTTCTGTCATGTATAGGGACAATGGAGGATTATGTGTTCAGCATCTTCGATGGCTAGTGCACCACATAGGTCACAGTACAGTCTATTCGATATATCCTTTTTATATGGGTAGCAGTCGCTCTTTAGTCTGCTTACCTTGCAATTACATACGAGTTTAAGCATGGTCTCACAGCATCGCATTTGTTCGGGAGCAAGGTCACCTAGTTGCCACCATATTAAAAGGTTTACATTGGCCGTTATGTTTCTTAGCATTTTCGTTGATCTAAAAAAGCCGTTTTAATAACACAGTCCTGTTTCTCCCTCCACCTTCCTGTGAGGCCTAATAATGAGTTTACCCAAAGAAAAAATACTGAAAAATTTAACGAATGATTTTCAAACATGAATTTTGTTCTTGGGTATGAGAATGAACTTTATTCCTGTAATGAAAGAATAAATGATTTACTGCCTATTTTCCCAATAGCTTGCCATGAAAATCTGCGATGTCATATCAATACAGATCTTGTCCAGTAATAGTCGTTTACGAGATGTGCACTGCAACCTCCACCCACCAAGTCTCGTTCTCGCGAGAACGTGAATTGAGGTAACGACAGTAACGTTTCAGAACTTCCTCCGTGAATGCCCTATGGAATGCAGTAGACTGTCGTTACTTGGATTTGTTCGAATTAGCCTGATGGGATAATACCATGGCGGTAGACAAACCAACACTAATGAGCTCTGTATTTCACCACAAATAGATTTGCCTATTGGCAATTAGTCAGAAATTTAATTTTCTAACCAGCCGCTTTCACATGTTTACCCATGCCAAGGGCTCGTATCTCTCTCTCTTTCTCTCATTCTCTCTCTCTCTCTCTCTCTCTCTCTCTCTCTCTCTTCTTAACCCTTCCAATGCTGAGGCTCCTTTCGTCCAAAGCACACGGACATACCGATTTCTGAAAACCGTCTAAACCCGATAATGTTGGTATTCATTGGTCAGGTCTCGCTGAGCACTTTCAGAAAAGTACCCAAGTGCCAGGGTTTTTGCATCATTTTGTATTGGCCAAATTAGCCACCAGCACCATAAGGGTTAACCTATTTGCATCATATGCACATATGGCCGAACAACTCTGAACTCAACCCATCACATAGAGTGATATTTATACAGTTTTTAAGGTGGGTTGTTAAGGAACAAAATGTTATCAGTCAAATCCCTCTCAAGATTTCATTTTTTCATCAGGATGGATTAATGTCATGCCGTGTGCACGCTCCGGGCGTCAAAAGGTTAATCCGTGCGCGTTAAGTGCAGAAACACCGCTACCTCAGAATAGAGGAAGGAGGGTTTACAGCGCCTCATAAGAAGACAGTTTATTGCCGTAGCTAATTTGTTGTTCTGTAATTGATGGTGAAGATCACAGGGAGGGAAATTAATGCTAATTAACGTCAAGAGAAACCAAATCACTACTGATGATGAACCAACTGGTTTGAATTCAATCTCGACTAACCAGTCGTTGCTGTGGCTTAATGCAGACACCGCTGTGTCTTTGAGTTCGATCTCTGGTTTAGGGAATATATATATATTCATATGTATATATATATATATATATATATATATATATATATATATATATATATATATATATATATATATATATATATATATATATATATATATATATATATATACATAAATATATATATATATATATGCGTGCGTGCGTGCGTGCGTACGTAGGTACGTAGGTACGTACGTACATACATACATAATATATATATATATATATATATATATATATATATATATATATATATATATATATATATATATATATATATATACATATATATAAATATATATATATATATATATATATATATATATATATATATATATACATATATATATATATATATATATATATATATATATATATATATATATATATATATATATATATATATATATATATATATATATATATATATATATATATATATATATATATATATATGGTAGCTGTAATTCTCAATAATCTTTCTGTTCGAATACAACCTATCGTTTATGGATGTATTCGCTTTTTCCTTTTGTTCACCCTGTGGTATCATTTTGTATCAAGAGATATAGTCAATAAAAGACACATACAGATACAATAACTTCCTCCATATTTTATCGAAAAGCAAATTAGATAAGAACAGATATTCAAGCGATATTGAGATATCAACTCAATC